>CM053578.1:32226839-32337147 GCA_028646485.1 Cryptoprocta ferox
ATTTTGAGTTTATTTTTGTGTATGGTGTAAAAAAGTGGTCTAGTTTCATTCTTTTGCATATTGCTGTCCAGTTCTCCCAGCACCACCTATTAAAGAGGCTATCTTTTTTCCATTGGATACTCTTTCCTGCTTTATCAAAGATTAATTGGCCGTACATTGTGGGTCCAATTCTGAGTTCTGTATTCTATTCCATTTGACATTGATAGCCTTGAGGAGTGCTGAACAGATATCCTGTAGAGTGTCCTCAAATTGAAGTTTGTCTCATATCTTTTTAATGCTTGAATGGGTATTACAGGGTTTTGGAAAGAATACCTCCGAGGTGAGGTGTCCTCATCACATTAATGTAAGGGGTACCTGATATCCACATGGTTTCTGGTGATGGTAACTGTTCAGCACTTGGTAAATGTACCAGTTGCTAAGTTCTTCCACTTTATAGTTAATATTTTTCCCTTTCCCTACTCTATTCTTAGGAAGCAGATTACTGATGGGGTGCTGTGTGGCTCAGTCGGTTAAGCATTCGACTTCGGCTTATGTCATGATTTTTCGGTTCATGAGTTCAAGCCCCACATCCAAGCCCTCCTTAGAGCTCTGTGCTGACAGCTCAGAGCCTGGAGCCTGCTTCAGATTCTGTGTCTCCCCCTCTCTCTGCCCCTTCCCCACTCATGCTGTGTCTGTCTGTATCTCTCTCTCAAAAATAAATAAACATTAAAAACATTTTTAAATTTAAATTTAAAGGAAGCAGGTTACTGAGCCTAGCCCATCCTTAAAGGGAAGAGAGGGAATTGAGCTTTACTTTCTGTAAAGGTGAGTATCTAAATATATTATTATAATTCTCCTCTGAGGAAAATTTGTCTCTTTTCTCCTATATACGTATTAATTAAATTGTTAATTATGTCCAATATGAACTCATGTATTTTATAGTTTGGGTTGTAATCCAATAATATGTTTTGTTATTATTGTTGTTGTCTTGTTTTTGCTCAAAACGTTCCAGCTTTGGTCACTGGGGGCTCTTCTGATTGACTTCTAAGTCCCTTTGATGTGTCCCTATTCTTTTTATTTTTTTTTTAACATTTCTTTACTTTCTGGTACTACAATGCTTCAGGCTCATCTTGTATTTTCTCCGTCTCAGTCTTAGATTCAACCATTTCTCAAAGGAACCAGGCTTTAAAGGCTGCCATAGATGATTTCTAGCTTTTATGATATGCCTTGAGTAGATAGCTGGCTAACCTGAGCTTGTCATTTCCTGCAGTACATTAATAGCAATTAATAATAACCAACCAAATCCACAGTACTTTTAATTGTCTTCACCTTTCTCAAATGCTAGATAGAGCTATTATAAAAGCCAGTGCATGCCCTTCCACCTATACTTAACCCCAATTTACCGTGGTCTTAGTAATTGTGATGGTACAGAGGTAGTTCTTGAATTTGGCATCCATCAGAACTAGCTGGAGGGGTTGTCAAAAATACAAATTACTGGACCCTACCTCATGGTTTCTGATTTACTAAGTCTTTTGTGGAGTACAACCTAACACCTAAGTAGGCAAATATAAAACCCTCTCTCTACAGACCTATTTTCTTCAGTTTCTTTTACTTTAGCATATCATGTCTGGCTTTCAGCCAATAATTACAAGGTGTACTAAGAGACAAAACCAACACAAAACAGTAGAAAGAGCAAGCGTCAGAACCAGACTCAGATATGGCAGGGATGTTAGACATTTCTTAAACTTATAGATTCTTTGGCCATGTCCAGGTGATTGATGAGCACTTGAAAGACATTCTTTATTTTCTTTACAGTATTTTCTTTTTTTTTAATTAAAAAAATTTTTTTATTAATTTTTGAGAGACAGAGACAGTGTGATCAGGGGAGGGCCAGAGAGAGGTGGGGGGAGACAGTATCTGAAGCAGGCTCCAGGCTCTGAGCTGTCAGCACAGAGCCCGATGCAGGGCTCGAACCCACGAACCACGAGATCATGACCTGAGCCGAAGTCGGATGCTTAACCAACTGAGCCACCCAGGCACCCCTCTTTACAGTATTTTCGATATTTAGTATTTCCTTTTGATTCTTTCTTAAGGTTTCTGTTTCCTTGCTACATTACCCATCTGTTCTTTTTTTTCTTTAAATTATAGTTGACATATAATATTATATTAGTTTTAGGTGTACAACACAGTGATTTGACAATTACAGTTGACCTTTAAATAACATGGGGCTTAGGGGTGCTGACCCCCTGCAGAATCTAAAATCCACATATAACTTTTGAGTCTCTAAAAACTTAACTACTCATAGCCTTCTGTCGACTAAAGCCTTACCAATAACATAAACAATTGATTAATACATATTGGGTATTTTATATATATTATATATTATATTCTTACAATAAAACTAGAGAAAAGAAAATACTATTAATAAAATCATAAGGAAAAGAAAATATCTTTACACTTCTGTACTATAAAAAAATCTGCATGTAAATGGACCCATGCAATTCAACCCATGTTGTTCAAGGGTCAACTATATTTCCATTACAAATGCTCACCATTGTAAGTGTAGTTACCATCTGATTTACCAATCTGTTCTTGCATGACAGCTCAGAGCCTGGTGCCTGCTCCATTAGCACCTTTAGCCTATTACTATGGTTAATTTAAATACTAGTATGATAATTCTAATATGCCTGCCATATCTTTTAGTTCTTTTTTTAAAAAAAATTATTTATTTATCTTGATGGGAGGAGGGGCAAAGAGAGAGGAGAGAGAGAATCCCAAGGAGTCTCCACACTGTTATGTGGAGCCTGAAGCAGGGCTCAATCTCATAAACTGTGAGATCGTGACATGAGCCAAAATCAAGAATTGGATACTTAACCAACAAAGCCACCCGGCTCCCCTGAGTTTACTTCTGATGCCTATTTATCTGGTTAGGGGTTAGGCTGTGTTTACTGTTTGCTGTAACTGTATGTGTCAGAGACTAAATTTCTTCTGATGTCCTTGTTTTTGTCTCCCCTGTTGTCTTTGGGTTCCTGAGAGACTTTGTTAAAGCATTTATTTATTTGTTTATTTATTTAAGTATAATTGACATACATTATATTGGTTTCAGGTATACAACATAATGATCCCACATTTGTGTACATTGAAAAATAATCACCACAATAAATCTAGTTAACATCTAGTTAACTACAAAGTTACATACTTTTTCTTGTGATGAGAAATATTTTGATTTTTACTTTTTTTACAATTTTCGAATTTATAGTACAATATTATTAATTATAGTCATTATGCTGTATATTATATCCCCATGACTTACTTATTTTATAACTTAAATTTTATACCTCTTGATCCCTTTCACCTGTTTTGCCTGCCCCCTACAACTATCTATCAATTTCCTTTTTTAAAGTAATCTTTTATTTTAATTTTTATTTATTTTTTCTCCTTTTTTTAATATTTAAATTTTAGTTAACATACAGTGCAATATTGGTTTTGGGAATAGAATTCAGTGATTCATCACTTATATACACCACCCAGTGCTCATCACGAGGGCCCTACATAGTACCCATCACCCATCTAGCCCATCTCCCACCCACATCCCTCCATCAACCTATAGTTTGTTCTTTATCATTAAGATAGTGTTTTCTTTCCCTTTCTTCTCTTTTTTCCCCACCTTCCCATATGTTTATCTGTTTTGTTTCTTAAATTCCACGTATGAGTGAAATCATACGGTATTTGTCTTTCTCTGATTGACTTATTTTGCTTAGCATAATACATTCTAGCTTGATCTAGTGAAAAATGTTATTGGTATTTTGATGGGGATTGCATTAAATGTGTAGATTGTTTTGGTTAGTATAGACATTTTAATATTTGTTCTTCCAATTCATAAGCATGGAATGTCTTTCCATTTCTTTGTGTCATCTTTAATTTCATTCATTGTTGTTTTATTGTTTTCAGAGTACAGGTCTTTGACCTCTTTGGTTAAGTTTTTTCCCATGTATTCTCTTATTTTGTTACAATTACAAATGGGATTGTTTTCTTAATTTCACTTTCTGCTCTTTCATTATTAGTGTATAGAAATGAAGTAGATTCCTGAACAGTGATATTGTGTCCTACAACTTTACTGAATTGATTTATCAGTTCTAGTAGTTTTTTGTTGGCGTTCTTAGGGTTTTCCATATTTAGTATCATGTCATCTGCAAATAGTGGAAGTTTTACTTCTTCCTTAACAATTTGAAAGCCTTTTTTGTTTGTTTGTTTGTTTGATTGCTGTGCCTAGAACTTCTAGCACTGTGATAAATAAAAATGAGTAAACATGGTAAGACTGAACATCCTTGTCTTTTTCCTGACCTTAGGGGAAAGCTCTCAGTTTTTCCTCATTTAATATCATGTTCAGTATGGGTTTTTCATATATAGCCTTTATTATTTTGAGATGTGCTTCCTCTAAACCCACTTTGTTGAGATTTTGTGGGGATTTTTTTGTTTTTTTGTTTTTTGTTTTATTTTTTTCTATTTTTAGTAAGCCCTAATGCCCAGTGTGGGGCTTAAACTCATGACCGCAAGATCAAGGGTCATATGCTCTACTGACTGACTCAGCCAGGTACCCCCTCTGGAGGGTGTTTTTTTTTTTTTTTATCATGAATGGATGTTGTACCTTGTCAAGTGCTTTTTCTGCATCTATTGAAATGATTATATGCTTTTTATACTTTCTCTTATTGATAAGATGTATCACATTGATTGATTTGCAGTTATTGAACCAACTTTACATCCTGTGAATAAATCCCACTTGATCATGGTGAATGATTTTTTTAATGTATTGTTGAGTTAGGTTTCCGAGTGTTTTGTTGAGGATTTTTGCCTCTATGTTCATCAGAGTATTGGCCTGTAGTTCTTCTTATTTGTGGTGTCTTTATCTGGTTTTGGTATCAGGGTAATGCTGGCCTCATAGAATGAATTTGGAATCATTCCAAAACCATAGGTATTAACTCTTCTTTAAATGTTTGGTACAATTCACCTGTAAATTCATATGGTCCTGAACTTTTGTTTATTGGGAGTTATTTGATTGCTGATTCAATTTCATTGCTGGCAATCAGTCTGTTCAAAATTTCTATTTCTTCCTGATTCACTTTTGGGAGATTATATGTTTCTAGGAATGTATCCATTTCTTCTAAGTTGTCCAATATGTTGGCATTTAATTTTTCATGATATTCTCCTATAATCCTTTGTATTTGTATGGTGTCAGTTGTTATTTCTCCTCTTTCATTTCTAATTTTGTTTGAGTCCTCTCTTCTCTCTCTCTCTCTCCCCCTCAATTAGTCTGGCTAGAGGTTAATCCGTTTTGTTGATCTTTTCAGAGAACCAGTTCCTGGTTTTATTTATCTATTCTATTGCTTTTGTAGTTTCTATTTCATTTACTTCTGCTCTAATCTTTATTATTTCCTTCCTTCCACAGGTTTTGGGCTTTGTTTATTTTTCTTTTTCTAGCTCCTTTACATGTAAGTTTAGGTTGTTTATTTGAGACTTTTCTTGCTTCTTAAGGTAGGCCTGTATTTCCATAAACTTCTCTCTTAAAACCACTTTTGCTGTATTCCAAAGATTTTAGTCTGTTGTATTTTCATTTTCATTTGTTTCGATGTAATTTTTATTTATTGGTTGACCCATTAATTGTTTAGTATTATGGTATTTGACCTCCATGTATTTGTGCTCTTTCTAGTTTTTTTCCTTGTGGTTGATTTCTAGTTTCATATTGTTGTGGTTAGAAATGATGAATGGTATAGGGGCAACTGGGTGGCTCAGTCAGTTGGGCATCCAACTTCAGCTCAGGTCATGATCTCATGGCTCGTGGGTTCGAGCCCCACGTCAGGCTCTGTGCTGACAGCTGGGAGCCTGGAGCCTGCTTTGGATTCTGTTTCTCCCTCTCTCTCTGCCCCTGCCCCACTCATGTTCTGTCTCTCTGTCTCAAAAATAAATAAGCATTTAAAAAATTAAAAAAAAAGAAATGATGAATGGTATGACTTAGATCTTTTGGAATTTGTTTCCTTGCTTTGTGGCCTAATAGGCAATCTACTCTGGAGAATGTTCTGTGTGCACTTGAAAAGAATGTGTATTCTGCTGTTTTAGGATAGAATGTTCTGAATATATCTGTTAAGTCCCTCTGGTCCTGTGTGTCATTCAAAGCCACTGTTTCCTTGTTGATTTTCTGTATGGATGACCTACCTGTTGATGGAAATGGGGTGCTAAAGTCCCCTACTACTATTGTATTACTATTGATTAGTTCGTTTATGTTTGTTATTAGCTGCTTCATGGGTCTGGGTGCTTCCATGTTGATTGCATAAACATTTAGTTTTTATTTCTTGTTTTTGGATTATCCTCTTTATTATTATATGGTGTCCTTTTTTGTATCATGTTACAGTCTTTGTTTTATATTTTGTCCGAAGACTGTTAATGATAGAGAACAAACTGAGGGTTGCTGGAGGGGAGGTGGGTAAGAGATGGGCTAGATGGGTGATGGATATTAATGAGGGCACTTGTTGTGATGAGCACTGGGTGTTATATGTAAGTGATGAATCACTAAATTTTACTCCTGAAACCAATATTACACTATATGTTAACTAAGTAGCATTTAAATAAAAACTTGAAACAAAAAGTAAATAAAGTCTATTTTGTCCGATATAAGTTTTGCTACTCTTGCTTTCTTTTGACATCCATTTACATGATAAATGTTTCTCTGTTCTCTCACTTTCAATCTGCAGGTGTCTTTAGGTCTGAACTGAGTCTCTTGTAGGCAACATATAGATGGTCTTGTTTTTTTAATCCACACAGTGGATTAACAGCTTCTAAGTTCCATAGATGCTACACTAGTAACCAGAAGTTGACTATCTTTTTCTTCCTCTGTTCGAGCACAGGTACCACAGTGTTTTGAACCAATGTACTGGAAATCCTGGAGTAAGCTCTGACTCCACTGCTCTTTCTAATTTTTTCACTTATATTTTCAAAACTCTTTTTTGCTGTTCCCTTCCCCCTTTCTCCTTGCCACTGCTTCCATTATATCCCGGCCATTGTTTCCTCCATGCCTTCCAATTCTTCCTGTTGAAAAAGGGTGCCAAATGTAGGGAATACAAAGGGGCTGGGATCTACTTCATGCTTTGTTAACCAAGTCACAAGCCCATAAGGCCGCATGTCTCTCAGAAAGGTCTTTTCTAAAGACCTCTACCTAAATCAACTTAATTATCCCGAAACATCATTTTTATCATTTTGTTCCCTTACTCAAGAACCTACTGAATTTTTCCTGTGACAAAAAGTTCAATCGAGGATGCCACTGTCTGGTAAAGAACTCATTTTTCTTTATCCGGTAATTTATTTTCCATGGCTTAGTGCATTTGTTTTTATTATTTTACTTTATTAAAAATTTTTTAATGTTTATTTTATTTTTGAGAGAGAAAGACAGAGCAGGAGCAGGGGAGGGGCAGAGAGAGAGGGAGACACAGAATTTGAAGCAGGCTCTAGGCTCTGAGCTGTCAGCACAGAGCCTAACGTGGGGCTCAAACTCACAAACTGAAGGGTCATGATCTGAGCCAAAGTCGGACTCGTAACCAACTCAGCCACCCAGGTGCCCCAGTGCATCTATTTTTAGAGTCAGATGAAACTTCAAGTCATAGCCCTGGCACTTACTATGTGACTTTGGGAAAATACTCAAGTTCTAGGAACCTCGGTTTTCTTATCTGTAAGTGTATACTTTATCAGGTTGCTATGAAGATTAAACGGGATTAGGAGAGCTTTTCATATAGTAAGTGCTCAGTAGCACTTATTGTAGCACTCACAAAAGAACTTTCGGCAATGGTGGATGTGTCTTATATTTGTACTCTTCAAGACAGTAACCACTAGCCACTTGCGGCTATTGACCCCTTGAAATGCGGCTAGTGCAGGTAAAGAACTGAATTTTAAATTTTATTTCATTTAATTTAAACTTAAATAGTCACATGTGGCAAGAGGCTCGTATATTAGAACAGCACTAGACAATATCATGAAAATCATTTGAAAGAGAAAAAGAAGTGTTTTTTGTCTGTATCACTTGTGCTTTGTGATATTTCATTTCCAAAAGTGCATGCTTTCTTCTTTCCCCTATCTTCATTTTTTACCTCTTTTTGTTTCTCATCTGGGAATGTAAGATCTGATTCAATACTTGCATTGCTCAGTTGGTCCCAATTCACATGTCTTCCACTTCTCTGAAACTTTTATTGAACACATGATCACCATTGCACTACTTAGCACTTAATGTTCCTCAAACCTATTGCGTGTGATAGTTGTAACTTCCCAAGAGAACAATATAAGTATCTGTGTGGGCTTTTAAAATTAAATTTTATTTTATTTTATTTTTATTTTAGAGAGGGAGAGAATGAGTAGGGGAGAGGAGCAGAGGGAGAGAAAGAGAGAATCCCACACAGGCTCTATACTCAGCGCAGAGCCTGACACCGGGCTTGGTCCCATGACCGTAGGAGCACAACCCAAGCTGAAATCAAGTCAGATGCTCAACCAGCTGACCCACCCGGGCACCCCGGGCTCTGTGTGGTTTTTAAATTCTGTACCCCTCCTAAGAAATTAACCCATTTCTTAGAATACTATAAATATTGAATTATAGATTAAAGGTTTGTGCCCCCTCCCATTCATACTTTGAAATATAACCCTTAAGAGAATGATACTTGGAGGTGGGATCTTTGGGAGGTAATTAGGTCATGAGGGTGGAGTACTCGTGAATGGGATGAATGTCCTTATAAGAAGAGGGCAGAGAGCTAGCTCAGTGACTCTCTTTTCATCATCTGAGGATATAACATGAAGTTTGCAGTCTGTAACCCAGAGAAAATTCTCGCCAGAACTTGACCGTGCTGGCACCCCAATCTCAGATGTCTAGCCCCCAGAAATGTGAGAAATAAATTTCTGTTGTTTATAAACCACCCGATCTATGGTATAGCAGGCCAAGCAAAGACACACTGAATAGCCCTATGTTTGATTGATTACTTGTCCTTTATTTCTCTAATTCCTTCCTCTCGCCTTCCAGTCCTCACCACTGTTCTCCTGATGTTGGCTGAAAAGAACAAAGAAGTGCCCAAATATTCAATAAAATTCTTAATCCTTTTTTCTTTTCTCTTTGTATTACTTTATTTTCTCCACTCTGTCACAATGAATAAAAGCACTTTTAAAGTACATTATATTTCTCACATTTCATATAGTAACTACTGGGTACCTACTATTTGCAAAATACTAGTGGTGGGATAACGGTTGATGCTGGGGGAGCATGAAAATGATATAATAACTGCCCTTGAGTTATATTCAGATGGGAGGAATGATTAATGAAAATGACTGATTAATGGAAGAGAATACATAGGCAAAAGACAGAGAAATACCAAGTGTTGGTTAAAGTGAACACTGGTATGTACGCATTTAAAATAATTTAGTTGCTTAGTTGAGCATAGTTAGCCTAACAAATTTGATGCTGGGAATAGTTCTGATTGTAATCGAAAAGATGTATCTCAAACTAAAAACTCTCACAAATTGGGGGCACCTGAGTGGCTCACTCAGTTGAGCGTCCCACTCTTGATCTTGGCTCAAGTCATGATCTCACAGTTTGTGGGATCCAGCCCCATGTCAGGCTCTGCACTGACAGTGTGGAGCCCACCTGGAATTCTCTTTCCCTCTCTCTGTCTCTGCCTCAACCACACTCATGCTCGCTCTCTCTCTCTCTCTCTCAAAAAAAAACCAAAAACACAAAAACAAAAAAACTCACAAATTGGATAGATTGGATCCTTAGCAAAGTAAAAAGAAAAGCTGTATGGGCAGTCTAGAAAAAAGATCACTTTGGAAATCAGTTTATGGAAAAGTAAAGGATAATTGGAAATAATACTAACACTAAAAGGTCATGTTAAAAGGATTAGAGAAGAGAAAAAGACACAAATTCAGAAAATTGTGTGTGTGCATATATGTGTGTATTGTTTTAAGGAAAGATACTGAGGAGTTACAGTCCAAGATGGCAACAGAGGAAGACCTTGAACTCACCTTCTCTATGGACCGTACCAAATTACACCTATTAATAGAACAATTCGTTCTGAGGAAGAACTGAGGGCTGACTGAACAGCTACTGAACACCAAAGATAGAGAGAATGGCAAGAGAACATAAAGACAGATGGAAACGAGGTAACAAAGGAAACTCCCAGCCCCCTAAACTGAACAGCAGTGGGGAGGGATTGTATTGAGGGATGGGAACAGATCCCTCTGTCCTTGTGCATAGAAAAAAAAAAGCATTGGTTTAAAAGAGCAACTAGTATATAAAAGACAACCCTAGAGCTTCACCAAGAGTAAAAGAGCTACAGGGAAGCTCTCCAGGTTAGAGGCGCTAGAGAATAACACAGTTTCCATTCCCATCCCACCTTAAAAGCCCAGACCAGAGCAGGGTCTGGACACCATAATGGGCGGGTCTGGATGCCCTAATAGGCAGGCCCAGTGCCTTAACTGCCAGGTCTCATTATCACAAGGAGTTTGTAACCTCAGCAAGCCTAGGGCCCACAAGCCCACACCAGCCTCCGTAAGCACTGGGATACAGAAATAAAAGTCTCCGTTTGAAAGGACTGAGGAGCTGCAGGGACACTCTCTCCCACTTCACCTTGAAAGCTCAGACTGGGACAGGGTCTGGTCCACCGTGACCTTGCAACTTCAGCACCCAGCGTCCATAAGCCCACACCAACCTCTCTGGTGCTAGAGCACAGAAAATAAGGTGTGTTTTTTTATGTTTTTTTTTTTAATTAAAAAATTTTTTTAAATTTATTTTCATTTTTCTAATTTGTCTTGTTTTAATTTTTGTTCTTTTTTATTTTGTTTTTTTTTTGTTGGTATTTTCTTATTTTTCTTTTTCTTTCTCTCTTCTTCATTTTCTTCTTTCTGTAAAAAGTCACAGTTCAAAAGAGTTAACTAGCATACACAGCCACAGCTCCAACCAGCTGGCAAAACTCACCAGGCACACATAGGGACACCATACACAAGACTACTCCTTCAAGTTTAGGAGAAGTAGCCATTCTGCCTAATCCTTAGAAATAAACACCAAAAGTCAAGCAAAATGGGGAGACAGAAGAAAATGTACAAAAGAAAGAACAAGAAAAAACCTCAGTTGGGGTGCCTGGGTGGCTCAGTTGGTTGAGCGTCGGACTTCAGCTCAGTCATGATCTGGGTTCGTGAGTTTGAGCATGTTGGGCTCTGTATGGACAGCTTGAAGCCTGGAGCCTACTTCAGATTCTGTGTCTCCCTCTCTCTGCCCCTCCCCAACTCACACTTTCTCTCTCTCTCTCTCTCTCTCCCCCCTCTCAAAAATAAACATTAAAAAACTTAGAAAAAAAAAAAACCTCAGTAAAAGAATTAAATGAAACAGAAATAAGCAATATGCCTGATAAACAATTTAAAGTAACAATCATAAAGTAACAATCATCTCACCAGGCTAGAGCAAAGAGTGAAAGAGCTCAGTAAGATCTTCAATAAAGAGATAGAAAATATTAAAAAGAACCAATCAGAGTTGAATAATACAATAACAAATAAGAAACACACTAGAGGGAATCAACAGTATATTAAAGGATGCAGAAGAACATATCAATGATCTGGAAGATAGGGCAATAGAAAGCACACAAGCTGAATAGCGTTATATAATTAAAATAATCTTAAATTTAAAATAATTTTTAAAAATTTAAATACGGATAGATTGGGGCACCTGGGTGTCTCAGTTGTTAAGCATTTGACTCTTGATTTAGGCTCAGGTCATGATCTCACAGTTTGTGGGTTCGAGCCCTGCATCAGGCTCCATGCTGACAGCAGGGAGCATGCTTGGGATTCTTTCTCTCTCTCTCTCTCTTTCTCTCTCCCTCCCTTCCTCCCCCCCTTCTCATTATCTCTCTTTCTCTCTCTCTCAAAATAAATATATAAATAACTTTTAAAAATAAGAATAGATTGAGAGATCTCTTAAACAACATCAAGAAAACAAAGATTCACACTATAGAGGTCCCAGAAGAAGGAGAAAGGTGTAGAAAACATGTTTGAAGAAATAATAACTGAAAACTTCCCT
Organism: Cryptoprocta ferox; assembly: GCA_028646485.1. Lineage (NCBI taxonomy): Eukaryota > Metazoa > Chordata > Mammalia > Carnivora > Eupleridae > Cryptoprocta > Cryptoprocta ferox. The sequence goes on from CM053578.1 coordinate 32,238,910, forward strand.
AACCTAGGGAAGGAAATAGACATCCAAGTCCAAGAAGCACAGAGAACAAGACGAACTCAAGGATTTCCACATCACAGCACATGATAATTAAAATGTCAAAGGTTAAAAATTAAGAGAACAATCTTGATAGAGACAGCAAGAGAGAAACAAAAAGTTACCTATGAGGAAAAACTTAAAAGGCTGTCAGCTGATTTTTCAGCATAAACTTGGCAGGCCAGAACAACATAGCATGGTAGATTCAAAGTGCTGAAAGGAAAAAAACCCTGCAACCAAGAAAACTCTACCAGGCAAATTTATTCAGATTGGAAAGTGAGGTAAAGAGGTTCCCAGTCAAACAAAAGTAAAGGAGTTTATCACCATTAAACCAGCCTTCCAAGAAATGTTAAAGGGACTTCTTTAAATGGAAAAGAAATAGTCCTAATTAAACATAAGGAATTTATGAATAAAAAGGTGTAAAATAGGACAACATATACGTAAAATGTAGAGAAGGGAGTTAAAAGGGAAGGGAAGAGGGTAAAGAAAAAGAAGCGTTTTTTCCCCTCTTTTTCTGTGTGTTTGTTTCTGGCACATGTTTGAACTTAAATGACCATCAAATCAATATGGACTGCTATTTACTTCAGATGTTATATATCAACTTCATAGTAACCACAAACTCAAAACCTTTGATAGATATACAAAAAATAAAGAGAAAGAAAGCCAAACCTAACACTATAGAAACTCATCAAAAACAAAGAGAGCAAGAAGAAGGGAACAAAGAAATACACAAGTAACTAGAAAATAAATTTAAAATGGCAATAAGTACATACCTATCCGTAATTACTAAATGCCTAAATGCTCTATGTCTATGGAACAGAGTGAGGAATGGATAAAAAAAGCAAGATCTATCTATATGCTGCCTGCGGAGACTCACCTCAGACCTAAGGGTACAGACAGACTGGAAGTAAAAGGGTGGAAAAATACTCACCAGGCAAATGGAAGGAGAAAAAAAAAAGGCTGGGATAGCAATACCTGTACCAGACAAAACAGACTTTAAAAAAAACCAAGAGACAAAGTCATTACATAATGATAAGAGAATCAGTCCAACGAGAGAATATAACAATTGTAAATATCTATGCACCCAACACTGGAACATCTAAATACATAAAGCAAATATTAACAGACATAAAGGGAGAAATTGATAGTAATAAAATAATAGTAGGAGAAGTCATGAGAATAAAAGGGACAGAGTCAATGATATTATAATAGTGATGTAACAGGCCAGTTGGTAGCTACACTTGTGATGAACATAGCATAATGTATAAACCTGTCAAATCACTAAGTTGAATACCTGAAACTAATGTAACATTGTATCTCAACTATACTCAAAGTTAAAAAAAAAATACTGAGAGGAGGTTTACCTTAAAAGCAGTTACAAAGGCTTAGCTTGACAAAACTAGAATAAATTGTTTGATTCTAAGTAATCCAGTTTACTGACAATACAACTGAAGAGTGAAATAATGTAATCACACCTAAAATTAGCTTAATATTTACCTCATAATTTATTTAAAACTGGAAAATTATTTTCCCTTTATCATTATCATTACCATGCTTTGCACAGTAGGTGGCGACATTGCCTCACTCCTTGGATCAACTGGGCTGGCCTTAACTACAATACGTAGAAGGAAACTTTGAAACAAGTTTCAGGGGCCTAAATTGGCCAAAATTAAAACATTGGCCTTGCAGTGAGCCTGCCTTGCTCAGTCAGTGGAGCATGAGACTCTTGATCTTGGGGTCTTGAGTTTGAGCCCCATGTGTGTAGAGATTGTTTTAAAAAAATAGCAATAATACATACGTACATACATACATAACGCTTTCTATTTACCTTAAAGTCATAAGGTATGAATAATAATGAATAATACCTCATTATAACATACCAAATTTTTATATATTTTACATAGAGTTTAATAAGTATTTGTTAACTAATTCATTTTGTCAATGAATGTCAATAAACCAGTTTGTTATTTTTAGAAATAATATTCACTTAACCTTTACCATGAGAATGTAATGAATTGTCTTTTTTTTAGTTTTAACATAAAGAAATTATTCACTTATACTTGATTTCATTTTGTATTGGTCATTCAATGATGTTTATTAGGCCTATGATGATCAAACTCCGTGGATCTCTGTAGAGGGACAGTCAGAAGAACAGACACTTGGGCAGGGCACTAAAGACAGGTAAAATATCAACACACAATTGAGATTTAAAACATTAAGGAAATAGATAGCCACATTTACAGATTCTATGGAGTAGTCAATTATCCTAAAATTCACCTCTTTTTACTTTGAAAGATGCAGCCTAATTTTAGTATTCAAAATTTATTCAATATTTGTACTTGACTATATCTTCCTAAGATCCTATTTTTTAAGTCTTTCTTTCTCTAAAATAAGTAAGAATTATTTTTTTAAAATCTGTCTTTATCTCCTGTCCAGTTTGGGTTCTTTTTTTTTATCCTTTCCATGATCACTATAGCCTTATTTGAAGTGCAACATTCTAAGTAGAGATATAACATGGTTTTATAACAGGTAGAGTTATATTTGTATTTGCTTCCAGTAATTCCCAAAATACTAACTGTGAACTAATAGCTTTAGGAAACCAACTTCAAAATTCTAAGATCCCTTTTTGGGGCATAATTAATACATGCCTTCTAACCCAGCATACATGCATCTTAAGGGTCTTTTCCCCAAATATCTTATCATGGTCTCACTTTAGTTGAAGTTTATCTACATTTTCTCATCAAGAGCAATTGTTGGTTGAAGAAACATTCCAAAGATTTACATAAGGAACAAAAAACTGCATTTGTTGCAGGAATTCACCATATTTTCTATAAGTATATGCACATTTTTAATAAGACATTTTATGGGCCTCAAGTTAATCATAGAGACAAGATGTTCTAAAAAAAACCTTTAAGTTTCATTTGCACCAAGAAAGGTATATATAATATCAAATAATACCTAATATACCAAAAGACGACTTATAGTTTTTGGATCACCTACACCTGTCTGAGTGGACATGTAAACAGTTGTTGGTTGAACAAATGCACCTGAGCAGTCTCCATGTCCTCAATTGCTTTGATTCCATCCATGGGAAGGGCCTCAAGTACCCTATTAGAAGCTCTCATGGCTATCTTCAAGCCTTACGTAAAGTCTTGCTAGGAAAAAAAAAAAAAAAAAGTCTTGCCAGGCATCTCCCTGCTGCTTTCTCTTATGAACTGGCTTGTTCCACTCAGTACATCCGATTCCCAGCCTGTGTCACATTCCCAGCACCCCCTACTCTACTGTACCCCTTCTAATTACCATTTTGGCAAAGATACTCAACATTCATACCAATTCAACTCTCCGCCAGGTTTGTCCCAGATTTGCTGTCAGGTCTGTGTTTCAAATCTTCCTAGGCATCAAATTCTGTGACCGTCACACCTTAACTCAGCCTTGGGTCACCAAGCCCCCACTCCATCTGCGAGGGAAATTCAGGGCAAATGTATGAAGGTGAGAATAAACTCGCAAAAATTTTTTTAAGTTAATTTATTTATTTTGGGAGAGAGAGCACACAGCAGGAGAGGCAGAGAGAGAGAATCCCAAGCAGGCTTCTTGCTCGATCTCATGCACCGTGTGATCATGGCCTGAGCCGAAGTCAAGAGTCGAATGCTTAACTGACTGAGCCACCCAGGAGCCCTGAACTAGCAAATTTTAACCAATGGAGAATATTAACAACTCCAGGAGCTGAAATAATTAGATTAGAAATAGAAAAATCCATACAGATTATGGGCCCAATTTAAAAAAAAAAAAGTATAAGAGAAGAAGTTATAAGTATCCTAGTGTCAATATAATAAAGGAGGGCACAGACAAGCTTACTGTAAGTCTCCTTCCCAGAGATATCAGTGCAATCACTGTAAGAAAAGATCAGGGGCAAGAGTTGAAAGGTTTTCTTGTGGGGGAAACATTTTACCATCTCTATTTATCATTATCCTAAGTTAAATTGCTTTATTCAAGGGGTGCCTGGGTAGCTCAGTCGGTTAAGCATCCGACTTCGGCTCAGGTCACGATTTCGCAGTCCGTGAGTTTGAGCCCCGCATGGGGCTTTGTGCTGACAGCTCAGAGCCTGGAGCCTGCTTCAGATTCTGTGTCTCCCTCTCTCTCTGCCCCTCCCCTGCTCATGCTCTGTCTCTCTCTGTCTCTTGAAAATGAATAAATGTTTAGGGGTGCCTGGGTGGCTCAGTCGGTTAAGCGTCCGACTTCGGCTCAGGTCATGATCTCATGTTCGTGGGTTCGAGCCCCGCGTCCGGTTCTGTGCTGACAGCTCAGAGCCTGGAGCCTGCGTCAGGTTCTGTGCTGACAGCTCAGAGCCTGGAGCCTGCTTCAGATTCTGTGTCTCCCTGTCTCTCTGCCCCTCCCCCTCTCATGCTCTGTCTCTTTCTGTCTCAAAAATAAATAAAACATTAAAAAAAGTTTTAAAAATGAATAAATGTTTAAAAATTTTTTTAAATAAAAAGTTGCTTTATTCAATAAGTTTAATAATAAATAACTTTAGACATGTAGGATACCAAAGTGGAAGTGGCATAAATGTTAAGTGACATTGTTGAACTCCACGACAAGCAAATGCAGTGCTGGATCACCCTCCATACCTTAAAGTATTTAAGGTTTTTAAAATATTTAATATTTTTTAAATAGAAAAGATGTTTAGAAAAAATGCAGAAAGCAGTTACTTACTTTTCTATAAAACCATACTTTAAAAGCTATGGAAATAGTTTTATTGTTGTAGTATTTTATACTGCAAAAAAATATTGTACTCTCAAAAAAAAATCCAGAAAGACATCATCAGAGTGATAACTATATTGGGATCTATTATCTGAAAACCAGCCCAATAATTAAAGCTGTAACTTAAGAAAGATAGATGTTAAGAAGGAATATGATCAGAGTTTAAAAACTGTAGCTCATACATGTATAACACTATTTTTCAAAACACGGTCATGTATTATTTCATCTGTTTATAAAAGTTTAGTAAATAGTATTAAATCATTAAAAAAACAGCATATAAAACTATGACAGGAATTGGTAAATTGATATCTCATGACTAAATATTAGTGTCCTAGAAGTGGGGAAGATTTCTTTGTATTTTGTAAGAGCTACATTTAAGATAATGAGCATAACTTAATTAAAATTAAAGTTATACAATGGACAATAAATTTAAGACATTTTAAAATTCAGGCTGGGAAAGTCCTCAAAGTCAAGTGGTTCCAAAGAAGATGATCAATTTGTAGGGGCGACTGGGTGCTCAGTTAAGTGTCCGACTCTTGGTTTCTGCTCAAGTCATGATTTCACAGTGTGTGAGTTCAAGCCCCATGTCGGGCCCCATGCTGACAGTGCAGAGCCTGGTTTGGATTCTCTCTCTTTCCTCTCTCTCTGCCCCTCCCCCACTTGTGTGCACGTTCTCTCTCTCTCTCTCTTTCTCTCAAAATAAATAAACTTTAAAAAAAGACCAATTTGTAGATGATATATCCATAATGAGTTGCATAATCCATCATGAGATCATCCATAATGAGAATATAGAGCACAATAATCTTCCACAAAACCTCTCTGTGTCTAAGAATCAAATCTTAGATGCTAAAAACAAAGATCATATGAAATCAAATAAATTGCCGTATTCTTCTAAATACCCTGTATGGGAGTCTTAATCTACTACCAAATTACTGTTTAACCTTAGCCGTTCAGATTAACATCTTCCATATTCCACTTAAAATGATATCACCTTTGTGTCCCAAATTAATTCCCACACTAGCAGAATCCATGCAAATCAGTTATCAGAGAAATGGCAAAATGAAACCCTAAGTGTAACAAATGAATGACTTTACCACTTGAACACCCAACACATGTTTCTTGCCCCTGTTAGAAAATAAAATGTGGAGCGCTGGGGTGGCTCAGTCAGTTAAGCCTCCAACTTCTGCTCAGGTCATGATCTCCCAGTCCTTGGGTTCAACCCCTGCATCAGGCTCTGTGTTGACAGCTCAGGGCCTGGAGCCTGCTTCAGATTCTGTGTCTCCCTCTCTTCTCTGCCCCTCTCCCACTTGCATTCTATCTCTCTCTCTCAAAAATAAACATTAAAAAAAGGAAAGAAAGAAAATAAAATGTTTGGGGCACCTGGGTGGCTCAGTCCGTTAACCATCCAACTCTTGATCTCAGCTCAGGTCTTAATCTCCAGGTTGAGTTCAAGCTCCACGCTTGGTGTGAAGCCTACTTAAAAAAAGAAAAGAAAATGTTCATGACCTTTGTCTTCATAAAGAGATCTGGAGATTTAAACAAAGACAAATGAAAAGTACATCTTTTTCTTTAGCTAGTCCCCAAATACCTTTACAACACTTTTTGTTTAGGGGTGCCTGGCTGGCTCAATTGGTAGAGCATGCAACTCTTGATTTCAGGGTCATGAGTTCAAGCCTCATGGTAGGTGAAGAGTTCACTTTAAAAAAAAGAAAGAAAAAAATTGTGTTGTTGTTTATTGACTTCATCTAATCTAACTGTAGTACAAATCAGGCTGTGATATTGAGTCAAAGCTAAGAAAGGACAATATAGTCCTAAATACCCCACCATAATATTGTTTTTAGTTAAATGATATTAATGGGGTTTTGTTTTAGAAAAATTTTTCAAATAGGACTCATTTAACCAAATCAAGGAAGGTTGAGATGGCTTTCCAACTCCTTTAGGCAAAGATCTATATGTCAGACAAGACAGTGAAAACAAAGTATTTACATATTTTTCATGAATTATCTCAATGTTCTTAAGACACAGGAGAGGGGAACACAGAAGAGGCTCGTTAAAAATGTTAATTGTTTTTCGATGACACAAATCATGTATAAAATCTCAAATTACTGAAAACGGTGTGACTTAAAAGGCTATAAAGCTATAGTTCCACACACATCTATGTAAGGTCTATGATAATCCAAGCCTATGTCTATTTCACTCTTCCTACAACTCATGGAAAAGTTGAGGAAAGATCCCAGAAGATGGACAAGGGCTAGAATGACCAGAAGCAAATGTGCTCTGAGAAACAAGTTCAGTCTCTCCTAGAAGTAAAGGCAAAGGACCCATAGGAGGCATCCATCCAGTTCAAAGGGAAGGACCATGGAGAGGAGATCTGGCAAGAGATTAGGAGCAGAGGAAATGAGGAGGTAGTGGCCAGCCAGCATGAGACAAGACAGTGCGATGATGCTAGAGGCTCATTCCTGGGTAGTGGCTGCAGGTTTACACACAGAGTAAAGGTAGACAGTCTGGAAGATCTGAACAGGATAAAATGAGGTTGCCGATCTCAAGAAATTAACAATCTAGTTGGTGAAATTTAGCTTACGCCCAAGGGAAGTTAAATAACAACATAGGACAATAATTCAGGTGGTGTTTCAGAGGAATATATGCTTGATGAAATACCAAATTATTTGTCAAGGAAATCTTCAAAGTAGAGAGGAGCTTTGAGCTCGGTCTCTGTGGGTGAGAAGACTAAATGGGTACAACAAATATAGGGGTTAAGAGAATTAAGAAAAGGGTTGGGGTCAGGATATATCTGGTATACTATGAGAAAGTAAGTAAACCAACCTGAAAAGCATATTAATTATGTTTTAATTTTTAATTTTTAATTAAAAAATTTTTAAATATTTTATTTATTTTTGAGAGAGAGAGAGAGAGGGAGACACAGAATCCGAAGACAGGCTCCAGGCTCTGAGCTGTCAGCACAGAGCCCGACGCGGGGCTCGAACCCACGAACTGTGAGACCATGACCTGAGCCGAAGTCGGACGCTTAACCAATTGAACCACCCAGACGCCCCTAATTTTTAATTTTTAATTGAAGTATAGTTGATACACAAAGTTATATTAGTTTCAGGTATACTTATTTTTTGTTTCTTGATGTCTTGACATCTTGGGGGCTTGTCGTCCTGACGATGAACTTCCCCTCTAAGGGGTAGCTAATTCCTACAGAGAGCAAACCACTCGCTTTCTGAGGACACGTACACTTTTGGTATGCAAGCTAACCAATCCCATGCCCATACCCACCAACTGCCTCCTTTTATCAGGCTCCTGCAGTTCAGGACACAGTTTTCCTGCACTCAATCACCCAAGGGCCAGGGCAGACAACCAGGCACCACACCTGTAGCCCAGAGCCCACAGAAATTATTCAAATCATCTGATCCTAAACCAGTTCAGCTGCTCACCCTGCCGCATCCGTTCCATCCCGTGAAAACTGCAATCAAGTCTTTTGCCCACGCTTTCCCCTGGTGTGTTGTGCCTCCTGACCGACCACGATGCTTTCTGTGGCTCTGTGTAGCATGTCGTGTCGTGCCTCCTCTCCCTGGGAACTGTAAGTAACCAACCATCTTTTCAATGGCAATCGTCTCCTGATCAGTTGGTCTTACCGAATGAAAACGAAATCCTGGGTACATTTTATTTTAAATGTTATTTATTTATTTAGAGCGGGGGTGGGGGGGGGAGAGAGAGGTAGGAGGGGCAGAGAGAGGGAGAGAGAATCCCAAACAGACTCTGCACCGTCAGCACAGAGCCCAGTGCTGGGCTAGAACTCACGAACTGTGAGATCATGACCTGAACTGAAACCAAGAGTCAGATGCTTAACCAACTGAGCCACCCCAGTGCCCCCATTTTATTTTATTATGATTTTTTTCCACCCAAGAGGTGTTTTTATTTTTATTCAACTACAGCAAACAGCAGAATTAACACAACATTCTGCAATTCCAGATAGGCTTTTCTTACACAGAGAGTGACCAGTTTAACAGGCATAGACTTAAGGATTTCTGACGACTTCTCACCCAGCCCTGCGGTTCATCAGAATGGCTGTGCCTTGACTGCAAAGCGACTCTCCCTATTGCTTTCTTCAATGCTGCGTTTTAAAGGAGCCAGACCCTTAGTAACCAGTGTGAGATGGACCACATTGGGGGTTAGTGGACAAGCCAGCCTCTGGCTGCCTAGGTGAGACACAGCCGTGAAACCATGACCGGGTACATTTTAAAAACAAGAGATGCAGAATGCAGAGGGTTTATATAGAAGTTGATTCTCGGAGTGCAGTCTAAGGAACCCTGGGGTGCCTGAGACCCTTCAGGGAGTCTGAGAGCTCGAATCATGCACCTAGTAAAAGGTCCTCTGAGAGTGCAATGGATTGTAATGCAACTGAGTATAAAGACCATTGATTTGGTTTCAGATTACTTGTGCTGATCTTTGAGAAAGTTTACCACTTGTTGAATACTGGTATCAGAAAAGAATATCTATGGTTATCTGTAAAGCTTTTAAAATACTTTTTTCCCTTTCCAACTGCATATCTGCATAAGGCCATATTTTCTTCATATACTTCAACTAAACATATTGAATAGATCAGAACGCAGCTGTCTTCTATGAAGACAGCTATTAAAGAAACTTACAAAAATGAAAGTGATATTCTTTTCACTAAATTCACTTAATTTGGAAAATACATTTAGTTTTGATAAAAAGATATTTATAATAGCATGTAATGTGTGTTTGTTTGTTTTTTAAATTATTTTTAAGTTTATTCATTTATTTTGAGACAGAGAGCAAGTGGGGAGGGGCAGAGAAAGAGGGAGAGGGAGAATCCGAAGCAGAGGCTCTGTCAGCACAGAGCTGGATGTGGGGCTTGGACTTCTTAACTGTGAGATTGTGACCTGAGCTAAAATCAAGTTAGATGCTTAACTGAATGAGCCACTCAGGTGCTCTTGCTTATTATTACTTTTAAGCAAGTCAATAAATCTTTTCAATATTTCCCAGTTTTAATTTCAAATATGGTAACTTTCAATAGATATCAGCTACTTTTAAGAGTGTAAAGGGGTCATGAGACCAAAATTTTGAGAACCGCTGGTGTAAAAATATAGCAACAAATAAAACCAGAAAGGCAATGAATAGCCAAGCTACAAAACAATCTGAATTGTAGGCTAAAATTGGGATTTTTTTTTTTTTTTTTGTGGAGGTAAAGGAGTTTCAAATAGAGAATATGATGAAAGGAACTCTTTAGGAGGAAAACTCCCATGTATGTGTTTATGTACGTAGGGCAGTTTGGAAAAGGTGTATTTGTCTGTTTGGTGTGTTTTGGTGGAGGGAGAGGCAGTGTCTGAGTCAGAGAAACCAGTCAGGAAGGTGATGGAAAATCAAGGTCTTAATGAGGGCCAGGAGCGCCTGGGTGGCTCAGCCAGTTAAGCATCTGACTTTGGCTTAGCTCATGACTAAGATCATGATCTCACAGCTTGTGAGTTTGAGCCCCATGTTGGGCTCTGTTCTGACAGCTCAGAGCCTGGAGCCTGCTTCAGATTCTGTCTCCATCTTTCTCTGTCCCACCCCTGCTTGCACATTCTCTCTCTGTCTCAAATATAAAATAAACATAAAAAATTAATAATTTAATAATATAATTAATATTAAAATTTTTTAAACTTCTTAATAAGGACTATAGTATGGAAATGAAAATAAGAGCTAGTATTTGCTAAAATTTATTGAGTGCTTTCTGTACATGCCAGGCACTGTGCAAAATACTTGGTGTGGATTATCTCATTATCTTCTCAATAATCTAGTAGTTAGCTTTATAAAGTCTATTTTTTAAAGGTTTAGTTATTTATTTTTGAGCAAGGGAGGGAGAGAGAGAGAGCGAGCGCACAAGCAGGGGAGGGGCAGAGAGAGAGAAATGAGAGAGAGAGAGAGAGCACAGAATCCAAAGCAGGCTCCAGGCTCTGAGCTGTCAGCACAGAGTCCAATGTGGGGTTTGTCAAACCCACTCACTGTGAGATCATGACTTGAACCAAAGTCAGGCGCTTAACTGACTAAGCCACCCAGGCATCCCTATAAATACTATTTTAAAGAAGAGAATACTGAGGCACAAAGAGCCTAATGTAAGGCAGCAAATAAGGGATGAAGCTGAGGTCTGCATCCAAGCAGTCTAACAGCAGAGTCTCAATAGTAGAATCAGTGAAGCATAAAGGAAGAATCACCTTGAGCACTGAGCGTGGCAGATGCCTTAGGTGTCGTCTCTGATCCCCTTACCAGGTAGTGTACCCATCCCCAGCCACCACGAATGTTGGGTGCTATTGGCTCATGGCTGCACCTCCTCATGAGCCATGAGGAGGATGGGCCTTGGCTGGCAGGAGATGGTTAGGAGAGCTGGGAGGCTGCTACTGCTAGTTCCTGGCCAATCAGTCACGGCACAGGTGTGCAGGTAAGCCTCTGGGGCAAGTGCTTGACTCTTCATGTGCAAGTGCTACCAGAAGGGTCGGGCGAGGCTAGGGCTATACCTCTCCTGAAACTACACCCTTGTGTGGCTCCTTCCCCTGTCCTCTCTTGCTACCCTCACTCTCTTACAGTCTCTGGGGAAAGTACTCTCTCAATAAAGCAATTGCATCTGAATCCCTGTCTCAGGCTCTGCTTCCAGGGACCTGACTGAGACAGTGAGGAAATTCATTTTAAAATTCCTTTTGGAACTCTTTTGGTGAGTCTCAGACATCATAGCTGTCTCTGTGATGGGGTGACTTTTTTTTTTTTTAACATTCAGATACATTGAAAAATGCATTAAAATTAAAATCTGAGACATATTCAATCCAAATCATAACTCCAGTTAGAACCTTTGGTGCTTTTTTTTCTCCCTAATCCAACTCTTCTGGGCTTTCCAGTCTTTAGTAGAACAGAATCACCTTGAAGAACTTTCATGCTTTATTCATCTTTATATCCCAGCAGCACCTAGCATGGTGTTTTGTATTTAGGAGATATATAGTAAATGTATCAAATAAAAAGAAAAAAATTTTGGAATTTATTAAATCATTTTACTGTCATCTTTATGCTGAGGAATATCCTTCTGAGAATCTACTATAGTTCTTCTCTTGCATCTGCGTGAAACTCTCCTGGGGGAGCTTGACAAAAATGCAAATGGAAGGGCCCCATCTCTTCCACCCTCCCTTCTTGTGATTTTGATTGTCTAGGGCTGAAGTAAGGTTAGAAATTTACATCTTTAGCAACACCATAGGAGATTTTAATGCAGGATGGCTTTGGGCCACACTTTGAAAAATATTGCTTTAAAATAATTAAATATGACCTAAGGCACTTATTTAAACACACACACACACACACACACACACACACGATTTGGAATCTAAGGGGCACAACCTTCTCTCACAGCCATGAACATTATCTGTTACCCATAACTATCATTATAAGAAGTACAGGACAATTTAAGGATCTTAGAACATTTTCAGACTTGCCAAGTTTTATTGAGATTACTTTGTTGCTGAACATAGGAACAGTGAAAAAATAATGTTTCTGACAAGTTTGGTATTTAAATATATGTCCAACATCCTATATAGTCTATCATTAGATACCTTCTAACATGCTATTAGTACTCCTGGGGGCCTTGGCTATCCCACCACACATTAACCACAGTGATTTGTACAGCCTTCAGGCAATTCGCCCTTCCATCCTTCAAAACAAAAATACAGCAATGAATGCTTTGAAGTGTCTCTGAGGTAAATGACCTCTGCCACCTAGAAAGCACTGTTAAAGTGATGTCTGCCCTGGGAAATTGGTGCTGCAACATTATAAAGCTGTCAGTGACCATGATGACCATGAAAAAGCCAGAGGTTCTCCACTGTCTCAGAGGGGTTGGTTCTCCATACTGAAAGTCAGTGATTTATGATAAACCACGCTGTGGGGGACATCTGAAAAGCTTATGACAGAATCATTCCCAGCTTATTCACAGTCTTTCTGGCCTTTAGAAACAACCCTAAAAAGACTATGAGTAGGTTGGCTAGTGGTGGCATTGCCACAATGGGAAAAAGCACTTTTACCCTCTTATCAATGAATATGCATTAATATTCCAGGGCTTTTTTTTTTTTTTTAAATAGGCTCCATGCCCAACATGAGGCTCAAACTCACAACCCAGAGATTAAGCGTTGCTTGCTCTACTGACTGACCAGCCAGACACCCCAGGGGGCAGATTTTACTTCTGCCAGCTGTCACCAAATTTTAAGTGTCTATTTAGCTAATGTCTTGTCTTTAAACATGACTTTATAACTTAAGTTACGGAAAGTTTCTTTCCCAGCACAGAGGAGTAAGCTCCTAACGGACTGAAATTCCAACCAGATAACAGAAGAGAAAAACTACTAGAGAGCTCTGCAGAGTGAACAAAAGTCAGCAAATTAGGGGAGAAATTAAAATTTGAAAGACATGACCAGTGTGAGGTGAATTTCCTGTTTTGTTTTATAGCTTGACTTCTGGGGTAGACTGTGTAGATGAAGCAAGATGTGAGCAGCTAAAACTCTGATAAGGAAATCAGCCATCCTCTGTCCTGAGCAGCCAAGGGACAGAAGCTGACATAGACTGAGACCGAAAGCCCAGAAGAGAGAAAGCCTAGGAAGCAGAACCCCAAATTCCTGTGTGTAAACTCTATCTGAGGCTGACCTCTGAACAAAACATACGTAGGGCAGACTATTGCATTTCTCCTAAAATAAAATATCTGAACTGGGATTTGAACTTCCACTGGCTACAGGCAAAAAAAGCTTGTGGTATAAGTCTAACCAATTAGTATCCTGCTAAAACAGAACCTCAGTACTCTTTGGAGAAATGAGAACGAAGCCAGAGTCCAGAATCCACAGCGCAGCATTTACAATATCTAAGATACCACTCAAATCCTCTTGACATTCAAGGAATTAAAGGCATATAAGAGAAAAAAAGTAATCAACGACAGCAAATCCCAGATCACCCAGATGTTGGAAATGCCAAAGACCTTGAAGCAGCAATTATAACTATGCTCAGTCAGGTAAAGCACAATATGATTGGACTGAATGGATAGGAAATCACTGCAGAGAAATAGGAGCTATTAACACAAATAAGATGGAAATTCTAGAGTGAAGAATTCAATACGTGAAATAAAAATGTCACTGGGTGGACTTCATAGCAGAATGGAGATGACAGAGGAAAAGTGAGAACCTGAAGAGAGATCAATGGAAATTATTTAGTCTGAAGAGAGGGGAAGGGTAAAAAGTAAAAAGAATGGAACCACAGGGACCTGGAGATATATCAAGCAGTCTAGCATAATGTATAATTCATAAATAAAAGTTGACAAAATTGACATTTCCACAAGTAGAGTTTAACACAATTATGGTTGGGAATTTCACTCAAAAATTGATGAAAGTGCTAGAAAAAAAATCAGTAAAGACCTACTGATTATGAACAACACTACTGACTCTCCCGACCAAGTCGACAGTGTTGAATATTTATATTTGTGTTTTTTTAAGTTTATTTATTTTGAGAAGGGGGAGGGGCAGAGAGATTGGGGGGGGAGAGAGAGAGAGAGAGAGAGAGAGGGAATTCCAAGCAGGCTCCACTCTGTCAGCATGGAGCCCTATTTGGGACTCAAACTCATGAACTGAGAGATCATGAGCCAAAATCAATAGTTGGATGCTTAACCAACTGAGCCACCCAGGAGTCCCTGAATATTTATACTTGAAAAGAACTCTGAAATCAATGACCTAAGTTTTCATCTAAGAAACTAGAAAAAGAGCAAATTAAGTAGAAGAAAAGAAAAACTTAAAAGGACAGTGTGAGAATGAAAATTTACAAGTTAGTATCATTCCTGAAGTGAAGTGCAAAACCCCTAAACAAAGTATTAGCAAATCAAATCCAGCTAAAAAAGATGTGTTCTCACAAAATTGGGTTTCACTCCAGAAATACAAGATTTAAATTATCACTTTAGCAATTGATAGGAGAAAGGTCATATGATTATCTTCGTAAATGCAGAGAATGCATTTTATAAAACATCATTTATCTTCATGATAAAACTCTTAGAAAACTAGGAATAAGAGAACTTTCTAACTTTGACAAAATGTATGTATAAAATCATATATCAAGTTTTATTCATAAAACAATGGAAGTTTACTCTGGCATTGGGAAAATAGCAAGGACAGCCACAGTAACTATTTATGTTCAATAGTGTACTGAATATTCTAGGCAAACAGAAAGAAAAAGAATAGAGATGAAAAGGAAGAAATAAAAAGTCAATTTTTTTGCAGGTAATAAAATGATTGACCACATGAAAAGCTAATGTAATCTACAGATTAACCATTAGAATTAATTTCAGAAACTTAGCAAGTTGCTAGATACATCAATATTAATATATTGATAAATGCATTTCTATAAACCATGGGAAGGAGTAATGAAATTGCACCCCCTACCTCACACCATACATACAAAAGAAGATGGATTACACCTGATAGAAAAGCAATACAATCAAATTTTAGAAGACAATATTGGACAATATCTTTATTGAATTATGGTAGGGAAGGATTTCTTAAAACAGAAAAATATAAAAAGCAATGAACTAACTACATTCAAGTTTAGAACTTCTGTTCATCAAAAGATAACATTAAGAGAGTGAAAAGACGTACCATAAGATGAGAGAGGTTAATTGCAACACATGTAACCAATAAAGGATTCATCCAAAATGTTTGAATAATTCCTGTGACTCAATAAGAAAAATACAAATGCTCCAGCAGAAAGATATCAACAGAAATAACTGGAAAATTTGCCAAGATGAAGCAGACGTGGCTCACAAGTATGTGAAAAGATGTTCATAATCTTTTGGTATTCGTGGACATTCAAGGTAAAGCCAGAGTATGAAACCACTGTACACACCAGATTGGAAAACAGAGATCACTAACCTAATTTATTTTCTCTGCAGATCCATTCCTTGTGATTTGACTGCTTTAATTTTCATGAGAAATTCAACATTGTCTTCAGTTCCTTCTTAATAAAGGAGTGTGAAGAAACTCACTTCACGTATTGATGCTGCTGCTTTCCCTGGTTTTACTCTTGTCTTGATTGCTAAGTGGAAAAAGTGTTGCCAAAGCACTTTGGTGACAGTTTTTTTTCCTACTTCCCCCCTCCCTCCCCTTTTTTTTGAGGGATGGTGAAGGGGCAGAGAGAGAGAGGGAGAGAGAATCTTAAGCAGACTACTTAAGCAGCCTTGGGGCTCGAACTCATGACCATGAGATCATGACCTGAACCGAAATTAATAGTTGGACACCTAACGACTGAGCCACTCAGGGGCCCCTCTTTCTACTTTTAACCATAACTCTGTGCTCTATTTATTTCTAGGCTGATGATATTTTCTTATTTAACCCCTTAACACCTATTTCAAAGTAAACATTATATAGTTAGGTTTATTGTTTAATTGTGATCCTTTTACCATGCTGAGTGACAAAGTAATTGACTTGGCACAATTTATGTGTCAAGATTTTACCTGAAATATGTTCCCCACATAAGTCCGGAGTCATATTTATTTTTTTCCCTTGGGAGGGGACTGCCTTTTTTTTTTTTTTAATGTTCATTTTTGAGAGCGAGAGAGACAGAGTGTGAGTGGGGAGGGGCAGAGAGAGAGAGAGAAAGGGAGACACAGAATCTGAAGCAGGCTCAGGGCCTGATGTGGGGCTTGAACCCACAAAATGTGAGATCATGACCTGAGCCGAAGTCAGACACTTAACCCACTGAGCCACCCAGGCGCCCCGGGACTGCTTTTTTAAAAAAAGATTTCTGGAGACACAACTTCAGGTCACTGAGATCTTAATATGAATTCATTTATAAGAGTTTCTCCTTCAAAATAGAGAGCACAAAGCCTGAAATGGATGCAAGGTAAAGGAGGCATATGCAGTAAAAGGAAGGAAAGGGAATCAGGAAGCAAATGGGAACTGCTAAGAGCACAAACCTCATGATGTGCTTAGCCCTCCTCTCAAAGCCTTCTTTCAGCTGGTGCTTTGTCTCTGCTAATAATCTCCGTGAAAATGTTGTAGATGAAATAAGTTAAAAGATATTTAAGTGGTAACTTTATCTGAGGAAATGGAGGTGGGTTGCCAGGATATAGGCATGTCCCAACACTGCTGTTTTACAAAATCTTTAATAATATTTTATGATCATGTGGCACACCAGTGTTCTCCATGAAAACAATTTCCAGTTTTCGTTAGCCCAAGATTGTCTGAATTCTCTTCTATGAAGAAACTTCTTCCTGATCTAAAGCCCTCAGTAGGAAGGAATAAACGATTTTGGACACTAGGTAATGACTGCAGTAACATGGACACATGATGATGCACTAAGACCGTGAAGAAGAGCCTTAGTTCAAGTCCCTCCACAGAGACTATCCCTCACAGATCAAGGAATTCTGATTATAGACTCCAAGTCCCTGGTCTTCCATTCTGGCTTCTAAAACAAGTTACTTTCTTCATATATACTTATATTCCGCAAATGATGGGTGAATTGATTTCCATTTTGTAATACTATTTGAAAATAACAAATTTACACCAAAGAGCTAGATGTGAAAAATCAGACCAGAATCTTATAAAAAGTTCTCCTGGAGTTCCATATTTATTTCATAATGTACACCAGTGAATCAAAGTTAAACCATCCGTCATTTTCAAAGAAGCATTCAAGTCCAGTTTTATATTGCATTCAAAACAAACAGTACAAGGCTTATCATTTGACTTATGTATAGCAAGTCATAATATTGGAAATGTAAGTTTCAGTATTCGATGCCACCCTTATAGCAATGTTGGAACAAAGTTGAATACATTACCAGGAGGATGTCTCAGTGTTCCTACTTACAACAAGCTGGTTCTGTCCCTAGTTATTTGTGGGACATCACATGTTTCTAAACCTCTGGGAATATTTTTTTCTGCGTTAAAGATTTTTCTGATGCATTCAGCTAGCTAAACTAACTGTAAATAAGTAGCAAAGACCATCAGCACATTTTCTATTGCTAAGTATATAGGAAATATAAAAGTTAAAGCTCTTTTTTTTTTTACTGAAATTATATGTATTCTTTTTCCTCACCTGCAATCTTCAGTAAGTACAGATTCTCCTCACCATATTTTTTCCAGATTTTGCGTTATTTAGATCAACTTTCAAGGCATATGATCTTTACCATTATCACTTTCTGCACAAAAGTTATTAATCTGACCATGGTATGTAAGAGTATGAAAAGGCCCATCTTTTTTTGTTTAAGTTTTATTTTATTTTGAGAGAAAAAGAGAGTGTGTGGGGGGGGGGGATGAGGGGCAGAGAGAGAGAGAGGGAGAGAGAGAATCCCAAGCAGGCTCCACGCTGTCAGCACGGAGCCAGATGAGGTTCTCAATCCCATGAACGATGAAATCATAACCTAAGCCTAAATCAAGAGTCAGTCGCTCAGTCAACTGAGCGCCCCTCAAAAGGCCCATCTTTTAATATTTAATTTTTTGGTAACAGTTTTATTAAGATATACTCACATTTAATGCACCTAATTAAAATGCACAATTCAAGGGGCACCTGGGTGGCCCAGTGGATTAAGCGTCCAGCTTTAGCTCAGGTCATGATCTTGAGGTTCATGGGTTTGAGCCCCTGTATCAGGCTCCTGACAGTGCAGAGCCTGCTTGACATCCTCTCTCTCTCTCTCTCTCTCTCTCTCTCTCTCTCTTTCTCCTCCTCCCCCACTAGTGTACACTCACCGGTGCGCTCTCTCTCGCTCAAAAAATAAACTTAAAGAAATAAAATGTATAATTCGATGGTTTTTAGTATGTCACTTATATAGGCAATCATTATCACAATTTTAGAATATCTTAATAGCCCTAGAAAGAAACACCTTCACTCTGACTTCACAATCTTCCACCCTCAGCAACTGTTAATCTACCTTCTGTCCCTGTAGATTTGACTAACCTGGAGATTTCATATAAATGACATCAGACAGTATTTGGTCTTTTGTGACTGGTTTCTTTAACTTAGCATATGTTTTCAAGGTTCATCTATAATGTGTATCAATATTCCTCTTTATGGCCAAATAATATTTCATTGCATTCTATGGTATAAAGATACCACATTTTGTTTCTCCATTCATTAGGTGGTGGCCATTTGGGTTGTTTTTACCTCTTTACCATTATGAATAATGCTGCTATGAACATTCATGCACAAGTTTTTGTGGGAACATATGTTTTAATTTCTCTTGGGTATATATGTAGAAGTGGAATTGCTGGGTGTTTAACTTTCGAGGAAATGCCAAACTGCTTCCCAAGGAACTGCACCACTTTACATTCTCACCAGCAGTATTACAAGTGTTGTGATTTCTCCATACCCATCATCATTTCTTTTTGATACCAGCCACTCTCAGTGGGTGTAAAGTGGTATCTTATTATGGTTTTGATTTGCATTTTCTTGATGATTAATAATGTTGAACATCTTTTCGTGTGCTTATTGGTTATTTGTATGTGTTTTTTGAAGACACGTCTTTTCAGATTCTTTGCCCATTTTTCAAAAATGTTTATTTATTTATTTTGAGAGAGAGAGTGCAAGCAGGGTAGAGGGAGGGAGGGAGGGAGGGAGAGAGAGAGAGAGAGAGAGAGAGATCCCAAGCAGGCTCCATGTCCTCAGCCTAAAGCCCAACATAGAGCTCAGTCTCACTAACCATGAGATCATGACCTGGCTGAAATTAAGAGTTGGTTGCTTAACCAACGGAGCCACCCTGGTGTCCCTTTGCCCATTTTTTAATTGGGTTATTTATCTGTTTATTATTGAGTGGTATGCTAAATATCTACATATGCTAAATATCAGTCCTTGGTAACATTTTTACCCATTTTGTGAGTTGTTTATTCATTTTCTTGATAGTGTTGTTTGACACACAAATGTTTTTAATATTGATGAAGTCCAATTTATTTTCTTGTTGCTCACGCTTCTGGTTTCATATCTAAGACAAAGTTGCTGAATCCAATGTCATGAAGATTTACTCCTATATCTTCTTCTAATATTATATTATTTTAGCTCTTGGGTCTTTGATCCATTTGACTTTACGTATTTATATTGGTGTGAGGTAGGGGTCCAAAATCATTCTTTTGCATGTGGCTATCCAGTTGTCCTAGCACCATTTGCTGAAAGACTATTCTTTCTCTATTGAATTGTTTTGGCATCTTCGCAGGAAATGAATTAACTGTGAATGTGAGAGTTTATTTCTGGATTCTCAATTCTGCTCCATTGATTTTTATGTCCGTCCCTATGCCAGCACCACACTGTCTTAATTGCTGTTGCTTTGTAATAAATTTTGAAATTGGGAAGTGATTCCTCCAACTTGGTTATTATTATTTTTTAACTAACTAATTAATTTTTATATTTACATCCAAGTTAGTCAGCCTATAGTGCAAGAATGAGTTCAGTAGAATCCAGTGATTCATCCCCTATATATAACACCCAGTGCTCATCTCACCCAGTGTCCTCCTTAATGCCCCTTGCCCATTTAGGCCATCCTCCCATCCACAACCCCTCCAACGACCATCAGTTCATTCTCTATATTTAAGAGTCTGTTTTGCACCCCTCCCTGTTTTTATATTATTTTTGCTTCCCTTCCCTTATGTTCATATGTTTTGGATCTTAAATTCCACATATGAGTTAAGTCATATGATATTTGTCTTTCTCTGACTAATTTTGCTTAGAATAATACGCTCTAATTTCATCCAGGTTGTTGCAAATAGCAAGATTTCATTCTATTTGATTGCTGAGTAATACTCCATCATGTATATATATACCACTTCTTCTTCATCCATTCATCTGCCAATGGACATGGTTATTGTTTTTAAAGATTGTTTTAGCTATTCTGGGTCCTTTATGTTTCCAGATGAATTTTTAATATAAAAATTTTTTATGTTTATTTATTTTTGAAAGAGAGATAGAGCATGAGCAGGGAAGGGGCAGAAAGAGAGGGAGACAGAATCTGAAGCAGGATCCAGGCTCTGAGCTGTCAGCACAGAGCCTGACATGGGGCTCAAACCCACAAACTGAAATCATGACCTGAGCCAAAGTCGTACACTTTAACCGACTGAGCCACCCAAGCACCCCTTCCACCTGAATTTTAGGATCAACTTAAAAATTTCTACAAATAAGTTATCTTGGACTCCAAGAATAATTGCATCAAATCTGTAACTCAATTTGGAGATTATTGCGATTTTAAGTGTCCTGTTCCATGCACATGAGTTGTCTTTCCATTATTTAAATCTTTAATTTCTTTCAACAAAGTTTTGTACTTTTCAAAATATTTTTTTCATTTCTTTTGTTAAATTCATTCCTAAGAATTTTATTTTGTTGATGCTATTGTAAATTGAATTGTTTTCTAGATTTCATTTTCAAAGTTTGAACTTGATTTCACTTGTTTATTGCACATGCCTAGAAATACAAAAACTGATCTTGTATCCCACAAATTTGCTGAACTCATTTAGCAGACCTGTTTTTTAGTGGATTCTTTAGGAATTTCTATGTACAATATCTTGTCATCTGTAAATAGGGTTGATTTTACTTTTTTTCTGATCTTCTCTGGCTAGAACATCTATTACAATGTGGAATAAAAGTGGCAAGAAGAGTGAAGATCCTTGCCTTGTTCTTCATCATATGGGGAAAGCGTGTAGTCTTTCACCATTAAAAATATATTAGCTGCAGGTTTTTTACAGATGCCCTTTGTAAGGTTAAGGAAGTTTCCTTCTATTCCAGTTTTTTTGGGGAATATTGTGAGTTCAGAAAAATATCCCAACATATATCCTTTATCATAAAACAGTGTTGGATTTTGTCAAATGTTTTTTTCTGTGTTTATTGAGGTAATCATGTTCATATAGTATATTACATTTTCTTTTTTTTCAATTTTAAGCCAAGAGCAGGGTTTACTTTATTATTATATACACACACACATATATACATACATATATACATATACATATATACACACACACAGACACACATAATTTATTGTCAACTTAGCTAACATGCAGTGTATGCAGTGTGCTCTTAGTTTTGGGGGTGGATTCCTGTGATTCATCATTTACATACAACACCCAGTACTCATCCCAACAAGTGCCCTCCTCAATGCACATCACCCATTTCCCCCTCCCATGCCCCCCATCAACCCTCATTTTGTTCTCTGTATTTAAGAGTCTCATGGTTTATTTCTCTCTCTGTTTGGAACTATTTTTCCCCTTCCCTTTCCTCATGGTCTGCTGTTAAGTTTCTCAAGTTCCACATATGAGTGAAAACATATGATATCTGTCTTCCTCTGACTGACTTATTTCACTTAGCATAGTATCCTCCAGTTCCATCCACATTGTTGCAAATGGCCGGATTTCATTCTTTCTCATTGCCAAGTAGTATGCTGTTGTATATATAAACCACACCTTCTTTATCCCTTCATCAGTTGATGGACATTTGGGCTCTTTCCATAATTTGGCTATTATTGAAAGCACTGCTAAAAACATTGGAGTATATAGTATATTACATTAATTTTCAAATGTTGAACCAACTTTGCATTCCTAGGATCCAATTTTATCATTATATATGATATATATACATACATACACACACACACACATACAATCCTTTTTATGTGTTGCTGAATTAAGGTTTTTGGTATTTTATTAAGAAGAAAATTCTCTCTATAAAGGATGTTGACAAATATATAAGATTTCTATGCATTATAGGCATATATATATTTAAAAGCAATTGTGTATATATACACACATCAATATTGTTTTTAAATCACTTAAGAGGAGAAAGATAAAGAAAAGAACATCTGTAATATTTTGTGTCATATTCTTTGAATTTCCTATTGTGAGTTCAGAAAAATATTCCAATATATTTCCTTTCAGATTATTATGGTTTGATTATTTCCACCAGTAATTCCAATCCCCACAATTCATTTTGGTGTTTGGTAAGAGTTAATGACTATTTTTCAAACTGCTAAGCAACTATGCCAGACAAATCATTGAATGATTCTCCCTTTATCCACTTTCATCATATAATAAAGTAGTGTACATAAAACAATTTGCTTCTCCACCATATTGCTTGCGGTAGACATCTCCCGTTTTCTTCCTTGTTTCTGCCCCTCCACTTTCTACCAAGTTCTGGCATAGCTGCCAACCATTTTAACACCACTATCACTGGCTCTAGAATGCACACATGAGGGTCAATCACCAATTATAATACTCCAATCCCTTGTTTCAAGAAATTGGTCCAAGTAGTAGGGATAGGACCCAAGCAGGTGCCCAATCTCTTTCTTGGATTAATTATAACCTTTTCAGAGAAAGAAATTCTCTCTGAGATTGCTAACTTGGACAGTGTAATTTATATTTCTTTTAATCTAGTAGTTTGATCTGGAGCCTTGATCAGATTCAGATTCAATTTTATTTTGCTAGGCTACTTCATGGGTAGCATTGTATACTTCAACCAGAAGACATCCAAAGTCTGGTGGATTATCTTTTTGGGTTAAAATCAATAACTGATGTTCAGTACTTAGATTTGTTAGTTCATGAAGGATGTAAAATGGCAATACATCAATTCTATCATCCCTTTGTCATGTATTAGCTTGACTATTTTGAAAAAAATATTTTGTGGCTTTTTAAATTCAAACATAGTTGACATATAATGTTACATTAGTTTCAGGTGTACAACATATTGATTGGACAAGTCTGTATGTTATCTATGTTCACCACAAGTATAGTTACCATTTGTTACCATACAACACAATTACAATATCATTGACTATATTCCCTAAGCTGTATCTTTTATCTTTATGATTTATTCTTTCCAAAACTGGAAGCCCATGTTTCCCATTCCCCTTTACCCATTTTACTCAACCATCCACCCTCATTTCATTGACAACCACTAGTGTGTTTCCTGTATTTATGGGTTTATTTATTCTTTTTGTTTGTTTGCTTGCTTATTTGTTTTCTTCTTTTATTGTTAAATTTTTAAAATTATATTTCTTTTAGAGAGAGAGAGGGAGAGAGGGGCAGAGGTAGAGAGGGAGAATCTCAAGCAGGCTCAATTGTCAGCATGGAGCCTGATGAGGGGCTCAATCCCATGACCCTAGGACCATGACCTGAGCTGAAATCAAGAGTTGGAAGCTCAACCAACTGAGCCACCCAGGAGCCCCTGTTTTCTTCTTTTAGATCCTACATATAAGTGAAATCATATGGTATTTGTCTTTTTCCATTTGACTTCTTTCGCTTAGCATAATATCCTTTAGGTCCATCCATGTTGTCACAAATGGTAAGATCTCATCTTTTTTATGACCGAGTAATATTCCAATGTGTGTGTGTGTGTGTGTGTGTGTGTGTCACACCTTCTTTATCTATTCATCTATGAAAGGATGCTTGAGTTACTTCCATATCTTGGCTACTGTAAATAATGCTGCAGTAAACATAGGGGTGCACATATCCTGTCAAATTAGTGCTTTCATTTTCTTTGGTAAATACCTAGTAGTGGAATTACTAGATTATATGATATTTCTATTTTTAATTTTTTGAGGAAATTTCATACCATTTTTCACAGTGGCTATACTAATTTACATTCCCAACAACAGTGCATGAGGGTTCTTTTTTCTCCACATCCTTGGCAACACTCGTTCTTTCTTGTTTTTGACTCCAGTCATTCTTACAGCTGTAATGTGATAGCTCACTGTGGTTTTGATTTGCATTTCCCTGATGATTAGTGATGTTGAGCATCTTTTAATGTGTCTGTTGGGCATCTGTATGTCTTCTTGGAAAACATATCTGTTTTGGAAAAATATGTGTTCAGGTCCTCTGGCCATTTTTTTACTGGATTGTTTGTTTATTTGGTGTTGAGTTGTATAATTTCTTTATATATTTTGGATATTAACTACTTATTGACATATTATTTGCAAATATCTTCTCCAATTCAATAGGTTGCCTTTTTTATTTTGTTGATGGCTTCCTTCACTGTGCAAAATATTTTAATTTTGATGTAGTCCCAAAAGTTTATTTCACGTTTGTTTCCTTTGCCTGAGGAGACAATCTAGAAAAATGTTGCTAAAGTTGATGTCAGAGAAATTACTTCCTGTTTTCTTCTACCATTTTTATGGCTTCAGGTCTCACGTTTAGGTCTTTAATCCGTTTTGGGTTTATTTTTTTGTATGGTACAAGAAAGCGGTCCAGTTTCATTCTTTGGCATGTAGCTGTCCAGTTTTTCCAACACCATTTGTTGAAGAGACTGTTTTTCCCCAGTGTATGTTCTTGCCTCCTTTGTCATACATTAGTTGACCATATAAGTATAATTTTATGTCTGGGCTCTCTATTCTGTTCTATTGATCTATGTGTCTGTTTTTGTGTAAGTACCATACTGTTTTGATTACTGCAACTTTGTAGTAGATAAAAAAAAAATCTGAGATTGTAATACCTCCAGCTTTGTTCTTCATTTTTGAGATTGATTTGGCTATTTGAGGTCTTTTGTGGTTCTATACAAATTTTAGTATTATTTTTTCTAGTTCTGTGAAAAATGATGCTGGTATTTTAATAGGGATTGCATTGAATCTGTAGATTGCTTTGGGTAGTATGGATGTTTTAACAATAATTCTTTCCATCCATACACATGGAACATATTTCCATTTGTGTCATCTTCAGTTTCTTTCTCCAATTCTTTTCATCTTTTATAGTTTTTAGAGTACAGGGCTTTTACCTCCTTGGTCAAGTTTATTCCTAAGTATTTAAATCTTTATTTGGTGCAATTGTAAATGGAATTTTTTTAAATCTTCTGCTACTTCATTATTCATATATGGAAATGCAATGCAACAGATTTCTGTGTGTTAATTTTGTATCCTACGACTTTACTGAGTTCATTCATTCTAATAGTTTTTGGTGGAGTCTTTAGGGTTTTCTATTAAAAATGTTTTTAAATGTTTTATTTATTTTTAAGAAAGAGTGAGAAAGAGACCACAAGTGGGGGAGGGGCAGAGAGAGAGAGAGAGAGGGAGACACAGAATCTGAAACAGGCTCCAGGCTCTGAGCTGTCAGTACAGAGCCCAACGTGGGGCTTGAACACATGAACGACAAGATCATGACCTGAGCTGAAGTCCGATGCTTAACTTACTGATCTACCCAGGTGCCCCTAGGGTTTTCTATGTGTAGTATTATGTCATCTGCAAACAATAAGAGTATTACTTCTTCCATCACAATTTGAATGCCTATTATTTCTTTTTCTTGCCTGACTGCTATGGCTAGAAATTCCAGTACTATGCTGAATAAAAATGGTGAGTGGACATCCTTATTTTGTTCTTAACCCTAGAGGAAAAGGTCTTAGTTTTTCACCATGCATGTTAGCTATGGGTTTATCATCTATGGCCTTTATTATGTTGAAGTATGTTTCTTCTAACCCATTTTGTGCAGAATTTTTATCATGACTGGATGTTGAATTTTGTCAAATACTTTTTCTGCATCTATTGGGACGATGATATGATTTTTATCCTTCATTTTTTAAAAATTTTATTTTAGAGCACACAAGCAGAGGAGAGGAACAGAGGGAGAGAGAGAGAATCTCCATTCTGAGGATGGAGCCCAATGTGGGGCTTGATTCCACGACCCTGAGATCATGACCTGAACCAAAATCAAGAGTCAGACACTCAATCAACTGAGACATCCAGGTGCCCCTATCCTTCATTTTGTTAATTGGTGTATCACATTGACCGACTAGTGAATATTGAAACATCTTTGCATCATTGTAATAAATCTCACTTGATCATGGTGAATGATTCTTTTAATGTATTGTTGATGTGGTTTGCTAATATTTAATATGCATAGTTCATACTATGTCTATCAGGGATATTGGCCTGTGGTTTTCCTTTTTTATAGTATCTTTGTCTGGTTTTGGTATCTGGGTAATGCCAGCCTTGTAGAATGAATTTAGATGTTTCCTTCCTTTTCTACGTTCTGGAATAATTTGAGGAGAATAGGTGTTGACTCTCTTTTAAGTGTTTGATAGAATTTACTTGTGAATCTATTCGGTCCTGGACTTTTGTTTGTTTGGAGTTTTTGTTTTTTTAATTACACTTTGGGGTGCCCGGGTGGCTCAGTCAGTTGAGCCTCCAACTTTGGCTTAAGTCATGATCTCACAGTGCATGAGTTCCAGCCCTGCATTAGACTCTCTGCTGTCAGTGCAGAGCCTACTTCGGATCCCTTTCTCTCTCTGCCCCTCCCTCATTCATGTTCTCTCTTTATCAAAAAAAATAAACATTAAAAAATTACAGTTTGATTACAGTTTTCAGATTATAATTCAGTTTTGTTACTAGTAATGAGTCTTTCAGATTTTCTGTTTCTTCCTGATTCAGTTTTGGAAGAGTGTTCTGATTCTAGAAATGTACCCATTTCTTTTAGGATCTGTTGGCATATTAATTTTGTAGCATTCTTATAATTTTTTGTATTTCTGTGGTACTGGTTATTGCTCCTCTTTTATTTTTTCTAATGTTTACTTATTTTTTGAGAGAGAGAGAGACAGTGTAAGCAGGAGAGGGGCAGAGAGAGAGGGAGACACAGAATCTGAAGCAGGCTTCAGGCTCTGAGATGTCAGCACAGAGCCTGATGCAGGGCTCGAACTCACTGACTGCAAGATCATGACCTGAACCGAAGTCAGGCGCTCAACTGACTGAGCCACCCAGGTGCCCCCTCCTCTTTCATTTCTGATTTTATTTATTTGTGTCTTGTCTTATTTTACTTGATGATTCTAGATAAAGTTTTATCAATTTTGTTTATCTTTTCAAAGAAACAGCTCTTGGTTCCATTGATCTTTTCTATTGTTTTTAAGTCTCGATTTCATTTATTTCTGCTCTGATTTTTATTATTGCCTTCCTTGGGCTAACCTTGGGCTTTTTTGTTGTTCTTTTCCTAGTTCTTTTAGGTATAAACTTAGATTATTTACTTGAGCTTTTTCTTATTTCTTGAAGTAAGCCTGTATTGATATAAATTTCCTTCTTAGAACTGCTTTCTCTGTTAGAGTCTTATTTTTTAAAGTAAATTCTTCAGGAGACAATTTTTAAAACTTTAAAATTTCCTTTAAACCTTCATGTGAGACTCCTAAAACCATTTATATGGATGTGAATCTCTTGTATTTAAGGATTTTCAGAGATGAAAATTCCATAAATTTAATAACCAATACTAATACCTAACACCTAACACCTATTGTACACATTTTTTTTCCTGTATCTTCAAATAAAATCTGTCCTTCTACAACTAAAGGACATTCTTCATTCTTTTTCTTAGATAATCAGCTGCTTATCATCCTCCATAGTTTTCTTTTTTAGTTTTCTCTTCATGTCATATAGTGAACCACTGGTTTCACAGAAGCCACTGTGCAAATCAACAATCTAATCAGGCTTTATGAGGCAAACATGTAGGCAAAGTCTATTCACATCTAGCAGTCAATTTTAATCTAAAGAATGTCAGTCAAACATACAGATAGTTACTGCAGAATACCCAATTTCACAGTCTCATGGGGATAGACATTTTATTTTCAATGTGTCCATTCTAAAGCAGAACAATAGTCTTAAAGTCCTAAATCAACTTCCATTCCTGAGTACTTGCCAATCTCTAGGAAAATATATTAGATTGAGCATTAGGTGATGGTTGGCAATCTCCAAAACTTATGTATTTTCTTTAGCTAACTGTGTTTAAAATATCCAACTACCAGATAAACTTGTTCCTCAAGTAATTAGAAACTAAGTAATATTTAAATTTTAAAAAATTTTTAATGTTTATTTTTGAGAGAGAGAGAAGAGAAGAGAAGAGGAGGGGCAGAGAGAGAGAGAGAGAGAGAGAGACAGAATCCGAAGCAGGCTTCAGACTCCAAGCTGTCAGTACAGAGCCTGATGCGGAGCTTGAACTCTTGAACTGTGAGATCATAACCTGAGCTGATGTTGAACACTTATCTGACTGAGCCACCCAGGCACCCCGAAACTAAGTAATTTGAACTAATTACCTATTGGGAAAATGCCAAAACCATACCAAACAAAAATAAAAGTAAAATTTTAAAAATACCTTTTTGCTTAAAGATATAAAAAATCAAATGGACTTTCATAGCAATATTTGAGAGAAACTGAAAATCCAAAATTGTGTGTTTATCATTTACAGTGACTTTTCTTCTGGAGACATTTGCCAATTAAAGAATAGAAACCAAGATTCTGATTGGTTCATTTAATAGCCTAATGGAGCTAATATAATAAAAGTTGGGAGTCCAAGATCTGAAAGGGAAGAGTGGCCATGGTAAACCTCTCCCCATGTTCTGGCTGGAATCCCAAAGGGCTGAAATCTGGGGAAACTAGTCATCACTGGAACTAGGTTTTATATCATGTTAATCTCCAGACTTTGATGAAGTTTATTTCAGATTAGGGGGTGCCTGAGTGGCTCAATTTGTTTGGTGTTTGACTCTTGATTTTGGCTCAGGTCCTGATATCACAGTTCGTGAGATCAAGCCCCATGTTGGGCTCTGTGCTGACAGCTTGGAGCCTGCTTGGGATTCTCTCTCCCTCCCTCCCTCCCTCCCTCACTGCCCCTCCCATGCATTCTCTCAAAATAAATAAATAAACATTTTTTTTTTTACAAAAGTTTATTCCAGATTGATAGTTTCCCAGAGCTTAGCAGAAGGAAAATAAAATCACTATGCAGTATTGTAGTATAATCCTAAGCGTCAAATTATTTCTATAAGTATTTTCCAGTACAATGTCTAGCATAAAATTAAAAGTAACCAGGTACCCAAAGAGACATGATAACATAATTGAGAACCAGCAGAAATGATAGACAATCAAAATAGGCACTCAGAGTCCATTAACATTATTGGAAATAGACTTTAAAATAAATGTTTATTATCTTCAAGCAGGCAAAAGACAAGATTGAGAATTTTTAAAGATATAGAACATAAAAGACTTGGAAGCCAGAAGACAATGATAACTGTAAGGCACAAAAATAAGAAATACCAAACTAGAAATCCATATGCATTGAAAGTAGTCTTCAATAATAAAGGGGATATAAAGACATTTTCAGACAAACAAAAACTGAGGATTAGTCATGTGCATTTCTGCACTAACAGGACTACTACCAGGTATTTTTTAGGTAGAAAAGAAAATGATCCCAATTGGAAATGTAGATAGGAGCGAAAGCAATGAGGTGTAAACATTTGGATAAATCAAAATGTGTATTTACAACACAAATAGTAATAATAATAACTTTTGGCCTTTAACTTATGGAGAAAATATATAACAATTGCGTATTTGTTAGAAGAGAAAAAATATTGTTGGTGTTCTAAGGTTTAAGCATTTTGGGGAAAGAGTGTAAAGTTACCGATAAATGACAGATTTTGATAAATCACAAATGCATGTTGTAGTAATTATGGTAGCCACCAAAAGTCTGATAAAACAGTAAATACTTTTCCAGCTAAATATGGGTCAAGGTTAAATATTGAGATTGAGTTCATTTAATAATTGGAAATTTGACTAAACAAGAGAAGTCTAAATGAAATATATACTTAAGAAGGTATGACCTCATTTTAGGTAATCAAAATGTGAATAATGGCCACTTCTACAAGGTTCTGTCTTTCATTTATGGCAATTTTACCTTTTCCTTATAATTTCTAAGAAGACAATTGTTTCCCAAAGGGTTTGTTTAAAATGTTTAAATTTCACGCATTTTATTCTTAACCAAAAATAAAATGGAATTAAACATGTGCAAAATAACTGAATGTCAAGTAACCAGATATGCAGCCAGCTCATTTACACTGAATTAGTAATTTGCTCAGTCTGCAATTTATGTTAATTAAGGAAAGATTATCTTATGTTATACATTTACATAATGACATAAATGTCTCCTCTATAAATGTTATTATTATCTTAAGTTTCAGTTCTTTTTCACTATTACTGTCTTAGATAATTCCAAATAAGCTATTTTCATTATACGTTAGCTGGCACTGTAATTGGGAGACTATTCAACTTAAAATAAGTATTGAAAACACATAACATTTTCTTGGTTTCAACAAGCTGTGTGATACTCTGCATAAAATAATTATGACAACCACAATGATAAATTCATTCTAAAAATATAAGTAGGCTCTTATGCTTTATAAACGTTATATCTTTTAATGTAATTATGCTTTCATGAAATCTTTTTGATAAAAATCTTAATAGTAAAATATTTATGAAATATGTTGGGTTTTTCCCCTTATATCACAGAGATTAAGCTGTGGTTTGGTTGTATGTATCTATTCTGAATATCTGTCTAGCTGACTAATTTTATGTGCATAGTTTAAGGCCCCAGTGACTGGTCAGGATGATCAGAGGTGAGAGGAGTGGGGAGGACATTTTACCAGTTGTCTACAGTTCCTACATTCATCAAATAATTGTCATCTTTCTGAAATAAGTGAAGACCAAAATTTCAGTTCCATCTTGACTTGTTTTGTCAACTCAGTTTATTTCTTTGGGCTTTTCAATTTTCCTCTTAGTAACTTACCCTATTAGAGCCATTTGATCTCGGTAGAAAGGAGGTTCTGCAAATCCAAAGTATTTTTGTTATCCTTCATTGGAATACTGATATCTAAAGTTTTCAGCTAAAAACGAAACAAAACAAAACAAGTGTTTCCCTGGGCATATTAAGGACCTCAGCAGAAAGCTAGACCTAAATACAAAGCATGTGTAGAACCCAGCAACCTCTCTACATCAGTGAATCTCGGGTGTTTGCCATTTTATTGTTCATTGTTTACTGTTCTTGTTGATGGTAAGAGGTTGTTTTTCCAGTATTCCCCACTAACGTTCATTTCTGCTGTCATGGCATCTTTCCACCCAACACTTCGTTGTTTATTGTGAGTCAGAAAAGCATCTGCAATGGAAAACTTAGCTTATCCCACCAGAGACGTTAGGCCCAGCTGAAGTACCAAAGAAGCTTTGGAAGGAGCAAAGTCTAGACGTGAGCAGCTGCTAACAGACATCCCTGTGTTTGTTCTGTAATGCCCAAGGCCCTGGGTGACTGCTGCCTGAGCTGTGAAGGGGCCTGGCTCTGTGTAAGAGCTGAACTTGCAGAAATTGGAGATGAGCTAAATGTTAAAAATAGATCAAGTGACACCACTAAATTAGGAGTGTATGTAAATCACTAAAATGTGAGTTTCAAAGTCATGGTCAAAAGAGCCTTTAATCGTAAAAAGTGAATTTTTCTCAGTGAAGAGAGGATATTGGAGAGTGAGGTCAATAAAGTCACAGAAACAGGAGTATAAATGATATAAGTAAAGAAAAAAAATAGGTATGTTAGGCCTAGGAAAAAGTCAGATTTGTGGCCTATGAGTGTTTATGGCATAAAAAATATCCTGAAAATGGGACTTGAGCTTTGATTTTAATGTTTAAGGTTAGAAAGTGCCAGGATAAGAAATAGTGTATGTACCATTAAAGGAACAGGTCTTAAAAAGTGTTCTCATAATGAGAATAGAGACGAAAGGAAGGCTTGGGGAAATAGAAAACAGAATCAATTGACATTATATAAAAAGCAAAAAATACCAAAAGGGAAAGGACTCGAAGGACAGAAAAGAGAATTAAACATACATTAAGAATACTGACGAGAAATGTACATTCATCTTAGTGACTTCGCAGTGTTATTGCTGCTATGGTTTACAAGATGCCTTGAACAAGAATCAAGTCCTAGAATTTCACCTTCTTTTATATCTGTTTATGGAAGAAGGAGTTTGCTACGTAAGCAATGCAGGGTGAGCTTGAGGCATACTAACAAAGATATCATGATTCCTCAAAGTTAGAGCCTTGTAAGATTAAGCCATAGCCCAAAGACACTTCTGTCTCAGAGAAACAAAGATGATGGGCTCCCCTACTGGGATTACTACCCTAATTATCAGAGAACCATTGTTTCTTTCCACTCCTGGGCATCAAATAGGCTAACCCCCTCAACTTCCAATAACCTCCCACCAGTACTGAGAACATTCTCTGGCTCGTGCTCGCCTTCTCGAAAACCAAAGGCACTTGGCTGTAGGCCAGATCTTAGTATTACAGTCCTTGGCACATTTCCATCAGCACTGAATTTTAACACACACACACACACACACACACACACACACACACACACACATTTTAACATAGACAATTTAAAAGAAGCCTGGTTTACTTTTTTTAAACATTAGCATAAAAAAAGAACTTTCTAGTATTTCTTTCAACAATAACTTTGATCTCTTGCCACTGAACTGTCTTATAGGAAAAGCCTCCTTATGATGGATTTTTTAAAATGGAAATTCTAAAGAAGTATCTTTAAAGGAATAAAAAAAGAACTCACCTTTGAGCAAATTGTGTTACTATAAAATACGAACTACTACTACAAAGTAAGCACTACTGATAGCCATGTTTCCCCTGAAATAGAACTTTATCCCCAGATTCTACCGAATCTCAAATATTTTAGTAAAATCGTATGAGGTGTACATGCCTTTATTTTCTTTGGCCTTAAATGGGACCTACCTTCACCTTTCTCTTTTCAAGAAAAATGTACCTCCCTTATGAAAAAGAGTTACAATTCTAGATATTTGCTTCCTGGGAATAGAATTGCATCCACCATTGGCTATTTGCATTTTAATGCTTTTTGATCATTTATTTACCACCCACTTTGTTTTTCTTCTTCTTAGTACAGCTGTGTTCCCTCCGCACCCAAATATGGCCTGAGTCCTGATACACAAGGGTTTACTAACTTCATTACAGCTGTTGTCTGGCCAACTCTTTTCCTTCTCCACCAGGCTCCACCCTTTTCAGGGATCTTGGGTCATGGCTGACACAGTGAGGGGTAGCAAAGAGACCTGGAAATCTGGAGCCTCAAATTCCAGTCAGCTAATGAGACTAACTGCCTGTGTCATCTAAGAAGGCCAGTCACTTTTGTAGGTCTTGTAAAATAATGACATTAGACTGCTGGTCATCTAACATTTCTTCCCCTTCTAAATTCTATGATTTGATCACTGCTTCTTGGTTCCACTGTTTCTAGAAGGGGGAAAAAATAAAAAAATCTGAAAGATGTCTTTCTGAAAAGAGACCATGTAACAAAAGAACTCTAATCTTATTATTCATTGACCACTCAACAAGTGTTTGTTGAACACCTACTACCTTCCAGGCACTATGCTAACTAGGCATTGAGTGTTAATTAATTACATTTTTGTTTGTTCATTCCCAAACTATTTTATTGAAGTGAATTTTACATAACATAAAATTAACCATTTTAAAGCACACAGTTTAGTATATTCACAATGTTGTGTAACCACCACCCCTATCCTAGTTCCAAAACATTTGGAAGGATGGAAACCCCATACCTGCTAAGCCATCAGTCCCCACCGACCTCTCCCTCCCCCTGGTAACCACCAATCTGCTTCCTGTGTCTATGGGTTTACTTATTCTGGATATTTCATATAAATGGAACCATGTAGCATGTGACCCTTTTTGTCTGCTTTCTTTCACTTAGTTGAGGTTTACCCATGTTGTAGCATGTATAACTATTTCAGCCCGTTTTCTGGCTGAATGGGGTTTTATTGTATGTATATACCATAATTTGTTTATCCATTCATTTATTGACAGACATTTGGGTTGTTTCCACCTTTTGGCTATTGCAAATAGTGCTGTTTTGAACATGTGTGTACCTCAAACAACTTTTAAGATCAACAATTATGGCTCAAATACATAGTTTATGGCCAGGACTCTTACAAATTCTTTTGGAAGCAGTTAACTGCCTTCCTGAACTGGATTCAATCAAAGCCCCTACACTGTCATCTAATCTCTGACTTTTTTCATTTCTTTGTTCCTAGTTTTATTGCTCAATAAATTGAGAAACTATATAAAGTATCTCCTAATCCTTGTTGTGTTCCTATAAATGTATAAGTATAAAACTAGAATCCAACAAATGTCTTTATAATCAATGCCACATACAGTCATATAAACAAGGAGCCATTAACATCAGAAAAAGAAAAGACCATGTTTTACTTTAAAATTTTTCCAACTGATCAATTACTTACCAGGGGCAAAAGTGCCAGGCTATTTGCTAGTCAGCTCAATTAGGGGAGCACAGGTGTCAGTGTTATTTTTCTTCTTTAAATTACAACTTGTGGAAACCATTTCTTTTCTTCATTATATACTAATTGAATAAGAATTGGTATTTTAACTTTAATTTGTGCTTTTCTGTTCATAGGCCAAGTTGCAAAGTCTCTTGAACTCATGTTATAATTTTTAGATACAGTTTAATAAATACTTTGTGCCAACTCCTGGTCTTCAATATCTAAGACATCTGTGGTTTTCTCCCAGTTTCTCTGCTTACCAGTCTTAATGATCTGTGTACTGTTTCCATTTTTAGATTCATTGGCTCAATGTAAATTTGTAAGAACTAGTGATGGCAAAACCCAATCTTCACATTCAGACACACACACACACACACATACACACACACACACACACACACACTCAGTGCTCTTTTATTCTCTTCATCAACTTAAAGATTTAGGCTTCGCGTGATTCACCAATTTAGAACTATTTATTTTAAATATTTCCCAGTAATTTCTGGCTTGGATTAGGTAGAGACTTAAAAATGATATAAAGAAATTTTGCAAACTGACAAAGTGATATTGCCTTTGTCAGTCATTAAAATCGTTCTATTTTTCTAAAATAATAGACTTCATTCTTTCTAGTGTGGTACATTTACTGCTCTGTCCAGTGTTAATTCTTTCAATCCAATAATAAGTGTGTGCTCTCCTTACATACACAAAGTGCTACTGCTGTCATCCATCCATTTGGGTTTACGGTAAATTAGTAGCATGCAGTTTTATGCAATATTTGTGCTTATGGGAAGCCATGCTTTAAATGTAACTTTTTCATGTTGAATCATCTTAAACAACTAGAGGACCTCAATAATTGAAGAAATATCCTAATATCTCTTATAAAGAAAGGATCATCAAGAAAAGTAAATTATTTCTTAATTAAACTCTTTTGCAACATTAGATTTTTTTATTGGGTTTGTCTCAGAAGCAAGGTGCTAGTATCTTAAGTAATAAAACTTCCATTTACACAGTTCTTTATTGTTTCTCTTACATTTTCTCACCTGTTATTTTACTCACACAGTTGCAGTGCTATTTACACATGTGAGTACAACTAAGTACAACTGCTATTATCTACACACAAGTGAAACACCTTAAGACCTTGCTGCTCTCAGTGTGATCTGAGAACCAGCTTTGTCACCAAATGAGTTTGTTAGAAATGCAGAATCCCAGGCCCCACCATAGATTTATCGAATGAGAATCTGCATTAAGAATATCAAGTGGTTTGCCCTAAGTTTTTTAATGGTAAATCTATGCTGGAACTTACCTATTCTACTGATGTGCAGCTCAGAAACCTGTCATCTGACTCTCCTGAGCGATAATGAACAAGTAACATGAATGTGAGAGAATCAATCTGGCATTTCTACTATGTCCACAATGGATGTCATTGATTACATCAAATAGTAAGACTTTTAGAATCTGGGAAACAAGGCCTGGCTGCAGACAAAGCAGTCTGATGAATCTTTACAGGACCATCTGTTTTCTTTGTCAGATATGCAGCAACAATTTTATTAGCACTGAGAACAATATAACTGCTTTGCTTTCTTTAACATAAAAATAAAAGTAATAGGAATTAAATAGTAAACCAGAAGTTAAAAAGAAAGTGCACATTAAGTTTACCAACCAGCTCTGAGCACAAACCAACATACTAGCATTTTCCATGGATCGGTTAATGCTTTTTACAAAGATAACGCTTTCTTTCCTTAGTTTCTCATTGCTATGAGTAAAATATTAATGAGACCCACCTTTCTGAACAAAAAGTTATCTTCCCCTCTGGCTTGCCAAGGTGCTTTTTTATGATAAGATTTAATCTCAAACTTCCTTTTAAAATGCGAATATAAGAGTGGTGATATGTTAATATGATAATGAATAATAATTGCATCTGGAGTTTATCTGATTGGTATAAAACAGGGCTCTCTAGAAATTATTCCCAACTCCTAGGGTTTATAAATGTACACTAGGTGGGGGCAGCTGGGTGACTCAGTTGGTCAAGCAGCTGACTTTACCTCAGGTCATGGTCTCACAGCTCATGAGTTGGAGCCCTAAGTCAGGCTCTGTGCTGACAGTCAGAACCTGGAGCCTGCAGCAGATTCTGTCTTTGCCTCTCTCTCTGCCCCTCCCCTGCTCATGCTCTGTCTCTCTCTCTCTCTCTCTCTCTCAAAAATAAATAAACTTACATTTTTAAAAAATGTACATCAGGTGGTAATGGAAGGAGGTGCACAGAGAAGAAAGATGGAGGGTCAGGGGGATACCTGGGGGTAGTAATAAACAAGAAAGCCATTAAAATTCTATATGGCTTTACACTTTCACTGTGTTTCCCCTTACTTGCTTTGTGTGGTAAGGAGATCTCTGGGATCATAGGGGAGACCAAATGCAGGGAAAGCCTCGGGGTGGGGGAGGGACAGATGTTACCTACCTAGGGCAGACGCGCTGCACATTAGAGCCACTTGTCCCTGGGATTCTGTCCAGCAGAGCTCTTTGGGACGAATGTCTGGCCCCTGAGCAACAGAGATCCCGTTTGCATTCCCAGGGGAAGCACTGTTTCTCAGGTGCTGTCCTCTGTGACCTTCCTGCTCAAGCCGACTCTCTCTCAGTAGACTCAGAACAGTAAAATTCCCTAAAACACTATCCATTTTAAAAGAAAGAGTGAATATTTTAAAGTCCTTTTAGGTTGTTTTTTTTGTTTTTTTTTTTGTTTTTTGTTTTTTGTTTTGTTTTTGCTGTTTCCTCAGTTGACCTTAGAGAAGGGAATGCTGAGAAAAAGGACATTTGAATACCGGAATAGTTTACAAAGGAGGTTGTAAAATCATCATAAACTGAGATATTTGAAAATAAAATAGCATCTAAGGCCGTTGGGATGATTAGATAGACATTGTCCAAAGGCAGGACAATGGACCAAAAGGTTTTTTTAGTACTTCAGCTCAGCAACTCACAGAAAAATGCAATGTCTATGTTTCAAATTAGGCTTGGGGTGCCTGAGTGGCTCAGTCCTTTAAGCACCCGACTCGCGTTTTCGGCTGAGGTCAAGAGCTCACGGTTGTGAGGTAGAGCCCTGAGCCAGGCTCCACGCTGAGTGTGCAGCCTGCCTGGGATTCTCTCTCTCCTTCTCCCTCTCCCCTTCTCCCCTGCTTGAGCACGTGTGCTCTTCTCTCCCCTGCTTGAACATGTGTGCTCTTCTCTTTCTCTCTCCCTCTCCCTCTCAAAAACTAAATAAACATTGAAAAATAAAATTAGGCTTTAGTGGAGCACCGGGGTGGCTCTGCCGGTGGAGCGTCTGACTTGATCGAGCACCGCATCGGGCTCTGTGCTGGATGTGGAGCCTGCTTAAGACTCTCTCTCTCTCCTCCTGCCCCTCTCCTGTGCTGGCACTCTCTCTCTAAAAAAAAAAAAGAAAAGAAAAGAAAAGAAAAAATAGAGTTTAGTGTTGAGTTCCTAAACATTTAAAAATTTCACAGAAGTTCATGTTTGAGATTTTTGTGCTTGAAATTACAGTTTGGTTCGCAAGAGCTACAGTGTAAAGACACCTAAAAAAAATAGTTTATACATTCAAGATGATTCTTAGGTGTTATGTATTATCAGAAATCAATACTTGTTTTTGTGTCTTTTTAAAAAATCCAGTTATTTTTTTGTATGTGCTTCTATGATACTTCATAAATTATAATTATAAATTATATTTATGCCCGAAGTATAAACATCATATGGTAAAAAAGGATGGAATCCTAGTGAATTATACACTAATTAATTCACTAAAATTATAAGTTCACTAAAATTATAAATCAGTAAATTATTTATATGCTTAAAAAATATTTTTAAAGTCAGTCCTTAAAGTCCTTTCTTGATTCCTGTCCTTTCAGGTCTTAGATGCTTTAATTTAACTGTGGTGAGTGACTCAAGTTAATAAGTTACCCTTAAATTACGAAGTAGGCAAATTTAGGAGATTTGATCAAGGCTGATTTAGACATTCTATCAACTTGATTAATTTATAAAGCTAAATGCAACCTCTTATGGAAAATATTTTAGAAATATATTTAAAATCCCTTTCTGGCATTTTAAGAAGGTTTTGTAATACATTCATTCTGATTTTTTAATTATATTAATTAAAACAATAAAAGTATGCTATCACAGATTTATTCCTTAAGATACTTAAATATGAAAAGGAAC
The DNA here is from genome assembly GCA_028646485.1 of Cryptoprocta ferox. Classification (NCBI taxonomy): domain Eukaryota; kingdom Metazoa; phylum Chordata; class Mammalia; order Carnivora; family Eupleridae; genus Cryptoprocta; species Cryptoprocta ferox. The sequence continues at coordinate 32,278,000 of CM053578.1, forward strand.
CTCTTAAAATATCTTACATACCATACCTGCTGAAACTTTGTAATTTGTATCTGATGACGTATTTGGGAAATGGTGTGAATTTAAGTGACTAAAAATATTTAAGTGGATGAGATGATCCCATTTTTCTATGAATAAATAGAGAATTATTTTGTTTGGAAATAAAATATAAGCTAATCAATGTATAGTTCACATAAAACTTGTAGATATAGATACAAAGATTTTAAAATAACAGGCTGTTCACTTACAATATTTGCATACTGAAGTCCCCCAAAGGGAAAAGCAAATATTAGTTTTATAAATATACAATGTAAATATATTTATAATGTACATTTGTGTGTGTACCCATCCCCCAACACACACACACATACATGCTATACATCTGCCAAAGTAATGGAAAATGAGTCCATGAATCCTGGACTATTTTTCAACATTGCCTGCTTTAAAATAGAATCTATGCATTAATTTCAGAAGTAAATAAAACTAATAATCTAAGAAAGTGCTCACTGAACATAGATCTTTAATAAGTCTACACTAAATATGGGAACTCAACTTAGATGAAGTATTCATTAAGGAAGGCTACCATGTTGGGTATGTCTGGAATTTGACTGAAAATTCCAGCATTAATTGTTTTGCGCTTCAGAAAAGGATCCAGTTAGTGAATGTGCCCATTAACCCTTCTTGGCCTGTTGTGATATCCATTTGCCTGACATTCTTCTGAAAGCAGTTAGTTTATAGATTCAGTTTTATATTGGGTTAGGTTTTATAAAATATCTTTTTACACAAGGTGAAAGGAAGGTTTAGCCGTTGGCCAGTTGTTTTTTTTTTAAACTTGAGATACACAAAAAGTGAAAGTCCCTGTAACCCCACTATTTGTTTCACCCCATCCCTATCCTCCTGCTCCCACCATTCAGCAACACGCCCAAAGAGAGCCCACCCTAAACAATGTAGGGCTACAAACTCTTTTTGATCTTCCTCTTTTATACAGCTATATCAATTTCTCTACACAGGTTTTACAAAAAAGGATCAGGCTGGCTATACTGATCTATAATGTGCTTTTTCCCCTTATTTATATATCTGGGCATCTTTCCATATTATCATAAATAGATCTTTTTCACTTTCAATGACTAGATTGCATACCAGTATATATCATAATCTATATAGGTATTCCCCACTGATATTTAAATTATTTTCAGGTAGATGTTTTTCTTTCACATCATGTAGCTTATGTACTTGTGCAGCATTTATTTAAGACAGGTTCCTCCATAGACCAGTTCTTGCTAAGGTCATCTCAACTGGCATGCTGTTAGAGCCAATGGGGCTTTTTTTTTTTTTTTTTTTTTGCATATTCTTGACCATTTTCTCTGTTCCTTGGAAGGTTCTATGCTTTTCCTTCTACCTCTTTTTAGTTCCTTCTCAATGTAGTTTGCTGCTACATTTTCTTCAATGCGACCTCCTCAGGCTCAGCCTAGATACTCTTCTCTTTGCATATTATATTCCATCTTTAGACAGCCTCATCAATGACCAAGGCTTCACTCACCATGTATACAAGAATGGCTTCTACATTTATAGCTTCATATTAGACCTCTCTGTATTCCAGAAACATATAGATTGTAACACATTTGTTACTTTTTAGATTACTTTTGATTTACTTCTCTGCTCTGTTCCTTTCTTCATGACCCAAGATGCATAAATTCTACTGCCACAAACTCATTTTATCTAAAACTAAACTCATAATTCTATCAAACCCAGTCTACCCCAGCATTTCTTTTTAATGTTTATTCATTTTTTGAGAGAGAGACACAGAATCCGAAGTAGGCTCCAGGCTCTGAGCTGTCAGCATAGAGCCCAACACAGGGCTCAAACCCACGAACCATGAGATCATGACCTGAGCTGAAGTAGGATACTTAACTGACTAAGCCATCCAGGCATCCCCTCCCAGTATCTTCTATCTGAGTGAAAGGTACTGCCCTCCAAATGGTTGCACAATATAATTACCCTTATACAATTTATCACCAAGCATGATTTTATGTCCTAAATATTTCTTCAATTCATCTGCTTCTCCCTATATCTACTGCTACCCGACTAATTCATGTTACTACCATCTCTTATCGTTGTAAAATCTTCCTAATTGAGTTCAGCTGCCTATTCTTGCCCTGATCTAATCAAGTTTCCATCAGATTGACCTTCCTTCCTCACTTTTGCCTTTCAGTCACACCAGCCTTCATGCAATTCTCCAATGTTCTCCCATGCTCCCTCCATCTGCAGAACATCTCTATTTGTTTACTTCAAGACTCTGGGGTTTCATCATTGAAAAAGACAGGAAGGGTTTCTTATTCTAATCAAGCTTATATTCTAGAGGGGTAGAACAATAAAAAATATTTAAAAAGTCAAATACAAAAATAAACAAGACCAACATTATTAGACCAGTGATTGTTGTTCATTGTTATTTTATGCTCTCAGGCTCTAAGAGAGAATGGCTTACTGGCTCCTCCTTTTTGGGTGATCAGGGAAGACTCCCTGAAGAAGCCTCTCTTAGAGCTGGGATTTGAATGAAAAAGTAGCCAACATGCATAGATCATGAGGAAGAACATTTCAGGAAAAGGGAACAGAGAATGCAAAACCCCTAATATGGGAATGAGCTTAGCTGTTGGAGTAGGGTGGAGGGACGTGGTGAGAAATGAACAGGTCGAAGACATGCTTGTATGTGTTGTTCTCTCTACCTGGAATATTTCCCATCCTTTTAACTCGTTAACTTCTATAGTCCCTTCTTTTTCCCAGCATAGTCCTACTCATTGTTTGATCTCACTTCCTTAAGGAGGTCTTTCCTGACCCTGCAGACATGATCAGGTTCCTCATGGACATGTATAATGCACTTTTCCTTCATAACATATATCACAGTGTACTTTAGTAACATCAATCCGTTGGTGATTTGATTAATTTTTATGTCTCATTCATAAATACTTATTCCATGAAAGTCAGAAGCTATCTGTTTTGTTCAATATTATTTTCTTAGTTTATAACATAGATGAGTCCTTCAATAAATATTTGTTAAAGTAAGATTGTTGGGTTAAAGGTATGTGCCTTTTAGATTTCAATAGATATTGCCAAATTACTTTTTTCAAAATGCATACTACTTTCCATTTCCATTAATCATAAATGAAAGCATTCATTTTCCCTCATCCCCAACAGTCTTGCATGCTAGCATTCTGTTTAATTTCACCACTATAGTAAATGGCCGCTTGCATTTTTTCTTCATGAGCACCTACATTTGAGACAAATCCAATTATAGTAGGCTTGTGTCCATAGTAGACTTTTAAGGCCAAAATTAATTTTTTAAATTATGGGAATGGCTTCTTCCCATCTAACTCTCCAGTTTGCATGTGGCACACTGTACCTCTCATATTCCATGTTTGGGAATTTCTATGCTTACATATGCTATTTTGGCAGCCATACTGTATACAGTAAGGAGAGACTGGGCACCAGTGAAAGACAGGTGGGTCCTGGGCCTCCACATGAAGAGACAACAGAGAGGAGAATTAATTAAGAGGAGAATACCGGAAAGGGATGAGAAAGAATTAGAACAGAGGAGAGTCTTGTAAAAGGTTAGAGATAAGGTAGGATCCAATGGTGTAAAAGTCCTTGGGCAAGTGTACCTAAGATCTTGATGAGTCCTTAAGAACTTGATAGAGCCACAGTTTCTTCAGTATTTACTCACAAAATGAAACTAGGAAGAACAGACAGATTTGTTGGATAATAAAACAGAAGGGGACCCAAATATAAAGAGGCTTGGATTGAAAGAATTAGATATATGTGAAACCAAGGATCACTAAATCTTACTCGTTTGAGCAAACTTGAGCCTAGATGTTTGTAAATGTGCCCTAATAGACTCCCAGACTTGTAGTAAGATTGTGTTCTTGCAAAGAAACAGCACATCATCTTTTTAAATGTTTATTTATTCATTGAGAGAGAGAGTGCGCGCGTGAGTGGGGAGGGGGTACAGAGAGAGAGGGAGAGAGAGAATTCCAAGCTGATAGCACAGAGCCAGAGCTGGGGCTTGATCTCACCAATCGTGAGATCCTGACCTGAGCCGAAGTCAAAAGTCAGACGCTTAACCAGCTAAGCCATCTAGGTGGCCCACAGCACATTGTCTTTTAAGAAGGGCCTTGGGAAACCCTAGAGGAGGGACTTAGCACCTTAGCTCATAAGTACAAGGCCCCAGGGCCATGGGTGATGACAGTAGGAAGTGTCAGCAAAGTAGTTGTCATTATTTCGGACTCGGCCATAAGGTCTGCATGATCATGGTTGTTTACTTAATGGCAATAACAGTGAGCAGGGACCCAGGATTCTGGACAAGGAACCCATGGGTACAAGTAGTCACTGAGTCTCTACAGCCCTCGCCTAGTGATGGACTAAATGGTAAGTCCCATCAGATTGGGAGTGAGAGAGGGAGTGAGACGGCAGGGTATTTGAATTAGCCTAAGGACTGAGACAAGGTTGAAAGAAGTTATGTACCAAGATATGGAGAGCTGGAGGAAGAAGGCGGAGGGAGGTAAGGTGGAATCCAACAGTGGCAAAGACCAGTGATTCACTGTGGGCTCCCTACTGAGCCTAAATTACTTGGATGTTTTCTGTCACCTTCTCTATGCATGATAGCAACTTTATAATTAATTCCTGCAGGTTTTTGGATTTAATAGTTTCCTGTGCTGACATATGTATGAGAAGGAATGATTTATCTTGGAACGTTAGGTCCTAGAATGCTGAAATGGGGTGAATGTGATGGAACCCTGAAGGTGTATTAAGCATTCATTTCTCCTTTGGGAAGAATTTCACCGTACATTTTCTAGTGCATTGTCCAGGCTTGTTCTCAATGCTTCATTGGTATGGATTTTTTTTTCTTTGCAGAACATACCTCAGTATTAAATAAGTCTCACTGCTATGAAATCAGATAGACTCTCTGCATTTTCCCATTTTGTTTTATCTCACAACTGGTAATTTGTGATAGTAAATAATTCCCCTCACAGTATGGCACTTTAAAATAAGAACTATTTATTTTCACAAAGCTCTGTAAGATTATCTTTTGTGTTCCAGTCCAATATTTTACCTACAAGCTCTCCTAGTTCCAATTATTACAACCAATTTGTGTCAGCAAATACACTTGAGCACTCACTATCTGTCCAATCTAGATGTTTTTGTAAATGCAGCACTTTTAGAATGGAGTAAAAAATCCTCTGAGTATCTTGGGAATTATTGATATTGTACGTGGGAAGAAAAATATGTATTTCATGTTTTGATACAGGTTCAGAAATGAGATGGTTCTAGTAAATTTTGACCCTTTAAGATGTGCTGGCAGGGGTGCCTGGGCGGCTCAGTCGGTTAAGCCTCCGATTTCAGCTCAGGTCATGATCTTGCGGTTTGTTTGTTCGAGCCCCACATCAGGTTCTGTGCTGACAGCTCAGAGCCTGGAGCCTGCTTCAGAATCTGTGTCTCCCTCTCTCTCTGCCTCTCCCCTGCTCGCTCTCTCTCTCCTCTCTCTCTCTCAAAAATAAACAAATTTTTTAAAAAATTTAAAAAAAAGGCACTAGCAGCAATACAGCAACAATAATAGTAACAAATGTTAACAATAATAAATCATCCATCCGCCTCACTGTTCTGCTTTTGTCATGAAGACAAATATAATCTTCCTATCATATTTTCTATTCAGAGAAATCCAATATAATTTTCAGGGTTTCTTGGTAGCAACAAGAATATTTCACAGATAACAGTTAATTTTTTTAAAGAGAGAATTAAGAGAGAACATCTTCCTATAGAGAAAAAAATCGGATCTCTAAAAATGATAATGCACCATCAAGACCCAGAAGCCAGCCAATCGCTGAACAAAAGCGTGCTGCTATATAGGCAATTTAGTTGGCAATCCTATCACTACCTGCTGTGTGTGTTTTTGTCCAGATGGCCAGCATGCCCAGCAACTCTTTGAATCACAGGTGGTGTTGAGATGCTGATTCTGCATGGGAGGTTGTGGGTGGCACCCACCTGCCCCAGCAGGTAGGCTCTCTAAGTGAAACCTGGCAAGCCATAGAATCATTGCCATCCATGTAGGGGTGATGATTGATGACGCTGAATTAGGAGATTACTGAGTATGCAACAAGGAAGGGCATTTCCCTTCCCTGAGCTGAGACAATGTTTCTCAAGGTGTGTGTGGTCTGAGGACCGCCTGAATTGGTATTATTTGGGTGTTTGTTAACACTGCTTAGTGGATCCAACCTCTGGCTTAATCAATCTATAGAGAGAGTTCAGGAGTCTGCACTATTTTAACATAATGTATTTTTAAACAAGCTCTCTGGATGATTCTTTTGAGCAAGAGATTTGAGAGCCATTGATTCATTATCAGTGGGATGATACTTAACACATGCAAACACACTGCTTTATGGAATTTAAAGAGAGCACAAAAGCCCATCTGTCCATTGGCACAGCTACATGCTGCCAGTGACTGGGTGGTTAACCACATAGTTTACTCTGACCCTCAGTAGTCTTTCCCAAACAGTGAATGCCCTCAGTATTTACATACGAACAATGCAATTTATGGCAGCCATACAACTGAGATTTTCCAAGACAGTTCCAATTTCATGTTATTTCATTCTTTTCAATGAAAGTAGCCTATCAAAATGAATTAATATTTTATAATTCTGCAACAGAAAAATATTTTGCATTTAAATCAAGTATTTGAAAAAAAGTTATTTGCCATGCCCTCTCTGCATCATTCAAGTAGCACCAAGAACATTCTATATGTACTCTTCTCCAGATTGAAGTGACACAGAGAGCAATTAATGAAATTGCTGGCTTTAAGCTTTTAAAAAGACTTTAAAAATAAATAACAGAGGCAATAGTCTGAGAACGAAAGCACTTTTGAGTGGAGTGAAATAGAGAAACAGAAGAGGTGTTTTTTTTTTTTGTAAATTGTTTTTAATTCTAAAACCTTTATTTTTGATATCAGGAGCCAAGTTTGAGAGAGAGAACAGCCTACATAAAAAACCAAGTAGCAAAGAAGGCACCATAATGGTAAAGATAATCTCTTCACAAATAGAATAGGAAGTACACTTTTTTTTTCCTGTTAGTGGTGGGAAAAAAGTTGAGTAACTATGAATAAGGTTGCCATGGATTGTCTCTGAGAAAGAGCCCAGTGTCCTAGGCTAAGTCCTAAAGTATAGAGTTGGGTGGTTGGCTGAGAGAGAGAAACTCCAAATAAAGTGGGCAATAGTTGAATCTCAGAGCGGAAGAACCATTACACGTCTTCCTAGGATATAGCCTGGGCGTTTGTGAAGTCCCCTATGCTGCATGAATGGCAAAGTCGCCATCTAAGTGGATGGGCCTGGGGGCCTGAACCAGCTGACTTGGAGAGACTCAGAGTTGGGTGGAAAATGCAAAGTGACCTTGCTGGACCCAGAGCAGAGAAAAAGATCACTGGAACCCTTCAGACACTGAGGACAATGAATAGAAAAGTGAAATGGATAACTCAAGGAAGGCCCACAAAGATCAGCACACTCCCTCCTCCATGCCAGGACATGATCTATGTGATATGTATCTTGAGGTTTTACTTATTTATTTAGCTATATATATCTTGAAGTTTTAGACCATCCTTGAGGAGATAGAAACGGAGTGGAAGAATCTCAAGTTTGCCTGAGTGTTTTTAGACAAAAGGCCCCAAGTTTTAAGCTGGATGTCACTGTGTCATGTAATCAGTGAAATATCAAATTCAATACAACTTTATGAAGTTTCATATGAGCAGATTCATAAATCAATAAAAAGAAATTGTCAGTCTACATGTTCTGATATTTTGGCCTAGAAAATATGGTCATCATGTTTACACCAGGCTATTCCACCTTATGTTTTCCTAAAATTGTTCTCCAAATACTCTAGGCTGTCTAACGTCCAACTCTCTGACCAGTTTAAAATCAACGTGTCCTCTATTCTCTGTCGTACATCTTCCACATCTCTGGATGTATGGAAGTAATGAATGAATGAATGGTCTACTCAAATATATGTGGAATCTCAAGTTCGACAAATTAGTAGCTGAGGAAACATACTAATGGATAAAGTGTGTAGAAAAATATAGTTTGGATATTTTCCACGAAAATTTAGGTGGCCCTTAACTTGGATATTTGTGCAATATATAGGACACCTGAACAGAAATAATGCACATTAAAGCAACAATCTGTTTAAAGTGTCATCTTTTTTTTTCTTTTGGCTTTGGGTCTCAGAATCTTGATAATGATAGTCAGCTAAGGACTACAAATCTATATTTTTATCTGAAAGATTCTTTACATTGAAAATAAGATGATTAGGATTAGAAGAGAGTGGTTGAATACCCACCAGGGGAAAAAGAATATACCTTTTGCCATAGAATATGTTATACTTTTTTTTGGTTTATATCATTTGCTTGTCATTTTGTTTCTATGCTTTATGCAGTAGACATTGCCTTCTGACTGATTACCAAATTTTCTGAGCTCTTAACTAGACTACTAACTCCCTCGCAGTTAGGTTTGGCCATATGTCTAATTCCTCATCAGTAAAATGAGAGCAGAAGTGACATAGGCCACTTCCAAGCCTGGTTTCTAAAATGTTTTTTTTAAATGTTTTTTATTTATTTTTGAAAGACAGAGAGAGACTGTGTAAGCAGGGGAGGGTCAGAGAGAGAGGGAGACACAGAATCTGAAGCAGGCTCCAGGCTCTGAGCCGTCAGCACAGAGCCCGACGCGGGGCTCGAACCCACGAACCATGAGATCGTGACCTGAGCCGAAGCCGGACGCTTAACCGACTGAGCCACCCAGGTGCCCCTCAAGCCTGGTTTCTAGAAGACTCCCATATGGAATAATATTCTATAGCCTTTCCCTACCTGGTTCAATCTAAGTGGATATGGTGCATGTTGAAGTCACATGTTGACGATGGCAAAATAAAGTGGGACAAACCTGGGTCCCCGACTTGTCACTTGAAGGAGTCTCACCAACAAGAAGTGTCCATTTCGGATACTAGGTGAGCAAGAAATAAACTGCTACATTAAGTCATGGAAACTTCAGGGTCTTTCTATTTCAGTAGCATTAGCTACTAATAAGTTCATACATGAGTCTACAAATATTATACAGTGAGATGTAAACTTCTAGTTTTTCCCTCAATAAGAAATGGATAAAAACCCTTAACTAGATGAATAGGCTCTTAATGTTATTCAAGCAAAAATACAAAAATGACTCAAATCATTTGAGAATAATACAATTGCTACTTTATATTAAGGACCTATATGGTTATCAGCCTTTTTTATTCATCATCTCATTTAATACTCATTTATGATTTTATATTAGGTACTAAAATTACCCATTATAAACTCAGGGAGGTAAAGTTACTAGACCAAGATCACACTACTGGTCAGTGGCAGTGACAAGATTCAAACCCAGATCTGTGGTTCCAAACCTTAAGCCCTTGAACATAATGCTATACCCTTTGTCTTTATTTTTTTGCTTTCTACCCCATTGTGGTCTGTGCTAGTGTATTCTTAATGTGAGAGCCTTAACTACACTTTGCAGGGATTTTTAAAAATCAGTTTCAATCTGCAGTTGTGCTAAATTCATTTTATGAATTGGATTTAAACATTTGTATTTCTTTCTTTTTTTTTTTTTTAAAGAAAAGCTTTAAATTCTCGAAGATTCCCTCTATGTACCTTCCACAGGTCATATGCTTTCCCAGGAATTACTCTGTTTGCCAGTCAATAATGAGGACCCTTCGTTTTCTGACCAACAGACAGGAATGTTGGTTTTTTGGCTTGTTTGCTTTTGCTCCTTTTCAAGGGAAGAGCAACTTCATGGTTGGAATCCAGACTGAAAGTGGATACCCACTTTGGGTAAAATATAGATGCCAACTTTATTGCAATCTCATCTGGAATCTTCCCTGGCTATAGCAGTTCAGAGATACTACTACAAACAATTTCATACACCGTTTTGTGAAGACTGTTTCAATTATCTGCTGCTATTGATAACTATCAAACAATCAATGATTTTAAAATACTTTATTCTTCTCTCTCTTGATTCTGCATATTTGTTGGGCTCAGCTGGGTGATTCTGATTTGCAGTCTTTCATGCAGTTGAAGTTAGATGTTGGCTGGGGCTGGAGTTATCTGGTAACTCACCTGGATGTCCAAGAGCCTTATTTATTTTCATGTCTGGTGCCTGGACTATGGTGGCTTGAATAGCTGGGTAGTGCCTGGGCATATCTCTCTTACAGTCTCAGGGTACTCAAAGGTTTCATATGATAGCTGTCTTTCCCTAGCAAGAGCATTCCAAGGGATCGAGGAATAAGCTGCAGGCTTCTGACCTAGCCTCCTCGGAAGCCTTGCAGCATCAATCCCACTGCACTCTATTGATTCTGTGATAACCAATAGATCTCAAGACATGGGGTACACACAGGCATGAGTATTGGGAGGCATGGTTCATTGGGAGACCATCTTTCCCTCAGACTACCTTCATTAAAGGCAAAAGACAGACAAGGATATGGTAAGAGTTCTAATGCTAATTGAAGTAGCTTTCCAAGTAGTTCTCTCCCATCCTTTGGCTGGTTCCTGGAAGATGTTCAATTTTCCTCCTTCAACTACTAATGCTGCCTTTTTGCCATCTGGTTACTTAATTAGCAACTGCTTCTGCTGTCTTTATCTCAGAGTATGACCTTGTGATTATTGTTGAGCTTTGAACTTGCTATTGGAGTGATGTGAACATTGCTGCTTCTCCTTAAGGTATGATAGGCCTCTGATATACTTGAAAGAGTCTTTCCAGGGACATCAGTGTTATGGATTTTTTTTTATTAGGCTCCCAAAAGGGTAGTTCATTTCCCTCAAACTCTTATGGATTTTTCCATCACTATATTATTTTGGTCAAGCTCCTCCAGGCTAAGGACATTAGTCAGAGACATACCCTATGCTATCTGTCTATTCCTTGCCATGAATCAGTGGTTTTCTGTTTCCTAGGATTCCAATACTTGTACTATATTCCCTTCACTGCTTAACCCAAGACACCTTTGATCAGACAAGCTGTGTGACAGAATTATTGGGGGAGAAGGCAGCAAATGTGCAACTTTCATGATCCTCACTCATCATTCTGCAATGTTGGGCATTTGAAGAGTCCAAACTAAAATTGCTGAGTTCAAACTATGTAAGTATGAATGCACAGAGGTAAACAGATGAAGATTAAAATTTCAGCTTTATTACTGATTTGCCGCTCTCACTTTAGATCTGTGGCCAAAGAGATTGCTAACAATCTCATGCCCCGTCTTCCCTAAAGGTTGAGCTTCCCCCTGGGAAAAAAGAAAAGAAAACCCTGCCTACTAGGGGTATCACATCATGAAGAATAGACCAGAATGCGGGAGTCACATGGCCAGGCTGGCTCCTCAAGGAAAACCCAGAAGGGGCCAGCCCAGTCAACATGTCCTTCTTCAAAATTCACCAATGAGAACAATCATTTCTGTCATAAGTTAGTGAGGAAGTAGGGAGAGGCTGAAATATTCCTCTTCTCATCTCTTCATGGGAAACATGAGAACAAGGGAATATATGTTTTTCCTTACTGTGTACTAGGAAATATGTGTTTTTCCTTATTGTGCATTCTCCCTCTCCCCTGGGATGTTGGGGAAGAGGCACAGAGCACTCTGAAATTCCCAACATTCATACCTGTCATTGCAAGGAGGGCTGTTGGTGGCCTGTAGTGGCATGTGAGAGTTCCCAAAATAGATACATAAATAAGTATCCCCATCCACCTTTGAACCTTTTTATATTGTTTCAAAAATACCATTGTAAATACTCAACAAAACCACATCTATGTAAATGAGGTAGAAAGATAAGGATAAAAACAACTTGGAATTTAGATTTATGATGCGAGCCTGATTATATTCAAGTATGACCTAGTAATTCCACAATTTTTTCCTGTGATGTTTCCTCTGATGGACTGTTTGTCATTGTTTAATACAAATGAAACAGGAGTGTCATGTTTTATATATAGATATATGAATATGTGTGTGTGAATGTGTGTGTAAATTGCCTGTTCATGGTAGAATAAGCATATATAAATGTGATGTCTGTGCCTTCCTAACATAAATATTTCATTGGTTTCTGTTATGAGTTTTGGAACTAGAGGTTTGGATCCCTGTGAGTTACCTCTCACATGTAATTTGTGCGTTAAACGTAAGCATGTTTAGATCTGTGGCCAAAGAGATTGCTAACAATCTAATGCTTCTTTTTTTTTTTTAACATATATTTATTTTTGAGAGAGAAAGAGAGTGAGAGAGACAGATCATGAACAGGGGAGGGGCAGAGAGAGAGGGACAGACAGAATCAGAAGCAGGCTCCAGGCCCTGAGCTGTCAGCACAGAGCCCGATGCGGGGCTTGAACCCACGAACTGTGAGATCATGACCTGAGCCGAAGTCGGACGCTCAACCGACTGAGCCACCCAGGCGCCCCCAATCTAATGCTTCTTTATAGCTCTTTTTATGTATGCTTCTTTATAGCTCTATAATTGTCACATCTACATAATATATGTACTGAATAAAGAGCTTATTTTCCCTTTGAATTAAAATCTCTAAAGTATAAATCCATCTTTAGAAGCAAAAACACTGATCAAAAGACAAAATGAGGGGCACCTGGGTGGCTCAGTTGGTTGAGCTTCCGACTCTTAATTCTGACTCACATCATGATCCCAGGGTCGTGGGATTGAGCTCTGCATCAGGCTCCATGCTGAGCATACAGAGCCTGCTTAAGATTCTCTCTCTCTCTCTCTCTCTCTCTCTCTCTCTCCCCCCCCCAGCCCCTCTCCCCCGCTTGCTCTCTCTCTCTCTCTCTCAAATAAAAAAAAAATAAAGCAATCAAAAACAACAGAGAAAGTTCTGCTGTGATTACGATGAGCAATAACTTCTGGTGGTGGATATGGGGAACTACGCAATGGGCTTTACAAGTCACAACTCCACCACAGTGCATCTGACAAGCGGCCAGACCCTACCCTGGGTCTCTAGTAGTTATCCAACATCCGAGGAATGTTGTGTAAATTAGTTTCAAAGGAACATTTTTTTAAGATCATGTAAATAGATAAGGAGCAAAACAGAAGGTCTTTACCATCCCACTGCATTTTATGTTTAATAAACTCTTACATACTTTGGCAGCTATTAGGACATCTAGTCCTTATAGCTAACTGATAAGTGAGAAACTCCTATTAGCTTTGTTTTGGAGAGGGAAATTGAGGCATAGAGAAGTTAAGTAGGTGGCCGAAAGTCAGCCAGCTGAGCCTTGAACCCAGACAAGGCTGGTGCTAAAGCCCGTGTACTTTGCTCCCTCACACCTGGGTGCTCTATTCCTAGTGATCCTACTGCTCACCTAACCTAAAGCAAATGACTTCATCTTACTGGACCTTTAACTCATCATCTTTAAAAGATTATTGAGCTATAGCTATTCTTTGCTAAACACATCTTAGTGATAAGGTGAGAATAAGTTGATTATGAGCTTCTCAGAGTTTTTACTTGAATTCAGGATAGAATTTTAAATGTCTGTATTTTTGAGTATTTTTAAAAGTTTATTTATTTTGAGAGGGAGAGAGCACAAGCAGGAGAGGGGCAGAGAGGAGAGACAGAAATCCCAATCTGCACCAATAGCATAGAGCCCGATGTGGGGCTCGAACTCATGAACTGTGAGATCATGACCTGAGTCAAGATCCAGAGTCAGATGCTTAACTGGCTGTACCACCCAGGCACCCTCAGTGTTTTTAGGAAAACTAGTCAGTTGTTGAAATTTCATAAACAAATGTCTGGTCTTGTTATGCTATTTCGATTGCAGCAAATAAAATTTGGGCAAATTGAATGATTTGATTGATGTAACATGAAAAGCCTTTGACAGAGAAAGTTTTCCAACCCGAAGCTCTAACTCCTCTGGGCTATTATTTAGCATTGTGCAATTGCCTCCTTCATGTTCTATCAGATGCTGCTTCGTAGTCTAGCTCCTGAAATGAATCCACCCTCTCAGTTGTGTTCCCAGGTCCAGACCTTAAACTCCAGCCACAATTATTAACACTAATTGGTAGGCTCAGCAGAGAGGCTGAGGGCTGAATGAGCACCAGGAACAAAAGTGGGTCCTCTCCTTAGAACTGTATGAATGAAAAGGGTGGGAAAGTTCAGCTTGCTGCTGCCTGCGCTGAATCCACTGTGGAAGAAAGGACTTCACTCTGGCACACCTCCCGGCAAACACAATTTAAAAGAAATCCCACTAGGCAGAATTTTCTCTCTGGATTTTATCAGATTATATAGATCCTAGTTATAGAGAAACATACAAAAAAGAAACCAGTCTACCGCATATCCTCTGGGCCAAAATGATATTGTGTTTAGACAGTGGCTTTATGAACTATGAACTTGACCTGTGGAGCCCTGGCCCTGTGATTTTGGTCTACTTGGAGCTGCCATTACTGAGCCAACAACTCACTCCAGGATCCTAGGGAGGTCTGGCAGCCATGGTTCTAGTGTGTTCTGTACCCATGGTGCCAAAGAAACAAAGACAGAAAAGGCAGGAGCAGGACTCTCCAGATTCCAATAAGCAGAAAGAGGCTCTGGACAGCTGCAATGGGAAAAATACACACACAAATTTCCTTTTATGGAAGCAGTAAAATTATGAGATAGATAGGTTTTAATTGGAGCACAAAGATGGGAGACATCTCCTTGTGGAATTTGTGTTCAGGTTTTTGGCTAACAGGAATGCATGGCACGGATTTAGGTTGAAGTAGAAAAATAAATACCTCATGGATTCCAACACTATGCTGTTAGCTGGTCATCATTAGCTTCAAAATCTGGATAATTTGATTTCTGAAAATTTCTGAATGAGAACCACCAATTTTTTCCCCCTTAATCTAGAAGAGACCTAGGTATAAGAAGTTGGATAATATATAGGATATACCACAACACTTAAATACAGTCCAAAGCCTTTCATCAAATGACCTGATCGACATTGAATACAGGGTCATTCAATTCAACCATAATGTTAAGGTATAGAGAAAACACTTTGAAGATGTACCCCATATCAATCTTGATGAACTCTCTGGTTTGTGACTTATTGGTGTGTGTGTGTGTGTGTGTGTGTGTGTGTGTTTAATAAAGCCCATGAAACACTTGCAATAGACAAATATGATCCAAAGGCCCATTAGGTGTTGAAGCAAATTTGAATAAGACCATAAACTCAATGAACATTCATGAACACTTTTTGATAATGAAAATAGAATCTCCAGGGCTAATGATAAAAACATCAAAAGAATTGTCAAATTTTTTCTAAACCTTGACTCTCATTTTCCTTTGTAATTTATATGTCTGGTCATTCTTTATGTGTGGGTGGATTGATCAGCACCTTCCCCAGGCAGATTCCCTCATTCCTATAACAATTGAGAAACTCAAGAAAGAGTTGCACCTTGGTTTATAACTCCGAATGCACTGGAATCACTGTTGCCTCGAACATAGAAAGGCAAACTAAGATCTGTGATGAAGGTTACAGCTTTGGGATTCTTCTGAAATATGTTTTCTTCTTTGTACCATGTTTTACAAAAATCATTTTAGTAGCTAGCTATTTTTTTAAGTTTATTTATTTTGACACAGAAAGTGAGAGAGAGCATGAGCAGGGGAGGGGCAGAGAGAGAGGGAGAGAATCCCAAGCAGACTCCACGCTGTCAGTGCAGAGCCTGATGCAGGGCTCAGTCTCACAAACTACAAGATCATACCCTGAGCTGAAATCAAGAGTCGGACTCTTAACCAATTGAGTGACCCCGGTGTCCCTGTAGTAGATATCTATTAATTGACCTCTTTGTATGTAAAGTATGACATAATTAACAATACAAGGAATATAATTCTGTATTTTAATTGCTTTAGTTTTTGGACACAAAGATTACATAAATATAGCATAAAGGGATTTCCTGGAAGGGTTGGCAGCTAGACCAGTGTTTTTTGCCTGCAAAACTACTACTTCATATAAAAATCTTATAGCATATGTATCATTTATAGCATATATCATATACATTGCCAGAATCTTTGTTAGTAAACTGACATTCGAACCCTAATAAATTAATTTAAAAAGAAGGAAGACGTGCCTCTAAAGTTGTGTGGCAAGACTAACACACTAAAAAATTGTTGATTGTAGCAGATGTGCTTCACCTGTCAAAATGATAAAGTCTAGAAGGCTTTTATTTCTTCTGAAGATCACAACAATTTCTCAGACATAATGGAGAGTGTATTTATGAGAAAAGACTGCACAAAAAAAGACTGTTAACCCAGTGAGTCCTGGCACATTTTTTGACGTATACCAGTAGGGTTTTCCCTTCCTTGGGAAAACAGCATGAACCATTCCCTTGATCCTGCTATTGTGGTGGAACTCATGTTCCTAAAGCCCTGCTGTAACAACTTTTTAAAATAAGTCATTATTATATAAGTTGCGAGTTATGCCTTTATAATTCACATCTGTATACACTATAAAGTGATCATCACCACAAGTCTAGTTACCACTCATCACCATTCATATATAAAATGTGGAGATGAAGGAGGATATAAAAAGGTAAATATTTGGAATATGGTTTAAATTAAGTTGCTATCAATTTAAAAGAGACTGCTATTTAGATAAAGGAAAATGAAAAAAATAATCTAACCATAAAACTAGAGAAAGCCATCCAACCACAAATAAAGAGAGGAAAAGAGAAAGAAAGAAACAGAGAGGAACTGCAAAAACAGCCAGAAAATACACAAAATGGCAATGAGTATATAGTTATCAATAATTACTTTCAATGTAAATAGACTAAATTTACCAGTCAAAAGACATAGAATGGCTAAATGAATAAAAATATAAGATCCATCTATATTCTGCATACAGAGAGTCACTTCCAAAGTAAGGACACACACAGGGACACCTGGGTGGCTCACTTGGTTAAGCATCCGACTTCGACTCAGGTCATGATCTCATGGTTCATGAGTTCAAGCCCCTCATCAGGGCTTGTCCGGACAGCTCAGAGCCTGGAACCTGCTTCAGATTCTGTGTCTCCCTCCCTCTCTGTCCCTCCCCTGCTTGCACTCTGTCTCTCTCAAAAATAAATACATATTGAAAAAGATTCAAAAAAAGAAGTAAGGACACACAAGACTAAATGTGAAGACATGGAAAAAGATATCCCATGCAAAGGAAATGAAAATAAATCTGGTGTAGCTATACTCATATCAGATGAAAAAGACTTTAAAACAAAGACAGCAATAAAACACAGAGCAAGGCATTCAATGATGATAAAGGGATCAATCCAGCAAGAAGATATAAATTTATGCATCAAGATATATAGAGCAAATATTAACAGATCTAAAGGGAGAAATTGAAAGTGATACAATAATGGTAGGATATTGATACTCCACTTTCATCAATGGGTAGATCTTCTAGACAAAAAAATCAATAAGGAAACATCAGCCTTAACACATTAGAGCAGATGGACTTAATAGAAATATACAGAACATTCCATCCCAAACCAGCAGAATATACATTCTTCCCAAGTGCACATGGAACATTCTCCAGAATAGATTACACATTGGGCCATGAAACAAATCTCAATGAATTAAAAAAACTGAAATCTCATCAAGCATCTTTTCCAGCCACATGGTATGAAACTAAAAATTAATTACAAGAAGAAAACAAGAAAAATCACAAAAACATAGAGATTAAGCAACATGCTACTGAACAGCCAATGAGTCATCAAAGAAATCAAAGGTGAAATTAAAATTTTTTTAAATGTTTATTTATGTTTTGAGAGACAGAGCATGAGTGGGGGAGGAGCAGAGAGAGAGGGAGACACAGAATCCAAAGCTGGCTCCAGGCTCCGAGCTGTCAGCATAGAGCCCAATGTGGGGCTCAAACTCATGAACCAAAAAATCATGACCTGAGCCAAGTCAGATGCTTAACTAATGGAGACACCCAGGGGCCCCTAAAAGGAGAAATTTTAAAAATACCTAAAGACAGATGAAAGCAGGAATATGACATCATAGTCTATGGGCTATAGCACAAGTGGCTTTGAGAGAGAAGTTCATAGCAATACAGGCCTACCTCAAAAAACAAGAAAAATCTCAAATAAACTATCTAACTTTGTACCTAAAGGCACTAGAAAAAGAACAAGCCCAAAATTAGTAGAAGAAAGAAAATAATAAAGATCAGGGTGAAAATAAGTGAAATAGAGACCAAAAGACACTAGAAAAGATCAATGAAACTAAGAGCTGGTTCTTTGAATAAATAAATGAAATCACCAAGACTAACCAAGAAAAAAAGAGAGAGGACTCA
Organism: Cryptoprocta ferox; assembly: GCA_028646485.1. Lineage (NCBI taxonomy): Eukaryota > Metazoa > Chordata > Mammalia > Carnivora > Eupleridae > Cryptoprocta > Cryptoprocta ferox. The sequence continues at coordinate 32,296,341 of CM053578.1, forward strand.
AATAAGTAAGTTCAAAAATGTAAGAAGAAAAGTTACAACTTATACCACAGAAATAGAAAGGATCTATGAGACGACTATGAATAAGTCTATGCCAACAAACTCGTCAAGCTAGGAGAAATGGATAAATTGCTAGATACATATAATCTCCCAAGATTGAATCATGATGAAATAGAAAATTTGGATAGACCGATGACTAGTAAGGAGATTGAAAAAGTAACAAAAAACTTCCCAATATGGGCACCTGGCTGGCTAGCGGGTGTAGCATGTGGCTTTTGATCTCAGGTTGTGAGTTGGAGCCCCATATTAAGTGTAGATATTACTTAAAATAAAATCTTAAAAAAACAAAAAACAAAACAAAACAAAACCAAAAAACAAAACAAAACAAAAACCCTCCCAAAAAACCAAAGTACAGGAGCAGGCAGTTTCACTGGTGAATTTTACCAAACATTCAAAAAAGATTTAATAGCTGTCCTTCTCAAACTCTTTTCCAAAAAATCAAAGAGGAGGAAGCTTCCAAACACATTTTACCAGGACAGTGTTACCCTGATACCAAAATCAGACAAGAACACCACACAAAAAGAAAATTATAGTTAATATCTTTGAAGAACATAGATGCCAAAATCCTCAACAAAATGTTGGCAAACTGAATCTAACAAAACATTAAAGGGATTATACACCACAGTCAAGTGGGATAAATTTCAGGGATGCAGGGATGGTTCAACATCCACAAATCAATCACATGATTCATCACATTAGCAAGATGAAAGATAAAAATCATATGTAACAATGTTTTAACAGTTGGCTAAGACTCCTCCACTATGATAGTACTGGGGGAGACAAACAGATCAGACAAACAAGCTAGAGCCCTGATTATCTGACTTCATTTGTGGGGTAGAAGTCCCACTGATACGTCATCTTTTTCCTGGGTGAGTGCAAAAAAAATAACCACAAGAAAGAGGATAGATAGCTCCAAGGCCACTAAATAAAAGTCATTCTCTGAGGCATTCAACCTTGCTGACCTGTCAAGCCCCAAGTACAAGTCCCCTGAGTGTATTCCCAAGTGCTGATTACAGGCTAATACAATTAGTAGATTAAGTAGTAGGCTATTCAGGATGAGTGACCCAGAGTACCAAGAAAATATTAAAGACTTAGATCAGTGCTGGTCAATAGAAATATAATGGGAGACACATACACAATTTAAAATTTTCTAGTAATCATGTTTAAAAAAAATAAGAAAGAAGTAAAATGTATTTAAAAATTTTTTTAATGTTTATTTTTGAGAGAGAGACAGAGTGCAAGTCGGGGAGGGGCAGAGAGAGAGGGAGACACAGAATCTGAAGCAGCCTCCAGGCTCTGAGCTGTCGGCACAAAGCCAACATAGGGCTCAAACTCACAAACTGTGAGATCATGACCTGAGCCAAAGTCAGATGCCCAACCGACTGAGCCACCCAGGCACCCCAGTAAAATTAATTTTAATAATAGATTTTACTTAATATAACCAAGATAATCTGTAGATATTATTCAAATTTCACTAAGTATGCCACCACTTATACGTTTCTGGTCCAAGATCCAGTCTGGAGTCTCCTTGAACCTGGAATTTTTTGACCTTTCTGATCTTGACATTTCTGAAGAGTTGTGCCCAGTTATTTTACAAATATCCCTTAATTTGGGTTTGTGTGATATTTCCCCATGAATTAGACTTAAGTTATGTCTATGGTTATGTATTTTGAGCCAAAGTACTATAGAAGTGACATGATGTCCTTCTTCATGCATCATATCAAAGACACATAATGTCAATTGAGATGTACTTGACACAATTATATTAGTTGCGGGTGTATAACATAATGATACAACAAATGTATATATTGTGAAATGATTACCATAATGAATCTAGTCAACATCTATATCCACACATAGTTACACAACTTTTCTTGGGGTGAGAACTCTTAAGATCTACTTTCTTAGCAACTTTCAATATATAATATGATATTATTAACTTAATCACCATACTATATATTACATCTCCAGGTCTTACCTTACGACTAGAAGCTTGTATCTTTTAACCATCTTCACCCATTTCACCTACTCTCCACCCCCCACATTGGTAATATTGACTTTAATCCCTTGATTCAGTGGTGTCTACCAGATTTTCCCACTGTAACGTTACTAAATAACTTGTGGGGAGATACTTTAAGACTACAGATAGTCCCCAATTTAACAATGGTTTGACTTTCAATTTTTTTTTTACTTTATCAAGGTGCCAAAACAATATGTATTCAGCAGAAACTATACTTCAAAATTTGAATTTTGATCTTTTCCTAGGATAGTCATTTGTGTTCAGTACTCTCAGGATGCTGGGCAGAGCCAGTGAGCCATAGCTACCAGTCTACTGATGGTCTTATAACCATTCTGCCCCCAGACAGCCATTCTGGTTTGTTTGTTTGTTTTTTACTTTCAGTACAGTGTTCAATAAATTACATGAGATATTCAACACCTTATTCTAAAATAGACTCTGTGTTAGATGATTTTGCCCAACTGTAGGCTAACGTAAGTGCCTGAGAAAGTTTAAGGTAGATTAGGCTAAGCTATGATGTGCAGTAGGTTAAGGTGTATAAGTGCATTTTTAGCTTATGGTACTTTCAACTTACAATGGGTTTATTGGGATGTAACCCTATCACATGTCAAGAAATATCATTCTGTGGATAATTATACTTTTTTACTCTAATTTTAGCATCCACTGATGATTCTTGCCTGAAATAATTATTACTGTGATGTTTGCCAAATGGTAATTTCCCATTTTCACCATTTCTTCTGTATTTATTAGTTGGAATTCTACTATGAGGGGGGACTTTCTCTTCCTCCTCATTTGTTTAATTATGTGAGTATGGACTTGAATTCCTATTTTTATTCAATGGGTTATAATCCACTGCTAAGATAATGTATTTTGTTGCTCAAATTGTCCCAGATTGGCCATTTGGAACCCCTTAACATTGGTTCCTGTATCCTTTCAAGATATATTCATCTTTTTTTGAGCACTTCCTTACTTTTTGCCACTGCAAGGTATCCCAGGCTCATCGCATAGTTTTCTTGCCCAGACCTGGAATCAGCCACTGATAAGCAACCTGGGTTCCTTTTAGCAGAGAATGGTATTTAGAAGACAACATCAGGACATTAGGTTTGCTCATTGCCATGAAGTATTTCTGTTCCTTGGCCTTCTTCATGAACACAGTCAGGTAATACCTGACACATATACCAGGTATATGTATGTATGTATATATATGCACACATGCCTGTATTTACATCTATATTCATTTCTGTATATATATAAGCTAAAATCCATAAATTCATGACAATACCTCCAATTCCAATCCAACACTATGAGGTTCACTAGTTTTCTCCTTTTCTGTATCTATAACTCTGTTTTCTAAAAGTGAGAACCTAGCGACAATTATTTTTAATGTATTACTCCTTTGATCAATTCCCCTATATGTAACCCATCTCCTATAAGCCATCACCACCCCTTTTTGCATGGATGCCCACCTCACTACACTCAGGCTGTAACATGCTGTCAGTGTTGTTCTATGAACAGGATGCCTTCCTCATCCTGCTTGGACTCTGACACTGTGTGCCTGGCCAGCCTTCTCATCCCTTTGCACCTTAACGGAGTCCACAGCCACATGTAGAGGGTAAACATAACCAGGGTTTAGTTAGCAGGAAAAGAGGGCAAAGTGGATTTTGGACAGGTTGCTAACACAGCCTACTATGGTACCCATTCCCATTTTGATATTAGTAACCCGCTTTTTCTTTGGAAAACTATGCATCTTCTCAAATTGTCTTTGTGATCTGAGTGAGGCTCCAGTGAAAGTAGGCTAACCGTATTGTAAGCCTTTGACCACTGTGGTTGGTTCAAGGATAGGCACATGCCATAAATCAGGCCGATGAGAGCTAAAAGGATTATATAGAAATAGAATCTCTTTCTACCGGCATTGCCAAGCCTGGGGCTGCTGATAGTCATCTTGCTACCACATCCAAAAAGAAAGCCAGCATAAAGGAAAGCAGATCTATGAGTTGGAAAGAGAGAAAGATTCCACTTGTCATTGTTAGGCATGTTGATTCAGCAATACTGGAAGCTAGAATACTGCTGGGCTTATCAGTTATATGAGCCAATAAATTCTTTCTGCTTAAGCCTATTTGAGATGGGTTTCTGTCACTTGCAACCAAAACAGTTCTAACTGATTCAGTTGGACCTTAGATGGCTTTTATATTCTCCCAGCTGCTCAGGAGGACTTACGTACCGCAATTCTTAGCCTAATATAGTGGGATGAGGCAAAAATGACAACATGGAAAGTCCATGGGAAAATCAAAGTGTTAATAATGATTAACAAAAAAAATCTCTGTGGACCCTAATATATTTTAAAATTTTTATGCACTCCTTATACTTAACCAGTCTGTTTCCTTTCCACATGTGAAAAATGGTGACAACAATACTGAAACTTTCAAATCATTCTGCCCAAAGATCAGGCAAGGAATTATGAGCATACATTTTAAAGCAGCTTCAATTACTCAAGAGATGCAGCGAGGTGAGCTCTTCATTTTCTCCTCTACTGTGTTTCCATTCATCCTCTAGCTGTGGCCAGGGACAAATACTGTTACGAGACCCTTGTACATATGGCTCACACAACTTTTCAAAAAGCAAACTCCCGCGAGAAAGAGACTTTGAAGGTCACATCTGGACATCTCAAGAAAGCAGTTCCAAAAGGAAGTCAGAAGCCACAAATGAACAAAATGGGTGTTGGCGTCCACCGACAAAGATTTGGTTTTCTGTGTTGATGTAGCCGTCCGTTTGGCATTGAGAGGGAGGTCACTTCCCCCATTATGCACTGCAGCATTTTGCCTGGGGTTAGCAAAGAAAAGCGAGACAAAGAGAAGCTGAGTCAGCATGACCCAGATGGCAACTGTGACAAGAGAAATGTGACAGGAAGCAGCTTTTCGCACAGCTGTACATCTCACATTGTCTCTTCAAATCTGAAAGGAGAAATTTTACTTTTTTTTCTTTAAAATAACAGATTTCTCTTTTCCTTTGTCTTCTACAATCTCTGCGCCTACCTCACCCTGTGTGTCAGCCCCGCCCTGGCTTGAGGTGGTGGTGGTGGTGGAAATGGTAGCAGTGATGTGACTCAGCCTTGTGGCTGAACCACACAGTGACTACTCAACTACCATTCAGTTCCCAGTGGAAAAGACTTAACAGCTGTAATCCTATAATCTTTTCTTCAAACAATGACTCTATGTCACTTGAAGTAGTTAAAATGAAAATGAATGGCTTTTGGCATTTAGAATCTGGCCACATATGGGTGAATTTTTAGTTTAAAAAATCAAACCATTAAAATGGCAAAGAATATTCCTTGTTTTGAGGACAAACGCAATCTCATCATATCTAACACATGTTGGAGAGCTCTGCTTATTCTTATTTCCTCATCCTTCTGAAGTTTTCAGATAGCGGAGCTACTGAGGCAGAGCTATTCCTTATGCTAATCAGATAAGGAGGGTAGTACTGAGAGGGAATGTAGGTGGAGAAAGTTCTAGCCACATGGTATTTTAAAGATTTGACAGAGAAAACAAAGCTTCAGTACATAGCTGTGTAAGATCACTAGTAATTTATTATTAATTATCATAAAAAGAATAACTTTAAGGGGCGCCTGGGTGGCTCAGTCGGTTGAGCATCTGACTTCAGCTCAGGTCATGATCTCACAGTTTGTGGGTTCGAGCCCCGCATCAGGCTCTGTGCTGACAGCTTGCTCAGAGCCTGGAGACTGCTTCAGATTCTGTGTCTCCTTCTCTCTCTGCCCCTCCCCTGTTTGCTCTCTGTCTCTCTCCGTCTCTCAATAATAAATAAACATTAAAAAATTTTTTTAAAAAGAATAACTTTAACAGGTAAATATAGATTTTTTTTTTTAAAGACAGTATGTCCAAATTTTCTCCTGGAGACTACAGATCCAAAGCCTGAACCCAAGGAAATTCACCCTCCCCTTGATAAAAGAGAAGCTTCATGACTCAACTTTTTACTGGACTTTCACACTTCTAGAGTGATCTAAGGAATAAATTGATTTTGCACCCCAGTGAAATCTTTGGAAGATGGAAAACATCTCTTGGTTCCTTTGCTCCATTAGTTCCTACATAATCAGTCACCGCACCGAATGGAGTCCACTTCCTAAAGGGTTGTGTTGTTGGTTTGCTCGTCTATAGCTCCATTTGTTCAAGGCTCTATCATTTCTTCCCCGAATTACTGCAAAAGTCTCTTAACTGATTTCCTTGCCGCAGTCTGGAATGAGCCTGCTAGTGTGTATTCTGCACCGTCCCTCCTTTGCTTAACTTTTATCAGTGACTCCAAATTGCATCCATTGTAGAGCACACACAGTCCTTTTTGTCTGGCTTTGTTTATTCCTCCTGCCTCAGCTCCCCCATTATCCACCACTGTTACTCCAAGATACTGAATTACTTGGGAGCTGTCTTCCTTCTCTGAAGAGGAAGGAAAACAGCTTCCCTCTCATTTGAGCCTTTCCATTTGCTGCTTGCTCCCCTAGGAACCCCTACTGCCACGTTGTACCTGGTGAAATGACTGCTGCTAGAATTTCAAAACTTAGCTGAAATGCCAATGCCTTTCTGACATCTTCCTGGACTTTTCATCTGCTTCCAGGTGAGAAGTCTTTCCTATTGCTCCCTGTGTTTACTTCCATTGTAGCACTTACATTCTCAGTAGTAACTTTCTACTTCTTTGTCTTATACACTGGCCTGGGAAAGGCTATTTCTTTTCCTTCTGCATCCCCATTATCTATCAGATTCTTGGCTTATTGGTGATGCTCAAATCTTGAATGAACAAATGATATGGAACACAGAGAATTGGCTTGATTATATAAAGTTTAATATTGTGTGTTTGGTTGTTTTTAACTAGGAATGGCAATGACATCTTTAGGTCACTGTTTAAATCTATTCAGTTGGACATTTTTAGTTAAGTTTTTAGAAGCTTTGAAATGAATCTTGAATCTCTGTTTTAGTCAACTGTAGCTGCACTATGTTATGTATTCAACACAGAACACTGTAAGGCAAACACATACATTCACCATTTGCAGCCAATAAAAGTGTTGGAAACAGAGGGAAAAGTTACTGATAAAATGTGACGAGGTATTAAGACAGGGGCAGTATTATCCATTTAAATTGCAGAGATCTTATTCACAATCACCGGCAAACAAAGGGATATATAAAGTATACAGCTTTGTTTTGGAGTATTTGGGAGATGGAAATAGTCCTTATACTCCCTGTACTTGGGTCTTATTGTCAAACTTTATGCCCTACCACTTCCCAAACTGATCTTTATATCCTAGTAGGGCGGGTTTCCTTTCTATTTTCTAAATTCATGATCTTCAGTGCAGGTTTCATGCCCTTGCTCATATATTCCTCAATGTTCTATTTTCTATCCTTTGACTAATCAACCTAAGTTCTTATCTGTTCTTTCTTCTCAGACTAAGTCCTACCACCTTCAAGGAAACCTCCTCCAACTATTCATGCCCATATGAATAATATCTTTTCTGATTTTCCACAGTACTCATGTAGCTTCTCTCATATCCTGATTCTGACGGCACTCCTACAGGCTGGAATCTACAATTCATTGGCACCTTTTACATTGTCCCACATCCCACATGTCTTCCCTTTCTACCTGGTGCAAGTGACCTCCACGGTCAACCACTATAATCATTTCCTTGAATGTATTTCAACTGTACTTACGATACTAGCTTAGCAAAACCCCAATCCAGGTCTAGCACTCTCTGCCTGTGGTACAACTGCACTCACATAGCTGAGCAAGACTAGAAAATGTCACCAGGCCAACCAGTCTCATTTGAATACATGAACACTAACATTGAATGGGTTCTTAATACTGCCTGGCAATCTTTTTATATTTCCCTATTGCATTCACTGTCCCATTCTCCTAGACAACTGTATCATGTTGTCATGTGATTATATATTGGCCTGTCCTCTGGTTAAAGGAACCTGTGTTTGCAAGGCTGTATATCACTTGAAGGCAAGAGCCCATTGTCAGAGGCCCCCTTTATATCCTTAATGATGGTAACCAAGCACAGGAACAATGCCCTGTAAATGGGCCAAGGTCCTTGAAAAGCTCCCATCCCACCCTCGGGATATGGCAAGAAATTCTGAGAGGCTCAGAAGTTCAGCTAAATGTGGACAGCCTAGAGCCATTTGAAATTACCCCTTACAGAGAATATTGACAGTGAGGGTGACAGGAGAGAGAAAGATGAGAGAGTCCTTTATGTTCACTGGAGGTTGCCATCAAGGAGGCAAAAAAGCTAATTATCTGAAAAAGCGGCCATGGATTCAGACTGTCTGGGTTTGAATCCCAGCTCTATTACCAACAAACCATGTGATCCTGGGTATGTTCTTTTTTTTTTTATTAAAAACATCTTTTATATTTATATATTTTTGAGAGAGAGAGAGAGAGAGAGCAAGGGGGAAGGGGCAGAGAGAGAGGGAGACACAGAATCTGAAGCAGGCTCCAGGCTCTGAGCTGTCAGCACAGAGCCTGACGTGGGGCTCAAATCCACAGACCGTGAGATCATGACCTGAGTTGAAGTCGGAAGCTTAACCGACAGCCACCCAGGCACCTGAATTCTGGGTAGGTTCTTAATTGATCTTCACATCTATTTCTTCTTTGGCAATGAAACTAAAAGTACTACTTAGCACATAAACTTTAGAAAGTTTTGACGAAACACGCATGTCAAGCACTAGCACATACAGTTAAATGTCCAATAAATACCAGCTATAGTTTTTAGGAATCAGGGGGAGGCTGAACAAGTTTGCTTGAGCTTCTCCAGCTTAAAAGACAGTATCGGAGCACCTGGGTGGCTCAGTCGGTAAAGCTTCTGACTTTGGTTCAGGTCATGATCTCACGGTCTGTGGGTTTGAGCCCCACATCAGGCTCTGTGCTGACAGCTCAGAGCCTGGAGCCTGCTTCAGATTCTGTCTCCCTCTCTCTCTGCCCCTCTCGTGCTCACGCTCTGTCTCTTTCTGTCTCTCAAAAGTGAACAGACATTAAAAAAAAAAAAGCATCAATCCTCTCATTCTGGTTACAATGAGCTTTAGTATATTATGTGGCATTTAGTTTTGAGATTCTAGACACTTTGTTAAGCTCTCCAATGCCAGCTTTCTCACTGTCACCAGTTCATGGACCTTTAAAGAGGCCTGTGGGGCATATTTGAGCTATTTAACTCTTCACATAAGTGCTGGGTCTTTAGTTGGTACTACTGGCACCTGGCCTAGGTGATAATAAAACTTGATGAAACGAATTGGATTTTGAAGAAGGGTATAGGAGTTGGCCCTACTCTGGCTGTGGTAGAAGTTTATAGAATTGCCTTCACTTCACACCATGATAATTTGAATTAACAAACATACAGACAACTCCTGGGGAGCAGAGAGAATTCTACAATGGGCCAGTCAAAATCACGGAAGGTGACATAGCTGGTAACTTGAGTCAAAAAGAGCTTTGATGCTATTTGGATTCAGTGTATGATAGTCCTCTCTGTTCATCTGATATACCCTCCTCTTAGCATCTATCAATCTCTTGTAAAGTTTTGTGCTAGGTGCAATGGACGACATTGTCCTACCTTCAAAAAATTCACAGCCTGACTGGGTAAGAGACCCTCAAACATATGCACTCAAAGTTGGGGATATGGTGTGGAGTCAGGTGTTAGGCTATGAGATAGTAGGTGCTCAGAGGAGAAAGCAATCAGAAAAGTCAGGAGCCCAGGAAACTGGTCTGGTCATTTGATGGTTCATTCACTTTTCTGTGTTCTCTGAGTACTGCCAGAGAGCCCATGGGTTAACACATGTATGTGCCTACATGTGGCAGGAAGGATTACTAGCAGAGCCTCATCCGTAGCATTGCTGCGTTATCTGTTTAGCAGTTTGTGTGTGAATGTCTGCAAAATTTAAATGTTTGATCTAGAGATCTAATCTTCTGGTAAACACGTGCTAGGATAGCTTTCCGCTTTAAAAAGTAACACAGGGTCCCAAGGGTCCATCAATTTCACATGTATACAAAGTTATTACCATTTTCCTCAATGCCAGACTCACACACAAAGGCTAGACCATCCCATTATATGCCCCAGGGAGAGGATACACTGATAATGTTGTCATACATTTAAGGGTAAACTCTAGCTGCAGCCCTGTGAGAGAATATACAGAGAATAGTTGTGTAAAATAAGGGAGAGGAATGAGTGGGGAAGGGTGACCCAAGGACACACCCACTCACGTACACCTTTCCTTTTGTGCTCTCCTCTGCCGTAGCCCTTAGAGGTGGGCTGAGTGAAGTTGCGTAGTGTCCGTACATGGCAAGGTCTCTAGTATCCGTGCCCCCACAGAAAGTGAGGGAATAAGTTGTAGCTTGTGGGTAATTAAGCTTAATCCATTTCTTCAAATCATTCATTCTTTTTTTTTTTTTAAAGAAATTTATTCCAAAAGTTTGAAATATCTGAGGAAAGGATATGTCTTAGTATTTTGAGTTGGCTTTGGTATCACATCAGTCTTCCAAACATAATTCCCTGCAACAGTGGTGTGGATAAGACCAACTACAACAAAGGCCAAAACAAATCTCTAGTGAAAGAATTTCTCCAAACATTCTTTCTCCTTCTTCTACTACACTTAACTACTACTGTTACCATGATCTACTTACTTTCATTCATTCTTTTTTCTATTCAGTCACTGACTCTTTAGCCTCTTTAATATTGAAATGTTATATTTGTCTTGGGAAAGATGGAAGGAACAAGTGATATCAATGATTAAAAATGAAATGTAGGGAGAAGCAGTAATGAGACACATTGTCCTTATAACCGCATTCTTAAAAAACATGCCTGGGCTATAACTTCTGACTGAAGTCACTTATTTCAGTAGGTTTTTCCCTTCCCTATTAACTGCACTGCACCACAGTCTGATAAGCTAGTCCACATTAGATTTTATGAGAGTTCTTTAAGGAAAAAAAAAAACCTTCTTCTGTTCAATAAAAATTTCCCTAGAATTTAATACTGAATGAGGGAAAAGCCAATGACCCAATTAGCACTATTATCTTTTGGGAAGAATCTGAGATCTGCATCCGGTTTGAATTAATACGAGTGGTTAATAATCATCACTAAACACTTATTTTGTCAAAGTCATGTCCCAGCAGTTACTAGTCCTAATTGTATCAACTGCAGATGAAATAATACTCACTAATGTTTTGGGCTCTTACTATGTTCCAGTCACTTGCTGAGCAAGGAACTCTAATTGTATTGCTGTTGATTTAAGTGAACAGCAGCTTTAGAGCTCATTGTGAATCAGCTCATCAGAAAGAGTTGATTAAACCAAAAATATGTTGCATATATCTCTTAAAACATTTTGTAATTAAAACATAGAAACTCATATTTATCTGCCAATCCTTTGATGTTTACCAATATCTTTTCTTTTAGTATAGGTCTGCTGAATGGAGTGTTGGCTGTTTTTGTTTTGTTTGTTTACCTTTCATGAACAACACCCATAATTAATGGTTTATCATTTCCACATTTATTTTCTTTAAAGAGCAGCAAGAATGTCAATGTACTTGGGTAGCACATTCTGCATCTTAAATGCAGAATCCTTCAGGATTTTTAAGACTGTTCCACAATCTTTTACGTCATCCAATTCACATAACAATTGCTTTCCTTTTTTTTTTGTTTTCTTTCTTTTTAATTTTTTAAAATGTCAGTATAATTAATGTATAGTGTTATATTACTTTCAGATATACAATACAGTGATGCAACAATTATATTTCTCAGTGCTCATCATGATAAATGTATTCTTTTTTTTTTAAGTTTATTTATTTTGAGAGAGAGCATGAGTGGGGGAGGAGCAGAGAAGGAGGGAGAGAGAATCCTAAGCAGGCTCCATGCTTGGCGTGAAAACCTATCTCAGGGCTTGATCCCACAACTGTGAGATCACGATCTGAGCCAAAATCAAAAGTTGGTCACTTAACCAACGGAGCCACCCAGGTGCCCCATAAGTGTACTTTTTTTTAAAAATGTTTATTTATTTTTGACGAACAGAGCACGAGCAGGGGAGGAGCAGAGAGAGAGGGAGACACAGAATCTAAAGCAGCCTCCAGGCTCTGACCTGCCAGCACAGAGCTGGATGGGGGGTGGAAATCACGCACCGGAAGATCTCGACCTGAGCCGAAGTCAGGCACTTAACCAACTGAGATACCCAGGAGCTCCCTGATAAGTGTACTTTTAATCCCCTTTACCTCTTCCACTCATTCCCCCACACACCTCCCCTCTGGTAACATCATTTGGTTCTCTTGTAGTTAAGAGTATGTTTTTTTGTTCTGTCTCTTTTTCCCCCTTTGTTTTGTTTCTTAAATTCCACATGTGAGTGAAATCATATGGTATTTGTTTTCCTCTGATTGACTTATTTCACTTAGCATTATACCCCTGGATCCATCCATGTTATTGCAAATTTGACAAATTTCATTCTTTTTTAAGGCTGAATAATATTCCATTGTATATATACACCACATCTTCTTTATGCATTCATCTACTGATGGACACTTGGGCTGCTTCCACAATCTGGCTATTGTAAATAATGTTGCAATAAACATAGGGGTACAGGTATCTTTTTGAACTAGTGTTTTTGTATTCTTTGAGTAAATAGAATCCAGTGCAATTACTGGATCATGGGGTGGTTCTATTTTTTTCAAGGAACCTCCATCCTCAGTGACTGCACCAGTTTGCATTCCAACAGTACACAGGGTTCCTTGTTCTCGCCATCCTCATCAACACTTGTTTCTTGTGTTTTGATTTAAGCCATTCTGACAGGTGTGAAGTAATACCTCATTGCATTTCCCTGATCATTAGTGATATTAAGCATCTTTTCATGCAACTGTTGGCTATCTGTATGTCTTCTTTGGAGAAATGTCTGTGTATGTCTTCTGTCCATTTTCAATTGGATTATTTGTGGGGTTTGGTGTTAAGTTGAATAAGTTTTTTTATATATTTTGAATATTAACCCCTTTATTAGATATATCACTTGAAAATATCTTCTCCCATTCAGTAAGTTGTCTTTTAGTGTTGTTGATAATTTCTATGCTGTGCGAAAGGCTTTTATTTTGATCTAGTCCAAATAGTTTACTTTTGCTTTTGTATCCCTTGCCTGAGAAGACATAACTAGAAAAGTGTTGTGCAGCGGATGTCAGAGAGATTACTACCCATGTTTTATTCTAGGATTTTTATGGTTTCAGGTGTCACACTTAGGTCCTTAATCCATTTTGAGCTTATTTTTGTGTATGGCGTAAGAAAGTGGTCTAGTTTCATTCTTTTGCATGTAGCTCACCAATTTTCCCAGCGCTATTTGTTGAAGAGACTGTCTTTTCCCTATTGTGTATTCTTGCCTGCTTTGTCATAGATTAATTAACCATATAAACATGAGTTTATTTCTGATCTCTCTTCTTCTGTTCTATTTTGGGGTCAGTACCATACTGTTTTGAATCCTATACCTTTGCAGTATATAAGAAATCTGAGATTATGATACCTCCAGTTATGTTCTTCTCTTTCAAGATTGATTTTGGGGTCTTTTGTGGTTTCATATACATTTTAGTATTATTTGTTCTAGTTCAGTGAAAAATGCTCTGTTGGTACTTTGAGAGGGCTTACCTTAAGCCCTTACAATAAGCATAAGTTTATGCTTTGAGTAGCATAAACATTTTAACAATATTTGTTCTCTCAGTCCATGAGCATGAAACAAATTTCCATTTGTTTGTGTCATCTTCAATTTCTTTTTTCAATTCTTTTCATCTTTTATAGTTTTCAGAGTACAGGTCTTTCACCTTGGTTAAGTTTATTCCTAGATATGTTATTATTTTTGGTGCAATTTTAAATGGTATTGTTTTCTTAATTTCCCTTTCTGGTATTTCGTTATTAATGTATAGAAATGCAGTGGATTTCTGTATACTGATTTTGTATCCTGCAACCTTACTGAATTCATTTATCAGTTCTAGTAGGTTTTTGGTGGAGTCTCTAAGGTTTTCTGTATATCTGTCATCTGCAAATAGTGAAAGTTTTACTGCTTCCTTAGCAATATGAATGACTTTTATTTTTGTCTGATTGCTGTGGTGGGGACTTCCAGAACTACGTTGAAAAAAAGTGGAGAGACTGAGCATCTCTCATCAGGAGTTTTGTTCCTGATCTTAAGGGGAAAACTCTCATTTTTTCCACACTGAGTATAATGTTCACTGTGAGTTTTTAATATATTCCCTTTATTTTGTTTAGGTATGTTTCCCTTAACCTACTTCTCGAGGGATTTTTATCATGAACGATGTAATTTATCAAGTGCTTTTTCTGCATCTATTGAAATGATCATATACTTTTTATGCTTTCTTTTATTGATAGGATGTATCACATTGATTGATTTGTTAATATTGAGCCACCCTTGAATCCCAAGAGTAAGTCCTACTTGATTGTGGTGAATGATTTTTTTTTAATATTTCGTTGAAGTCAATTTGCTAATATTTTGTTGAGGATTTTTACATCTATGTTCATTAGAGATATTGGCCTGTAGTCCCCACCCCTTTTTTTTGTGGTGTCTTTGTCTGGTTTTGGTATCAGGGTAATGCTGTCCTCATAGAATGAATTTGGAAGCTTTCCTTCCTCTTCTATTGTTTTCAATTGTTTGAAAACAATAGGTATTAACTCTTCTTTAAACCTTTGGTACAATTCACCTGTGAAGCCATCTGGTCCTAGACTTCTGTTTTTTGGGAGTTTTTTGATTACTGATTCACTTTCTTTGCTGGTAATCAGTCTGTTTAAGTTTTGTATTTTGTCCTGACTCAGTTTTGGAAGAACATATCCATTTCTTCTTGGTTGTCTAATTTGTTGGCATGTAATTTTTCATGATATTGTCTTATAATCTTTTGTATTTCTGTGATGTTAGTTGTTATTTCTCCTCTTTCATTTCTGATTTTGTTTATTTGAGTCCTTTCTTCTCTCTCTCTTTCTCTTTCTCTCTCCCTCTCTCTCTCTCTCTCTCTCTCGATGAGTCTAGCTAGAGGTTTATTAATTTTGTTGATCTTTTCTAAAAACCAGCTCCTGGATTCACTTATCTGTTTTATTGGTTTTTTAGTTTCCATTTTGTTTATTTATGCTCTAATCTTTATTATTTCCTTCCTTCTGCTGATTTTGAGTTTTGTTTGTTCTTTTTCTAGCTCCTTAAGGTATAAGGTTAGATTGTTTATTTGAGAATTTTTTTCTTGCTTCCTGAGGTAGACCTGTATTGCTGTAAACTTCCCTGTTAGAACCACTTCTGCCTCATCCCAAAGATTTTGGACTGTTGTATTTTCATTTTCATTTTTCTCTATGAACCTTTGATTTCTTTGTTGGCCCATTCATTGTTTAGTAACATGTTATTTAACCTTTATGTATTTATGTTCTTTCCAGATTTTTTTTCTTGTGGCTGATTTCCAGTTTTATAGCATTGTGGTTGGAAAAGATGTATGGTATGACTTAGATCTTTTTGAATTTATTGAGACTTGTTTTGTGGCCTAATAGGTGATCTATTCTGGATAATGTTTCATGTGCATTTGAAAAGAATATGTATTCTTATGTTTTAAGAGAGGATGTTCTGAATATATCTATTACATCCATCTGGTCCAGTGTGTCATTCAAAGCATTGTTTCTCTGTTAATTTTCTGTTTGGATGATCTACCCATTGATGTAGGTGGGGTGCATAAATATTTACCATTGTTATATCTTCTTGTTGAATTGTTCCCTTTATGATTATATATTGCCCTTTGTCTCTTATTGTCTTTTATTACAGTCTTTGTTTTAAAGTGTCTTTTGTCCAATATAAGTATTGCTATCCCAGCTTTCTTTTCACTTCCATTTGTATAATAAATTATTTTCCATCCCTTCACTTTCAATCTGCATGTGTCTTTAGGTCTTTAGGTCTGATACAAGTCTCTTATAGGCAGCATATAGATGAGTCTGGCGTTTTTATCCATTCTGTCACCCTATGTTTTTCAGTTGGAGCATTTAGTCCATTTGCGTTAGAATAATAATTGATAGGTATGTACTTATTGCCATTTTGTTACTTTTTCTCTTGCTCTCTTCTCTCATAGTTTGCTGTATTTCTTTAGTGATATACTTGGATTCTTTTATTTTCTGTGTATTTATTTTGATGTGTGGTTTTGATCTATGGTTACCATTAGGTTTATATATAACATCTTATACATATAGCAGTCTGTGTGAAGTTGATGGTCACTTAAGTCTGAGCCCAATCTTTACTCATGACCCTCCTCCTCACCCACATTTTAGGTATGTGGTGTCATATTTTGTATCCTTTCACTTTATGAATCTCTTGCCTGATTTTTATAGACGTACTTATTTCTACTGCTCTTGTTCCTCTTACTCCTGCTTATGGTTTTTCCTTTCCACTCAGATCCCCCTTTAACATTTCTTGTAAGGCTGGTTTAGTAGCGATGAATTCTTTCAATTTTTGTTTGTCTGGGAAACTCTTTATCTCTCCTTCTATTCTAAATGACAGCCTTTCTGGATAGAGTATTCTTGGTTGCAGGTCTTTTCCTTTCAGCCCTTTGAATATATTATGCCACTCCCTTGTGGCCTGCAAAGTTTCTGCTAAAAAATCAGCTGATAGTCTTATGGGATTTCCCTTGTATATAACTGGTTTCTTTTCTCTTGTTGTTCTTAAAATTCTCTTTTTATCACTATTTTTTGTCATTTAAATTACCATGTGCCTTGGTGTGGACTTCCTTGGGTTGATTTTGCCTCCTGAATCAGGATTTCTGATTCCCTCCTGAGATTTGGGAAATTTTCAGGTATTAATTCTTCAAATAAATTTTCTTCCTTCTTCACCCTCTTCTCTCCTTCTGGGATCCCTATAATATGAACGTTATTACCCTTGATGGTTTTATTAAGTCCCCTGATTTATTTTCATGTTTTCTTTTTCTTTTTTTCTTCCTATTCAGCTTGATTGCTTTCCATTATTCTGTCCTCCAGATCACTGGTCCATTCTTCTGCTTTTTCTGGTCTACTATTTGTTCCATCCAGTATATATTTTTTAAAAGTTTATTTATCTATTTTGAGAGAGAGACAGCATGAGTTGGGGAGGGGCAAAGAGAGAGGCAGAGAGAGAGAGAACCATAAGCAGGCTTCACACTGTGAGCACAGAGCCTGACACAGGGTTCCAACTCATGAAACCAGGAGATCATGACCTGAGCAGAAACCAAGAGTCAAATGCTCAACTGACTGAGCATGGGAGTTTGGTGTGCCATTAGCAAGCTAGGTGGAGAATGTTGGTGGCGCACTGGTTCCTTTGTGTATCTAGGCTTCCTATGTCTATATCTAAGCTGGGGAGGAAAATTGTGCCCACCAGGTCTTTTGTTATTGGAGAAGTCTCCTACAGATCTTTGCCCCTCCAGTACATGTTCTGAAATTAGTAAATAAATTTCCTTCCCATATACCCCGGACATTTTTAAAACTGCTTCTGTGCTATACCTCAGCAGGATTATTTGTTATACTGTCACTTTAAGGGTGGGGACTCAGTTTCCTATTGCCCTCTAGATCTCCCAGAGCTGAGCCTGCTGATTTTTAAAGTTTCAAGTGTTGAGCCCCACTGATTTTAAGAACTTATGGTTTTCAAAGCCAAATGTTATGGGGATTTGTCTTCCAAGTGTGGGTCCCCTGTGTCTGGTGTGCCTGGTGTAGGGTCTGCTCCTTTTCCTTCTTCCTGCTTTCAGTGTCCTCACTCTCACAGACAGTCTTGCAGTCCCTGACAGTTTGGTTCCTGACCATGTCTCTGCCCTTCCTACCCTTTTTGATGTGGCCTGCTCTCTACATTTAGTTGTGGACAGTCTTTTCTGCCAGTCTTCAAGTTCTTTTCTGGGTTATCTACACTGTTGGGGTATTAATTAGGTGTATCCATTGGATGAGGTGAGCTTTGGATTCTCTCTAAACCTTAGCCTTATTAGCCTTATTTAGCCTCTCTAAACCTTAGCTTCTTCATCTTCAAAATAAGGAAAATAGTCCCTTCTTGTAGGGTTGCTACTGAGATCAACGAGATAATTTATATAATATATTGGCACATAGAAGAAGCTCAATAAATAGTGCTTTAGAGGAAAACAAGGGCCAATGAATTTCCCCCCTTTGTTCACCATTGTAATTATAACAGAACTATTTTTCTTGCCTGAAGTGCCATTCCTCTGTCATGGTTCAGTTCATTCCTAATTCCTACCTATTGCTTCATTTGGCTGGGTTATTCCACATTTATTCTTCCCTTTTAAGTAACTTATCATATATACCACTTTTTTTGCAGTTCAATTCAATAAATATCAAATTCTTACCATACATAAGACTGTAGTCATAACTTCAAGAGATATAATGGAGAATAAGACACAAACTCTGTCTTCAACAATTTCCAGTTTAATTAATGATATAAAAGATGTACACAGTTGGACTTCATTAAAATTAAAAATGTGTGTCAAAAGATGACATAAATGTTTAGAAAGTGAAGCCACAGACTGGGAATAAGTTTTGTGCAGAATACATATCTGAGAAGATTTATACCCAGAATATGTAAAGAGTTCCTACAAATCATCGAGGAAAATAAAGACTTGACCAGCTACTTCACAAAAGAGGAATATATCCAATAAAAGTGTGCTTCACATCATTAGTCATCAAGGATATTTAAATTAAAATAACAATGTGATACCACTTTATATCCAACAAAATGGTTAATAAAATATTTAACTGAGTATTTGATTGTTGAGGATATGAAGCTACCGGAGCTCTTTTCCACTGCTGGTCAGGGTATAAATCAGCACACCTCTTTTGGAAAACTGTTTAGAAATATCCTCTACACCTGAATGAACACTTACCCCATTACACATCAGTTATACTGCACATATAAACTATCAAAAATATATATCAAATATACGCACCAAAAAATATGTATAAGAATGCTAATAGCAGCATTACTTATAATATCACCAAACTAGAAACTACTCATAGCAGCATTATTTATAATATTCCCAAACTAGAAACCGTCCAAATACCCCTTTGAAAGACAAATTGTGGTGTCTTCTTGAAATTAAATGTAATACAGCAATGAAAATTTAAAACTGTTGCTATACGTAAAAACATGGATGAATTTCAAAAATGCAATATTGTGTAAAGGAAGGCAGACATAAAAGAATACAAATAGTATGATTCCATTCCATAAACTATAAAAGCAGTTAAACCTAATCTGTGGTGATTAGTTACCTTTGCAAGCAATGACAAAGAAGGGAATTAACAGAAGCTTCTGAGTTGCTACATAGGCATCATGGTTGTAATATAGGTGTGTTTAATTAGTAAAAGGATCATCAAGGCATTCACTTACAACTTGTGTACTTTTCTATATGTATGTTATATATCAGTAAGAATCTTTACCAAAAAGGGAAAAGATTTAGCTCTTCAGGGAGAAAAAAATGATGAGCACAAGGCAAAACATGAGAAGTGCCATAAAAAGATTACGAAGTGAAATGCTGTAGAGTTAGAGAGACTAATCAGGATAGACAAAATCATGGGAGGTGAATTTTTTAGCTTGCCTGGGAAGGACAAAGGTGAGATATGAGAGAGAAAGCAAAGAGTATTTCCACAGGGAGAAAATAGCAAGCACGAAGATATAGTACATGTCCAGGGAATCACAAATATTCCAAGTGGGCTGGAGTGTCACAGGAGGAATAATGGGGGAAAAAAGTCTGGAAAAATAGGTTACGATTCCATTGGGTGAGGCCTTGACAATCTGGTTCAGGAATATGCATTCTGTTCAACACAAAATAGAGACCCATTGAAACATTTTGAGCAGTTTACACCTTTGTACAATTACACCAATGGTCGTAGGAGAGAAATGTAGGAACACAGGAAGTAGAAGCCAGGCAATCAGTTAGAAATTTATCTCAAATGGACTTACACCTTATGACTTGAACAAAGTGGGAGGCAGTATGCATTGGAAAGGAGATGTTGAGTGCAGGTGTTGACAAAGAGACCATAGAACTTGCAAAACTGATTGGACATTGGAGCAAGGGAGACAGAGTGGCCAAACACAGATACCCAAACAGTCTGTGCAGCAGGATAATGGTGTATTCGCTGCAAGAAAACTTTAAACTATTAAATCTTATTTCCCAATGTTCTATTTCAAGGTTTAGATTTTCTGAGAGCAGAGCATGTTATAATTTCTTGTATTCCCAACTCTTAATCTGATGCCTTGAATATAAAAGTATTCATAAGGATATTTGTTTTTGATTGTTATCATGACAGGGACAGCATGTGGCCAAGACTTCCTCTCACTGCTTCCAGGTAGACTACAAGTTTGACTTTGCTTTCAGTTTTACCATTGCCAAATACAATAGTGCTCTGGCCCTACAAACTAGTTGAGCAGGAAAGTGTTTCCAAAAACAATCCAAGAGTTATCACATGTCAAACACTCTTGAGTTTAATACCAAAAGACATCTGGATATATGAGTCAGGACTGTTCCTTCCAAAAAGTTCTTTATTCAACCAATATGTATTAAATATCTTCTATGTGTCAGGCCCTTTAAGGAACCCACAAGATTTGTAAAACCCTTCTTAAGTGAATTTATGGGGTTTCAGATTTTAGACATCAGAAACAAAGATGTGGATGAGTACCATTAATGACACTTGTTTGGCAGAATATGTTTAAGTAACCATATGTTCAGGCCCCAGGGACAATTTAAAGGTGTCCTACAGTCATCTTGGTTCACTGTTTTGTAAATATAATCCTTAGACTTTTTTATTTTTTTCTTTAGCTTCAGCACCTGGCCTGTTCATTAAGCCAGAAACTGACCTTCTAAAACACCCTCTGAAAAGCAGTGTTGAGTATTTGGTCTACAAAAACAACTTTGAATTGTTTCCTAAACAAGACTGTGGTTTTTGTTTTCTTTGGATCGTATGCGCTAGACCAGTGCTGTCCTAAAACATTCTGCACTGACAGCAGATGTTCACTTTGAGCTGGCTAGACAATAGCCAGTAGCTACTACTAAGCGTTTGAAATGTAGCTAGGATGCCTAAGGAACAAAATTTTTATTTTATTTAAATTTAAAATAGCCACGTGTGACTAGTGACTACCATGTTGAACAGCACAGCCCAGGGTGTTAGTAGTTAGCTCTCTCAAGAGTGCTCAATCATGCTACCAACAGCACAGCTTAATGTGGAGTAAATATCCGGTGCAGAAAATACTAGCTTTCATGTTTAGTATTCTGCTGAAGTTTCTCAGGAACCTGGAGGAATAATAAGAACTTCTGTGTAGTTCATTGATTGGACTCCACAAACAATTATTGGCCACTTCCTAAGTACTAGTAAAATTGTTCTTGTTTGGAGGAAGCCCACAAACTAGATAGAATCAAATAAGCAGATAATATTAATTCAATATGGAAACGTGGTAGAAGAACACAGGAGGATAATATTTCACCAAGGCCTTTCTAGTCAATCCTGAACTGAATCTTGAAGGCTCAGTATGAGTAAGCCAGGCAAATCGGCAAGGGATAAAGATGGAAGGAGAAGGGTATTTAAGGCAAAGAGAGGAGTATAGGCAAAGCATTTGTTGATGCAAGGAAAAGTACAAGGAAAAGAATGGCAAGAGATAAGGCTAGAAAGGTAGACGTGGACCCAGATTCAAGAGGCTGATTCATTTCACAAATATTCATTGAGGGCCTGCTATGTACCAGACATTATTTGAAGCTAAATTCTGAGAATGCAGAGATGATCACGTGACTTGTCCTCAGAAAGCCCAATATCATTAAGGAATACAGAAATATAGGCAACTCTACAAAATTGTGAGATACTACAATAGACTGAAAACAAGATGCTTTGAGGACTCATAAAAGGGGGTACATATCCATCATTGGTGTGGGAGAAACCTTCCTCAAACATTCCCAAGAGTTAACAAAGGGTCAAAATCAAAAGGCAGAGGTCATAGCTCTCATTTGAGATGGAGTTGGACAACTGTCCCTAATGGCAGGATTGTAGAGTATAGAACAAAAGGATACATCCCAAACAGCATTTCACTTAATTTTCATTTAGATATGTAATGCATAAAAATTGTACTGTCCATTAATTCCTCTGGTATTTAGGGTGTTTCAGTATCTCTGCTATAGACCATAGAAGGAAAAATGGATCTAGTAACTGATAGACAGTTGGGACTTTTGAAATAAAGTTTCTTTTAGGTATCATCTCTTTATTTTCACCAAAAATTCCTCTATGATTTATGATTCTGTTTGAAAATTAAACCACTAAATTCTCTCATTTGTATATTGATTGCTTCAACCAACATTCACTGAGGGCTTTTTTTTTTAATTAGAGCTTTTTGAGGGAAGAAACCATACCGTTCACCTCTTTTCCCCTAAGCATGGAGTCCAACATACAGAGTTCAAATAATATTTGTTGAAAATAATGAGTAAGTGAAAGAATGTCAGGCAGTTACTATGCGTTACCAATATGTGAGTTCAATATAATGGCTTCCATTGACAAGCTCATGGTCCAAGAGGGGAACCAGAGACATACTTCCATCCAATGTAAAGTTGCATTTTTTAGAGAGTGTTTTATGGAACTTTGGTCTTGAGACATGATTTAAGAAAAGATAAGTCCACGGTCAATTAAGTATGTGGAAAGTCATGTGTAACATATCTCTTCTTTTATGGATTTGCAATTCACACTAGGATATTAAAAACCCTGAGAAGTCCTGTGGTAAAGAAACTTGTTTAGCCTACTATTTGCCAAACTAATTTGATCTGTTCTTTTTGCATAATATCCATTAACATGCCACAGAGCTAATGGTCTAAAGAGTACATTTTGGGCATTTCTGATAAAACGTGATAAACACTTTTTTACCCTTTTCAGAGATATCATAAATATATAATATTATCTGTTTTTATGAATGCAATGTTTATTTAACATTTAAAATGCAATCTAAGTAATTCACCATAGTAACAAACTAAAAAGAAAAACGTGTGTTAATCTCACTATATGCAAAATAAGCATTTGACAAAATTCAACACATTTTAATGATAAAACCTCCTGGCAAACTAGAAAAAGAAAGGAACTTCTTTAATTTGATAAAAGGCATTTATGGAAAACCTATAGCTAGACCAAATGCTGATCTTGGTAATCATTTTATAATGCATTTGCTAATGATCCCATCACACTGTACCCTTCAGATATATGAAATCATCACATTGTACCCTTCCTATATTTTTCAATTATCCTTCAATAAAGTTGGGGAAAAAAGAGTAAGTGCTTTCTCACTAAGATCAAGAAGAAAAGATGCCTGATCTCATTACTTCTATTCACCGTTGCACTGGAGGTTCTAGCTAGTCCACAAGGAAAGTAAAAGAAATAAAAGATATCCAGATTGGAAGGAGGAAGTAAAAATCTTTATTCACAGATGCCATGAAACTCTATGTTGAAAATCTGATGGAACCAACAAAAAAAACCCCTATCAGAACTAATAAAAGACTTAAGCAAGATTGCAGGATGTGAGATCAATATATAAAATTCAATTATATTTCTATATACTAGCAATAAAAAACAGAAATTGAAATTAAAAATATCATTTATAATAGCATCAAAATATAAAATACAGAAAGATAAATTTGACAAAGATATGCAAATTATAGAATATTGCTGAGAGAAATTAATGAAGAGAATAAGTGGAGAGATATACTCTGCTCAGAGATCAGATAGTCAATACTTTAAAAATATCAATTGTCCCCAGTTTAATCTGTAGATTTGAGGCAATCCAATCTAAACACCAGAATTTTCTTGAAGAAATTGACAACTGATTCTAAAATTCAAAAAGAAATACAAAAGACCAAAAATAGTACCTCCCCCCAGAAAACCTTTATAAAACAGCAACAAAATCAGAGGACTTAGAACACCTAATTGCAATATGTATTAAAAAACAACAGTAATCAAGACAACATGATATTGACATAAAGATATTTGAATAGATCAATGGAACAGACTATAAAGTATAGAAATAGACTGACATATACAGTTAATTGACTTTTGACAAAGATGAAAAGGCAGTTTAAAAGAGAAACATGTCTTTTCAACAAATGTTTCAGGGATAACTGGAAATCCATGTGTAAACAATTGACTTTTAATCCGTACTTCACATCACATACAAAAATTAATTCAAAATGGATCATATGTCTAAACATAAAACCTGAAACTGAAATTTCTCGACAAACACATGGAAGAAAATCTTTGTGATCTTGAGTTAGGCAAAGATTTCCTAGACACAACACTAAAAGGAAAACATGATGAATGAGATTTCATCAGAATTAAGAATTTCTGCTCTTTGAAAGACACAGTTGAGAAAATTAAAAGATAAGCCACAGACTGCTAGAAAATATTCACAAATCAGAAATCTGAAAAGACTAAACTCCAGAATGTATATGAGTAACTCAAAGTTCAATAATAAGAAAACTCAACTTAAAAAAAATTTTTTTAATGTTTATTTATTTTTAAGAGACAGAGAGACAGAGCGTGAGCACGGGAAGGGCAGAGAGAGAAGGAGACACAGAATCTTAAGCAGGCTCCAGGCTCTGAGCTGTAAGCACAGAGCCCGACGCCGGGCTTGAACTCACCGAAGTTCGGCTGCTTAACCGACTGAGCCACCCAGGTGCCCCGAAGACTCAATTTTTTAAGTGACTAAAAGGTGTGAACAAATATTTCATCAGAGAAAATATGTGGATGATAAATATGTAGATGATACAAAATGCCCAACATAATTTTTTACATAAATTAAAACCACAATGACATACCACCACATACCTTTTAGAATGGTAAAAATTAAGAATACTAAGTGTTGTGAGGTTTTGGAGTGACTGGGAACTCTCATACACCACTGATAGAAACTCTTACCTACCACATTGGAAAACAGTTTGACAGTTGCTTAAAAAGCCGATCTAGTCCAGAGATATGGAGTCAACATATTTTTTTCTATTCCTTCCACTAAGTGGATATTATGTATAAAACAAATATAATAAAATTCTGAAAGGTAACAAGAAAACAGATTGATTAGGAATCTTGGACCTGATGTGGCAGTGAATTCCCTGGGTTATTTGTTTGCTTGTTTGTTTTTTCCTTCATATACCGACTGGAAGAAGCTTATAACCCAGAAAAGCCACTAGGTACAAACAAAACAAAACAAAAACAAAAACATAAACATAAACAAAAAAGCCTCAAGACAGGCCTGATAGCTCTAGCCAAAGAACAGGAGAGGGATATCCTAGCAAGACAAAAAATTACATAATAACTGCTCTGTTGCAGCCAAACACCACAGAAAAACCATGACCCTACCCATGTCCATGCCAAGGAAAGGAAGACTGTGTGGAAAACCTTGCCAGCCTATAGTAAGGTACCTTGCTGGAGTGGTGTCAGAAGGCCAAGTATGGAACTGGGACTTTCATCTCTGCTGGATAGTAATGATGTCTTTCTTCCTCTGCAATATCAGTGGAGAACCTATAAGAAGTCTGGACTTGTACCTCCACACAGAAGTAACAAGACAACCCTCTCCCTTTTCACTGGGTGATATCCAGAGAAAGTCTAGGGCAAAGTTAGGACTTTCCTCATAGCCCAGGTGCTAATCGGGCAGCTCCTGTGGTGTGTCAGTAGAGACCACAGTGGAAGGCTGGAACTACTACCCCACTTAGCAGTAATAAAATTGAATATGGAACCTGGATTTCTACCTTTATCTTCCAGTAATGAAGCATTATCCTCTTGCCTTCCCCAACTAGATTGGTGTCAGAGGAAGTCAGCTAAAACAGAATATTTGAATAAGATCCAGAGTCTCATAATACCCTAAATATTCATATTTTGATTGGAAATCAGTAGTCATATCAAGAACTAGGAAGATCTCAAACTCAATGGAAAAAAAAAGCTCAGTAGATGCCACCATTGAAGTGAAATTGAGATGTTAGAATTATCTGACAAGGATTTTAACGTATCTATCATAAAAATGCTTCAACAAACAATTACAAATATGCTTGAAACAAATGAAAATGTAGCATCTTTCTAAAGAATTAGAAGGGATCAGCGAAGAAATAGAAGATATAAAGAAGAACCACTTGAAAAATTTAGAACTAAAAAATACAATAAACTAAATCAAAATGTCAATGGATGAGCTTAACAGCAAAATAGAGGGAGCAGAGGATGAAGATAGAACAATAGAAGTCACCCAAACTGAATAGCAGAGAGAAAATAGACTGAAATAAAAAGAGCTTCAGGTACCTACAAGATTATAATGAGAGCTAACGTTCATGTTATTGGTATCTCTGAGGGAGAAGAAAAAAAGGACGGTACTATCCCAGTACTTGTTGTGGTTTACCACAGGACCTTTCCACCATGCAACTGAGATAATCTAACAGTAGGTTCGTGGACATTAAAGGATGCAGGAGATTAAAACGTAAAGTTGGAGTGTTCTCTTGTGAATGAGCACCAACATTCAAAAACTGAGCAATGCCTTCTCAAATGTTTACCCCTATGGACAGCAAGAACCTAGGCCAGTCAGTGTTTCCCAAAGTCTGGGACATATGTATAAGAACAGGCTGAAAAAGTACTCAAAGAAATAGGGGTTGTAAACTTTCCAAATTTAGCAAAAGATTCAAACCTATAGATTCAAGAAATCTTGGTGAATTCCAAACAGGATAAATTCTAGGACATCCATACTAAGATGAAGTAGAATCAAACTGCTGAAAACAAAGAGAAAACAGAAACAAAACCTTGTGGTATCTGGTGGGTTATAGGACTATGAGATGATATTGATATTTGTCTAACCCAGGAGGAAACTAAAAATACATAATGCTTTGAGAACCTTCATGTAAATATCCAAATTCTCTTTCCAAGCTTCTACTCTGGTTTCCAGGCATGTGATAGACACTGATCAATGCTAATCATGACAAATAAAACTATTCATCATAGAGAGCACTTGCTCAGAAGTTAAGGTCTATCTAAATGCAGCAAATTCAAAAAGTCTTTTTAATAATCTGTGCTTATGAGGGAAGGGATCAAAGACTTGGAACAGAACTGAACCTATTTTATTACGTAACCCATTGCACATGAAGTATTTTCTAAAACAGCCCTTCTTCCTGGTAGTAATTGTTGGCATCATATTTCAGGCTACATGAATTTCTACTATTGACATATGAGCCATAAAAGCAGGCTTTTAAAAATGAAGTGACACCTCTATGATATATGTGCTGAAGGCCATAGCTACCAGTTGCTTAACATTTACTGTGTAGGTAGAAACTGTTTTAAAAACAGCATTATAAATGCTGGTTCTTTCTTTTTTTCTTTATCCCACCTCTGGTATTATTGACAACAGTCAGATAATTGAATTCCTCGGGGAAAATTCTTGTTCTGTTACATGTTCTGGCTTTATTGATATGAAAAACTTAAAGGTTTTCCCTTCCTGAGGCTTTGACTGGGTGGTTTCAACTCTGAGAACATGCTTACTTATGAATGGCTGTGTCCAAACTCCATTGTTAATTTTGTGATTTTGCTGTGAGCCATGGTGGGATTTTGTGGAATTCTCACATTCTTTTTTGTTGTTTTGTTTTGTTTTGTTTTGCCCTTGGAAATGCTTCCAGGTTTTACTTCATTTGTCTGTAAAACATGGCCTATGTCCAAGACCTCCCATGTTTCATAGCTTGTGATGATCATAATAACATTATGTATTTTATATAAAGCATTATATATACATAGATATTTACTGCATTCATACTCTTTAAAGCAGGGATTTTGTAATTTATCCAAGTAACACATTGAGTCGATGGCAGAGCCAAAATATGAGTTAGAATTTCTTCAAATTCACTGTTTTGCTCTTATCACAACCCTAATTTTGGACCCATTGCAAATAAGAATAAGGAAGAAAAAATGAGGCAGCTTACTGGACTGAGGTAACAATGTTTTCCTAGTGACAAAGAAGCTTCTAGTGAGAAATAAAAACAAGGTCCTGCCCACTCTCCAGCTTCATCTCTTGCATTCTTTCCAGTTGCTTTCTCACTGGTCTTCTTTCCATACCTGGAATAGAGCAAGCTACTTTTCACAGCAGAACTTTCAAACAAACTATTTGCTTACGGTGGATGCTCCTTTACTCCCTCAGCCTCCCTCACCTGACCTTTCAGGTTTTTGTTGACATGTCCCTAGTTCCCAATCTAAAACCCATGTCACATTTAACTCAAATTTCCCCCAAAGCAGAGCTGGAGACAAAGACTATTGTATAACAGGAATGAGAACAGGGGGGTGTAAGAGGGAATGCATTACTGAGTTGACCACAGCTATGGGCGACTCGTTGCTTGAACACAGGACTTTCTGGGAATCTTATGAAATGCATTTGGCCATTCACCCATTGGTTTCTGTGGGGCATTGGCTGAAAGAGGTTTGGCCAGCAGCTCAACGCTACATGAGGTTTAAAATCTCTAAACAACACTCTATTTTTAAGATAGTACAATCTTGAAAACAGATGAGGCTGCTGATCGCTGGGATCTCCTATACCTTTGGGCCTCTCATCCATAAGTAAAGCTCTAGCACATGGGTAGAACCAAGATCCCCAAGTTCCACAAATCTTTTAGTTACCATACCACATACTGCTCCAGTCTTACACCTACCACATAAATGGAAGCGGTTCATCTTCCATTTGCATTTCATCCCAATCACCAAAAGTAGTAGTCTTAGTAATTGTGATGCTATGGTTTATCAACACACTACCAGCAACAAGTTGTTCATCCCCATCTAATTGGTGAGTTGATCTAGCTCCAAATTCACATTCTTATCCTTGGTTTCCCCTCCACCCAAAGCACAGACTAAGATAAAGTCTTTTATATTAATAAGGAGCAATGGGATGCTGATGAATGTTTAACAACCAGCTCTCCAGAAAAAACATGTATGTATATACATACATCTGCAAAAGTATTAAAAATTTTTATGGACATAAATAATGTATAGAAATGCCTCCTTATCCATGGTTTCACTTTCCACAGTTCCAGTTGCCTGCAGTCAACCATGGTCAGAAGTAGATGATTCTCTTTCTGACATATTGTAGGGTCAATAGTAGCCTAACACTATGTCACAATGCCTACAACATTCACCTTGCTTCATCTCATCATGTAGGCATTTTATCATCTCCTGTCACAAGAAGAATGGTGACCACAGTACAGTACAATAATATATTTTGAGAAAGACCACATTCACATACTTTTTATTACAATATATTGTTATAATTATTTTATTTTATTATTGTCTTTTAACCTCTTACTGTGACTAATTTATAAATTAAACTTTATCATAGGTATATCTGTATAGGAAAAAGCATAGTATATAGGGTATAGGGTTCAGTAGTATCTGCAGTTTCTGGCATATCCCTGAAGATAAGGGGGGACTGCTGTATAGCACAAAATTCCCAAATTATAATAAAATGTGCAGTTCTCTTTATGGTAAATTCCATAGAGCTTATTGATTTTCACAGAATGCTTTCATTGATTTTTGTGGAAGTTTTATATCCATAACCAACCTATGTTTGTAATCAACAAGAAAGTGCAGTTGCAGTATGACCGTTGATTTATTTACACTAACAAGTAAAATGAAAGGGAAACTGGGAATGTGTATGTCAATTTCATTCATTCATAAATTATGTGAATGACTTTTTGGCTGAATCAAGTGACAGTTTAGGACACAGTTTTATGTGCTATTCATAATGTAATTGCTGGAAACATGACACACTTCTAAGTTTAACCTACATTATTGGCATTTTCTCCATCATTCCTAAAATCTAGACAATCAAAAAAACAAATTCTAATTTGTAGCATTTGCCTATTTCTTTGATACAGATACTTCAGCTATGGCTAATATTAAGCTACTAACATAATGTCACTGAATGTGCAGGTGGGAAGAGATGCAACAGTACACACTATTGCATAGTATTTCTACCAAACAGATACAATAATAGATGTTAATAACCTCAAGAGCACAGATGATAATAAGATGGAGTAAAATAATTAGGAACCTTGAATATATATTTGTTTTTAAACATAATTTAATTTTAAGTTTGTATAAGTTAATTTAAAAATTTTTTAATGTTTTTTATTTATTTTTGAGAGACAGAGAGAGACAGCGGGAGCAGGGGAGGGTCAGAGAGAGAAAGAGACACAGAATCTGAAGACAGTCTCCAGGCTCTGAGCTAGCTGTCAGCACAGAGCCTGACGCGGGGCTCCAACCCATGAACCTTGAGATCATGACCTGAGCTGAAGTGGGACGCTTAACCGACTGAGCCACCCAGGCGCCTCTGTATAAGTTAATTTTAAATAATGCCTGTGTTTACCACCGAATGACAAAATTTCTGAGATTTAACAACTGGCTCTCCCCACAACATGGAATGAGGGAGAATTGTGGAATGAGGGAGAGACAATACAAGGATGCGTTACTGAGTTGAACTCTGCTATAAATGACCAGGTACTCAGTCTCACAGGACCTTCTGAGAATTCTTTGAAATGTGTCCCAAAAGCTCCTGCCATCAGACTTCAGAAAGAGGGGAGCACTGATACAGTGGCTCCCCACATGGCATTAATCCTCCCACACTCTCGGTTGCACACGAGAGAATGTTCAGTGGATTCTCAAAGTCATGCCACACCACGAAAACCAAGAAGCTCCAGGGCAGGAGCCTGGACGCCAGCAGCACGGGCCTGGTAGCGGTGCAGTCACGTTGTACTTGCACGGAACTGGTTGAAACCTGCTCTAGAACTAATTACCATAGCAGTCCCTGGAATCGGAAGTGAAGCCAGATGGATTTGAAGTGGCAAGCAGGCAGCCCTTGATTAAATCTCTTACTCTCACAGCACACAGGTCTTTCCTTTATTTTTTTTTTCATGGCATTCATTTATGTCAGTAGTTGTTTTTTTTTTTTTTTAATGTTTATTTATTTTGAGAGAGAGAGTGCATACATACACCCTCACACCCACACCCACACCCACCCCTCCACACACACGTGAGCAGGGAGGGGCAGAGAGAGGTACAGAGAATCTCAAGCAGGCCCCGCTTTGCCATCACAGAGCCTGATGCGGGGCTCGACCCCATGAACCTGAGCCAAAGTCAAGCGCCGGGCGCCCAACCGACTGAGCCACCCAGGCGCCCCTCAGTATTTATTTATTTATTTATTTATTTATTTATTTTACAGCCATTTCACTGCTTGGCTGTAAGTTTTATGATGTCAAAACTCTCTCTCTCTTTGCCTCTACAGCCTCCAGTACCTGGCACCTGCACTTTCCCCATTATAGGTGATGAATACATTTGTTGACAAATAAATACATAAATAGGAGATGACAAGCACTCTTCAGTCGTCCTCTAACCTCTCCTTCTCACCCACAATTACCTTCCAGCTTGATAAACAACAGCAAAAAAGTCAAGTTTTCGTATGTAGTAAACATTACTAAAGTTAGGGGTAATGAAATGATACTGCCACATTTGTTTCCTCCTCTCTGTCCATTTCGGGGCTCCTGTCATCAGGCTCCTCCCACTGATGGGAATGCAATTAACCTTTCTTCCCATAGTTGGCTCCTTCTCCACTCCACTGTTCCATACCCAGAAACACTAACATGCTTGGCCCAACAACAGTCAATCTGCTTCCTGTCCCTCTCTCTAGAAGCACAGAAACCTCTCCAGGGAGATTGAGATTCCCTTCTTTTCATTTTCTTCCCTCTTTCACCAGTCTCCTCATGGAAATGAGCAACACAGAGATTTATTTCCCTACTGATGTGAAATATGATACTTCCCCCAGTGGAAAATTTTCCAGAAGGAAAAAGCACCTATGGCTAGTTTGGCTTTGAGTTGTCAAAATTTCCATTTTTCATCACAAGTGCCTAATGCTTGGGAGAATACTCCACACATAGCAGAAACCAATATCAATTCCGTTTACTTTTGCCAGTGTTTCTCAAACCTCAACCATTCCCCTGCAATTTTCACATTTTTGACATATTTATATGCCGCCGGAACGATTGCTTATTTCACAGTTTCTTTCAATCATATCACTTTTTTATTTAAATAAATTTATTTAAGTGGTGAATTGTATACCCCTACCATAAATAGAGCCAACCATAAAACATATTGACTGTGTCCTTCCAAAATTCATCTGTTGAAACTCTAACCACCAACATGATGATCCTTGGAAGGGAGGCCTTTGGGAGGTAATTGGATTTAGATGAGGTCATGAAAGTGGAGCCCCTATTGTGGGGCCAGTGTTCTTATAAGAAGAGGAATAAGGCCAGGGCTCATGCTCTCTTGCTCACTAGAGTGCTCAAGCTTGCGTGCGCACAGCCTCTCTTTCGTCTCTCTTTCCTTTATCTCCCTCCTGTGTGAGATGAGTCTAGAAGGTACCCATCTGCAAACTAGGAAGATGGCCCTCCCTAGGAACTGGATCTGCCAAGACCTTGATCTTGGACTTCCCAGCCTCCAGAACTGTGAGAAATAAATGCCTGTTGGTGAAGCCCCCTGTCTGGGTATTTTGTTGTAGAGCCTGATCAGACTAAAACACGTATGTATCACAGCAAGCAATTCATTAATCAAGTACTAACTTGATAAATACCTGATAAGTGCCTGGAGTGTGATGCCTGTTCTCTCATTGTTCAAAAAAAAATAGATAGCAAACGTTAGAAAAGATTTTAAGGACATGGGAGATTTTTCTCTTGACATCATCAGAAAGATTAAAATAGAATTTAAAAGGGAGTGACTTCCTCACTATGGAGGCCTATGCTTTGTAAAATTATATTTGTGTACTCCCCCAAATTGTCTTATGCACATGTTCCAGACTTTGAGAAACACTGGCCTACATTCTTGCCATAGGGGTAAACATTTGAGAAGGCACTGCTCAGGTTTTGAATGCCAGTGTTCATTTGCAAGAGGACACTCCAACTTTACGTCTTAATCTCCTGCTTCCTTTAATGTCCATGAACCTATTGTTAGATGATCTCAGTTGCATGGTGGAAAGGTCCAGTGGTCAACCACGAGTACTGGGAGAGAAGGGCGGGGAGGGGGTCCTGGCTTTCCTTTAGGCTGCATACACTGGGCAGCTCCCTGAGTTCCCTAGCTTCAGTTGCTCTACCTATAAATGAGGTGTCACAATCAGTGGGAGAAATGAGACAAAATGACAGGAAGTGGATGTAGATATTGGGCCTACCCCATGTTCTGACTAATCTAGGTCAAAGCTTTTAAAACAGCTACGTAGAACCAGGGGAAAGTGCCTTGTGAACACCATGTATCGCTGAGAATACTGAACCAATCATTATTCCCAAAATGCAAAGGCATTGTTCTGCGAATTGATTTGAGGTGGTACACGTGTACAAATGTATCCGCAATTGAAATAGTTCTGCATCAATTTTTACAACTGTCTTGCTAATTGTGGAATAGAGGAAGTTTCTATTTAAAATGAATGCATTTAAGGAGTGCCTGGCTGGCTCAGTTGGTAGAGCACGCAACTCTTGACCTTGGGGTTGTGCATCTGAGCCCCACGCTGGGTGTAGAGATGACTTAAAAACAAAATCTTGGGCACCTGGGTGGCTCAGTCGTTAAGCGTTTGACTTCAGCTCAAGTCACGATCTCATGATTCGTGAGTTCATGCCCCACTTCGGGTGAGCTCATACCCTGTTTCAGGTGAGCACAAGCCTTGCTTTGGGTAAGCTCGAGCCCACTTCGGGTGAACAGGAGCCCAGCTTCGGGTGAGTCCTGCTTCTCTCTCTCTCTCTCTCTCTTTCCCTCCCTCTTTTTCTCTGCTCCTCCTGGGATTCTCTCTTTCTCTGTCCCTCACTCACTTGTGCCCTCTCTGTCTCTCGTTCTCAAAAAAAAACCTTAACAGAAATAAACAAACAAACAAATAATAAATAAATAAAATTAATGCATTTAAGTAAAACAGGTCAGTCCGTTTAAAGAAAAACAGTCCACTGATGAACTAGGCATGACATGTGAATATGACGAAATCTGTGAGGTGGACAGACCTCAAGTGGCTGATGCTTAGGAAACGCCAGCTCAATCTTTAAGATACCTTTCATCTAAAGCAGTAAAATTCTGTGCAATAGTTTCCCCCAAAGTATAACAGGAAGTAAGAGGCTCATCTGTTTTCTAAAGTTGCTGTGAAAAGTAATTAATAAAGAATAAGGTTGCAAGGGCAAAAGGCTTATGAGAATTCTACTTTCTACTCATTTTTGCTGTTAACCTAAATCTACTCTTACAAATAAAGTCTATTTTAAGAGAAACCAAGGGCATCTGGGTGACTCGTCGGTTAAGTGTCCGACTTCGGCTCAGGTCATAATCTTGAGGTTCGTTAATTTGAACCTCACGTCTGGCTCTGTGCTGACAGCTCAGAACCTGGAGCCTGCTTCAGATTCTGTGTCTCCCTCTCTCTCTGGCCCTCCACCACTCACATTCTGCCTCTGTGTCTCAAAAATAAACATTTTTAAAAAAAATTAAAATAAATAAATAAATAATAAAAGAAACCAAACAAGCAAAACCAAAAACCAAAAAGTGAATGGGAAAGCACTTCATGTTACAGACACAGAAAACTTAGTAATAAACACTTCCCTACTGCAGTTATATGAATCACCTTTCATTATATTAAGAAAAGATGTGTTTTGATCTCTAAATATGCAGTCTTAATGATTCACTCTTTTCTGTACAATTGGAAAACTTATTCCTCCGAGGTTATATAAGGCAATATATTTATTTATTTAGTGCTTTCTTTTTTTTATGTTTATTTTTGAGAGAGAGAGAGAGAAAGACAGAGAGTGAGCGGCGGAGGGGCAGAGAGAGAGGGAGACAGAATCTGAAGCAGGCTCCTGGCTCAGAGCTGTCAGCACAGAGCCCCATGCGGGCTCGAACTCATAAATAGTGAGATCATGACCTGAGTGAAGTTGGCCACTTAACCGACTGAGCCACCCAGGCACTCTATTTATTTCTAAAAAAATGTTTATTTATTTATTTGGGGGGAGTGGGGTGGAAAGGGCAGAAAGAGAGGGAGGGAGAAAGAGAGAGAGAGAGAGAGAGAGAAAGAGAGAGAATCCCAAGAAGGCTCTGCTGTCAGTGCAGAGCCCAACACAGGGCTCACTCTCAGAAACCATAAGATCATGACTTGAGCCAAAATCAAGAGTCAGACAGACACTTAACCAACTGAGCCACCCAGGCGCCCCTGGGTAAGTAATTTATTAATGAGGGATTTTATTCAGTATTAAACTACTGTCTTGTGTATTTATATATCTATTCCTGTCATTGTGGCTTATGTTAGATTTTGAACCCTTAGGTGAAGAATACTGAGCTAAGTTACTCCTGTCTGTGCAGAACACTACATTCCAGTACAAATTATAATTGCAATAACATTCTAGTATTGTTAAGGAATAATCATGAACCTAGATCAGGAATATATCAATGTGGTTAAACATAGGAAGTTTATCTAGAAGCTACAATGGTGGCAAATCATAAACCTGCAGTGAGGTAATTCAGCATGTATATTTTGAGCCCGGATCAGGCTTAGCCTTTTTTCTATACAGACCTGTGCACATGGTTTGATATTCTGCTTGTGTCATGAAAGTCTTACTGATTTTGTCTTTGAACTTGTGTCTTGTAAGTGATGTCCAATGGGACAATGAAGCAGGCACACGAGCAGAGGAGATATGCACACCACATGTAGCCACAGTTCCTTCACACTCCATTTGCATGTGGCATTCCCAATGCCCAGTGAGCACAGCATTCTGGTGAACAGAGTGAGACTCAAAGCAAGAGGAAGGGGCGACATCCAGGACTGAGTGAGCGGTGGTGTTGACAGCCCCCAGAGGCCACGCTCTCCATGAACCACAATTTGTTTCAAATGCAGGAAGAAGGTGATGGCATTCTTTTTTTTTAAATTTTTAAATATTTATTCACTTTTGAGAGAGAGAGAGAGAGAGAGAGAGAGCGAACAGGGCAGGAGCAGGACAGGAGCAGAGAGAGAGGGGGACATAGAATCCAAAGCAGGCTCCAGACTCTGAGCTGTTAGCCCAGAACTGACACGGGGCTCGAACCCACAAACCATGAGATCATAACCTGAGCTGAAGTCGGATGCTTAACTGACTGAGCCACCCAGGCGCCCCGAAGGTGATGGCATTCTAACATGAAAACCAAAGAACTTATCCCATCCTTCCTCACTCATAGGGCTTCCCTCTTAGCCAGCCACTGACACTGGAAATGATGGCATAGAAGTAAAGGGGGAGATAAGGCAACCCATAAATCCTTTTCCTTTCCGCACTTCCTTATTCACCAGTAAAGCAAACTAGCATGCTGGTAGAATGTGCCAATACCATGAAGTGAAATAGAAACAGTGGAGTTAGTTTGTGCAGCTTTTCTAGTATTCTGGTAAGAATGAAATGCATATGCATATAGGAATAATGAAATAAGAACTGTGTAATTCCATGATTCTGTGTAGGAGTTCATGCTCTTATGGTTAAAACTAGCATTGAAAAATATAAATAGTAGGGGCGCCTGAGTGGCTCAGTCACTTAAGTGTCCAACTCTTGGTTTTGACTCAGGTCATCATTTTGCAGTTTGTGGGTTTGAGCCCCGTGTTGAGCTCTGCGCTGACCGTGTAGGGCTTGCTTGGGATTCTCTCTCCCTCTCTCTCTGCCCCTCCCCCGCTCACTCTCTCTGTCTCTTAAAATGAATGATCTTCAAAAAAATTTTTTTAAATATAAATAGTAAAATTCATGCTAATAATGAAGAAAACTTTTTGTTTACTTAGAATAACATTAAATAGCAAATAAGAATCATCGCAAGGCAAAAGAGAGATCACGAAGAAAGGAAGACCCTTTATATTTCAGTGCCTTTAACACTACTTTTTTTCCTGCTTTTTGAACAAAGGGTTCCACAAATGATGTAGGCTTCCCCGTTTGCAGAGAATGGTGTATAAATACAGTCTTGGCTATATATAGAAAAATAGGTGGTTTCTAAGGATACTTTTCAGCTCAACTATTTTCTAATTCCTTGTACCTTAGATAATTCTCACGGATCTTTGAAGGATCTAGTAGGTCTGCACTACTGAATGAGACATTAGAGGTCTTCCCTGAGCATCTCTGCCCCAAGAGAATGTTAATCAGTACCCCCTCTGTTCTGCTGTCATACCCCCACTCAATTTTACTGGCATACTTAGAATAAGTATGTTTATATGTTGATAGATGTGTCTTCCATGTTAGGCTTTGGGCTTCTTGGGGAGAAAGACTTAATTTATTCATCTCTGTAATCCCAGAAACCTAGCTCAGAGGAGATAATAAATAACTATTTGTTAATAAATCATTCAAATTATTTTTTAGTTCCTTATGTATGGAATAGATTCAGGAATGTGTCTAGAGAAGGTTGTTTCTCCCCTGAAATATCTGTCCATTTGTGCCAGAACAGGTCTGGACAGGCACAATACCAAAGAAAGTGCTGCAGTGGGATTTGGATTCTAATGTCTCCAAAACCAACGTTCTTTTCACAATATGGCACTATTTGCAGTCAGGAGAAGAGAATAGAAAAGCAGGAGCTAGCCGATTGTGGTTTTACCCATTTGCTAGAGCTTTCTATACAGCTCAGGGGCCCAAGGGTGAAGGGGATCCCAGTGATGGGCAGCCTCATATGTCTTCAAGGCTGCCCTGTATATCAAACCAGAGCATTGCTTAGAGATCTCTAAACCCCTTGCAGTGGTGAGTTGAGAGTCAAACCTATTTCAGTCAAATGCCTTACATTTGGAAAAGATGCTCATTGATCAAAGATTTGTTAGCTATCAGAAACTTAGGTAAATCATGCACATAGTGTGACCTTCATGGGAAAATGCAAATGGTATCAGTGACAAAGATATCTCAGAGCAATCCAGGAGCTGTGGAGAATTGTCAGGCGGCCTCACCTTTTAGGGCTTTTGGACTTGAAGTTAGCAACGGTCGAGAAGGCATTTCTGAATGTCTTATCACCACATAGATGATATGCTTCCTGTTAATCGAAACCCCTGGTGGCAGAAATAAGAGCTGAGTGAGCCCTCAGGGAAAAGGGAAGGTAAAGGACGGGATTAGGTAGATCATCAGATCCATATCTGAGATAATATAAAGTCAGTAAATCACATTAAAATCCGAGTTACCCAGTTAAAAAACCAAATCATTATGCCCGAATCATTTTTGGCTTGACACACAGACATAATTAAATCATTCTTCCTTCCATCTCTGTGTGTAGAAATGGATAAATCCTAACACTCTGCAGAGAGCTCTCTCTGATTTCTGTGTGTACCTGTTTTCATGAGCCTCAAATCATAACACCTTTTTGGGATCCTATGACTCCTGGTACATATAAACAGTAGCTTTTCTGTCTCTCCCTCTTTTTTGTGTTTCCTTCCATCTCATATCCTTAGCCTAAATATATTTAGATAGATGCTATAGGCCAGGTTCATTTTTATGAAGTAATTATGTATATTTCTTTAATGACAAAATATCTGGTTCTGTCATAAAAAGGAACATCACTGAACTTGATAAATAATAAAACAACCACTGCAACAAACATAACTTTTACTCTCAATGCTTCTTTCAAGGTAACAGCCTTTGGCATACTAATAGGCTCAAGTCAAGCAAAGCCAAGAAAGTTCCATCGATGTTGCAGATAATTTACCCCTGGCAAAATCCCAGGCCTAAAGACCAGTGTTGACTTGGCAAATCAACCTGTATTTTTCAAGTGCTCATTAACTGTAAGTCTTTTAAAAATTGCTTGCTTAGTGTATTTTAGCTCATCACCTCCTGGTATAGGCTTAAGGGCACAGCACGAGAATGGTAGCCATCATTAATGGTAACACTTGGATCATCTTGATACTCAAAGTCTGTGGTGTGTGTGTGTGGTGTGATAGAGAGAGAGAGAGGCAGATAGGTAGGCAGGGGAGGGAAGCAGGGGAGGAGAAATGGCCAGTCACCATCCTACTGTCTTCACAGCAGCAGTGCAGCAAAGAGAAGCCACCAGACTTGCTCTCAGGAGACTTGGGCTCTGGGTCTGCCTCTACCACAAGACATCAAGGAGCCTGTCAAGTCCCGCCACTTCTCTGGGACTCTGATGTAATGAAGAGTTTGAATAAAATGATGTTTGAGTTTCCACCAGCATGTAATATTCCCATCACTAATTCTGAAATTATCGAAGAGACTTTGAATTCTCTTCTTTCTGTGCCTAGTTCACCCACTCCAACAGGAGGTTCAAATGAGCATAAGGGGGCTTCCTTCATCATGATTCCTCCTGCCTGTGCTTGCTCCTGCACTCTAATCTGAATCTGAATCTTCTAATTTCTCATATATGTAGACTCTATTACAATATGCTTTGTTTCTGAGCCAAGAAACAATTTGCAGAAGCCTCTCTTCCCCAGTTCGGCCAGGCTTAGTGGGGCAGGATGTACTTCTAGGTACACAAACGTGGTGCCCAGTGCTAACCGTGGGGCACTTTCACTG
This sequence comes from Cryptoprocta ferox, assembly GCA_028646485.1. Taxonomy (NCBI): domain Eukaryota; kingdom Metazoa; phylum Chordata; class Mammalia; order Carnivora; family Eupleridae; genus Cryptoprocta; species Cryptoprocta ferox. The sequence continues at coordinate 32,335,936 of CM053578.1, forward strand.
TGCTCCAAGTTGCAAGTGCCCTGGCATTCTCAAGCTTGTGACAATAGGCCCCTGAATTCCTACTCCTGACTACCAAAATTTTGAAAAATTAAAGGAAAAATAGAGAAGAAACTATAAACTGTAATACAATTACCCAGGCAACCACCCTCAACTTTTTGGTGTTTATCTGTAGCAAACTGTTGCAGCAAGGACCCCAATTGTGTCCCCATCTCCCTGTGGGCACACCCCTGGATATTCCTTTCTCACCACTGACTCAGGGCTTGGCTAATGGGACAATAGCTAATGTATCAGAAGCGGAGATTTAGAAAATGCTTATGACTGTGCTTGCCCTCTCTTGCTGCCCTTGGGATGTACTGCCACCCTGTAAATAAGCCGATGCTAACCTTCTGAATGACAAGAGATATGTGCCTAGTTGCCCCTGTCACATCAGCCAACACTCGGCAAATCTCCAGAAGCAGGGCTGCCTAGGTGAGTAGCAGGTGAACACACTTTAGTGAACCCAAACAAGACCAGCAGAAGAACCACCAGCAAGCCCAGTCCAGAGTGCAAATCCCCTGAGTCCCAAGCAAAATGAATGGTTGTTATCTAAACCAAGAAGTTATATAGTCTGTTATGTAGCAAAAGTTAACATAAAATAATCCTTTAATCTTTTCATATATAATAAAGTCAAGATTATACCATATATACTATCCTATAACCAGCTTTATTCACAATTTTTCAAGTCTTTAGTAGTATTTTCTGTATCATATAAATTCCACCAGAGTGAGGAATTATACCTCTTTTGTGCAATGCTGTATTTCTAATATATAGGACACTACTGCAAACATAGTCAGAACTCAATAAACATTTGTGGAATGAATAATAGAGGATATGATTTTTTTGGGGGTGGTTGAATAGTGATGTACAGAGTTAATCACCTTTGCCCCATTCTGAGTTCTTGCTGCTCTAATAGTGTTGGTGTCTCAGTTTTCCACTCAAACTGGAATTGAGGTATGTTCTTCCTATCACCTAGAAAGTGGACTTCTGGTCTTAGATTGTAGGAAGGAGGAGGGCTTTGCTAAGCAACCTTCAAACTTCAGTTGAAATAGGATGTCCTATGAGGGTGTACTTGTCCCTTATCTGGGTTCACATATCATGTTATATAGATCTCTACCATGGCAAGTACACGTCGCTGTATTTATGAATCTATTTCCTCTATTGCTTTGTGAACTT
>CM053578.1:32337647-32416377 GCA_028646485.1 Cryptoprocta ferox
CCTCTGATTATTTTATTTCCCTGGTCAGTTATATGGGACTCTCCACCATGTATACTTTGGCTTGTTTTTTGAGGTATCCCTGAAAAGGAAACAGACTAGCATACAGGGAACAAAAGCACGCAAACACACAGACAAATCAAACAAACAAGCAAGCCAAAAGGGGTAAGAAGTAAAGAAAAAGAAAGGAAAGGAACGAAAAGAAAGAAGAGAAGAGAAGAAAAGAGAGAAGAAAAAGAAACAAACACAAAAAGAAAAAGAAAAACAAGGTGGGGACAGAGACAGCAAAAACTGTGGACAGTCTAAAAGCATATAACCAGCCAAGAGGAGAGATAAGAATATGCTAAGGGAAATATATCTGGATGGCAGCAGAAAAGAAGGAGAAGCAAAGAAAAAAGGAAAGAAAAAAAAGACAACGCCCCTATGCGGATGGGCGTGGTCTGGGGTCAGGTCAGGTCTCGAGGGCTGCTCTCTCCGAGGCCCCGCCTTGGTGGTTGCGGGGAGAAGTATGGCGCCGCTTCAAAGCTTTGCTGGAACCAAGCGTTGCAAGCCGCCCTTCTGAGTCCGATCTCCCTGTGCCGCGGGCGAGCCAAACTGTATTCTCCAAGCTCTGCCTCACTTCCAAATCCTAGTCCATGCAGTTCAACACCGTCACGGGGAATGAGATGCGTTCCCGCTGGCGGCCGGCCTCCCGGCCCGGCTTGCACTGCCCTTTTCTCGGAGCCGCCGCCACCGCTTTTCAAGGCGCTTTTTGTGGCGCTGCCGCCACCGCCTCTATCTGCGCCGCCGCCCCTCGCGGCGCCGCTTGGAGTGGATGCCGCCACCGCTGCGCCCAAGGAAGAACTTGCCGGCCAGACGGGACGGACCTCTCTCCCGGCGCCCGGCAGTTATATATGGGGAGACGGGCGAGTTTTTCCTTCCTTAGAGATGGTTCCAGGTGCGTTTTCCGTCTCTCTTTCTCTTCCCCTGGTCTCTCCGGGGCACAGCGCGCTCTCCCTGTGTTGGGCTCGGGGGCTCCTTCCCTCTGCACCACCGGGACCCGCCCGTCCCCTAATTTCCCAGATCACAGTCACTCACTCAGGCATCTTTGAGGCTGTCTTCTTTCTGGCATCTGTTTCTTCTTTCCCCCACTTGCAAATCCGAGTTTTATCCCTTTAGTCCTTCTCAGTTCAATCCATACGGGTGTGCGCGGATTACAGAGCTCCCTGCTTCTCCGCCATCTTGCCCGCCCTGGCTTTGTGAACTTCTGAGGATATAAAGGTTCAGCTCCCAATGTGCCTGGGGCATAATAAGCACTCAATCAGTGCCTGTGGGATAAAGGTACAAATTAATTCACACATTGCAAAGGGCTTCTCTGACGGCAGCACATATGCAATTTCACTCATTTTTTTAAAATGTTTATTTTATTTCTTTTTGAGACAGTGAGCATGCACATGCATGTGAATAGGGGAGGGATGCACGCACAGAGAGAGAGAGAGAGAGAAAGAGAGAGAGAATCCCAAGCAGGCTCCATGCTGTCACCCCGGAGCCAGATGCAGGGCTTGAACTCATGAACCATGAGATCATGACCTGAGCCAAAACCAAGAATCAGACACTTAAGCAACTAAGGCACTCAGGTGCCCCACAATTTCACTCTTTTTAAATAAGAAATGTGCTTTTACTACAATTAATATAACATTAAGGATTATGATAACATTGTGATAAAGCATACTTATATCCAAAAAAAATCTTAAATAGGAAATACCACCAAGGAGGACATTTCTTAAATGGCTTTAATTCCATTTGGGTATTTTTTCTTAATTTTTAAAAAATGTTTATTTAGTTTTGAGAGAGAGAGAGAGAGAGAGAGAATCTGAAACAGGCTCAGGCTCTGAGCTGTCAGCACAGAGCCCAAAGTGGGGCTCAAACCCATGAACAGTGAGATCATGACCTGAGCCAAAGTTGGATGCTTAACCAACTGAGCCACCCAGGTGCCCTCCTCTTTGGATCTTTTTAAAGGCATGAGGAAATGAAACTCAAAAAGTGGGAAACAGAAGTGGGACATAGAAAGAGAGCCAAATACTCTAGTTTACAGTTTGCAATGGTCTATTATCTGGTCCATCATTAGGATGCAGACAATATGAGTTTGCATATTGGTTTAAACACAATTAAAACATAGAGGTTAAAGCCTGAACTCAGGCTAATGTCAAATAAAGGGAATATTAGGTCTGCCATTGATTAGAATTCTTCTTGGGATTCTTTGTTGAAGAGAAAATGCTGTACTTTTGTGAAAATGACCATTCTGTGGAAAACTACCTAAGAAAAGGACTCTGCTAAGAAATGTTAAGACTTGCATTATTCACGCACACATACACATATGAAATTCCAGCACATTACTCTGATTGCTGTAATAAACTTAAAAGACTTTGGTTTAGACAAGAAGGGGGCTTTGTTATAATAAGCATAAACTCTAATTAATTAATGTGTTGCAGTTCTCTCCTTTTAAAGGACATTGGCTTAAGTTCTGACTTCCACTGAATATAATTCATACACATGAACATTTTAATATACTCACCATATATAAGTCTTTGCCAACAACACTGTTGGTCATTCTTTAACTATCAGAGGGCAGAGACAACATCCTTTGAAACTCTCTCAGGCCGTGGAAGCAGCATTTACTAAAAGTCAGTTCTGGTAGGGCTTTGGTTCCAGTCAGGATTTTATTTTTATAGCATAAAAACACTTTTGTTGTATTTTAATTATTTATTTCAGTTACTCTTTGACATACTCATTTCAAGTAAATTGGTAATTCTATCCAAAAAATAATAAAGTATATGGGTCCAGGAAACAGGAAACAAGTAAGGAAAGGAGCTAGAAAAAGATTTTAGTTGTGATAAAGAGTAAGACCTTTCAAGTTTTTATTTGGAAATAAGCGTTGGTTAGAGCACTATAGGTACCAAGATGCTAGCATTTGATCTTAGAGATTTTGATGTTGATTTCTAACTTTGTGCTCATTTTGGCAAAACAACAGAATACAAAATTTTAATTTAGCTCACTTTTTTTTAAATTTGTCATTCAGGTTTAATAACTTAATATTTGGTATTGTTTGCTTCAGTTTTTTTTTTTTACATTTTTTAAAAATTGCAGTGTAGTTGACACATAATGTTACATTAATTTCAGGTGTACAATAGAGTGATTCTGTAAGTCTATACATTATGCTATCCTCACCACAAGAGTAGCTACCATCTGTCACCATAGGACACAATGCCGTTGGCTATATGCTGTACCTTTTATACCTGTGACTTGTTCACTCCCTAATTGGAAACCTGTATCTCCTACTCCCTTTCACCCATTTTGCTCATTCCTCTATCCCCCTCCCCTCTGGCAATAATCAGTTTGTTCTCTGTATTTATGGGTCTGTTTCTACTTTTTGTTTGTCCATTTGCTTTGTTGTTGTTTTTTTTTAATTCCACATGCAGATGAAATCATATGGTATTTGTCTTTTCTCTGTCTGACTTATTTCACTTAACATGATACCATCTGGGCCCATCTGTATTGTCACAGATGCCAAGACCTCATTCTATTTTACAACTGCATAATATTTCATTGGATTATATATACATCTTCTTTATTCATCTATCAATGGACACTTAGGTTGTTTTCATATATCTTAGCTATTGTAAATAACGCTACAATAGACATAGGGGTGCATATATCTTTTTGAATTAGTGTTTTCATTCTCTTTGGATAAATACCCAGTGGAATTACTGGCTCATATGATGATTCTACCTCTAACTTTTTGAGGAAACTCCTTACTGTTTTCTGCAGCGGCTGCCCTAATTTATATTCCCACAAATAGTGCATACGAGTTCCTTTTTCTCTATATCCTTGTCAACACTGTTCTTTCTTGTTTTTCGAGTCTAGTCATTCCGAGAAGTGTCAGTTAACACCTCATTGTGGTTTTGATTTGCATTTCTTTGATGATTAGTGATGTTGAGCATCTTTTCATGTGTCCGTTAGCCACCTGGATGTCTTCTTTGAAAAAATATCTGTTCAGGTCCTCTGGTCATTTTGTAATTGGATTGTTTTTTTCATGTTGAGTTGTAGAAGTTCTTTATATATTTTGGATACTCATGCCCTTATCAGATATATCATTTGCAAATTCTTCTCCCATGAAGCTGAACTGGATTCCAGCCAACATGTTGTAGGGTGCTCCATGCAAGGGGTGCCCTTGCAAGGTGGCTAGACCCAAGGTGAGGCATGGGTGAGGCATATTGGGGTATTCCATGTAGGGGGTATCCTGGCAGTTGCCACCCAAGGCTTTTAATTGTTCTAGAAGGGCTTAGAAGAGTTGTTTCACCCCCTTTTCCTGGATTCAGGCAAGCAGCTCTGATGGTATCTAATTCATTTGTTTACCTTTCCTTATAAGATTTCATTTAAACAAAGATAAAAACAGGTTTTTATACCCTGGGTGCTATTAAGGACACAGGCTTCAGCTGAATCCTTCAAGCTGCAGCTCTGGCCGGTGGCTGCAGTCCCATGACCACAGGCTGCACCTGGGACCCTGGCTGTCCATCTTGCAAACAAGAGCCCTTGACTCAAGAGAATGAAGAAGAGAGGCTGGGTCAGAGAAATTGGCAGGGAGGCCAGGCTAGAGTCTGTTGGCTGTTCTTTCAGAATCAAGACTGAAAATCATGGGAAGCACCTGTATGGTTGACACTGTTAGTGACATAACATACATCTAGTAAAAACAAAAGGAATTACAATAACATTGTAAGGAAGCATGTTTATATCCAGGAAAAAAATAATGAGGAAAAACCATCAAAGAGGAAATTTCCCCATTTCTGCCTTGCTAATAAAACTTCAGTTTAGCTCAGGGCATCGATGTTCACAGTCCCAGGCAAAAATAATAATGACTGCTCTAAGTCATTCTTGACAATCCTATTTTCTCCTTTCTCTGCCTTTGGGCAGGGGACAGACTTTATTTTTTAAGACAGTTTTAGCACAGTTGAGCAGAAGGTACAGAGACTTACCATATACCCTCGGTCCCCACATACCTACCACCTCCCCAACTGTTGACGTCCCACACCACAGTGGTACATTTTTTACATTCAGTGAACCAACACTGATACATCATTATCACCCACAGTCTATAGTTTACATTAGGGCTCATGCTTGGTGCAGTACATTCTATGGTTTTTGACAAATGCAGAAGGATGTATATCCACCATTTAATATCACACAGAGTAGTTTCATTGCTTGGCATGAAATCCTCTATGCTCTTCATACCCATCTCTCTGCTTCCTCCTCATCCTTGGCAACCACTAATCTTTTACTGTCTCCATAGGTTTGCCCTTTACAGATGTCATATGGCTAGAACCATACAGTATGTGACCTTTTCAGATTGGCTTGTTTCGCTTAGTAATATGCATTTAAGTTTCCTCCATATCTGTTCATGGCTCAACAAGTCATTTCTTTTGTTTTTTATTTTTTTAGGTCATTTCTTTTAAATGCTAGATAATGTTCCATGATCTGGATATAGCACAGTTTGTTCATCCATTCATGTACTACATGGCACTTTGGTTGCTTCTAAGTTTTGGCAATTATGAATAAAGCTGCTATAAACATTCATGAGGTTTCTATGTGGATATAAATGTTCAATTCATTTGGGTAAATAACAGTAAGCACTATTGCTGGATTGTGTGGGCAGAGTATGCTCAGTTTTATAAGAAACTGTCTTCCAAAGCAGCTGTACCATTTTGTATTCCCACCCGCAATGAATGGGAATTCCTACCAGCATTTGGTGTGGTCAGTGTTTTGGATTTAGCCATTCTAATATGTGTATAGTAGTATCTCATTGTTTTAATTTGCAATTCCCTAAGGACATATGATGTTGAACATCTTTTCATATGCTTACTTGCCATCTATATATCTTCTTTGGAGATGTATCTTTTAGACTATTTTGCCCATTTTTCTAATTGGGCAGTTCATTTTCTTATTGTTGAGTTTTAAATGTTCGTGTATTTTGGACAGCTTTACCAGATGTGTCTTTTGCAAGTATTTTCCCCCAGTCTGTAGATTGTCCTGTCATTCTCTTGACAGTGTCTTTTTCAGAGCAGAAGTTTTTAATTTTAATGAAGTCCAGCTTATCAAATACTTCTTTCATCAATTAATTTCTTTGGTATTATATCTAAAAAGTTATTACCATATCCAAGGTTATCTAGATTTTCTCCTATGTCATCTTCTAGGGGTTTTATACTCTTGCATTTGTCTTAAGTTTTATTTTTTTTTAAGTAATCTCTACACCCAACCTGGGGCTCAAACTCATGACCCCGAGATCAAGGGTCACATGCTCTTCAGACTGAGCCAGCCAGGTACCTGTACACTTTTGCATTCTATATTTAAGTCTATAGTCCATGTTGAGTTAATTTCTATGAAGGGTGTGAAGTCTGTCTAGATTTATTATTTTGCATGTAGATGTCCAATTGTTACAGCATCATTTTTGAAAACATTATTTTTGCTCTGTTGTATTGCCTTTGCTTATTGTCAAATATCAGTTGACTACATTTATGTGGCTCTATTTCTGTGCTCTCTATTCTGCTTCATTGAGCTGTTTATTTCTATTGGTTTATTCTTTCACCCATATCACATTGACTTGACCATTGCAGCTTTATAGTAAATCTTGAAGTGGGGTAGTGTCAGTTCTCGAACTTTGTTCTTCAATATGTGGTGACTACTCTCATTCTTTTACCTCTCCATATAAACTTTAGAACCAGTTTGTTAATGTTTACAAGATACCTTTCCAGGATTTTCATTGGTATTGTACTGTATCTATAGATCAATTTGGGAAGAATTGATATCTTGACAATATTGACTCTTCTTATTCATGAACATGGAATATCTTTTCATTTATTTTGCTCATCAAAGTTTTGTAGTATTTAAAACAATTTTAATATTTATTTTTTATTGAGAGTTAGAGACAGAGTGTGAGCAGGGGAGGGGCAGAGAAAGAGGGAGACACAGAATCTGAAGCAGACTCCCGTCTCTGAGCTATCAGCACAGAACCTGATGTGGGACTTGAACTCACAAACTGTGAGATCATGACCTGAGCTGAAGTCAGACACTTCACCAACAGAGCCACCCAGGCGCCCCATGTAGTGTTTTTTGACACATAGAACTCGTACATATTTTATTAGATTTATACCTACTTAATTATTTATACCAAAATATTTTATTGGGGTGCTAATGCGAAGATCTATATTTTTAATTTTATGTTCCACCTGTTCATTGCTGGTATATAAGAAAGCAACTGACTTTTGTATATTAACTGATGTGAAATGCTGGGGTCTGGGAGTAAACAGTCAAGAAAGAATTCTTGAGACATCCTCAGTGCAAAAAAGGTGGGTTTTACTAAAGGAGAGGGACAGGACCTGTGGGCAGAAAGAGCTGCACTGGAGTTGTGAGGAGTGGCTGATTATATACTTTAAATTTGGGAGGGGGCTAGAAAAAGCATAAGTCTTTAAGAAATTTGGTAGCAAGTTTTCCAGGACCTTGAGGGGTCATTTACTACTGCCTCGTAAAACCTTAGTTATGAGACGCATCAGATGTATATCAGTGGGCTATATATTTGGAGGATGATTGCTAAGGGTATATCTTGGGGTAGGTAGAGATAAGGAAGTTTCCGAAGGGATTTTCATATGTTAAAGAAGACTTACAGGATCCTGGAGGTTGGGCTAATGTCATGCTAATGTTAATATTTAGGCAGTTGAGTTCCTGGTCACTCTGCCTGTCTCAAGTACTTGCCAATGGGCCGGTTATAAGTTGTAAGCAAGGTTTTTGTTTGTTGGTTGGTTTCTATGTTTCTTTACCTTTGTTTTCCACATCATTGACCTAGTATCCTGAAACCTTATTATAATCCTTTATTAGTTCCCGGAGGTTTTTTGTTGTTGTTGTTGATTCTTTCATATTTTCTACACAGTCATGTCATCTACAAACAAAGACAGTTTTATTTTTTCTTTCCCAATTTATATACCTTTCATTTTCTTCTCTTGTCTTACTGCATTAGCTATGACTTTTCATACAATATTGAAAAGGAGTGGTGAAGAGACAATCTTGCCTTGTTCCTGATCTTAGCAGGAAAGCTTCTTATTTCTTATTATTAAGTATAATGTTAGCTTTAGAGTTTTTTGTATATGATGATCTTTACCTAGTTGAGGAAATTTCCCTCTGTTCCTAGTATGCTGAATTTTTATCATGAATGAGTGCTCAATTTTGACAATGCTTTTTCCATTGATATGATAATGTGATTTTTATTCTTTAACCTATTTGATGTGCTGTTTGCCTTAATTTATCTTCTTTCTTTTAACAGCTGGTGGTGGGCCTTGTGATCCATTCTGTTCAAACATGACCTTAGGGGAAGTCTGCTGGGCTCGTGTAGGAGGATGTGCGGAAATACACTGCCCGCTGCCCTTTCCCCTTTCATTTGGTTTTGAATGTGGATGCAATAGCTGGAGATAGAGCAGCTGTCTTTTCATCAAATGGAAGGTTAAAGTCAGGGGAGCCAAGGTGGCTTAGTTCATTAAGTGTCCAACTCTTGATTTCAGTTTAGGTCATGATCTCATGGTGTGGGTTCGAGCTCCTCGTCAATGGTGCAGAGCCTGCTTGGGATTCTCTGTCTCCCTCTCTTTCTTCCCCTCCCCTACTCACACTGCCTCTGTCTCTCTCAAAATAAATAAACTTTAAAAGAAAGTCAGTAGAATTGCAGAGACATTAGCTGTGAAATCATTGTGGCATTTGTGAATCATTATGGCATTATGGCATTATTTGTGAACACTGACTTCTAAACTTCTTGTTATATGAGAAAAATAAACTTTTTGTTTAGCAATTATAGTTGGGTTTTATGTTATATGCAGCCAAACCTACTTTCAACTGAAACTCATACCCATAACAAGACAAAAGGACGTCATGAAAGAAGACTACATTATTGCTTTGTTTCTGAAAGTGGTGCTCTATGTTTGGGCAAGACTGGCCACGAAGAAGCTGACAGGGTGGGAAGGAAAGTGGCTGAGTAACAGGAAAACAACAGAGCATCTGATTACTAGGGAACGCCTGGGTGAGACCAATTCAGAGTAGGGAGACTAACACATGGCCAAGAATAAGGCACATGTCTGGGGAAGGGCAGAAAGAGGTCGCAAAATAAAGTGAGGAAGCAACCCAAGGTAGAGTAGAAAGTAGATGAACCTAGGGACAAAAGAAATGGTAAGTTAAGTCCTGGATCTGCCATTTCTTAGCTATATAAATTGGTCCAGTTATACAACCATATTAGCCTTATATTAGCCTATCTTTTCTATAATATGGGAAGAAAACAGTATGCCTCACAAAGTCACTGTAAAGATTAAAAGCAGTGACATATTTAGAGTTCACAGTTATATCACCTGTGCTCCATTTCTCTCTTCACATGTTAAATGTCAAAGTAAACTTAGCAAAAAGATCAAGGTGATATCTGTTAGAAAAACAGACAGGAGGGAAAGTTGAGTGTTAATGAGTTATGCTGATAGGAACTACAAGTCTCTTAGAGTCAGCAATCCAAAGTGTCTACCTGGAGTCACCCAGCATTGAATGAGTTGCAGCTAGGGAGCAAAAAGAGCTTTCAAACCTAACTGAATAAAGAATTCAAAATTAATATTCCCAGGAAACAATAGGAAATCATTGGCTTGTATGCACTGTATGCATGCTTATGATAACAATCTGAATGTTTAAGTACAGTCAATATTTGTTGAATTAATGATATATTAAAACCTATTTAGGGGCGCCTGGGTGGCTCAGTCGGTTAAGCGTCCGGCTTCGGCTCAGGTCATGATCTCACGGTTCGTGGGTTCAAGCCCCGCATCAGGCTCTGTGCTGACAGCTAGCTCAGAGCCTGGAGCCTGCTTCAGATTCTGTGTGTCCCTCTCTCTCTGACCCTCCCCTGCTCGTGCTGTCTCTCTCTGTCTCTCAAAAATAAAAATAAAAAACATTAATAAAAAAAAACATTAAAAAAAAACCTATTTAGTAGTCCCTATAACAATATTTGCCCAGCTTATAAAATCATTTTGGTATTTCCTTGCAGTCAAAATTGGAGAAAACGCTTATAGCTTTTACCTGGGAGGAGGTCTAAAACTGATTTAAAGAACACCTTGAGAGTTTTGAACCAGTTTGATACGATATTTCATCACAAACAAAGTAAATTAAAATTACATTATTTTAGGAAGAAGCAGAATCCAAAGGAGATTTAAGCAGTTTAACCCATGAAGGAATGAGGATTATACTAATTGAAGTTGGTATTATGGGCACATTTAGTGAAAATTGCAAATATTTCCTCAGAGTAGGGAAGATTTCCCGTGACTGGATTTCCTTCTAAAGTTAGATTTATTCATTCTTTAACCCACAAGGCAATTAGTGATAATCTTCCAGGTGCTAAGCACAGAACTGGAAGTACTTGGAATATATATGTTTTAAAAATCTATGATTATAGTATCTGTTCTTACAGTACAATGGTCCCAAGCTCTGTATGCATAAGAATCGCCTGGTAGCTTGTTAAAAATGCATTCTAGGGGCACCTGGCTGACTTAGTGGAACATGCAACTCTTGATTTCAGGATTGTGGTTTCGAGCCCCACATTGGGTGTAGAGATAACTTAAAAATAAAGTAAGAAAAAAATGTATACTTCTTGGACTTATCTTAGAAATTCTGATTTGGGGGGATGGAGGTAAAAATGTTTACTTTCATAAAGCATTCCAGATGATTCAAGGGCAGATGGACTGAGAATCAAATGTGAAGCACATTGTTCACACAGGTAGAATATATAAGCTAGTTGGAAAAAATTAAAAAAAAATATTTCAGGAGGTCAAGAATACAAGATGACAGATTAGAATGAAAGATGTCAAGACAGAGGCAGAAAATCAGAACAAGCTGGTAGAGGGAACAGATGTACCTGACATTTTCTGGGAAGCTGTGATCATGGGTAGCTTAGAGCAAGACAAACAGTCCCAATTAGACAATATAATAATCCTACAAATTAGGGCAAAGCATTAATTGAGACTAAGCAGAAAGCCATAGGAACCAAGGGCAGTCAAGCATTACAGATTTTTTTAAAAAGATTAAAAATAGACTCTGATTTGGGTGATAATTCAGTTCTATTCAAAAAGTCCTTACAGGCGTGCCTAGGTGGCTCACTTGGTTGACCAACTGACTCTTGATTTCAGCTGAGGTCATGATCTTGCGTTTCATGGGACTGAGTCTCACGTCAGGCTCCGAGTTGATGGCATGGGATGCTTTTTCCCTTTCTCTCTGTTTCTCCCCCCCTCCCCACACACTCTCTCTGTCTCTGTCTCTCTCTCTCTATCAAAATAAATAAACATTAAAAAAAACTACTAAAACAAAAACAAAAGGTCCTTACAGGCCTCCCATTGGGAAAGAAAGCAGTTCTGCGGTGAGGCTTGCCAACAGAAGAAAGTGAAGAATTGAAATGGAACCATGGAGCACACTCACTTTGGGAAAGCAAGAAGGAAAGCAGCCTGGGAACGTGAAATACCCTTCTCTGGCTTGAGTTTAAACTCCTTCAGTGTAGCAATGGCCATTTCACCAACTTAGCAACCATCCAGTAACTAAGACAGGCGGACAGACGGAGGTGACAGAGAAAACTGAAGAATAGCCACTTCTCTTAAACACAACTGGCCAACTGGGCTCTTGGTGAATAGTCTTCTTTGAAGGCAGATTTCAACATTGTTCATCAGTTTCCTCATCTGCAAAATACGAATAGCACCAAACTCGTCTAGTGGCAGTAAGTATTAAGGATGGAACCCACTTAGCTTCCTGCCTGGTCTACAGTTAGCACTCAGGACAAACTGTTCATTTGTTATTATCTTTATGAACCCTGCTTTGGGACTTCCACTCCTCCCCATGCTTAACGTTTTTCTCAAGTTAGGTTAAAATTGTAGTCAGGTGTCAAGTTAATTTTGGGATATTTTTCTTTTCTTTTTTTAAAATTTATAAATTTTAAGAGAGAGAGAGAAAGGGGATGTGAGTGGGGGAGGCGCAGAGAGAGAGGGGGAGAGAGAATCCAAGCAGGTTCTGTGTGGCCAGTGCTCAAACTCACTAACCACGAGATCATGACCTGAGCCAAAATCAAGAGTAGGATGCGTAACTGACTGAGGCACCCAGGCACTCCAGGATATTTTTCTAATAAACAGTGCCAAAAACTTTGTCACATCTTGTCATTTGAATGCAGGTCCCACTCCTGTAGCTTACTGTTTCTTAACCTCATGTCTAGGGGTGTTTACTGGTTGACATTTATTGAGCTCTGTCCATGTGTTGGGTCCAGCATTCAGGGATTTATATAAATTATCACAATTATTCCTCACAAAAACCACTTGAAATAAATTCTACTACGATTACCTTTATTTTACAAAGAAACCGACTCTTAAAGAGTTTTGAAAACTGTGTCCAATTTACCAACTACCTTGTTCTTGTTTAAGTAGGATTTCCAGACAGATCTTTCTCCCCATATCCTACCTCTGCACTTTACATCTGCTTCTTTTCTCTCTGATTATCAGTCACCACTGTCATCAACCACATTTCAACATTATAGCCCAGACCTTCAGCCACCTGAGAAAATGTAACCTGATACTTTTAGTCCCAAATCCAAATATCAGAAAGGAGGGAGAAAGATTATTGCCGAGGCTGAGTTGGAATCGCACTCTTCGATAGGTCAACTGTGGCCAAGATACCTACAGAAGTATGGCAGCTCCAGGGCACCTGGGTGGCTCAGTCGGTTAAGCGTCCGACTTCGGCCCAGGTCATGATCTCGCTGTTTGTGAGTTAGAGCCCCACATCGGGCTCTGTGCTGATACTCAGAGCCTGGAGCCTGCTTAGGATTCTGTCTTCCTCTCTCTGCCCCTCCCCCGCTCTCACTCTGTCTCTGTCTCTCTCTCTCAAAAACAAATAAATGTTAAAAAATTTTTAAAAAGATGTATGGCAGCTCCTTTGTTAATAATAGTATGAAATGGAGGGAAGAGCAGTTCTTCAAAGAGGGTGGTCTTCTAAAAAGAAGGGGTGTTGGGCAGCCAAAAAAACACGTGTCCAGTGCATCTATCTGGGCTATGCATTCCCCACAACCTCACTGCATTTTTTATGTTTTGAACTCCCAGTTTTAATCATTGCCAGTGCAACAGAAATTTAAGAGAAAAAAATATAATGTTTTGGTGACTTGCTTCTTTCTCATAGATTTCAATTCAGTATTTTGAATGGTTTTTTAAATAATTTTAACACCTTCCATTCCCTAAAACTGACAAAACAAAGGAAGCAGGCAATGAGAATTGGACCTGAGACCGGTCTGTCTGGCCCCTATTGTAAGCACTCTTCTAGTAGAGTGGATAAGGTTAGCGGAGTTCAGTTCTCTTGAGAGAGGGCAAACTCTGCAGGTGTTTGCAACCAGTGATTACAGAGCAGGCATAGGGCTTGATCCTTTGAGGGAGATCTTTTAGTTCTACTAATTAGCCGCCCAGCCCTCTCCCCTTCCTTCCATGAGTGAATTTCCCTTTGATCTTAATTGTGTATGGAAAATTATTGCAATTAGAATGATATAGTACAACAAACATTTGTTAGTAAAATTAATTCGATAAAATCAAAATGCAAAGTGGTGTAGGTAGCATTCAGTAGCTCTGGACAATTTTAGTTCTTCTATGCATAATGTAATCTTTGGCATCTATTCAGTCTATTTTTGCATATAAATGCGAGTTTGAGGGCAAGAAGAAAACTGCATACCCCAAATTCCTCCCCAAAATTTGGACACCTGACAAATCCGCTTCTGGATAAGTCATGGACAATTTATACAATGATGCTTTGTCCTCTCCCAAAACGTAAAAAGCGCAACAAATACAAATATGAAAATCTAGTGACATTTAAAAAACTTTAAAAATTTGTGTAAATGTATTCCAAATGGAACAATCCCTCTGATTGAAATAATAGCTAATTCAGTTTTTAGAGCAGTGTATATAATTATTCAATGGCTTTAAAATAACTTGGCATTGTTCCTTAAGCAGAGGCATTATTGCTTAATTGCAGATGAGTCATTTCCCGAGTCCCAAGCAATTAATCAGTGTTTCCTAAACTTGCCTAATATAGGAACCATCTGGGGTTTTTCTTGAACAAACAGATTCCCAGGCCCACCCCAGACCTACTGAATCAGAGTTTCTAGGGAAAGCACATGGGAATCTGCATGTCCAATAAACATCGCAGGCGGATCTTATCAGATAGGTTTGGGAAATACTGTTTGGATTCCTTTGCCAGTGGCATTAAATTTTCAATTACTATTGTACTGGGTCACCAGAATAGAGCTTTATCATTGGAAGAAAACAAGGCACTCGTGGGCTCTAAACCAAAGCATGTTCTATTTTATATAAATATATCTTCCTGTTACCTGAAACAAGTACTATGTGTTTACGCATTTTCTCTTTATGCATTCGGGTACTCAGAAATTGTTTTTGCTTCATGAATAACCCCAAGATTAAATTCACGACCATCTTGAAGAAAAAAGCATGAGGAGGAAAATATCTCTTATTGGGCTTCTCACCGTACATCAGGCATGATCTTGATAGTTGGTTTACATAACCCGTCTCCCTTAATCTTAACAATTCCGTGGTGGTGTAAGTATTTAATTGCATTTTATAAATGCAGAAACTGAGGCTTGAAGAGGTTAATGAATTTTCCCATGACCACTCTGTAAGCAAGAGAAGCCAGTGTCAAATCCACCTAGCATTTTTTCTTACCATGATACTGGCCTGTGGTATTTAATTTGGAAGTCCAGGAATTCAAATTCACTAGGCAGAATAATCATGGGTTTGCGAACATTTCTTCTCTGAAGGTCAAAAAAGAGCAAGTTTTTATGTAGTTGGGCTGAACCAGAGAGGGAGGAAAAGACACATTTCTGAAAGTCTGATTGTCTCTTATAGGATGATAAGCCTCCTTTTTTCTTGTGATCAGAAAGAAATCTATGGTTCTTCCTTAAAAAGTGACTCTCCCAAAGGACAAATGAGAAAAGTAAATAAAATTGTAAATCTAGATATGCAATATGTGTAGTATACATCTGTGGAGCTAGATTTTACTCCAACTCATTCTCTCTCTTATTCTCCCTGTGCCGTTTATTCTGGTTGAAATGGTTGCACCGGAAACAAAAATGCCCCCTTTGGGCTTTCTTGTTTTAAAAAACCTTTTTTAAAGGGTTTGTTTTCTTAGGCTTGGAAGCTGTTGAAAGGTCCCAGATGGATAGCCGTGGAGGCTGTGAGTTCTGTGTTTATCTGGAGAGCAGGCAGGTGTGGATGGGGCTCCCTGGGCTTCCCACGCAGCCCGGCTTAGGAACTATGCCCTCCTCGATGACAGTTAATATTAAGTTGGGAAGTTAGAGGACTCCCTGAAATAAAAGCAGACACTATAAGTCAGCAGCACATTCCTTGGTTGTTGCCATTGTTGTTGGTATCACAGGCTGAGACCTGGCCATCCAATCATTTTTGAAGTAGGTTGTTAAGGAGGATTTTGGAGGAGGTAATCCAGTGCAGGAATGCAGGAAGAAGGGAGAGAGTAGGTGACAGAGGGGAGAGGATGGCAAAAAATAGTCTGAACTTGATTTTTCATACCGTGCTATCCACGTTTTGTGATGCCGCTTGCCTGCCTGCCTTTCTTTCTCTCCCTTTCTTCTTCCTTCCTTTCTCTTTCTCCCTTCCTTCCCTTCCCTTTCCCTTCCTTTTCTTTCTCTTTTTTCTTTCTTTCTTTCTTTCTTTCTCTCTTTCTTTCTTCATGTATTTTGATTTCTATAGAGATATACCTTTTTATATATATATACCTTTTTAGTATATTAGCTATTTTTAAAATTCTTTTTATTTTTATTCTTTTGAAAGAAGATTCAGTATGTTATATATATGTATGTATGTATGCATAAACAAATGCATATTAAACTTATATAAATGAAATTAAGTTTCTGTGTTCCTATTTCCATATCATTCAAAAATGACCCAGATAGGAGTGCCTGGCTGGCTCAGTCAACAGAGCACCGGTGACTCTTGTTCTCGGGGTTGTGAGTTCAAGCCCCATGTTGGGTATAGAGACTACTTAAAAATAAAATCTGAGAAAAATAAAAAGATCCAAATGGATTTTTACCAAAGTTGAAGATATGTTTTTGTGACATGGTGTATACTGTGGGGCCTAAAGGAGGTGGAATCTCAGAGATATAGTCAAATAAGAGCTGGGATTTAAAAGCCTACAAATAGTGGGGGCGCCTGGGTGGCTCAGTCGGTTAAGTGTCCAAATCTTGATTTCAGCTCAGGTCATAACTCACAGTTCATGGGTTTGAGCCCCATGTTGGGCTCTGTACTGACAACAGGGAGCCATCTTGGGATTCTCTCTCTCACTCTCTCTCTGCCCCTCCACCGCGTGTTCTCTTTTTCTCTCTTTCTCTCCCTCAAAATAAATAAAATAAACATTAAAAAATAAATAAAATAAAAGCCTACAAATATTTAATAATTCCTGGAACAATGTTGCAGATAATAGAATCTACTATTTTTTAATTATAAAAGTGGCATTATTTAATGAAGATACAGTTAAAATAAAATTCCTAATGCCTATTAAAACAAACCAACACAAAAGAAGCAGATGATAGGTTTCTATCAAAATGGTGAACAGAATATAAATCTATCTTTTCTCTCTTCCCCAAATCTCTTAGAACGATGGACTAGAGCACTATTAAAAAAGAACAACCAGGGAATAAAGTCACTGATATTGTAATAGTGTTGTATGGTGACAGATGGTAGCTATCCTTGGGGTGAGCATAGCATAACATAGACTTGTTGAGTCACTAAGTTGTACACCTGAAACTTCTGTAACATCGTGTGTCAACTCTACTCAAATAAAAACATTGTACAAAAGAGTTTAAAAAATAATAAATAAAAGGAAACCGGCAGACCTGGCAAAGAACTGGAACTTCTACTAGAAGTTCTTCGACTAGAGCTTCTACCAAAATATCATCAGTGACATTTAAATCTCAATGAATAAGGAAACCAGAGAGAAAATGACACAATATCTATGTTTAAACAGAAATCACAATTACAGGGACAGTACATTTCTCATCACCAATAATGAGGGCTGGGAGATAATGGGAAAATGTCTTTAGAATGGGGAGGGAAAAGAACTTTCAGCCTGATGTTCTATAACCAAATAAACTATTCATGAGTGAGGGCAAAAAAGACATTGTTCGGTAATTTTGTCATTCACAAACTGTCACTGAAAGACACACTAAAGAATGTTCCTTGGGAAAATGAAATACACATCCAGAAGAAAAAAGGGGAATGAAAAAAGCAAATGAATTTGTAAGTATATTGGTCAACTTAAGGACTGGCTCTACTGGTAGTATTACTACTACTAAGGCTAATGTGAAACAAAGAGGAGTTAAAATAATAGACAATATTAACATGGAACGTAGGAGGGGAGAGATCTGTTAAAGTGTTCTATCTAAATTCCTTGAAGGATGAGGAGAGAGAAAATGATTGACTTGACTTATTTTTTGTAACAACTTTACTGAGCCATGGCTAACCAACAATAGACTATACATATTTATAGTTTATAATTTGAGAGATTTAACATATGTATATATTTATGAAACCAGCACTGCAATCAAGTTAATTAATGTATCCATACCTCCAAAAGTGTCCTCTCGTCCTTTGGAATTCTCCCTGTCTCTTTCTCCCAAACAATCATTAGTCTGCTTTCTGTCCATATAGACTATTTTGCATCTTCTAGAATTTTATATAAATAAAGTCATAAAATATGTACAGTTTTTTTGTCTGGCTTATTTCACTCAGCATAATTATTTCGAGATTCGACCATGTTACTTGTATCAGTAGTTCGTACTTTTTTTTTTTTAACGTTTATTTATTTTTGAGAGAGAGAGAGACAGAGAGACAGACAGACAGACACAACATGAGTGGGGGAGGGGCAGAGACAGAGGGAGACACAGAACCCAAAGCAGGCTCCAGGCTCTGAGCTGTCAGATGCGGGGCTCAGGGCTCGAACTCATGAACTGTGAGATCTGTGAACTGTGAGATCAGGACCTGAGCCGAAGCCGGATGCCTAACCGACTGAGCCACCCGGGTGCCCCAGTAGTTCATACATTTTATTGCTAATTAGTATTCCATTCTGTGGATATACCAGTTTCATCTGTTGATGGACACTATCTGCTATGAATATTACGTAAAAGCCTTTGTATGGACATATGCTTTCATATTTCTTGGGTAAATATCTATGAGCGGAATGGCTAGATCATATGGTAGGTGTAATGTTTAATTTTTAAAAAAACCCCAAAGTCTTGTCCAAAGTGGCTGTGTACAATCCCATTAGCAATGTATGAGAGTTCTAGCTGTCCCACATTGTTGCCAACATTTGGTATGGCAGTCTTTTTAATTTTTGCCATTTTAATTGATGTGTAGTGGTATCTCATTGTGGTTTTAATTTGCATTCCCCTGATAAGGTATGATGTTGAACAGCTTTTTATGTGCTTAAAGCTATGGATATATTTCCATGTGTTTGTTAAAATCTTTTATCCATTGTTTTCTTTTTATTGAGTTGTGAGAATTCTTTATGTGTTCTGGGTACAAGTCCTGTGTTGATTATACGATTTACTCACATTTTTCTCTTAGTCTGTAGTAGATCTTGATTCTGTTAATTTTCTTTCAAAGAGCAGATGTTGCGGGTGCCTGGGTGGCTCAGTCAGTTAAGCATCTGACTTCAGCTCGGGTTATGATCTCACAGTTTGTAAGTTCGAGCACCATGTCGGGCTCTGTGCTGACGGCTCAGAGCCTGGAGCCTACTTTGGATTCTGTGTCTCCCTCTCTGCACCTCCCTTGCTCATGCTCTGTCTCTCTGTCTCTTAATAATAAATAAATGTAAAAAAAAAAAAAGAGCAGATGTTGCAAAATTTGATGCAGTCTGATTTATCAAATTTGTCTTGCTGTTTTCTCTAAAAATCTTTTAGATTTTTCTATTTTCTTTAGAAGTTCTTTAACTTCATGTTTTGTACTTGGGTCTCTTGCCTATTTTGAGTTGTTTTTTACATGGTATGGGGTACATACTGAAGTTCATTTTTCAAATGGAGATATTTAGTTCCTCCACAATCACTATTTCAACCACTTGTTGAAAAGACTATGCCTTCTCCCCAGAATTGTCAATATACTTTTGTCAAAAATTCATTGTCAATATGTGCGTGTGTGTGTGTGTGTGTGTGTGTACTCTCCATTCTATTCCATCAATAGATCAGCCTATCTTGACACCAGTAATCAGTATCATACTCTCTTGATTACCGTAGCTTTATAATAAGTCTTGAAATCAGGTAGAGTTAATCCTCCCATTCCTTTTCAAAGTTGTTTTGGCTATTTTAGGTCCTTTGCATTCCCACATGATTTTTAGAATTGGCTTGTCTATTTTTACAAAAAAGTCCACTGGGATTTTGTTTTGTAATGTGTGAAATCTATAGATCCATTTGGGGAGATTTGGCATCTTAAAAATATTGAGTCCTCTGACCAATGAACATCGTATACTCTAGTTTTCAGTGTACAGGTCTTGCACATCTTTTGCCATATTTATCCCTGGGAAAAGGAGAAATGTTGTGTGTTATGTTTTTATATTTTATATTTTTGACGTTATGATAAGTGGTATTTTATAATTTAAATGTTTGAAAGTTTATGCTATACAGTTATAGTATATAACATTTTTTCCACCACACCATGCTATTAAAATACCATTGACTATATTCTCTATATCTTTCATCCCCATGAGTTATTCATTCCGTAACAGAAACCTGTACCTCCTACACCCTTACACCCATTTTGCCCATCCCCATGTTTTACTTTTGTATATCAATCCTATATCCTGAAACCTTGCTAAACTCATGTATTAGTTCCAGTAACTATTTTGTAGATTCCATTAGAATTTCTACATAGAAGATCATGTCATTTGTGAACAAAAACAATTTACTTCATTTTTTCCAAACTGGATGGCTTTCTGTTTGTTTTCTCTCTTATTATACTGGCTAGAACCTCCCATACAATGCTGAATTAAAATGCTAAGAATAGGGACTCCTGGGTGGCTCAGTTGGTTAAGCATCTGACTTTGGCTCAGGTCATGATTTTGGGATTCATGAGTTTGAGCCCCCCATCAGGTTCTCTGCTGTCATCATGAAGCCTGCTCTGAATCTTCTGTTTGTCTCTGCCCCTCCCATGCTTGTTCCCCCTCTCTCAAAAATAAATAAACATAAATAAATAAATAAATAAATAAATAAAATGGTGAGAACAAATATTCTTCCCTTTCCCCCGATTTTAGGGGAAAGCATTTAGTCTCTCACCATTAATTATGATATTAGTAGTAGGTTTTTCTTTTTCTTTTTTTTAAACACTGGTTCATTTGTTTGTTTATTTATTTGAACATTTATTTATTTTTGAGAGACAGAGACAATGTGATCAGGGAAGGGGCAGAGAAAGAGAGGTAGACACAGAATCCGAAGCAGGCTCCAGGCTCTGAGGTGTCAGCACAGAGCCTGATGCGGGGCTCGAACCCACGAACCGTGAGATCATGACCTGAGCTGAAGTCTGATGCTTAACTGACTGAGCCACCCAGGTGCCCCAGTAGTAGGTTTTTCGTACATGCCTTTTATCAAGTTGAGGAAGTTCCTTTCTATTTCTAGTCAGCTGAAGGTTTTTGTCAGGAATAGATGTTAAGGTTTGTCAAATGCTTATTCTCCATCTATTGAGATGATCATGTGTTTTACTGTTTTAGTCTGTTAATATGATGACTTACATTGATTTTTGAATGATAAAACGACCCAGCATTCCTGGGATCAGCCTCACTTATCATGATGTATAACTCAAATTTTGTTCAGAATTTTTACAACTATGTTTATGAGGAATGTTGGCTATAGTTTTCTCTCTTACAACATCTTTGACCAGTTTTGGTATCAGGGTAATGTTGGCCAGAATGACTTGGAAAATATTCACTCATTTTCAATGTTCTGAAATAGTTTAGGTGGAATTGGTATTCTTTTTAACTTAAGTAATTGGGAAAGTTTCCAGTGAAGCTATCTGGCCCTGTAGTTTTCTTTGTGGCAAGATTTTACTTATTTTGAGAGAGTAAGTAGAGAGAGAGAGAGAGAGAATCTCAAGTGGGTTTTGCACCGTCAGCAGGGCCCCACTTGGGGCTTCAACTCATGAGTTGTGAGATCATGACCTGAGCCGAAACCAAGAGTTGGACGCATAACAGACTGAGACACCCAGGCGCCCCCTTTGTGGGAAGATTTTAAATACAGATTCAATTTCTTTAATAGATATGACTATCTTGGTTATTTATTTCATCTTGAATCAGTTTTGATACTTTGTGTCTTTCACAGAATGAATATGTCCATTTTATCTATTTGTCTATGTATCCATATTATCGATTTATTGACAAAGTTTTTCAAAACATTTTCTGATTATCCTTTTCAATATGTGTAAAATGTATAGTGATGTCCATTCTATCATTTGTGTATTGTTTTTATTCTTTTTTCCTGATGAATTTCATTAGTGCTTTGTTAATTTAATTGATCTTCTCAAGAACTAGCTTTTAGTTTCATCAATTTTTCTGTTGTTTTCCTGTTTTCTATTTCATTGATTTCTGCTCTCATCTTTATTATTCCTTTCTTTTTCTTTGGTTTTCACTTGCTTCTTTTTTCTAGTTTTTTAAGGTGGAAACTGAAGACACTAATTTGAGCCTTTTATTCTTTTCTAAACTAGGCACTTAACTGTTTTAAATTTCTAAATACTGTTTTAGCTACATCCACATAATTTTTAAGAAAATTTTTAATGTTTATTTATTTTTGAGAGAGACAGAGCATGAGCAAGGGAGGGACAGAGAGGGAGGGAGACACAGGATCCAAAGCAGGCTCCAAGCTCTGAGCTGTCAGCACAGAGCCCAATGTGGGGCTGGAACTCATGAACCGTGAGATCATGACCTGAGCCAAAGTTGTACGCTCAACCGACTGAGCCACCCAGGTGCCCCTACGTAATTTTAACATAGTGTTTTCCCTTTCATTCAGTTCAAAATATGTTATAATTTTCCTTTTAATCTTTTAATTGATCCATGACTTTTTAGAAGTTTGTTAGTTTCCAAATATTTGAGGACTTTTCAGATATTTTTGTGTTCTTCTAATTTAATTTCACTGTGGCAAGGGAAAAATTGTAATATTGGAATCTTTTAAAATTTATTGAGGATTCATTGAGAATTTTTATAGTCCAGAATACGGTCAATCTGGTAAATGTGCCTTGCGCATTTGAAAAATTGTATTTTGCATTGTTGGGTCAGATGGTCTATGAATATCAATTAGGTCAAGCTGTTGATAGTATTTTTTTAAGTTTTCTATAACCTTACTGATTTTGTCTGTTTTAACAAATATTAAGAGAGGAGTGTTGAACTATAACTGTGGATTTTTGTATTTCTTCTTGAAGTTCATGTATTTTGAAGCACTGTTACTGCGTGTCACTTTGTTGAGCTTTAAATTCCTTGTTGTTGTATTGACAGGATGAAATAAGATCAAGCAAGTAAAAGTATTTTGTAGAATATGAAGTCCTATGCACATATAAAGTCGTATTCATAGATGTGAAATGGGGGGGGGTTAGAAGGTGTTGCTGTCACCCCATTTCTTACCCATATCTATTCCCTTTACCTTTTATCTGAATCTTGGTTCTATCCAGGCGAGGAAATGTGACCCTCCCCAGGTTTTCCTGTAGCGAGGGATGACTGTCTCATTCAGTTCTAGAACATGAGAAATAATGGACTTCTGATTTCCTGATAAAAAGAACAGACCTCTGAACAGACCTGAAATTGCCTCTCCCGTACTATTTGTCCTGAACACATACTTATTCATGGCACTGTAGCAGCTATTTTGTAAGTATGTAGGAAAGACCAAGCCATCACATAAATACTGGTCCTAGCCTTCCTAAGTTGCTGAACCAACACTAGCATCCACATTTTCCCAGATTTCATGTTTAATGAGAAAAAATATATTATTTAAGCCATTATTCCTTGGGTTTAGAAACTGAATAAACCATTTTTAAACTTTGTTTAAAATCGATAGGAGTATCAGGTTCACAGTAAGTGCTCAATAAATATTTAAAAAATAAATATAGATAGATAAATCTTTCAGGACTCTTGTGGATGTAAACTGACATAAAGCAATCCCTCTAAAATCCCAGCTATTACTACTTCATAGTTTAAATTCAGGGCTACTGATGGCTTTGTTCATCATAGGGCGCTTATCTCATTTCTTATAATTATACACACAAGGAGAATCTTCTTACACCAGTGTCTTTGTAAGAAGCTAAGTGAACTTAGCTATAGAGCACTTCCTTACATTTAAAACTTGAGGAGAGGGGCACCTGGGTGGCTCAGTCGGTTAACTGTCCAACTTCGGCTCAGGTCATGATCTCATGGTTCGTGTGTTTGAGCCCCGCATGGGGCTCTGTGCTGACAGCTAGAATCTTTGGATTCTGTGTCTCCCCCTCTCTCTGACCCTCCCCTGCTCACGCTGTCTCTCTCTCTCTCAAAAATAAATAAAAACATTAAAAAGTAAATAAAACTTGAGGATATAAGAATGAAACTCAGCTGACCTTGTAGGAGTATTTGTTTTGAATGATGGAAGAGCTCCTTTGAAAGCAATTACACCATTATGGGGGAATTCCTGATCAAGCCATCCTTGGCATAACTTGCAAATGCCAAGTACATGGAATATAAAGTTCTAACATTTCAGTTTCCATGGAAGGTGAATGGAGAGTTTTAACAGTTTATTTTTTACCAATATTTTGCAACATCAGCTATAACAAGTCATATGTCTCAGTAATCAGAAAACGAAATACATATTTAAAAATGATCACCCAATTTAAATTTTGCGGGGAGGGTGTAAGAGTGTTACAATCAAGGAAATGTCTTCTTCCTCCTTCAGTATGTTCCTCCTCCAAACAAACATTGTTTGATAGAAATTTTTACAGAAATTATATACTATAATGGAGTGTTTTGTTTATTTTTATACTTAATAACACTCACAAATAATCACCAAATATTAAAGATTGCAAACCTTGAAATGGCTGAGTTCTTTTGATTCATGGATTTGCACACTTTGTCCTTGGCTCCTCTCAAAGTGTGAGATTATGAGAGAGGCTAGATGTGATAAGACTTAAGGGGAGAAAAAGGTCCTGGTTACTGGCAGAAATATGGCCAGAGGGAGCCATAAACGTAATAAAAAAGGATTTCTCAAATGCAGAAAAGAATTCTAGCTTCTCCATCCAGATGGTCAACCCCCTGGGTGGGCTGATTTTGTGTCAATCAGATCCAAAGTATATGTCTAGAGATTGGAAAGAAAACAAATACATTTGCGGGTCAGAAATGTCTCACTTAGATTGAACTAACTGCTTTTCTTTCTCACTCATTTTCACTAGTTGGGGTGTCTGTGTGTATGTATCTATATCTCTGTTTTTCTTTCTTTGATGGGTAACACGCTTACCATTAACTTTGATACAGTATAGTTTTGAAATACAGATTGCATCTATTCAGACTTTTAATTTGAATTTATTTATCCTCTCTCCCTTCTTTTTAAAAAGACCAGAAGTGGTTTATTTAATAGATGATACCCACACACAAAGTATTTATGTGTGTATTTGCTCCATAGACTTTTGGTAAAACTCAATTGTCAATTCAACAAATAGTCATTGAACATCTACTATGCTTAAGGCATCTTGGACTTTATATAGCTGAATGAGAAATACGGTCCTTGATGTTTAGTCTTGGTGTGTTACCTTCTCCAGAAGCAGTTGCTTTTTAACAAGAGGGTAATAACCTTGGTTGCATATCAGAATGACCTGGGGAGCTTGTTAAAACTATACCTGCCGGTGCTCCAGCTCTCAGCTCAGGGAAATTCTGAATAATCAGCAGGGTCCAAGGTGTGTGGAGTTTCAACAACAAGCTCCCCAAGTGAATCTGATAAACAAACCAGAATTAAGAAACTCTGCTCTAAGTGCAGAAAGGACTTGTTCAGCCACAAGTCAACCAGGTGAATGCCCTTGAAATCTATAACATGGACATCTGGTTAAAGTCATTTATAAGGTTGGTTCTATTTCCACTGCTTTAAAAATGGATAGTCATAATCTGGAAAGCATCCCAGAGAGAAGGCTGGGTCCAATCTGCTTTGTAAAACACCTGGAACAAGACTGCTATGGAGGAATAAGGTAGCTACAGCCAAATATCACCTCCCAAGCCTCCGCAAATACCCTACCCTCCTTTGTACCTCATATGAAATACCGCTATTTGTGTAAATTTTCTCCTTCACTACATTGTGAAGTATTCCAGAGCAGGACCAATCCTCTTTTTTTCCAGGAAGGAACCCAGTTACCCATACATAATGGCTATTGACCGGTGTTTAGAATCGAATTGAATCCTTCTCCAACTTCTAGAGTCTGACCATATATTCATTTATCTATAATGGATATTTTTAAAAAACCCCATAAAAGTATATATTTGTTTAGTAAACATTTCAATCACACAAAAAATATGTTACATAAGGAAGAAAGAACAATAAAACAAACACCCATGGACCCACTCCCCAATTCATGAAACAGGACGTTGCCAATACCTTTCAGGGCACCTGTTAAACTAGAGCCTTTTAAACAGTAACAAGCTGCTGAAATTTAAATCAGAATGCTTGCGTTCAATCAGCGATTGATTGGATCATTCATTCATTTGTCAGGTGTGCCTTCTAAGTGTCAGAACCGACGTAGACGAGGTAGCTGTTTCTACTGTTGGAGTGAGGAGGGGTCTAAAGGGACATTAGCCATAGCCAGAAGCATGCAGACTGCCTCTGCGGCAAGCGGTCCTAACCCAGCTTGGCCTTCCAGAGCGGGCGTGGTTTGCTGTGCGGACACTTTGGGCAGAAACTACGCGTCCCGGCAGTCCACGGGGCGAGTGGGCGGAGCCGGGCCGGGGGCGGGGGCCGGGCGAGGGGGGCATTGTGTCGGGAGCGCCGAGCCGCATTTGTCTGCTCGAGGTGCTTCGCGAAAGAGCGTTGTTTTCGCCCTCCGTGGGCTGCAAGTGTCAGCGGCGGCCGCGGCCCGGCGGAAGACCGAGCCAGAGGAACCACGCGCCAGCTGGCCGCGATCGCAGGCAGGGGGCGGCGTGCCAGAGGAGCAACATGCAGATAGGCGCCCGGCGCCCTGACGACCCCTCCCAAGAAAAAGAGGCCGGGGCGGCGCTGGGGCGGTGGAGAGCATGAGGGAGGCCGGGGGGCGGCTCGGCTCGGAGCGCTGCTAGGGAGCGGTGCGCGCTGCACACTCGCCGGGGCGCAGCCGAGAGCGGGGAGCCGGGCGGGTCGCGCCAGCGGGCGGCAGCCGGCCGCCGGGAGCTGTTCTGATTTCCGAAGCGAGCGCGAGGGGCCCGGAGCAGCCCCCGGCCCCGGCGTGCAGCCAACATGGGCAACGCGGGGAGCATGGATTCGCAGCAGACTGATTTCAGGGCGCACAACGTGCCTTTGAAGCTGCCGATGCCCGAGCCAGGTGAACTGGAAGAGCGATTTGCCATCGTGCTGGTGAGTGCTCGGCTGGGCTCCGGGCGGGGAGGCGCAGCTGACCCCCGCCCCCTCCTCTTCTCCCGGCGCCGGGAGCGAGCCTCCTGTCCCAAGGGGGAGGCGCCCACCTTCCCCATTGTGGCTTCCCCAGCCTTACTCGTCGCCGCTTCCCTCCAGCCCCCGCGCTCAGCCCTCTCGGGGTCCCGGGATGGGGCCGGGGGCTCGGGGCGGGCTGCCTGGCCAGCCCAGAGCCCATTGTCTGGCGGGAGAAGCACCACGCAGCGCGTGTGCCGGGGAGGTGCGGCGTGGGCGTGAAGGGAAGGTGGCGCGGGCCCGGGAGAAGGGGGCGGCGAGCTGCTAAGGCTTTTTGTTAAAAAACAAACAAACAAAAAAAAAAACCGCACCAAATCCCCGCAAACCCCAAGTCCCTGCGGACCGTCCGGCGTGCGGGGTCCCGGGTAGATGGGTGCATGTGGCCGGCAGCGGGTGGCGCGCGAAGGCGAACTTGGAGGCGGACGTAGCGGCTTGGCGGAGGGGAGCTGGGAAAGATAAGGGAACCCGCGGCAGTGCGGCGCCCTGGTCCTTAAGCTGGGAGGGGCGGGATCTGGAACCCGGGCGGGAGAGAAGCTTTGCCTCAGCTCGTTCCTTTTGGTCTTAAACCTTAAACCACAAGAATGTGCAGTTTTGCGGGGACGTGTTTGGAGCTGTTCTGACATCAGGGGCGACCCCTTCCCTCCCCCGGCACACATAGCCAAATCCCCGGCTCCCTCCCGAAATTTGCTTTTAGCTTTTTAAATCCGAGACACTGAAGACTCCCTTCTTTCTCCCTTCTCCTGCTGGGACTAAGTTTCTGAGCCCCTCCCAGCCACAGCTTGTCAGTGCTGTGAGCTCCAGAGGGTGTGGCGGCCTCCCCCTCGACCCAGCCGGAGTCTGTACTACAGCTGGTCCCCAGACTTCCGATTTTTAGTGACCCAGCCTCCTTCAAGGGATGTTGGAAGGGAAACAGGCAAGATCCGATGCGTTCCTATTCCTTGCACTTGTACATTTACCTTTTCTTAGCTAGTTACCTCTCAACTCTACGAGGCAAGGCAGCAAGAGAAACTTGTGCTCCAAGGCAGCCAAATTTATGTCTGCCTGCGGGTGTTGGATGTGTAACCTCCCAACTTTGGGAAAGATCCTGAGTCTGAACACTGACAAATTTAAATTTGCCTTTCTTCAGGCCTTTTAAAAGGGCAGGTTTGATAGGGGGTATAATGTTTTGGATGCTAGGTTAGCTTTGTGCTCTTTGAGACAACAGAGGGCAAAAGCCTTCTTCGCGCCACCCGGAGAGTCTGGTGTGGCAGTCGGGAGATAGATGAGGCCGCCTGTCTTGCTTTGCATCTTCTATGATCTCCCACAGCTGCTCCCATCGTTGTGCAAGATGGGACACACTGAAATGAAACAGCATAGGCTTAATTACTCCTCAAGGCAGCCTGGGTGCATACTTGACCTGTCTTTCCAGAGACGAACGTTTTTATTCAAAATCCTCTTCCCTCCAGACAGATGGTTCTTACCTCCTAGCTCTGGGTTTTCTGTCTTTGCATCCTGTGGTGGTGTGTGTGCGCTTACGTGGGTACTTGAAATGGAAGGGCCAGTGACACAGGAAAACCAGATCACAATAATGCAATTAAGTTCTCAATTGGGATAGTGTGTTTTGCATGAGCTTTCAGTTTATGCTGCTGATTAATAACACATGATGTGAATTAATCTTTAGAAAAATGTTTCATCATTAGCATGGTGGGTTTGTGTTACTCTTAAGTCTAGCAGTCACAGACTTAGTGTGTCACATTTATGATTCTGCATCACAAACTCCTTGTGGGGCAATGGTTGGTTTTTGTGGTTACTTTTACTTTACCGTGTGTCACACACAGTTGCTGGATGTGGTTCTTAATTGTTGATGATACTCTAAGCCCCTCACAATAAAAAAACAAAACCAAACAATATCAGGCTGATCTTTTTGAATAGATACAAAGCTTTTGGGGGAAGTCTCAGCTTGGGGGCTGTCTTGTTAGTGATGCACTTGGACATTGATGTGGTGTTTACTGTAACTCTCCCTAGCCCACTCTAGCTGCTCTTTGGAAACCTACAAGAGAAATTAAAAGGAGTCTTCTTTATGCACTAATAGATGTCCAGAGTTAAGGTGATTTCTCTTAAGATTTTTTTTCTGAAGTCGTACATGTGATGCCCTCAACTTTGGTTTTCTTCACGAATTGCTTAAGAAATCAACTCAAACCCGTTTAATTCTAGAGACCAAGGTTGAAGGACAAATATTAGGTTGCAAGTTTTAAAGCATATATATGGAGAAAATTCTTTACCCTGAGGCACAGGGAATCATATTGGCATTATTGATACTACCTTTATTTCGCTATATGATAAACATATATGATTTGGGAGGAAAACCGGATAGTAATACTGTACAGGAAAGGATACAAGTACCTCATTGTCAGTTAAGTATGGCTTACATCAGTAATTAATGAGACAGTTCAGACATGGAAAACAATTACATTCTCAAGCTCTAGAATACTTAAAAGCATTGGGAAGGAGTAAATAAAAATTAAAATGACAAGCCCATCCATTTCTGAAAAATCTTGAGACCAGACCTATTCAGTGACTGTTTCCTTAGCCCTTCATCAATCTAAGTTAAATTGTATAACCCTAAAAAGTTAATGGATACGAATGGAAAGAAGAAAGGAGGGAGTAAGAGATTGTGGAATTAAGATCCGTGGAGGGGTAAGCTTTAAAAAAAATCGTAATTTTTATAGGAAAAAAGATTTTAAAAATAGATTTGATTCCTGAACTTCCTGTAATTAAAGACTAGTAAAAATTGGATCCAAATCTTAGGAGCTTAATCTTCCTAAGGAGAGTCTCTCTTGTTCTTAAACTTGTCTTCAGCGTTGTCATAGTAGTTATGAAACATACTCGTGGGAAAACATTACTCCTTGTATACCTGTAACTGTTCGCATCTTTGTACCTACCTTTCAGTTGTGCCTTTGTGCATGCGTGTGTGATGTTTTTGTTAAACTGTTCGATAGAAGTATTTCATAAATTATAAATTCCTCTTATTCCTTTAGGGTGTGTATAGGTCACATATTTTACAGGTAACATTGGCGTGTATGTATTTTTTGGGTCCTACCCATTTATAATTATCAATGTGGCTCGTCACTGTATTAAACATTGCCTAAATGTGGGGAATACATATACTTGTGCACACACACACTCCATTGCCCTTTATTTTCAAAGATAATGCTATGAAGTTTATTTTGGGGTGGGGTGAACAATTGATGGTCTTTGTCCAAGAATCCTTTTTCTTCATTAGACATTGTTTACAACTAAAAAAGAAGTTCCCCAATGCCTTTGTCAAGTAGTTCTAAGGTTGCGTTCTTTGAATGTCAGAGGAGAAGATAATTTTAAGCCCTCGATCCTAGCTGCTCTATTTGCTGTGTGATATCAGATACCAGGCTGCTCTGCAAACAGATTCAGAAAGATTAGAAAGTGATGGTTTAGGGCAGTATTATGTCTGATACTGGGAACTACTTTGGTGTGTGATTGATTTGAGTCGATTCCTTTCCAGTTTTTCTTCGTTTCTTGCCCTGAGGTTGAACATAGTCATTCTGCTTTAGGAAGAAGTGGGAACATTTTCTGAGTACCTACTACGAGTCCCCCACCTCCCCATGCTTAGATATTCATTTAATCCTCACAATCATTTTAGGAAATTATCTAAGTTGCTTATAGTCCTACAGTTGCGGAATAACTGCTCTAGGATTTTTAATCCAGATTGGGTTCTCTGGCCCCCCTTCACCCCATTTTATGTTATACTTCCTGAGGCCCTTGACCTGGAAAAGGGGGAAAAAATGCTTGGAGCTAGCAGTAAAATTGTTAAAAAAAAAAAAAAAAAAAAGTCCGTAAATCTGATAAATGCAAGTTTCAAGCTGTATAAAATAGACAAAAATGTCTTAGAAGTGACCTCTGTGAGGTTCGCTTGATGTTTTACTTTCAACGTCAAACATTTTGGCTTCCTCACTATGCTGTTCCATTTTCCAGGCATGGAGTTTAAATACTGATTTGGTTTGAAAGTGTGCTCTTAGGGTTTTTTTTTTTTTTTTTTTCCTATCAAGTCAGACTTGAGCTCCTTTGGTTGGGAATTTAGGATTTCCAAATGAGAGCAAAGAAACAGTCTGTCAGTGCAATGCATATACTGCGAATGTAATTACTTGTGAAAGGACAAGGAAAGTCAAGTTTCAACATTTAAGTTTATTTCCCTTTGCAAGGTGGTGTTCTCTTTTAACCACTTCCAAAGGAGAGCTTTTGCCATGAAGTCTGCTGAGCAGATGGGTGGGTGAGAGTGCAGTTAGGTCATCATCAGATGCTTGCAGATTTTTCTCACATCCTTTCTCCTGTTAGGGAAAGGAAGTAGAGGTAGAGAAGTTGGGGTGGGGTGGAGTGTTGTAACTTTGAGCCATTATATCTCATCCTAGGTACTAACTCCCTGAGCCTCTTTATTTCACCAAAGTTGGGAATATATGCTTATTATTGGGGTACATTCCACTGCCCCATAATGCCAGTATATTTGGATATCTAGTATAGAAGTTATCAGAGGTTTTTATCTGAATACAAATGTTTGGCTCCAGTAAGAGACTGGCAGCAACACAAACTGATGACGTTTGGGAAGAAAATGTAAGCATGCCCTTAAATCCTTAGGTGATAAGAATTACTTTCACTGGCGGCCTCTCATTTAGCAAATAGC
This sequence comes from Cryptoprocta ferox, assembly GCA_028646485.1. NCBI lineage: Eukaryota > Metazoa > Chordata > Mammalia > Carnivora > Eupleridae > Cryptoprocta > Cryptoprocta ferox. Next base: position 32,369,063 of record CM053578.1, read on the forward strand.
ATTGACCGGGGAGACAGGAGACCTAATTTCTAGAATTAATCTGCCGCACCAGATTGAGCAAGTTAAAATCTTTCCTCTGGTCTTTGATTTTCTTCCTTTGTAAGTTGGAATAAAATTTGACACAACTATTAAGATAGATTTTTTTTTAGAGTATTGCACTTGAAAGTGTAAAATTTCCAGAATATACATATACAGTGATCCATCAGCTGACTTTGCATTTTGAAGAGCTTTGCACAGGAGAGTGTGTAAGCTGTATTCTTTGTGGTCTAGAGAGTAGAATTTCCAGGGTCATTGACGGAAAGTCACATAGCTTAAGGAAAAGTATTTTAACATTTAGAGTTGTCAAAGAAATGAGTAGTGAGCTCTCCATTAGAGTTGCTCACACAGAAGCTGTATGAAAAATACTTGCGGTTGGAAGTTCTTTGCAAACCCAAGACATGGCTAGTGCATTACTGGTTTCAGTGGTGCCCTCTTTGAGATGAGCCTGCTGTCTATTGTTTCTAGACAGAATCATAGCACCTGAGAGTGGGGAAGGCTTTCCCCTTGTAGTGTCCTCCTGGGCTCAAGAAAAAAAAAAAATAAGTGTATGCTCATGTTTGTTCTGGAAATTCATTTGACGTTACAAAAACTGTTGCTTGAGGGGCTTGGTCTTAAAAGAAGTGTGCTCCTTTTTGTCATCCTTTTGACTTGGGGCAAAAGGACAAGGTGAAGTGGGCTTCTTTGTGTTTACACAAGTAATAGATGACATGAAAGTGGCTGATAGGAGAAGCACGGATTCCAGATGATCACTTCCACTTTGCAAGAGGGTGCTGGTAGTTGGAAACCTCTTAGGAACAAAGCCCTGAATCCTTAGAAGAGAACAGACTGAATTGCTTAAGAGAGTGAGAGTGAATTACAAGCTGGCTTTTGTCCTCCAAAATGGGGGATGTTTCTTCCCTTTCCCCACCACAAGGACTATGTCCCCAGGCTTTGCGGTCATGGTTTCTATAGACTTCATGCACCTTGTTAGCTCTCATCTCCTTGAATACTGCTGGCAGAGAGAACTCCTCTCTTTTACGACCGTGTTTGCACAAACTGCAGGTGATCTCCCCCCTTCCCAGTCACCGTGTCCTCTTTTCCAGAAGCCTCTCTTTCAGCCAAACACCGAAGAGAAGGCAGTTTCCTTCGGATATAATTTGGAAGCAGTGTCAAGGGAGGAGCTGGTAGGCCGGAGAGCTGGGATTTAGCCAGGCCCACAAATGTGGGCCAGGATGGCTGGGAATCCCTACTTGAGGTTTAGTGGTATTTGTTGTAAACAGTGGAAGTGTACTTTGTGCTCACAGTCTTAATAATAAACAAACCGAGTCACATCTTAGCGCCCAACACACACAAAACAAAAACCCATGACCGGTGGCAGAATTTACAGTCACCTTATCACAAACTTTTTCTAGTTTTTAGGACACACCAAAGGTGTTTCTTGGATCACATTTTCGGTGTTCGTGTACAGCCTGTAATGGACTTCAGTGGCTTTGAACTCACACATAGTCAACTTTGTTCTTTGAGGAGTTGCTGTTAAGCCCTTCTATCCATTGCCACAGAAGTTGAAAGCTTTGAGGTGTTGACATCCTGCTAAGGCCACAAGTAATCTCGACTGATTTCTGTAGGGTACATGGGTGTCAAGTTGTTTACATTGTTGGCCCTGTGCCTGATGTTGGACACTAAGGTGTGACTGTTACCTGAAGGTCTGCCTTGAATTAAGGCTTTGCTCTGGAACCTGACTTCTTTTCTGTGTTTTTCTTTTCTTTTTTTTTTTTCCCCATGGGAGTTGGGCTGACCATTATAAGGCAGGATAATGAAGGGATTGACAAGCTGAAAGGGTCATCCCCAAATGTGGCTGTAGAGCCTCAAAAAACCATAGATGCCTGGGTTGGTAAATATGGGTATAGTAGGAAAGGAGTTGTTTAAGAAGTACCAAAAATCATGGGGACATTAGGCTAAGTGGAGAAGATGTAAAAACAAACACAAAAACTAAACAAAATTTCCCCCCCCAAAATTTAAAGACCTTTGATTCAACCAAAAGCACCAAGATGAGAAATAATGAAGAAATGGATCAAAGCCTGTTGAATGTTAGATTTATTTAACTATTTAAGAAATGAACATCAAATAATCATGATGAAAATTGACAGAGAAAGTTCTATATATTATAGTTCAAGAGTGAACAGTGACCCCGAGGTGTACTTCTGGAGTAGGAAAATCAATAAATCAATTGTATTTTTGCTTAGGCCTCTATTCTCAAGCTTAATTGTTTGTTGGTTCAATGTAGGCCTTTTGCTTTGATCTCTGGTTTTACCACTTACAAAGACTTGATGAGCTTGGCTTCCTGGAGAGAAATTCAAATACACTTGTGAAATGTAAACAACATTCATTTATTAAGAATCCTATAATCAGGGCAAATTGGCATGCTTATATAAGCAATTAGCTTGGAGAATAGAAAGATAAATAGGATGGTAGGTCAAGAATGAGCTGATTGTTCTCAATGCAATTCTCTAGTTATTCCTTCAGCAGTTATAACATAAGCAAATAGACCTTCCTCTTAGTCATAATCTTTAGCATTTGTGGTTTGAGATTTGAGGACAGCATATGTGGTTTTTTGAATTGAGAGGATAGAAGCAATTATTCTCATTTTCATCTAGAAATATAAATAAATCATTCAAGGACATGTAGGTAGTTGAGTTTATGATCAGATAAAACTTTGCAGTAATTGGAAACAGGGCAAGAGAAGGTTTGGATTTAGATGGGAATATTAAAGAATAATAATGGAATTATTTTTATTTTGGTGGGGAAGGTAAGATGACTACAATGGCAGAAAGATGGAAAAGAAGCTCATTTATTTACTTTGAGGGAGTGTGTGTGTGTGTGTGTATGTAGAAGGAAGCATTAGGATAACTAATAGAAGTTGATAGGACATAATTAGATTTGTTTCATGGCAGCATTGCTCAGTGAGGTCGTCTCTGTGAATGCTGGGGAGCCCACTTGGAAAGACCATGAATCTGGTGAATGGGTTTTGTAGTAGTTTCACTTCTGGCCCCTTTAGTGCCCAGTATGGTTAGCCTTGTGCTTCTTCCTAGGAAGCTGTCTCTTTCTAGTGACAGTGGGCTGTCTCGAGTAACTGGGATTTGTTATCCCCAAGGACTTCTGTCTGGTGAACTTAGAAGGCCAAGTCAGTCCAAATGTCTTGGGACCAGGATGCTATAAACTCGGAATTGGTGAGTCCTCAGGCCTCATCACAGTCCTTATTCCGCTGCCAACTAATGGGGCCCTTCACATGTGAACCAGAGGGACTGTTTAGAACTGTGTGGCCCTCTGGGTCTGTGGAACCATTAGGCTTGCCAGGGTCATTCTCTCCAGTGTCCTTTCTCAGTAGGAGTTTTGAGTGTCAGAGTTGTTGGCTTTGTGGAAAGCATTTGTTTGGTTTAGAAATCTCTAGATTGTGAATTTACCAGGTCCCAGTCTTCATTTAATAGAGTACTTCTTTAACTTGAGTATTTTTTTTTAAATAGGTCATCTTTTATGTACAAAAACAATTTATTTTGAGAGAGGGTGCTTGCATACATGAGTGCCGGGGGTGGGGTGGGAGCAAGGAGAGAGCATCCCAAGCAGGCTCAACACTGACAGCACAGAGCCCGATGACACGTGGCTCCACGAACTGTGAGATCGTGACCTGAGCCAAAATCAAGAGTTGGATGCTTAACCAACTGAGCCACCCAAGCGCCCCTTAAAAACTTTTTTTGGTTGTTCTTGAGGAGGATATCTCCTAATCAGCCTTTAGAAATCTTTTTACTGAATAATAAACAGAATGGGCCCATATCATTAAGTATGCAGGTTGATGGATTTTCACAAACTGAATACGCTATTGTAACCCATGGGTCAGGAATCGGAATTTCTTTCCCTGTTTTTTCTTCAAACGTGTTTCAGCTTGTCTCCCTGCCTCCTGGCCACTCTCACTCACCTGAACTTACTTTCCACGTGGTCAGACGTACATGGAAGAAAGTAGACCACAGGATTGTGCCTTGTGGTCTTCTTGTAAGTGACTCTAACCATGAGGTTTCCACTACTTCCTTTGAGAGATTTCCTCAGTCCAAGTAGGCCTGACCATTAGGAAATATTGACATTGTAGCATCTTCCTGTTGCTTGTGGTTATCTCATCATTGATAACCCTAATGGTATTTCTTTGGTGTGTATAGTATCTCTATTTTTCGTAATACTGAGAAGAGGACATTTTGATTTGTGTTCCTAGAGCAAAGCATGAATGGAGAGCATTTGCATTTGGGCGTCACTACTTGGAATTCTGCACTTGCAGATACAAATTTTGTTTATTCATTGCAAGCCTAAGTTCTGGCCTTTAGCTTTTGCCATCTTTCTTGATTCTTCTGAAATATGGGAAGGTATAAGGATTGCAGATTTCATCTTGTGGCTCAGTTTTCTCATCAAAGCCCTTTTATGCCATTCCAGACATCAATCTGATTTGAGGGGCTCTTTGGCCATGTTTGTTGTTAGGGTTTCCCTTCCATACTCCCCTCTGAACTTCTGTATCCCTCCCAGCGTTCTCATCGAAGCTGTCCACAGTCTGGCCAGACCCCTCTCTCTCCTGTCTCCTTGCTTGATCCCTCCCTGCCTACAGAACTTTGCCTCCCTTATGCCTTTTCTCGCAGTGACTCTCCTGCATGGCAGGTGCTCCTGCGTTTCTCTCTTTCTAGGATTCTATCCAGCCTGTAAGGCTTTCTGAACTCCTTCCTCTTCCCAGTGTCCTTGCAGGCCAGCATCAGCTTGGAGGAGGTAGGAAAAACAACTCTCCTCTTTTTGATCTTTTTTATTGTATGAATAGTATGAATTATTTCTCTTACTCATCAGGCCCTTGATTAAATACCACCTTGTGTGAGGTGTGATTGTAAAATAAAGGGATGCTTTAATGTGTAGCTTCGTAGCCACTCATTATACTCTTAGCCATCGTTTATGTCTGTTTTATTTGCCAGTTCACATTGTGGGCTCCTGCAAGACCAGGATCAGATCTTACAGGCCCTGGCACTTTTCCGAATCCAGTGCAGTGCTTGGCCCAGGGAGGAGTCTCAGCAGACAGTTACCGACTTGATTAGTGAAGGATATGATGCGGGCTGAAACAGGACAGGAACTGAGTAGCTGACCACGCTGGGCTGACTGTTAATTGCACATAGCTTGCCAGTTGTGTTGAAATGACACTTTGTAACAGATTTCTTACTCATCCTGGTATTCCCCGTATCACTCCTTTGTAGGAGGTGCCCAGGAATAGTAAGAGTTCAGAGTAAGTTGATGACACGCTTCACTTGACTCCTTACGGACAACTGGTGAATTAGGAGAAGAGGGAGGAGGGCAGTGAAATGGCCAAGAAAATCTATTGTTTTCACTGTCACTAAGCCAGATCAGTCTGTCATGATGTACGGTCATCGAGGGAGTAATAGCCAGTAGCCTAGGGCTTTCTAAATGCAAAATGTACCTTATGATGTTTTATTTGGAGTCAGGCACGTTTAAGTGAGTGGTATTCCCTATTTGGGTATTTTGGTGCTTTGCTGTTTGCGAAGTGCTTTCAAATTATCTTTTGTGATTTCTAAGAGTTCTTTTTTTTTTTTTTAAGTTTATTCATTTTTTAGAGGGGGGAGGGGCAGAGAGAGAGGGAGACAACAGAATGTGAAGCAGGCTGCTGACTCTGAGCTGTCAGCAGAGAGCCCGATGCAAGACTCCAACCCACGGACTGGGAGATCATGACCCGAGCTGAAGTTGGATGCTTAACTGACTGAGCCACCCAGGTGCCACGTGATTTTAAGAGTTCTTAATAATTGAGGCAAATGGGGCATGAGAGTGTGTGGCTTGAAATTCTGCAAGGAGGTAGGCAGGTTTGCGATTCCGTCTAGAACTCCAGTGGGGGCATTCCAGGGGAAGATAAGCCACTCATGTGCTTGCTCATGTTCTGTCTTGGGCCTCATACCCATTATCGCTGATGCTCTCAGCAACCCGTGGAGGGAGATACTATCTTCCTTTTACTAATGAGGCAGTGGGGCTCAGAGTGATCTAGTACCAAGTGATAGAGGCAGGATTGGAATCCAGGCCTGTCTCATGAAAGAACATGCCACACTATATTTTCTGAATTAGCCGTGAGATGTCACTAAATGTGTTCTTTGTTCTTCAGTTTTCATATACCTTCTGGATTAAATGATGTAATTTGTGAGTCCAGCATCCATATAGTTGTGGATACACGAAGCTCTAAGGGTTCAGAGGGAAAGTGCCATTTCTATATTTTGAGTATTTAGAAACAGTTTCCTTGGAACAGGAAGTAGATACCAGCTTGGTTGTGCCCACTGTGAGGCTACACTTTTTATTCTACATTATGCAGTTGTGCTCATTTGTCACTGCTTAAGAAGGGATTGTACTTCAGAGTCCAAAGACGTTTATTGAGCATTTGCTATGTGCCGTGCAGTGTTGTAGGATGCAAAGGTGCATGAGGCTGGCTGGTCGTCTGCCCTCAAGTTTATAATCCAGTGGTGAGAGAGGACACACCACTGGTGGGAGCTAGACATAAAAAGCATACACACATACCTAACTATAGCTGTCCCGGTGCTGCAAGGTGCTATATGGAGAATAAACTAGGATAATGTGAGGTGGTGCCTTGTCTGTAAGATCTGAGGGCTGGGGAGCAGGCAGCCAGCGTGTGAAGATAGAGAAGAGCCGTCCAGTAGAAGTAGCCAGGGGTCCATTTGTTTTCTTCCCTTTCTGGCTCGGGATGGGGTTCTGTGGACCCTGGAGCAAATGAAGGGTGGAGCATGTGGATGTCTAGCCCGCTTTAGACCTTACCTCTGGGGAAACCTCAAGGTGCAAGCACAGGCGTCTATTTCCTTTGTCCTAATAGCTGTTTCTTGTAAATGGTTTTGTGCAATCACAACTCTGCCACTTGTTCAATTGAAATGACTTTTTTTTTCCCCAAATGATTTCTAACAAATGATTTCTAACAAATGATCATTGCAGTATTGTCACTGTTCTAGACCCATGGGACGTACCATTTGAGAATGGAGTATTTGATTAGTGTGAACCGTGCCCTCGTAAGTAAAGACCCTCTGAAGGCTGGTACTTGGAATGACCCATTTTATCTGCTTGAAGCCAGAGGTTGACCTGGGTCAGGCAAGGTACAAAGAAATTCCATTTTTGCTGTAACTTGCTACTAGCTTATTGCTCAGATTTTTTTTCTACTTTTTTGTTGTCTGATTTATTTTTAATTTTAAGGGCATGTAAGAGATTTGATTGTAAAGTTAAAAATAAAAGCTGTGTATAGCAAAAATTATCCCTAAAATTTCTTAAGGTGCTGTGAAGGTGCAGCATGCACAGTGCTGGGAGATACAAGCCCAGGATGTGATTTTTTTTTTAATTTTTTAAATTTTTTTAATGTTTATTTTTGAGAGAGAGACAGACAGACATTGCCTGAGTGGGGAAGGGGCAGAGAGAGGGAGACACAGAATCTGAAGCAGGCTCCAGGCTCTGAGCTGTCAGCACAGAGCCCGATGCGGAGCTGGAACTCACAAACCACAAGATCATGACCTGAGCTGAAGTCAGACACTTAACTGACTGAGCCACCCAGGCTCCCCTAGGACATAATTCTTATACATGTTAAAGTCGGAGAAGCTGCAAAAGAAAAGTGTACATGCAGATGTCTGGGCATTCAGGCCATTCTGTCTTTCTCAAACTTCTGGCCATGACTGGAGAATGGGTGGAGAATTCTAACATCTTGCTTGCCTGTACATTGATATCACAGGGAGCCTTTAAATCCGTATTAGTGAACTTTTTTTTTTTTGGTGGGGGGTGGGGTGGGAATTGAGAATTTTAAGGCAGCCCTCAGGTTAAAGGTTGGTTTGATGCATGCATAGCAATAAAAACAATATGCAGCATGTATTTACATTTCTTTAATTATTTCAGTAAGCATGAAGCTAGCTCAGGATCCCTGGGAGGTCAGTGTCACCCCTGTTTCATAAGAGAAACTCGGAGGAGTTAAAGGACTTAGTTGAGGACACACATTTCTAGAAGGCATTGTGGGTGAAAATCAACTTTGTTGACTCTAAAGCTGTTACTAACATTTTTTTTTTTTAAGTTTATTTACTTAGAGTGTGTGCCCATGCATGTTGGGGAGGGCCAAAGAGAGAGAGAGAGAGAGAGAGGGAGAGAGAGAGAGAGGGAGGGAGGGAGAGAATCCCAGGCGGGCTCCATGCTGTCAGCACAGAACCTGACTCGGGGCTCCATCTCAGGACCCTGAGATCATGACCTGAACCGAGATCAAGAGTTGGACGCTTAACTGACTGAGCCCCCCCAGGCGCCCCTTTAACATACTGTCTTAATTCCCAATTACAAACATATAAATATGATAGAAATGCAGTGGTTCAGAGTAAATTGAAAGCCCTGTGAGGGTAAGTTCAATATCTTTTTAGCCTGTATTAATTTTGTTGGTGTCTACCCAGAACTGACAGTAACTACATATACCCTTCAAAAAAGTTAAAGATAAAATAAGAACTGGATGAATAAGCCACTGTCCACTGTTGAAATAGTAAAGGCCAAGTAAGCTTGCAATCAAATTGGCTTTTTTTCTAGTAACAGTTGTCCTCTGAAGCCTTGCTGAAGGCTCTCTTTGAGACAACTGTGTCTGAACCTTTGTATTTTTTTTCCTTTAATGTCCGTAGTAAAAGGGCTGTGTTGTTACAGCTTGACGGCTATGTAGTCAGTCTTTTGATCAGCGCTCAGTGATAACCCACAGACTTGGGCTTCCTTGTGTTGGGAACAACCATTATCTTGTGCTAATTAGTAGGCTTTATGTTGGGGGTTGCTTATTTTTAATGTATAAATTTCATATAATCCCATTCACTTACTTAGAAAATAATGTTTGCTCAAAGCCAAACACTGTTAAGATGCTGGGACACAAAAGTGAAAAAAGCATCATCTCTACCTTTGAGGAGTTGACTGCGTAGTGGAGGAGATAGATGTGAAAGTGAAAATAGGACTTCTAAAGGCATTTATTACACATATATGTGCGACATGTAATGTGCTGTGGACAGGTATAGTAAGGGTAAAGTCTTAGAACATTTGAGGTAAGCTGATGAATCTGGACAAGTTAATTAGTTTGGCTGAAAGGTGTAATTCATAAAGGGCAAACAAATGAATTCTCTGTGCCTGAATGCTTAAAGATTCAGGTGTGTTTGTGTGCTTGTACAAATCATGTGGAAGGATCTAGTAAAAAGGGACAACCTTTCAGGTGGTAGAGGATTCTGCCCTGAAGAGTAATAGACTGTGGGGCTTACTACCCCCGCCCCCCAACGTTGCATGCATCGGCACAACGGAGTCCGCTGCTTTATTTCTGGTGCTCTCACTTTGCTAGAAAGCTCGAAGCCATAGCCGTAACTACAAAGCTTATCGTAGGGAGTGATGGCATTGGATCATTAGGACCCAGTATGGGCATTCACTGAATTGTTGAAAAAAGTTTAGCTTTAAAAAATGCTTGTTTATGAATACACTGTTTGGAATTAGACCTGAGCTTGAATCAGGATTTTGCTGCTCGCTAGTGGAGTGGTCTAAGTCTAGGTAGACATGCCCGTCGCATGAGCTCAAGCGCTACCTCTTTGGTTTGCTTCGAATATTAAATGATGTTGCTTAGTATAATCAAGTTGTGGTGTTCAGGTGAGCAGTTCACAAAAAGTGGTGGTCTGATTATATTGCACCTGTTTTACTTCATTTCATTAAAGCGCTGACGTTAGGGGTTAGGCTGTGGACTCCAACAGGGCTTCATTAAACCATCATCGACGTCAAATTCAGAGAGCACCCAGAATTTAACTGATGGTGGCTTGTGCTTTATTATGCTCATCCTAAGATTGTACTTACTGAACTTTTATTTATTTTTTTAATGAATGTTTCCTGGTCCATTGTATGCAGCCTCTACTTGGATGTTTTATCTTGATCCCTGACTCCTGTCTATTTTGTGCTGTCTAGAAAAAAAGTCTGATGTTTGATTTGTTAAGCTTAAAAGTAAAGCAGTCATTTTATCAGCAAAAAATGGGTTTGTTTGGGAATAGCAGAAAACTAAAATTTGGGACATGTCAGCTACAGCAAAACTGTAGGCAAGTCCAACAAGCAATAAGGAGAGGAACATTTTATTGAGGAGGAGGAGGAAATTGGGTGGGTTTGTTTTGAGTGAAAGTCCCATTGGAGAAAGGCAGGAGTTCAAGGTGATGACAGTTTCTCATTGGCTGAGTTGTTGAGATTGTCGATTTTGTGTGGGAGATGCAGTGTACGTCTTTCCCTGATAGGCCCTGTAGTTGATTCCTTCCTGTTGACAGTTCTTCCGTTGAGGTCTGTAATTGACAATCTTTTGTAATCGGTGTGGAATGGTAGGTACCTCTCGAGAACTCCCCTTTCTGGCCTCACTACTACGTTGTAGTGAAGTTCCCTTTATTAATTCTTGCACAGAGTGTTGGACTGTTTGTGTCAGAGCCTAATGGAAGCGTTAGCATTTTCACAATTGGAGCAGACAACCACCATGTAGTGTACAACTGTGACCCTTAAACAGCTAGTTCACATGAGAAAATACACTCAAGGTCATGACCGTCTGGGCCTTGAAGAAACTGCTGTTGAGGTTTTGTTCGGCTCCAGCTCCATTCTGGGATGGATGGAGTCATTTGGACTTTATTCTGAATTCCAATAAGGGCAAAAAAGGATTTGTGTGACTTGTGTATAGATGGCCTTCTGTTTGAACTGATTGAGATTATGAGCATTGTTTAATAAAAGCTTTGTCCTTGTTTCAAATCAAGAATACAATGCCATCTGATTTGATCTAGGAAGCAAAGTAATAGTCATGATAGTTTGCATTTCCCCAATTACCCCTTGTTTTATTTTTTCTAGAAGAGTCCTCAGTTTATGAGGGTTACATCCTACAGAGTTAATCTTGCTGAATGAGGCAAAGCTAAGCATAAGAAATAGGCTCCTCTCACCTCAGATCAGTACACTACCACCATCTAGAAATGAGAACCTGAAATGTTCTAAAGTTACCTTTTACACACTCTTCTTGCTCACTTTCCAGTGAGAAAAATTGTTCCTTTTTCTCTCAGGTGATAAATGTCACTTTTGCCCTAAATTTTAAAGTGGGATTCTACTTTTAAAACTTAGATAAAAGAATATTTGATAGAACTGTCAGACTGGTACGAAATAAAATTCTCTCTGTTGTCAGAGCCTTGAGGGTCTTTAAATCTCATTGGCTGAAGCTGTATGCATGTTTCTGTTGGTGCCCCATTTCCATATCAAGGAGCTTTAATTTTTGGATTTTAGTAATGAAGGTATGAACCCAATCTGTCAGGTTTCTTGTGAGGTTTACTGTACCCCTTAGCTTAGAAATGAATGAAAGGAAGTAATAAGCCAACTCTGAGAGGGTCCAGATGAAAAGGATTATAATGTGGTAGGAAAAATATGAGCAAGCCCAGTGCTGCTATGTGACTCATTCCTTTCAGGGCATCTATTTTGACAGCGTTTTTGAATCACATATCAATCACGATGTTGGTATTTTTGGCGGGGTGGTAGACCTTACCGTGATGTTCTCAATCATAACTGCTGAAAGTGAACAAAGAGGGGAATTGCAAGTGAAACATAACAGCATCACAAACATCTAGTTTTTTCTCGAGTTAGATGACGTCCTTTACATTACTCCAAGAAAGCCACGGCTTTATTCCCATGAAACTAAGACCCTGATGGGTCTTTCCAGCTGTTGGCTATAGGAACTATTTTTATTCTTTTATTTCCTTTATTTTTTTAATGTTTATTTAAGAGAGAGAGACAGTGTATGCCCATGTGAGCACTGCAGAGCGTGACACAGGGCTCAGTCTCACGAACTGTGAGGTCATGACCTGAGCCGAAATCAAGAGTTGGATGCTTAACCAACTGAGCCACACAGGTGCCCCTATTTTTTTTCTTAATTTCTTTTAGAGTGTGTGAGACCCAGAGGCCCAGAGGATCTTAATTAAGCAGGCTCCATGCTCAGCGCAGAGCCTGACACAGGGCTCCATCCCAGGACCCTGGGATCACAGCCTGATCAAGAATCAGATGCTCAACTGACTGAGCTGCCCAGGTGCCCCAGGAACTATTTTTTTTATTAGTTTCTACGCCAGAGTTTCCCTTCTCCAGCCTTGTCTCCTATCCTAGGAATAATTCATTTAGGGCTTACGGTTTTTCCCTTGATGTCCTGGGGACTAAGCTTGCTCTGGGATCATTCCACCCTGTGCTGCATGTATTCCTTCTGGGAAGAAAATCCTGTCACTTCAAAGGAGCAGCAGATACCCAGGGTGTATCTAGAAATAAAAATTTGACCCTTTGTCTCTGTCCTTTTCATCTCTCTCTCTTGCAGGCATCCTTTCCTTCTGTGCAAACAGACCGTTGTAATAGTGGTAGTCTGTCATGCTGTTAGAGGATATGCATCACTGCTCCAAATGGGCACTGTCATTTCATGCGGAAATCTTTCGTGCAACATGGGGCTTGCAGCACATGTCCTTCAATACTGAGAAATAGCTCTGATGGACATGGTCTTGAGGAAATAGTCCCGACATTGCAGAATAGTTGGGTAAAATACCCACATACCTAACGAAAAGAAAAAGTTGCAGATCAAGCTCCTCTGTCCTCATTTCCTTCTTTCCCTCTTCTAAGGAAAAATGGACCGAATTGGTGTTCCTTTGCACATTTGGCAAAAATCATTTACAGTTTGAGTTTACAGAAATGGTATCTCAGTACACATGTACTTTTGAATCTTTACGTCCTGGGTTTGAGAAGTACTCCTGTTGATGCACGTAGCTTTGGGTCCTTGAACTTGTAAGTACTATTCCTTGAGTGAATGTGCCATAAATTATTTACATTTGGTCCTCCGTATTTGTGGATCCTGGGTTTTCAGATTTGCTTATTCAGTAAAGTTTATTTGTAACCCCCAAATCAGTACTTGGGCTTTTGTGATCATTCATGGATCATAGGGTGGTGAAAAATTAGTCACCTGATGCACAACTTACCAGATGAGGCCAAACAAGGCAGCGGCACTCTGCCTTCTCGCTACAAGCAGTTGTCCTTTTTGCATTCGATTTAGTCCTGTGTTTTTCGCATTTTGGTGCTTCTTGCTGGTGATTTTGCTATGTAAAAAGAGTGTTGCAAGCATAGTGCTGAAGTGCTCCCTATGTTCCTGAGCTTCCCAAGACTGAAATGTGCCTTGGGAAGAAAATATGTGTGATAGATAAGCTTTGGTCAGGCATGAGTTAGCTGTTGACTGTGAGTTCAGTGTTCATGAATCAACAATAGGTACTAAGTAAAGTGTCTGCAAACAGAAACATGCAGAACAGTTATATGTAATGTGACCAGAGGTTTGTGGAAACAGAAACATGCAGAACAGTTATATGTAATGTGACCAGAGGTTTGTGGAAACCTAACCCTGTGTTTCTCGTAAGAGCAATGCTGAGTCTTTGCCGAGTGTTTCTAGAATATGACCACTGTGAAGAATGAGAATCAAGTATCACCTTATTGATGGGCATTTAAGTATTTTCTGCAGTTTTTAAATTGTTTACAGTCCTTGTCTATGTCAACTGATGCACAGGGTTTGGTTTCTAAGCTTATATACTTAAAAGTACTGTTGCTGAGTCCTGGGTACGTCCATCTTGAAAGCTGAGTGACTATCATTGCAGTGCTCCCTAAGGTGGTTAATTTCCTCTGGTGTAGTTGATGCTAGTGAGTTCATCCCTTAGGCTACTCAGAGCGTGCCTATGTATCAGTGAATTAATGTTTTAGTACCTACCTGGTGTTAGAGATTGAGTAATAGCCGTGAGCTGTCATCCAGGAGTTTATAATCTATTTCTGCTTATAAGATTTAAAAACATAAACTAAGAAACTGGTTGCCATCCATTTCAACCTTTATCTTTCTGTGAGAGGAGCATAGATTGAGATTTTTGGGGGAATGTTTGATAATAGTAGCTAATATTTATGGACTTCCCTTTGTACTGGACTGGACTTCTCTTAATGCGTTTAATCTTAGTAACAACCTAGAAGAGTAGATGTTACTAGTCTTACTAAATAGGGAACTGAGGTGCAAATAAATTGATCAGCTGTGTCCAAAGTCACACAAATAAGTTGACAGGATTCAGACTCAGGCTCCCTGGTGTCTGAGCTTCCATTCTAAACTGTTGTGCAATATGTGCCTCAGTTTACCATTTAATTTCATACATGTAGCCATGGCCTAAGAGGTGGTCTGCGTTTACAGATAAAAATACTTCAGGAAAGTTGGGGAATCTAGCAGGAAGTAAGTATGGGGTTGTATATGTGTTTTATTTTTATTATTTTTTTAAAGCTTATTTTGAGAGAGTGTGAGTGGGGGAGGGGCATAGAAAGAGGGAGAATCTCAAGCAGGTTCTGTGCCGTCTGTGCTGAGCCTATGCGGGGCTCTAACTCCCGAAACCGTGAGATCATGACCTAAGCTGAAATCCAGAGTCAGATGCTTAACCAACTGAGCCACCCAGGCACCCCTCCCTGTATGTGTATTTTGAACCAGGTGTGGAGGGGAGATAGGACACACAGGGGACCATCTTGGCTTCAGTACTGATGATCAAATCCGTGTTTTATATTGGTGAGAGGGATTCTTAATGTCTAGCTATTTTCATAACCATTTACAAGGCCATTGAGTAGTTTTGGAAGAAGGGGAAAGTTTGTGTATTCTTTCTGTCCTTGTTTATTTGCTCAGATGTGGGTTTTGCTACTTCTGCAAGATGGCGTTGAGAAACTCTACCACTTTTTGAGGGCTTTTCTGTGGATCAAGTACTGTGTGAGCACTCTGTATAGTTCCCAGAACAATGCTGTAATACCGTAATAAGTTACTTGGTGTTGAGAAGGATTTGAACTCGCTAGGTCGACTCCATAGCACACATTCCAGTACTCTGCTCTGCATTTACTCCCTTGGTGAAGATGGAGGGTGGAGTTGGCAGGGGTGGGGGTTGGAGCGAGCCTGAAGTAACTATCACTTAGGAGGGTGACATCCCTCCGTGGCAAGCTGCAGGCTGCCCATTGAAATGGAATGCCGCTCTGTTAATTTCTGCTCAGAAAGGAGAAGCTGCAACTGAAGCATCACGGAGGGGCTCAGGGGTTCCGAAGGCCACCGATAGCACCATCTTACTTTGGAGATAGCTTACTTATTCCTAGGAAGGCTAACGAAGTGTCGGAGATGTTCACAGTGAGGTGTCTCAGAACAGTTGCCACCTCATTTCTTAGAATCGGTCACTTTTTTTCTTAACACATGAGCTATGCTTTATCTTCTGAAAGCAAATATTCATGGCCAGAGAGAATTAAGGTTATTCTTGGAATCTATGTCTTTCAAACCCTTGATGGCAGCCTGTGCTAAAGCACGTTACACTCATGGCCCAATAGATATACGGTCTATAAATCCAAGTAAAAGATGCTCTTTCCTAAAACAATATTTCTTTGCCAAGTGAATGGCACTCCATTTTCTGTACCATTTTATTTTTCCAAAATATGGTTGTCTTTTAGGTGGAGAAGATGCACGTATATGATGATTAAATTCCAGAAATTATTTGTACTGTGGTATTGAAGCCACCTGGTTGGATATCGTTTAAAGTCCTTAGCTCATAAAACCCAAACTGAAGAAATTGTTTACTCTTTAGATTTGGTCATGAGATTACTTAGGTCTTTCATGAATTGCCAATGTCTGTTCTTTGTGGTTATGCAGAGATTGGAAACATTTGTTTTATAAAATTGTTGACTGCATAATAAACAGTGGAGAATCAAGGCTCAAGAGGATATTGAGAAAGAGAGCTTACTGTAGTAGGTATGTTAATATATTTAGATCTACAGTCTTATTTTTTTTTCTAGAAAATAATTTATCTGGGAAATACTACACTTCCAAAGTAAAACATTTTTTTTTTTAATTCTTTGGTAACTTTTCTTGTATGTCTTCTGAGGTATGATGTTTTGCACATGTGGTGAGAATCTAGATAATGACAACCCAACTTGACAAACTTTCATTTGAATTTTACTTGATATCTTCAACTTAATTTTTACTCAATGAAATGACTTCCACTGAAATAAAAATAAGAAACATAAATCACAGGGTAGCCTTGTGGGGTGTCCTGAATTGTTTGTGGGTGACTTCTGGGACTTTCTGCTTTGTTTCAAGTATACTTTTTAAAACTTTCTGATGACTTTATAGGTAATTGTCCTCACTGTTTGTGTCTGCGTTTCTATCCACACCTGCCCCTGTTGACTTCAGTAGTAAAACATTATCACAATGGGAGGTGGTTTGTTATTTTGTTTCTCTGTGCCTAAATTTTATACCTGTAGACTTCACAAAGTAGCACAATTCTCAGAAAATTATTCCTTTTCCTGGCTTTATTTTTCTGGTTTACAGTTGAACCAGAAGGGCTGGAATGACTTAAGCCCAGGGCTTTAATCCCGGCTGTGTCATCCACAGTCCTGAGATCTCTTGTATTTTAACTTTATCATCTGCAAATGGGAATAAATACTTCTCTTCCATCCCAGAGCATTGATGTGGGAAAAATCCTGCAAAGAGCTTTGGTACAGGGAAATTCTTTTGTACATAATATTATGGAAAGAGGCATTATGCTGATTTTCAAAGTCTTGTGACTGTAAAGTTACCAGATAGAAGACCTCAATTTATACTCATTGTGAATGCTAAACATATTTACGAGTAATGTTTTTCTACTTAGGTGAGTAGTATAGTCTCATTGTAGAAGATCAGAAAATGCATTTTAGGAACAAAATATCAATGTTTCTAATTCCAAAGCCCCAAGACAGCACTGTTTACTATTTTGTTACATATTCTGCCAGTATGATTTTGTTTTCTCTTGTGTTCATGTCAGTAACATCTTGTCTTTAACTGTAATTTCTGAGTACTTGTGAACTGTTACACCGATGGGTATTTCACAGTTAATTGAACTAGTTCCTTGTGGTTTGAGTCTCAGGATGGTCTGTCTCTGGCTGCCTCTTAAGTTTCACCAAGATGAACATCCCTGTCTCTGAGTCTTGGCACACATTCTAAATCATTTCCACAGGATCACGTTGAATATGGTGTAAGGAGGCAGTTCAGGATGGTGAAAATAAAATGGGCATTAGGAGAATGAGGTTTGATTTTTAACTCTACTTTTAATTGTTACTGTAACCTTTAAATCACTTTCTTTCCTGGGCTTCTCAGTCACAGGGGTAAAGTGAGCTAACTCCTGAGAGGATTTCATTCTGAGTGCAATCACTTGGAATATTTTACAGAAGAGGAAACTCGGAGTGAAAGGGACTCCAGTGTCTCTTCTTCCAGTGAGTACTGTTTGGTAGTTGACTCTTTCTGGTGGTGGTGAAGGCCCTGAGCAGCCTGTGGTGCTTTAGAATAGACCTAGCTATCGTCCTCGAGAACCATGGGTGATGATGATGGTGTCTGATGATGATGGTGTCTGATGCTGAACCTGTTCTGACCTCAGGAAACCCTTTCACTGGCAAAGTCCCGCTAGGTAGGTTATTGACTTCAACGTCGTTTCCTCTAAAAGGCTCATCACCTGATGAACAGATAAAACGTGATCTGTCCGTAAAGTGGAATATGATTTGGCCATAAACAGGAATGAAGTACTTTTATGTGGAGCAACCTGGATGAACTTAGAAAACATCATCTAAGCCCAAGAAGTTAGTCACAAAAGACCACATAATACATGATTCCATTTATATGAAGCACCTGTAATAGGCAAACCTGTAGGGATGGGATGTTGATTCATGCTGCTTAGGGCTGGGGGATGGAGAGGCCCTGGGGGGGGGGTTTGGGTGGGGGATGTTAAAAGGTGTAGGGTTTCTTGCTGAGGTTCAAATGTTCAAATTTGATTGTGGTGATGATTACACAAATCCTGGAATACACCAAAAACTATTGGATTGTATCCTTTAAATAGGTGAATTCTATTTCAATACAGCTGTTACCAAAAAGAAAACAAAACAAAATTCTAAAAACCTTTTGTTTCTAGATGTTTGACTTGTACCTAAGTGAAAACTGATTATATTAAACTCCTTATGTGTTGTTACTTCATTTCCTGAGAATCTCCGTTTGAATCAATATAGGAAGATGACTGAATTACAAGACTCTTCTTTGGAATTTTTGTTGTTGTTGATCAGAGCTATTAATATTTTTTTTGAATTAATTTTTTTAATGTTTATTTTTATTTTTTATAGTTTATTGTCAAGTTGGTTTCTTTTGAGGACTTCTGTTAGTAAGATACCTCCTAATGTCAGCACTTTCTCCTGTTTCCCTTGTTTCTAAGAGTTTCTCAATTGCGTTCGTGATACTCACTTTGACTGCTTCTGAAAAGCCAGTATTTCGATAGCTTCAATGTGACTTGAGTTTTATATTTGATATTTGATAGATAAAACTGCATTCATTAATTTTGCCATAGTAGACCCAAATAGTTTGGGGTTAATACTTCTTTTTTTTTCTACTTTTTTTTTATAGTTTATTGTTAAGTTGGTTTCCATGTAACACCCAGTGCTCATCCCCACAAGTGCCCTCCTCCATGCCCATCACCCCCCTTCTCCTCTCCCCCTCCCCCATCAGCCCTCAGTTTGTTCTCAGTATTCAAGAGTCTCTCATGGGTTTGCCTCCCTCCCCTTCCCCTCCCCCATAGTCCTCTGCTAAGTTTCTCCTAGTACTTTGTTCTTGATGCTTACATTGGAATGCACAGCTTTGGGTTTTTCTGGTTATTTGCATGAGCATATTGATGAATTGCCCATGAGGCAGGTGCCTGGGGAGCCTGAGACACTTGTTCTCTGTGAGGGCACTCTTCCCCTTCAGTGTATTAATTATGAAAGGGTGAGTTCAGCCACGGACAGCAGAAGTAGGGGTAAGCATTGGGTCCCTTAGAAATTCATACCATGTTTGGTCATTTCCAGTGAAATTTTCATGTCCCTCAGGAATTTCTACCAGATCCATAAACGTTAAGGTTAAAATTCAGTCAACAAATACTGTTTGTTTTTCTTTACAAGGGCCTGCAAAATGTGCGTGGAGTTACTTAACCATGGATTACCTAAGGGGTGAATGAAAGAAAATGCTGGCAGTTTTGTCTTAGGCCTCTCTTGTTCTGCCATTGCATTTTGTCATGATATCAACCAGAGAGTCAGGCTTTTAAACCAAAACGCGAGTGAACCATAAAAAGTATCTTGAGACAATCTTATGTAGCAATAGCAAATTTGGCAGAATTTCTGAAGCAGCTTCATGGCTCGTATTTCCAATAAATTAATCTATTTAGATATGTTTGGGGTACTTTTTCTGGCAAAATGGGGAATTGTGCAACTAGGAGAGACTAAGTCGGATCTTGGAATTAGTCTGAGACTTTGATCTTACATAAATAAGTTTCTTCGACAATGTTTCTGTTTAGTATCTGAAATAAATCCAGCTTCAAGAAAGCTTTTAGCTGGACTATTTTCTGTGTTACAGAGAGGTCAGAATTGTCTCCCTTGGCGAGTAAAATTTGTTAATAGTGGGTTCCTGAAAATTGAGAGCTTTTTTTCTCGTTCATCTGGAACATCCTCCCTGTAAACTGTAAATAACATCTTTATTTAGGCTGTGAGGCTTCAGAGAATTGAGATAGCAAATGAAGCACAAGTATTTTTGAAGACTTTTCCATCCACCTATGGTATTGCACACCTATGTGCCCAGCACAGAACATGTGACTTATTCATTCAGTGAAGATTTACTGGGGATTGATGATGTGCTGGGTACTATCGTGAGGTTACAGAGATGAAAAGGCAATGTATTTATATATTCTTACTATAGCATTTATGATATGTGTTAAATGACAGTCTAGAGGTGGTATATGTTCTTTGGGGCAGAGATTGACAAGGAATTAGGAAAGAAACTGAAGAAGAGTTGACTCTCGAATTGGAGAGTGGAACGTGAGTGGGATGGCTTGGGGAGAGGTGGGGCGCGGTTTTGGGGGAAGGCATTCTAGGAAAGGCCCAGAGGTAATGGTGTGTTTTCAGGGACTGCATGTGGTTGATGCGACTAGAACAGAAGGTGCCTGTAGAAGCGACGAGAGAAGTTGTGATACAAGTTCTGTTTTAGGAATGTAATCTAGAAACAATCTTAGGATGGCTTACAGTGGATAAAGTCAGAGTTAGAAAGCCCAGTCAAAAGTCGGCTCTCCTAATCAGGCAATGAAGGATTGTGGAGGTAGACAAGGTCTTAAAAGAGTGAAGGAAGGGGAGACCTGAGAGGTGATGCCTTGGAAGAAAAGGGCAGGACTTGGATTCCTACTGGTACTAAAGGGACCCCTTTGAGGTTTTTCCAAAAGTTGTGGGTCTTTAATCAAGAGAGGCCCACAGGTCTATCTCCATGTAAAAATCAATGTGTGGTTCCAGAAACCCATTCATAGACTATCAGAGGTCTGTGGGTCCCAGGTTCAGAAGCCTTTATCCAGTAGAAGGGTGGAGAAAGGAATAACTCCCATGGGAATTTGACACGTGATCGGTACAGCCAACAGACTGGACCAGTTGCATAGAGTATCTTAGAGGATGAGGATGTATTGAGATTTTAGATGTATGGAAATTTCCTCATAAGAATAAGAACTGTTCATTTACCTCTGTTTTGTATTTATTGTAGACGTATGCTGTGCTAGAGACTGCCTGATGCAGGATTGAGGATAATAAAGTGTGCTGGACTAGATACAAAGTCTACACACAATTCTAGTAGAGCTGCGGCTTCACATGTAGAGTACCCTGGTTTAAATGCTTTGGGGGTAGTTCTGTTTTACTTGTTTGGTGTAGGAGGCTGCCCCCTTATTGTATACTGGCAGTCTTGACTTCAGGTAGTACGCATTTATATTCTTATTCTTTGATGAAAATGTAACTAATTACTGGAGGGAGACCACTCAGAATAAGGCTGGAAGAAAAGTGGATTATCACATCTAAGCAGGTCCTGTTTCTACACATTGAATGCCTTTGCACTCAAATGTTCCATATTTAAGTTGACAGAGTTCTTAAGCAATAATTTCCGTATCTGAGGCATCGCCGCTTGGAGAATATCTTGGATCCCCAAGAGCACTGATAATTTGTAAAACAGGTTGGAAAGGGATTGTGAAATCAGAGTCTGTCTTCCAGGTGTATGAGGTCATCTGTCTTGCTTCCTCTCTACCAGGTTAAAACCACACCTCAGGGCTCCAGGAACCTATGTATCTGGTTCAAAGAGATTTTGTATTCGGGTATTTCACAATTACTTTTCGGTGTCCTTAGTAATTTCCATCTTAAGGCTCATTGATGAGGAAGGTTTACATGCTTTGCTCCCATTGGGCTAGCTTCTTGATCAGTATCACTGGGTGTAGCTCAAGCAGTCCTTTGGAGAAATGTTCAACTGAATTGACAGAATGAACAGTTCTGCCATTCTGGTCTAGCTCTTTGTCCTTAAAGTGTGGTGCCAGGATTAGGAATACCAGAGTCACATGCAAACTCATTAGAAATGCAGACTTTCAGTTCCTGTTCCTAATTTTCTGACTCGCTCTATATTTTAACAGGATCCTACAAGTGATTGATGTGCGTGCTGATGTCATGTTTGAGACTTTGTGGACTAGTTTATCTGCTATACAGGAACCTGGGGTCTCAGAGCCCTTTTGCTGAAGTTTAAGCCTTTTTCCGTTTGTTTTCTACTTAGAGGTGATGGGGAACATCTGGTGATCATCTTTTATATATAAATTTTTGTTGAATTAAGGATGATTTGGGTGCCTTCTTAGTCTTTTTAAGCTTAATAACTGAAATTTGTATAATATCTCCTCATAGAGAAGATTATCTTCTAGACATTTTTTTATTTTTTTATTTTTATTATTTTTTAAGAGAGAGTGAGAGGGAGGAACAGAGAAAGAGAGAGAATCTTAAACAGGCTCCATGCCCAGCCTGGAGCCTGATGCAGGACTTGATCTCATGACCCTGGGATCATGACCTGAGTCAAAATCAAGAGTTGGATGCTCAACTGAGTTACCCAAGCACACCCCTGTTTCCTAGATGATTGTTTTTAAATCAGACTTCACAGCAAACATGGAACGTGATGTGGGGCTTGAACTCAGAATCCTGAGATCAAGACCTGAGCTGAGATCAAGAGTCAGATGCTTAACCAACTGAGCCACCCAGGCGCCCCTCCTAGATGACTTTCACAAAATATTTCTGAAATGAGCAAAATACTCTTATCAGGGTCTGGTTGCTGCTAAGTAAGCAAAATAATTCCTGATCCATGTATTTTATGTTCTTACTCTTAATGTCTAGGGACATTTGTCCATATTTTCAGTTTCATTTTGTGAAGTTATTTTTTAAGCATTGAAAATAGCAGCTTAATTCTTCCTTGAGGGAACTTCAAACTGAAAAAGCGCTGGCTTCTCTTCTTGTTTCTGAAGGATGGAACAGGTTGGACCAGTGGTTTTGGAGTCTCTTTTGGTTGCCATTTTAGGCTTTTTGCAAAAAAGAGAGAGAAAGGAATGAATAACAGGAGATAAGAAGGGAGGGAAGGGAATAATCCAAAGCAGAAGAACTATCGGTTGGTCAGATGGGAAAGGAGTTTGATGTTGGTGGAGGTTTTATACATCTTTTGGGTTTTGGGATTTAAAGGAGAATTCCTTAAAGTATTAACATTTTTCTCCTAATTTTTAAGTATCAGAGCTTTATCTACCTCTTGTTTCTGTAAAATTTCAATTTTGGTGAAGGAAAAAAGGCCATAAAATATGACTGCTGTGGTCAAAGATTTTTTTGTAAGGCATCAGGAATACTGTCTAAATCTTCCCCTTTTGCATATTTCCAGTCTGGGCATCTCTGAATTTAATATAGCTTGTAGATCTATGTGAGATGTTCCTTATGTTACTGCAATAAAGTATCCAGTTGAGAAAGGGAGGACAATCTAGGCAATATCTTTTAAAGTGATTCTTTAAATCATGCCTTTTTAAAAGGTATTTGTATAGTTTTAAAACATTATAAGAGCTGGGGGAACTTGGCACGTTTGGGATTTACTTGACCATCTTGTCACAAAGGGAGGAGATAGTAGTGGTTAATTCATTCATTGTTTTCCCTCACATTTACATAGGGTTGCAGGTTCAGCATTACCTTGTTGGGTTGTAATTTAATGAACATGACCAGTTTCTTTATCTTACTAAGTCCAAATTAGTGCTTACAAAAGCTGTGAGGCTGTTTGGCAAAGAAGACTTGGATGAGTGCTTGCTCTGCAGTTACAGTCTACCCATCTTCAGTGTGGCTTTCATTGTTCAGTAATGACTATTTGCTTGAGGTCCTGCCTTTGATACTTCATTTTATTGAATTTGTTTGCATCCCTGGTAATCCTCAAAATTTGTAGGTCTGGGAAGGCTCTCTGTTGAAGGAGGTAGAGGTTCATTTGTGCAAACACTGCATGCCGATTGCCTAAGCCACTGAGACAAGCAATTTAGCCTTCCATGATTGGACATGTACCTAGCTAACATGAAAGCATTTCTCTTTTCCCTCAGCAGGCACATGGCGTCTGAGTTAGTGTGAAAGAATGCAAGGATGTGGGACCTCATGGCTGTTCTTACTGCTTCTGTGTTCCTTGGAAAATAGCCATTGCCTTTTTTTTTTTTTTTTTTTTTAATGACAGGGGACACAGCTTATTTTCTAGGGATTCTATAAGGATCAATAAGTATTTCATGAAAAGGTATTTATAACAAATGATGAACCATTGTTTGGCTGTTTATGTGATTCTCCTGGGGTCTTTTTGATTTTGTAGTTTTTTTGATTTTGCAGTTTTGGTGGTTCCTTCTTTGCTCACTTTTATGAGTGGGGGTGGGGTAGAGGGATGAAGCCTGAGGGGAAGGAGAGGCATTAGAAGGTCCGGGATTTGAGTTGGTTTAACAAGGGAAAGCTCAGGTGACTGCAGATTATTTCACCTAGTTTTTGCTTCATATTCCTTCATGTGATGTGAACTTTTATTAGCATTAGGATGGACTATATCGATTGAATTTGGTTGAGGTGGATTTTCAGAAGTAACTTTCAGCATGTGTTGATCCTGTGACGAGTTTGGCTGGCAAATGATAGGAATTGGTCCCTTAGGAGTGATGAAGTCTTTGCTGAGAAGAGTTGATCAAGAAGTGTTGGGAATCACTTGAACCATTGGAAAGGACACAATTAAAAATAATTAAGAACAAAAGGTGCTATACTCTTATTTCTGGAAGGTTGAGTTAATCCGCAAAAAGTATATTCATCATCTCTTGCTGCGTGACCAATTAATTCACAAACTAGAGGCTTGAAATTAATAGTAAACATTATCTCAGTTTCTGAGATTTCTATCTCCAGTTCCCAGGAATTTGAGTGCTTGTGCCTCAGGATATCTTGTGAGGTTGCAGGCTTCTGAAGGGGCTGCCAATGTATGAAGGCGTAATTGGGGCAGGGGGATTTGCTTCAATGGGTTTCATTTGACATGGTTGGCGAGTTGCTGCTGGCTATTGCCAGGAAGCCTCACTTCGTCCTAGTGAAGGTGTTTCCATGGAACGCTTGTCCTCACAACAAGGAAGTTGGATTTCGCCAAAGCAAGCAAGCAGTCTGAGAGGCAGGAAGATGGAAAATGCAATGTCTTTTACTCCCTAGCCTCAGAAGTCCTATACCATCACTTCTGTGATGTCCTTTTGGTAACACAAGTCAGCCCTGTTCATTATGAGTGGAAACTGTACAAGGGCATGAATACCAGGTAGCTAGGGTCTTTGGGGGCTCTCTTGGAGGCTTGGCTACCACAGAAGCGCACTTGATTTTTAAAAAAAATCTTAGATGCTTTTCTCTTTCTAATGGTCCGATAACACCAATTTACAGCTTCCTTAAGCTCATACATGGAGTGGAATATATGAAAGACCAGAGTTTTCAGTTTGGGAGAACTCATACACCTTAGGGTAAGGATTTTCTTAGGGCTAATGAAAATATTTAAATTGATACAAATGAATATACTAATTGGCCTGTATTACTAGCCATATGCATTGCTGTTAAAATTTTTGAGCTCTAAGATTACTTTGTAGGGAGAGAAACTGTAATTAGAGGTCTACCACTGGAGAATCTAATTTAGTATTTGAGGCAGATTTATTGTTCATAATCTCTTCCTTATATGAGAGATTCTCTTGGAGATTTGGTCAACTGCCTGACCTAAGATAGCTTAAATAAACTCTGCACAGCATCCATTGTGAATTCATAGTTATTGTCTTGATAGTTGGAGGTTTTGGTTTATTTTTAGATTTTGAGTTCGGCATAGGGTCCTATGGGAGTAAGTTCATTATGGCATCGGACAGATGACCCATGTTTATTTTTGGGATGCCTTCTACATGTTAGTGCAGAGTTTACATTCTGTACTCACTGGCCTTGATGAAGACCTTGACCTCCCTCATTGTGTTTTAACCTTGGCAAGATCTTTCTTTATGGCTGACCTTGCACTTCTCAGAACTTCTTTGCCATTTCCTCTGGGCCTCCTGAATAGGGGCTATTTAATAATACCAGTTGAAGGCAATTACAATCCTCTCAATGGATTGTAATTAGTTGTTATAGCCCATTTTCCAGTCATCTGACATGGGGCTGCTTTATTTTTATTGAAGACTATTTAGCTCTTTTTTTTTTTTAATTGTTGGCTGATAAAAATCTGAGGAAGAGGCAAATGCTGATTTTAGGATAGGAAGACTATTCTAACTTTAAGGAGAGGCATCTGGGAATCAGAAGACATGGGCACAATTTCTACTTTATTGTGGTTGTGTTGGGCATATAAGAGAACATGGTGAAATCCCAGGATCCATGTCAGGGATCAGAGTTCTGGTTCCAATCTTTACACTAATTGGTCATGTGACATGGAACAAATCATTTCTCCTCTCTCTTCACCAGTTTTCTGAACATTAAATAGAAGGTTTAAACCAAGTTATCTTTATTGCTCCGCTGCCCCTAAAGTTCTGTTAAAACTTGGCTGCTGTTCTTATAGATGACATTAAATGTTATGAGACCAATCAAGTCTAATTCTTCAGCTTGAGGTTTTGAGAATCAGTCTCTTAAAAGAAGTTCTTTGGGCATTTAGTGGTGATGGGAAAAGTCTGGTCCCCCATGACAGGTATCATTAGTGGAAGATTTTCTCCATGAACAGTTTGGGAGAATTTGACTTTGTTCCAGAATGTAGATAGAAGAGTAGAATTGAGTTTGTTGTTTCTGAAGCACTTCAGCTCAGTGGGATTTTAAAGGAAATCCCTAGTTAGGATTATTTTTTAATTCTTAGAAATCTGGGATATGCGAGTTCAACCTAATTTATGAAGCATGATTTATCTCTTTAGTATTTCTGCACTGAAAACCAGGGCACAGGATTGGAAGAAGGTTGACATTTGAGAAGTAGGCTAGGAGATGTCCTTGGCATACAAAATAGAATTTCCTGGATGTTGTTTCTCTGCAGAATTCTGGGCATGTAGAGGATTTGCTTCTAGGTACTTTTCCCTTTCAGAGTGATGATCAGGGTAGGAAACATCTCAGTTTCATATGTAATAGTCATTAAATTAATAGTACTTGAATGAATGAAGAGATTTAGTAACAGGTTTAGCATTAAAAGAGATAGGCTGCAAGGGGGAAATCCTTTACCCTAAATTGTGAAGAGTGGATTGGAGGACTAACCACTTTGAGGCTGGGTTACTTTTTCCAAGTGCTAAAAGGGAGAGAAGTTACTATGCTTGGCATAAGGGTGACAGTTTTGGTCATGAGAGCTCTGTAATATATTCAACCATGCATTTGTAACAATGCATTTACCATGGTCTTTAGCACTTAGACTTTCTTCATCAGATAATACTTGGGCAGTGCCAGAAAACTGAGTGATCATCTTGTTTCAGTTGTCAATATGAGTTTAGAAGATACGAGTTCTACCAATGGGTTATTTCAGTTGAGGTGTTTGAAAAAGAGGTAGACAACTGGAGTGAAGGTGGGGTTGGTAACTGAAAAGTCTTAATTTTAATGGCTTCGCATTTATTACATAGGTCAAATTAAGGCTGAATAACGTGAGACAGAATGATTGGGGGTGGTGGTGAGAACATGCTTTGCAGTTGATTCTTCTGTAAGCACCCCATGACTGCCATTTGGTTAAACCTACTTCTATTTGAATAGGGATTTAGACCAGGCTAGTTGGCTGCCACATCAACTTCTAATTGGCGTGTGATCCCTTGTGCTGATTCTTTTTCCTTTGTCTCCAGATTCCACTCCACACTCTGCTCTGTACACCCCTTCCATCACCCAGCCCACCTTTATAGACTCTATCAGAGGCCCCCTTTCTCTTCAGTCTGGTTTTGGTTAGCCTGTTGAAATCGAAGCAGGGGTGAATTGGCAGCACTTCTTCTGTCCCTGCTCCCCACTGCTCTTGGCTTTAGGCCTTGACATGAT
Source organism: Cryptoprocta ferox (assembly GCA_028646485.1). Classification (NCBI taxonomy): domain Eukaryota; kingdom Metazoa; phylum Chordata; class Mammalia; order Carnivora; family Eupleridae; genus Cryptoprocta; species Cryptoprocta ferox. The sequence continues at coordinate 32,396,543 of CM053578.1, forward strand.
CACCTCTCTTCACTATTGCTGTTGACTTGGAGTAGTTTTCCATTGGTGAATATGAGATGTTATTAAAATTTTCAATATATACATGTTTTTCATACAAACAACTCAGAGTTATTTTTGTTTAATGAGTTGAACCATTGGAGATTTGAGTTTTACTGCTTTCTAGCACCCAAGAATAGTACTACCTGCTTTTGTTAAAGAATCTTTTCAGGGAGGAAGAGCTCTGATATTTTATCAGTCTGCAGGGAATGAGAAGTAGTGTCCAGAGCACTGACCAGATGTTGGAGGCCAGACAATTCGTGTCCGCCATTCACTGCTGACCAGCTTTGCTACCAGTAGTTGCTCTTCAGACTGAAGGGATAGGCACAAGCCCTGGAGCAGGACTCCATATAACCCTAAATCTCAGGCCCGAAGATGGGGGCTAGAAGGATTAAGTTTTATAAGATTGTGTGTATGCTTAGAACTGGCCTTGGCACATGGTGAGTACTCAGCAACTGATTATGATCTAGTCTAATCCATTCATATTTGGGGAGGAAAAAAATAGTATGTGGGAATGTCAAGTTCAATGCAGATAAGAGTTTATTAGAAGGTCTTTTTGACCTCTGTGTGGGTCATCTAAAGTTAAAGGTATATACGTAGGACTTCGTTTTCTACCTCTGAATAAATCTTTAAACTCTTAATTTCCTTATCTGTAAGTTGGAGATCCTCTTGGCTTTTTTTGACCTTTGTGTTTTTTAAAGGTTTCAATGAGAAACAATTTGTGAAGTTCCAATATGAATTTAGAGAAGACTTTTGGAAAACATCACTATTTGGTTTTCTCCTTTTAATTAACAGTTTAACTAAACTGGGTTGGGTTCTACCCCTCTGGGCTCCTGCCATTACTTTGTTATTGTTATTTTAGGAGCTTGTTTTTTTTTTAATAACTTCATTGAGATATAATCTATATACTGTAAAATTTGCCTCTTTAAAAATCTCATTCAGTGGTTCTGAGTATATTCTGAGTTGTGTAACCATTGCCAGTGTATTTTTTGTCACTCCATAAAGAAACCCCTTACCCATTCTCTGTCACTCTCCACTTCCTCCTAGGAACCACTCTTCTATTTTGTCTTTATAGATTTACTTTTTATGAGTATTTCATATCAGATGATCTGTGGCCTTCTGTGACTTGGCTTCTTCCACTAAGCATAGGTTTTCAAGGTTCATCTGTATTGTAATATGTATCAGTATTTCATGCCCTTTTAATGGCTGAATAATATTCTATTATATAGATATACTCCATTTTCTTTATACATTCATCGACTGGTGGATATTTGAATTGTTTCAGCTTTTTGGTTACCATGAATGATGCCACTGTGAACATTGACTCACAAGTTTTTGTGTGGACGTATGTTTTCTTGGGACTTATCCTTGCTTTGTTTCTAGCTGATGCTTCCAGTGCCAGGATCATTTGAACTCTGTGTCTCTAGTACCATCAGAGGAGAGGAGGATTCCTCTGAAGTCAGGAAGATCTGCCCTGGGGAATTCTACAAGGTTGTCACGTGGACTGCTGGGATTTGAGGAAGGTGTTTTGAGCCAGGACTGTGTGAGGAATGGACACACAGGCACAGCTGTGCAGTGTGGCCTTTTGGGAGATGGACCTGCCAGCTGCCTCATCTGTAGGGGAAGAGCGATGTTAACTACTGAAAGTGGTGTCTGCAGAAACTAGTGAGGATTAATGAGTGCATGTTGGCTGTTGTATGCTCTTTGTTCTCCTCTCAGAGGTAGCCCTGCTGTAGGGTTTAATGTAGTAAGATCTTTAAGGAAGCTAGAGAAAGGGAACTTGTATTACTCTCTTGGGAATGGAGGATTATTCTTTGCTTGGTTAGGACAAATGTAAATTTCCATCATTCTAGGTGGAGAGTACCAGGTTTTTGAAACTTTGGGAGCATGTAATCAACCACATTATTGAAAGTCTGAGGCTTAGAGGACTGAGACCTTGAAGGACACCATATGGTCCTGTGGAAATAATCTCTCTGGAATTGCAGAGATCTGAGTTGGAATCCGGTTTTTGCCAATCTTCCTAAAGTTACTTAATAGGAAGAGTGGTGGTTACTTGTCAGAATTATAGTGAGGATGAAATATGAGCTCAGTGTAAAGAACTTGTCACAGTGACTGACACATAATGGATTATTTGTAAATATTAATTTCCTTTTTCATGTGGCTTATGGCTGAACTTGTAGGCAAACTATCATCTTGGAGAGAGATTGCTGTGGAGGGCCAGTGTAGCTTGCAACTGTTAGTATTTATTTGACCTTAGTTGTGACTTCATTTCCCTTTGCCGGAACTTGAAGGTCTGTGTTAGTATTAAAATTCTTTGGGGGAGCCTGGGTGGCTCAGTTGGTTGAGCATCTGACTCTTGATTTAGGGTCAGGTCATGATCCCAGGGTCGTGGGATTGGGCTCTGTGCTGAGTGTGGACCCTACTTATGCTTCTCTCTCCCTCTGTATTTCTCTCTCTAAAAACAAACAAACAAAAACACTTAGATATGCACCTGGTCTTATTTTTAGAATTCTAGGTGTGACTTTATGCTCTTTTAAAGGGTTCTTGTTGAATATCATGCATTTCTTTTACCTTCTACAGTGGTTTTCTCCAATGTGGTAGCCACCAGCACCATATGTGATTATTTGGATGTACATTAATTAAATGCAAATAGAGCAAAAAAAATTGAGTTTCTCAACTGCACTAGCCACATTTCCAGTACTCAAGAGCTGCAGATGGTGATAACCACCATATTGGCCAGGGTAGATACAGAACATTGCTTTCATCATAGGAAGTTTTATTGCCCAGTATGGCTTCTCTTCTGTAGAAGGTACAGAAGTAGGAACTTCAACAGATGCTCATTCTTAGGTTCATTTGTATGAATCTGTGTGAGGCTAAAACTCTTATTCCCTCAGTTTGGATTCCCAAAATGGTTGGTACCTGCAGTACTGACCCACAGTAGTATCTCTGTTCAGGCACTTGTTTCTCAAGTCTCCTTAAAGTTTCAAACTTAAGAGATCCAAGATAAATTTAGCCTATATTTACCCTGTAAACAATCTCACCAGCTCTCCAGACCTTCATCAAATCAGAGAGATTGATTTGTGTGTTTGGGTGAAAGTTTATATGCAAGCATGTTCTCAAGTAGGATCATTTAGAAAGAATGCATTTGAATTGAGTTTGCTCCGAGTAGTACTTAATACTTTCATATCCTTTTCTATTTATAGAAACATCAAAGCTAACAAGATTTATACGTCATTTTCAGAATTTGTAGTGCTTTTCCTAGTGTTGGAATGACTATGTGTCCATATCCTAACATGGACTTATAGATCTGTCATGCTGATCGCATTTGGATGTAAGTAGATATTTGTAATATGTATTTGATTTTGTTTTACCTCGTCTTTTTTTTTTTTTAATGTTTATTTATTTTTGAGAGACAGAGCATGAGCAGGAGAAGGGCAGAGAGAGAAGGAGACACAGATTCTGAAGCAGGCTCCAGGCTCTGAGCTGTCAGCACAGAGCCCGATGCGGGGCTTGAACCCAGGAACTGTGAGATCATGACCTGAGCTGAAGTCAGCCTCTTAACCAACTGAGCAACCCAGGCGCCCCTTTTATCTTCTGTTTTTGTGTTTTTGTGTTTTCTTCTCAGCATTGTCTCAGTAGTAAGAAGATCTGATGTGTATTCCACCACTCCACACCCCTTTCTTGCTTTCTTATTAATTAAACATTGTGGGAGTTGCTGAGAATGCAGAATAATCACAGTGTGGTTTTTGCTTTGGAGGGGCTAATGTTCCTCATGTGTGAGTGGGGATGGTAATCCATGGCCCAGGTGCCTTCCTGCTCTGTTAGTGGATTTACCGAAAGCTTAAGTGTAAGGTGCTGTGTAGACTGCTCATGGTTAAACCAACGTCAAGTATTGTCCCTTTTTAATGTGATAAGTGCAAGTGTGGGCTATTAATGAGATTCTTCATTGAGTTTTCTGGAGAGATTTTCAAGAGTGAAGAGTTGTGCCTTGGGGCTGGTGAGATGGGAGAACTTACTCTAGGTGTCTAGATGTCTGGGGAAGGAAGGATGGAACAACCATGAGACACACCCAGCCAGAGGAAAGGAGGTGGAACCCAGCTGTCTGTCCTTCTGCATTCTTGTAGGAAAAATGCAAATGTTATCAGCAGAGTGACATTGAGCCCTGCTGACAAGAAGGAGATTTGTTTAGAGACTGTTTGAAGGGTCTGTGCAGTGTGTCCATGTGCTAGGAATGAGCCATTTAAATCAGAAGCCCTGTCCTGCTTTGGGACAGGTGCTGGGGTATGGAAGCTAGGAACGTAGTTATAGCACTTTGTTGGTTTATTGGTTTATTGTTAGTGCTTTTGCATTGTTGGTGAACTCTGATAGGACTGTGGGTTACCCTGTTGGCAGTGACTTCCTTTAAAACTGTGATGGTTTGTAACGAGGCAAATACATTCCCGAATTGTTTTACTTTGACTGGTCTCAGGGTTAGATATCTGGGCCATCTTGATATACAGATCAGTGCTTGACTAAGTGAAAAGTGATATTGGAATAGGGTTAATATTCCATTGTTTAGCTTCTCATCCTTCAAATTTGCTTTTAAACTTGTATCTAGTATTTTTAAGGGTGTTAACATCATTTTTATGTAGTTTTCCTTTTAAAACCCAACTATTTTAATTACCTGCCAAAGATGCAGTAGTACCAGAAGGGAATACTTTGCATCAGGTTTAAGAAATAATATTTAATTCCCAGGACCAGGTGGGTACTGAATCCCTAGCTTTGCTATGGTAAAGGGAATGCTAAAAACAAAGAAACAAAACCAAGAAAACTTCCTGGAAAGAGAGGTCTCAAATATTGGGAAGGATGGAGATACTGTGCATTCTGTCTGACTTGACGGTTTTGAGTTGACTCTCTTGAATAGATAGTAGGGCACACGGATGTGGGGAACGATATAGAACTGCTATTAAAGGCAGCTGTTGGAAGGACCTTTCCTTACCTGATCTAGTTGATTATTTCTCTAAGATGTCATAGTCCTAGAAAAAAGCAACGAAATCTGTGAAAATGGTAGCTTTATGATAATGTCTACAAATATGTAAACTAGAAATAGGTGCAGTCATATCAGAGGTAGGCCTCCCTGTGGACAAAATGGTGAATCAAGGAAATGTTTCTGTTGCTACCCTTAGAACAGGGTCCTAGTTAATGACACTAGTCAGTCCCTATTTGCTATTTTTATGGCATTTATTGCCTTTTAATGATAGTGGCTGCCTTCTCCTGGGCTTTGAGCAGCCAAGAATAAGGCCAGTTCATCTTTGTATTCTCAGCATTTAGCACGGTGCCTGGCACCTAGAGGCTTTCAGTAAGCATGCGTTGAATGAATGAACCATTTGTACGTGCAGAATCGGATCTCTGTGTTTGAGCCAAAGGAGCTATTGTCAACCTCGGTGAGAGCACTTCTGGGAAGGTTTTGTGCTTGTGTGGTGGTGATGTAGCAGCTGAAGTCTTCTATAAAACGTGAAAACACCTTCAAATGACTTACCTCTTTCTGATCTTCATGAAGGCAGCAATATCTTATCCATGCTCTCCTACTTGTACATAGTATCTCCTCCTTGTATCTAGTAACTTCTCAGAAATTCATGAAGTACTTAGAATGTTTAATGACCCTGGCATGGAGAAGTGGGAGTGAGGCTGAAGGAGCTTCACACCCTGGGCTCTCCCCACTGTGTACCTTTACGCACCTTTTCCCTTTCACCTTGAATGCCTGTCCTCTTGCTTTCCTGTGGCTGCCCCCTGATAGTTTACTCTGGAGGTGACAGCCATCCTTCTAGGTTGAGCTTATATCTTGTGTTAAAAGGCTGTATTTTTTTTAAGTTTGTATTTATTTAGAGAGAGAGAGAGAGAGAGAACATGAGGGGAGGGGCAGAGGGGGAGAGAGAAAGAATCCCAAGCAGGCTCTGCATTGTCAGCATAGAACGTGACACGGAACTCCTGAACCGTGAGATCAGGACCTCAGCTGAAACCAAGAGTCGGACGCGTAACCAACTGAGCCAGCCAGGTGCCCCTAAAAGACTGTACTTTGGATCAGTAGGGAAAATATTTTTTTCCTGACCCTTCTACCTAGTGTAGTTGGTTTGCAGATGACGGTGTAATTTTACACTGTGGCTACTTTACAGTATCTGTGAAACCACCCAGTTTGAGAGCATGAAGGGTAGAAAGAAGGAGATAATATTGACATTGTCAGTTGCTAACTGTGCAGTTAGTTTATGGTAAATCATGTAGACTGAGCTTCGGATTTTCATAAGCAAAATGGAAACTTGGCGTGACTGAGTGGGAGAATGTACATGATGCTTAGGGGTGGCTCTCAGTAGGTGTGTCTAATAAGTAGTAGAGATTCCTTCTTTGTGTTTCAAATGGAAAACAGGTAAAAGGAGCCTTGTTTTGAAACCGAGAGGTGCTACTCTCACTAAGCCTTGCCAAAGGATATTGGTTGCTGCATATTTGTTGTCACAGTTGGGTAACACCTGATTTGTTTTTGGAATTGTGGAATTTAAGCACGTGGGATTGATAGAAGAGGATAGTTTCACAATAGTCTGGTAGCTTGAGAAGCAGGAATGATCAGAGAGCAAGAGACATGGAAAATCTCTGCCAGGGTGTATTTTATACATCTTAGACATGGTGTATTTCATAAACTTCAGATTGGTGTCCAGGGCTGCCCCGAGAAGAGGAGTTTCATGATCTGTGAGCTCACACACATCTTTGCCTTGTGCCCTCTTGCAGGAGGGGAAGCCAGATCTCCAAGCACACTCATTCCTGGGGCTCAGCAGAGATCTTATTTGAAGTTCTTCTTTCCAGCAAAAAGAGCAGAATGGAAACGGTTTCATATTCTTGCCCTGGGGGTTCCCACCCTGCATGGGGTCACACAGTTAGAGCCTTTATTCTGGTTCTCGAAATGACAGTTGTTTCATTTTTAAAAATGCATCTCATTGTTGTGGGAAAGCGAGAACTCTTTCTGTGAACTTCCTGATGGGTGTACTCAACACAGTTGTGACATTTTTAAAAAAAGAAATTGCAATGCAGCAATGTTTTAACTGGCCCACTTTAAGAAACCATGTAACTCCTGATTATTTAGCATAACAACAGATCTTTACGTTGCAGTTTTAACTATTTAGTTCTGTTTTTGAAGCACTTAAAGTAAATGTGCTTATGGAAATGACATACTTGATGGAAACTCATACCCATGAGTGGTTCCCAAAGAGGTGACTCATCCTTATGAGTGCTCCATTTTTGTGGAGGTTTTTTTATGCCATCCAGTTGTGTTTGTTTCTGCAGTAGACTTAGCTTAATTAATCAGGATGCAAGGGGAGGTTTCCATTAAGGAAAGGGTGTGTGCCTGGGCCTTTACTTCTTCTGGATGTCCTGAAGTGAGTTATTCTGTATTTTCTAAAAGACATTCCAGGAAGCTTGTGTTAGTAAAGCATGAGAGGTATTTTTTGACCTTCACCTGTGTTTTCTGGGTCCTAGTGTGAAAAGCCAAACTTAAACAGAGGCTAGAAGGGAGTCCACCCACCCCCACAGAGAGCCAGATGCCAACAGAGGCTGGCTAAAGGGTCACTGTAGGCTTCAACTCTGTGTTATTAAGGCTCTTAAAGTGTGTTGAGGGGAGGACTAAGAGGGCACAGAGAAGTACTAGTCTTAATTTCTGGGAGGAGAGCTGCTGGTGTTAAGTTTACTTTCCTCAGGAACTCCAGAAAGGGGTAAAGCAGGTGGGCACTGGAAATCTAGAGGAACCTTTTTAGGAGTAGACTCTTGAGAGTCAGTACTTGTTTGTTTGGCAGTTGGGGTGGCAGTACTGTGGTAGGCTCTAAATTTGGGTTTTGTGACTTCGTCTTACGAAATTTTATTTTCTTTTGGAATTTGTTTCTTGCAGCGATAATCATTTGCTCTTCAGGCAGAATGTTACAAACTTATATAATAACTCTGAATGTATTAAGTACTACATAAGAACAAGCTGCTGTTAGTAATTATATAATTATAATATGTTACTGTTACTTATTTTTCCAAAATGGTTATAGCAGATTTGGTTTCCTTGTGAAATGACCATAAACGTTATCCTTAGAAATCCAAGAAGGTTGTGGAAGAACTCCTAGCTGCTCCCAAACTTATAGAAGATAAGATTGGGAAATTTACTCAGTCTTGGAGGGTCTTTATTACTTAGGGTGAAGAAAGAGGCAGAAGTCACCATGCAGTTTTATCACTAGCATCTGTTTTGTTGAGAGAATTTTGACATCATAAACTAGGAATTTGTAAAACTGGTGTGTGTTTGTGTGTGTGTGTGTCCGTCCTGCATCAGGGTAGCAACCATGTGTTGTACAGATCTCAGCCTTTACATTGCTAGAGTTGGATAGCCAGAATTGTGTCTGGTAAAATCTCACTCTTGACCGGTATGCATTCGCAATTGCCCTTTGACATGATAGAGTAATGGGACTATTGATCATCACTTACCGAGTGCTGACTTTGTGCTTACTTAATTTTCATAGCAGCTCTGCAAAGGAGGAGTTTTATCCCTCATTTACAGATGAGGAAACTGAGATTCTGAGGCGTGAAGTCATTGGTTGACAGTCTTGTGACAGGTGAATAAGTAAGGGTACCCAGTTTGAAACCAAGGATTCCAGAGCTCATTTTCTCTTTACTCTTCAAGTAGTTAAACTTTCATATAACTGATGCATTGTCCTCACTCTACAGTTTAGGTTCCTGGTTCTGTGGAGTCCAGTAGAAGTCGGGGCTGTTGAAGTAGGGCTCTGGCATTGGGGTACAGGCATCAGTACTGTGGACCATCTGAGGGCCAGGCCATGGCATGAGGATGGGTAGAGGTCAGCTTGGGGAGGTTCGGTCTGATAGAAGGCTGACATTATTGAGAGGGGAGCAGCGCTCTCTTGACCAGTGCCTGGTTCCCTAGGGCAGAAGCAGAGCTCTCCTTTTGGCTTAATGAGTGGGAGAACATCTTTCAAATTGAAAGATGGACTCTTCACACCTTGGCTCAGGGAAGGCTGTCTCACTGGGTCCCTCAGGTTCTCTTTCAACCTGGGACATCTCATTTCTTAGGAAGCTTGTATCTGGATTTTGGAAGGTAAGAACTCTTGGCTCACGGGTGGGTGTGGATGGGGGGGGGTGTGGGGCAGGCATCATGCCTTCAGCAAAGGTTGGACCTTCCCTGGTCCAGGGCCAAGACAGTGTTCTAAAATCTCTTAAACTCCCTGCTGCCCCCACCAAAGAAAGAAAAAAATAGCTACACCCTAGGTTTCTTGTTTCTTTAAGGACACTCCTTTTAACTCCTAGTCCTGAAAGTGTAATCAGTGAATCTAATAAAGTAATCCATTTTAATATGGATAATAGAAACATGTTAGAGGATGAATTCTTTTTTTTAATATTATTCTTTAATGTTTTATTTATTAGAGAGAGAGAGCGAGGGAGCGAGCTGGGGAGGGGTAGAGAGAGAGGAAGAGAGAAATCCCAAGCAGGCTCTGCACTATCAGTGCATGTGGGGCTCGAACTCATGAACTGCTAGATCATGACCTGAGCGTGAATCAAGAGGTGGATGCTTAACTGAGCCACCCAGACGCCCCGAGGAAGAATTCTTGTTTAGCAGGAAACTCCAAAGGCCATACTCTTATTCACTGGTGACCCTGGCAATGAGAATTGTAACCTTTCTCCAGGGAGACACCCCTCCCCACAGAGGGCGGGGTTGCTCCTGTGTTCTGATACTAACTGTTTACTGCAAGAGTTAATGGTGACCCTGAACAATGAAGCATCTGTTTTCGGTGCCAAAGGCACACACATGTGTGAGAAGCCGCATCTGCATTGGGAATGAGGTGATTCGCTGGTGATGTTCCTAGGCAGGTACGGTACATGCTCTTCCAGAGAGTGAAGATGAAATAGAATCGCATCCATGGAAGGCAGAAGAGGAGGGAGGGAGGGAGCCTGCGGGTGAGAAATGAGCTTGGTGGGTTTTCGAAGCCCTTGTGGCTTTGAAGCTCAGGCTGAGGCCTTTCACTTGTCTGTGTTCTCACAAATATGCTTCCAATAAAAACAAATTGAAAGGCAAAATATAAAATTCTTCCATTTAAGAGCACCTTGCTGAGATCTAGGGTAGTCGTTTAAACTGTGCTGTGATTGGAACCATACTCTGTGAATGTGTAATATGTTGTCAAGCCAGATGGTCCTATAATGTTCACTGTCCTGGTGAGTTTGTATTAAGAAGACCCAAGGTGGGGAACCTTGGCTGGGAAAGGCTGGGAAAGGCAGGGTAAGCTTTGTGGTCTGTGTGAGGGTAAAGAGAGCATCCAGCTGCTTTGATGTCTGCAGAAGTTTACCATAGCAGTCTGTCAGGATTCCTTGCTTTTTAATGTTAATTGCGGTTTTAGTCACGTGCTTTGTGGTCTGTTCATGAAGTTCTTTTCTAAAAGACTTATGAGAACTATCAAAATGGCTGCTCTGAAGGCCTAAATTATGTTCTTAGACTGTAGACTTTTTTTTTTTTTTTAATACTGTTGACTTTCTTAAAATGAGCGACTTGACCATGTGTTTGCCTCAGCAGGTTGGCTGCCCAACTGTAGTACAAGGCTGTCTACCATGACTCAGTGTATCTTTCACCCTCCTGGACTTGCTGTTTTCTCCCTTAAGTCGAACTGGCATGTGCTCAGTGCTGCCAACAGCAGTCTGTGCTTCAGCATCTCAAAGGTAGAGACTGTGTAAGGTCCCCAGACATCTCTTGAGAGGGAATATGCTTGCTTGTTAATGTATCAGAAAAGAGATTAGAAGTAAGAGGATCAGGAAAGGTTCCATAGCTGGTGATAGTAGAGGGCAGGACAATTTTAGGAAAACAAGGAAAATGAGATGAGCCTATCTTTCCACCTGCACACCTCAGTGAGATTTACGGGGAGCACCATCATGGGTGGTGATCTGGAAATCCTTCACCAGTGGTTTCAACAAGATAGGAGTAATTTACAGAGTTTTATTCCCACACTCCAATCGTGGGCATATACTTTAATCCTTGATCCGTAAGTGGGAGTGTGAGATGGATTTCACTGAATATAAAGCTCTTCTGAGGACGTCAAATGTTGTCTGCTTAAAGCTTCCCTTTGCTCACTTCTATGTTATTTCCTTATTCTGTGTTACTTCCTTATTAAGGGATTTCTGCTATGTTTGTTCCTCCTGTCTTTGTCTTCTCCCTGAGAGGGTTAGACATTAGTAGTCGATAAGTTACGTGATTTTATTTTATTTTTTTAAAGTTTGTTTATTTTGTGCATGAGAATGGGAGAGGGGCAGAGAGAGTCCCAAGCAGGCTCCACGCTCAGCTCAGCTTGGATCCCAATGCTGGTGTTGATCCTATGACCACAAGATAATGATCTGAGCTAAAATTAAGAATCAGATGCTTAACTGACTGAGCCACCCAGGTGCCCTGAGAAGTTACATAATTTTAAAATACCTCTCAACTTGAGGCATGTAGGTGGCCCAGTCGGTTAAGCATCCAACTCAAGTCAGACTGTGATGTTGCGGCTTGTGAGTTCGAGCTTTGCATTGGGCTCTCTGCTGTCAGCACAGAGCCTGCTTCAGATCCTCTGTCCCCCCCCCCCCCCCCCCGCCTGCTCTGCTGCTCCCACAGTGCTTCTCTCTCTCAAAATGAATAAATTTTAAAAATACCTCTTAACTTGGTAGGGTCAGTACATGAGGTAAAGGGTTTGGCCATTTTTTTCATTAAGTTATTCAACACATGTTTGGCTTCAATTTATCACTTTTTAATTATCTCCTTTGCTAATTATCATATTTTGACTTTCATGCTATTGACCTTAAATATACCTGCTTATCCTTCTCTGTAGGACTTTGCTGATCCTCCTTTTCCCCAGAAGTTTATTGTCTATCTGATCTAATAATATTGTTCTGAGGCTTGGGGACTTCTTACACAGAGGTGTTTTCCATTGACCTGGATAAACTCAGAAGCAAGTTCTCATAAATCACTGACTTTTGACATGTCCCCACACCCCATTTCTCTGTTCCTTATTCTCCATAGTCTAATGAAGTACATTCAGTAGTAATACAGAATGAAATGTTTCTGGTTGGTTTCAGAGTGACTAATTCCTTCCAGCAGTAGGTTGAGATAAACTTGGCTTCTGGAGACTAGACGACTCTCCTGGACTAGGTTTGCTGCTCTTCCTCATTCTTCCTCCTCCTCCACTGATTTGGAATCCAGGAAGCTTGAAAGAGGATTGGTTAAAAAGAAAAGGTCATGAGGGGCACCTGGGTGGCTCAGTCAGTTAAGTGGCCGACTTTGACTCAGGTCAGGATCTCAAGGTTTGTGGCTTCGAGCCCCGCATCAGGCTCTGTGCTGACAGCTCAGAGTCTGGAGCCTGCTTCCGATTCTGTATCTCCCTCTCTCTCTGCCCCTCCCCTGCTTGCTCTCTGTCTCTCTCTTTCTCAAAAATAATACGCATTAAAAAAAAAAAAAATCCTAAAAGGTCATGAAGAAGGACTGGTTCCCAGATATTTCAAGAAAAAGTGTGACTTGTCTTGGGCTGAAGCCCTTCTTGGGAAATAGAGATGAGCTTTGTAGGTGACCACACTATGTAGATACCTTCCCAGGTCTGGGTTACATACTAAAGCCCAGGCTGCTCTCTGTGAAGTCTGAGCTGTTTCCAAGCTCCCAGTAAGTTTTAACGGAACAGACCCCACTGTGATCGAAAATGATTTGTGTTATCTCTGTTGGAGGAGTGGCTGGCCTGAGTTTCTACCCCAGACAGATATTTTGCTTAATGACAGGCACCAGCCCAGAGCCTTGCTTTTGTAGTCCTTTAATAAATGTTAACATTGAATTGCATGCCGAATCGTTGAGTACTGAGCTGTGATTAGTTTAGTCCTAATACCTTGTAACTATGAACTGTTATTCAGGCACAAGATGAGGAATTCTCTTATTTTTTCTGAAAATGTATGAAGTAAGAAACCTAATGGAGGAAGATTGACTTACCAGGGGAAGCCTCGGTGTCCTGTTCATATTGCATTCAGTAGTGGAGGTTCAGTTTTTAATGTGTAAGTTTGAACTCCATGCATGGTTGTTTTTTAAAACATTTTAATTGAGCCTGTCAAGTGGAGATCTGAGTAACAGGGCGGAATGCACCATGTTAAGTATGTTTCTCTAGAACATAGTGCACAGAATATAATGTGAGGACTACTTTGGAAAATTTCTTGCTGGCCATTCCACTTTTCCTTGGGATGGGTAGGAACAGTCATCTGGACACTGTGTTGCTCCGTGCTGGGCCTGTTGAAAACCCAGTGGCTTCTCTGATGGCTGCATTCCCCTGGGCTTTCCTGCTCTTCTGGTCTGTGTGGAGAGCCCTATCTGCTAGCAGGTGTGAACTTGCTATTCTAGGGGGGCTTGGACTGATTCTAGCCATCACCCAATGCTTTTAAAACATTTTACTACTAAATAAATATTACTGTTGTAATTAAGGGATTCCTTAGTGTTTAATCCTAAAAGAAGTGCTTTCCTTTATCTACATTCGTCACATCTGCCTTTTGAGCTAGGTACTGTGACTGTGATCCTGGTAAGCCTAGACGTCCATGATTTCCATGATGAGTTTTGTAAATATTAGTGTCGGTAAGTCCAAGAGCTACTTTAGGATCTTAGAACCTCTTCCATCACACTTGATTGTAGACCCTCAAGGGTAATGGTCTGTGTGTGTATTTGTATCTGTGTGTTTTAATGTTTGTTTATTTTTGAGAGAGAGAGAGTGAGCACAAGCTGGGCAGGGAGGGAGGGAGGGAGAGAGAGAGAGAGAGAGAGAGAGAGAGAGAGAGATGTGGAATCTGAAGCAGGCTCTAGGCATTGAGCTGTCAGCACAGAGCCCAGCGTGGGTCTTGAACCCGTGGACTGTGAGATCATAACCTGAGCTGAAGTTGGATGCTTAACCTAAGCCACCTAGGCATCCTGGTCTCTGTGTTTTTAAACTAAGATATTCTCGAACTTCCTTTCAAAGTTACTCCGGGCGTTTACCATCAAATTGTTCTTCCTCATATTTGTCTTGGATGCTCATGACTTTGCCTATTTTCTTTAAACAATTTTTTTGCGCTTACTGAGAATCTTCGTTGTTCTGCTGGTAATTAGGCTAATATTTTAAGAATTGGAGAATCTCTGCTTTATCATCTTTTCTTAAATGACCAAGATTCATAAAGATTCTAGTGGCATTTATTTTGCACCTTCTGGTAATGTTTAGCCCTGAAAAGCTGCAATGGAGATGAGTTTGCACAGAGGAGGAAAACACCTGTATGCTAGGATCGGCTTAAATGTCTCAAGATATGTGAGCAAAGAAGTGGTATCTTCACCCTTATTCTGCCTGAATTAGGAGGCTGTCTATAATAACAACTGAATAATTGAAGTGTCTAATGTCACCACTGGCTCTTTTCTCTTTAATTGCTGATTTTTCTAATGGCATCGAAGGACCTTCTGATTGATAGTTCACATGTCTTCAGAACAAAGGAAGTTTGGTGTCATTTTTAAAGAGATTCATGAACTGAAGTGCTATTAGAACCAGTGAAGTAGAAACTGAAAATTACTGAGTAGTTACATTTATGGATGTTGGTGACTATCTACTTCTCATTTACAGAGCTCATGACTGTGTTTTAAATGAAAACAATCACCTCAGTCTTTACTAAAAACAAGAATTGTTAAGAATTTAAAAGTTAAGGGGCACCTGGGTGGCTCAGTTGGTTAAGCATCTGACTTTGGCTCAGGTTGTGATCTCATGGTTTGTGGGTTCGAGCCCTGCATTGGGCTCAGTGCTGATAATGCAGAGCCTCCTTGGGTTTCTATCTCTCCCTTTGCTGTGCCCCTCCTCCACTCGCATGCATGCTCACTTGCTCTCAAACATTAAAACATAAAAGATACAGAAGAGTGGGAAGTAGAAATTGATTCTTTCTAGCCCCCACAGAGCCTGGAAAACATGAGTTATTTACATCTTTGTCTTTATCAGCTCTTTGATTTAATTTGCCAATAACCAAGCGCTGCTATTTGAAATAACTTACTCTTTAATATGGTTGAAATGAGATCCTTTACTTAATTAAAACAGCAGTTATTTGTAGAACACACTAGTTGTGTGCAAAGATCGTGGAAAAGGTTTTCCTTTTATCCTTGTTATCCTTGTTATGAAAAAAAAGTGGGACTTTTCAAATCCCTGTTGTCTCCTCTCCCATCATCAGAATTCTTAAGGGACAAAAGACACTTAGGTTCTGGTTTATTGGGTGATTGAGGGTGAGATTGCTTAAGCTTTTGAGATATACTCCTTCCTACCAATTGTCAACAGTGGGAAGTCACTTTTCATATTCCCCATTGGATGATAGGGAGAATAAGATGGTTCTTCCTTTTTCCCCTCCCTGGGTGTTTCTCTGTCCTCCTTTTGGGTGAGCAGTGGTGCTGACTGTGTCCTCTAGGCTTCGGATTGGATTGGCCAATGGGGAGCTTGATAGCTGAGGATAGGAGGAGAGTGGTGCCAGGCGTCCTGCCCCCTGCTGCCCGTTGACTGTGTCCCTTCACGGAATCACTCTGCCCGGTGGGCACTCTTCCAGGGCTCTGGCAACACACTTTGCTCCCTTTTATCTTCAGGTTGCTTTCTTCCCAAACCGCCCTTGTTGGTTCCCTTCACTATCCCCGCTTCTTTGTAAGTAAACCCTGCAATTAAGTCTTTCGTATGGAACTATGTAGCAGTTGTTCACATGAGACACCATTGATTAAATGGTGTGCCACCATTTAAACATTTTTTTCAATGTTTATTTCTGAGAGAGAGGGAGAGTGCTGTGAGTGGGGAAGGGCCAGAGAGGGAGACAGATTCCAAAGCAGGTTGGGCTGTCAGCACAGTGCCCTTGAACCCACAAACTGTGAGATCATGACCTGAACCGAAGTTGGACGCTCAACTCAGAACCACCCAAGTGCCCCAGTGTGTCACCATTTTAATATTAAGAAACATAGTGCATTAAATGTACCTGATTATAAGATATATCTTAATTGCCCCTAAAGTTCAAAAAAAGAGTTGAGGGAAATTTATTAAGATGTTAATGGTTTTTCATTGTATTAATGATACCGTAATAAATACCTTCGGATACGAATTTGCCCACATTCCAGGTTATGTCCTGAGAAGGAAGTTAGGGACATTGTTTAGACTTTTCCTTTTTCCAGACGGCTTTCTCAAGGGTGGGACCTTTTAAGAGTGACACCACCAAAGTGTTAGTCATTGTATCCATGAGAGCATTGTGTTGACTTTTTCAAAAATAGTTTTTTTTTTTTTAAAGTTTATTTATTTATTTTGAGAGAGAGAATGTGAGTGGGGTAGGAAGAGAGAGAGAGAGAGAGAGAGAGAGAATTCCAAGCAGGCTCTATGCTGTCAGTGCAGAGCCTAATGTGGGGCTCTATCCCACAAAATGTGAGATCATGACCTGAGCTGAAATCAAGAGTTAGATGCTCAATCAACTGAGCCACCCAGGCACCCCCAAAAATCTTTCTTAATTTGGCAGGTCAAAGAGATTCCTTTAACCTGGCACAAAAATGAACATTTTCTACTTAATTATTGTATTTTTCCCCTAACTTAAAAAATCCCCTTTGTCTACTTATTTATTGGGCCTCGTTGTTTTTCTTACGCATAAGCTCTTTGTATAAAAGGTCAGAGGTCAGCTAGATTTTTCTGCGAAGGGCCAGAGAGTAATTACTTCAAGCTTTGTGGGCCATGCAGCTTCTGTCAGAGCTACTCAGCCCTGCCATCATAGGGTAAAAACAGCCCCCGACAATAGGCAAATGAGTGCATCTGGCTGTTGTCCAATATGGCCACTGAAATGGGAATTTTATATAGTTTTTACATGTCCTGAAATAGTCTTCCTCTTGACTTTTTTTCAACCACTTAAAAATGTAAAAAAGCATTCTTAGCTCATAGACTGTGCAAAAGCGGGGAGAAGGCTGGATTTGGGTTCTGGGTCATAGTGTGCCGATGACCCCTGTAACAGATAACTTATTTAATTTTTGACTCTTTCCCACTTCCCTTGTTAGAGCAACATTTTAGACTTACAGAAGTTTAACCTTCCTACCTAATAAAAAAAAAATTGAAATTTTGAGCGTTTTTGTCATTTTGAAATTTAGGATGTCCTTGCTCAAGATTGAATCCACAAATATATAACTTGACTTTAGCTTTGGAAACTTAACTTGTGAGAGAATTACCTTTTACTCATCTGGAATTTATTTTGGTGTATAGTTGGATTTGGAGGTCTAAATTTATTTTTTTCCAAGTAACAAATCACTAGTGGATCATTTTTGAATACTCCTTGTTAGTTTTGGGTTCCCAGCGCTGCTTTGGGGGCTTTCTATCTCAGTCTTGCACCATGATAATGCCCCCACTTTTCATTTCTGTGCAAGATGTATGGCACCAGCGCATGACATCAGTTCCACTTACTTCTTGGCTTGTCTATTTCCATTTCAGCTTTATAGGATACTCCGTTGGAACCTTTGTAGGTGTAGTAGATACATATGGAAGTAGTTCTCTAAAAAAGGCTTGTTTTATGTACACAAATATTAATCAAGAATGACAACCTGATCTAAGAAAGAAATATGCAGCTCAGTTAATAGTTTATATTACAAACATTATCTGTTGTTTTTGCCTTTGGAAAATAACGTATTTTAAATCCATCCATCTTATCTATTCATCCATCGATCTATCCATCTGTCCATCCAACTGTCTATCACAGGTTTACCCTGCAAGGTTTGGCAGGAATTGACTTTTATGTAGTGGTTATAGTTGTGCTAAAGTGACTCAACATATAAATTGAGGATGAGCATAAACCTGTGTAACTGAAATTTACAAAGCTAAATATGCGGGAATGGTGTGTTTACTCTTGAGAATTAAAACTTGCCTGTTCCCAGTTCAGTTGACTATGAAGAATAGATATAATCTTTTATTTTCTGATAGCAACAGGTTAGTCCTGCTCAACCAAAATGTTGTTAGAGTGCCATCGATGGATTTCACTTATGTTCTTACAAAGCTATACTTTTTCCAAACTCTATTAAAATTTCTTTCTAATTCTTTGGTTCACAGAGGAAAAACCCTGCTGCAGAAGCCTTTCTCTGATGAGACTGTATTTGCAGTTAGAGTGTTCTTTCAGGCTCAGGAATGTCTGTATGTTCAAGCAGGTTGCCATGGTGCTGTGTGACATGAGGTGGCCAACCCCACAGGAGAGTTAGAGATGAGTAGTGTTTGGGGTACAGATGATGGAAAGCACACTCGCCAAGAAGTTCTAGGAGAGAGGTTGAACGAAATGTCTTAATTCAAAGAGGAAGAGCTCCGTTCCAAGGTGCCTTGGGTTTAAATGAGATTCATTGCTTGATTATGCCCCAGATGGGCTGTTAGCTTTGCTTAGGAAACTGGTTCCAATTTTGTGTCTGCAGTGGTCCTCAAGTGCCATCTGGACTGGTCTCTTAAAATTAAAAGTTAAATTTGATATGATCTTTTGATTTGAAATTTGAAACCTGTGTTTGTGTTTACCCGGACTACAATGATAATACTTAGAATTTTTGTTCAACATCCCTCACTCTGTATGCATTTGGAGAAAAGTAGGAATGAGTAAAATCAACAGGTTCAGATAAAATGAGAGGGCAGTGTGGAAATCTCCTTGAATTCCTGTTTATAAGCCAAATTTATTTTTATAAGCCTTTAACAGAAGACAGCATGTTCTTATTTGGATAATTTGCCCAGGCTTTGTCCTCCTTTTTCATTTGTGCTTCAACCAAATACTCAACTGTGAGATGAATAGAAAAAATGAATATGAGAAGTAAAAGAAAAATCCTTATTTTTTTCTTAACGTGAAAGCAGAAACAGTCATGTGGACCCTTTTGTGTTTTTAAATAATTCTCATGAGCTGCTGTCTTTCGACAGAGGCAGAAAGCTGTTGTTTAAGCATATTTGTCACTACAGAGAGTAAATGGGATTTTGAAGTCTTTAATGTGGGTCTGTAAATGTAAGCCTTGTTGTTTAATCAGGGCACTGCTGCAGAAATGAATTGCGCCTGCTTTTCTCCCTCTTTCTCATTGCATTCGGTGTCTTAGATCTAGACTAAGCATTTGAACAGCCATCGCTAAGTGTTTCCACATTGGAAAACTAGAAGAACTTGGCTGGATATAGTTCTGATTTTCACGGGAGGGAATTATTTTTCCTTTTTCTGAGTTAGAAGTCATATGCTATATACTTGCTATTAGGGCTGAGCTGGCTTGAAAAGTCAAATAGGAATGAGTCTAGCTACTAAATTTAGAGAAGGGATTCATAATTTCTTGATTTTATACAGTGGGCAGTATTGTCATTGACTGTTTGATTGTTTCGCTACTTGCCAAATCTAGAGTGAAATCCAAAGCTGCTCAGCCCTCCGTGGCTCTGGTAATTCATTTCCTCCTGTCCTGCTCATTCCTGAAGATGACACGTAACCAAGGGTCCTGGCTTAGTGGCTCCTGCTTTGGGAAAATTTCTGTATTTCAGATTTCAGGCATTGTTTTATCCCCCCTGCCCTAATGAACAAGTTTGTTTTTACTTATCAAGCTTGAAAGTTCCAGTGTCATCAACATTTTCTCTTTTCTTTTCTCTTTTCTCTCCTCTCTTCCCTTTTCTCTTTTCTCTTCTCTTCCCTTTTCTCTTTCCTTCTCTCTTCTCCTCTTCCCTCTCCCCTCTCCCCTCTCCCCTCTGTCCCCTCTTCTCTTTCTCCCCTCTTCTCTCTCTCTCTCCTCTCTCTCCTCTCTCTCCTCTCTCTCC
>CM053578.1:32416877-32449318 GCA_028646485.1 Cryptoprocta ferox
CCCTCTCTCCCCTCTCTCCCTTCTCTTTCTCTTCTCTTTCTCTTCTTTCTCTTTCTCTTCTTTCTCTTTCTCTTCTTTCTCTTTCTCTTCTCTTTCTCTTCTTTC
Source organism: Cryptoprocta ferox (assembly GCA_028646485.1). Classification (NCBI taxonomy): domain Eukaryota; kingdom Metazoa; phylum Chordata; class Mammalia; order Carnivora; family Eupleridae; genus Cryptoprocta; species Cryptoprocta ferox. Next base: position 32,416,983 of record CM053578.1, read on the forward strand.
TCTTTCTCTTCTCTTTCTCTTCTTTCTCTTTCTCTTCTTTCTCTTCTCTCTTCTCTCCTCTTCCTCTCTTCTCTCCTCTTCCTCTCTTCTCTTCTCTTTTCTGTCTTCTCTTCTCTTTTCTGTCTTCTCTTCTTTTATGTTTTAACACTCTGTCTTTTTAAAATTTTGGGTGGGGGGTAGAGAGGGGCAGAGGGAGAGCGAGTGAAATCTTAAGCAGGGTCCACACCCAGTGTGGATCCCATGACCCTGGGATCATGACCTGAGCCAAAATCAAGAGTTGTATGCTCAATCGACTGAGCCTACCATGTGCCCCTGTCATCCACATTTTCTGAGCCCCTTTTCAAGTATAGTTAAGCAAGATTTAAAATAGCTGGGAAGGAGTGCCTGGCTGGCTCAGTCAGTAGAGCATGTGATGGTTGATCTCAGGGTTGTTAAGTTCGGTTCCTCATCTCAGGATTATAAGTTTGAGCCCCATGTTAGGTAGAGATTACTTAAAAAATAAAATCTTAAAAAAATAAAATCTTAAAAAAATAGCTGGGAAATTACTTTTTGTATTCCTTTTTTTATTCTCATGTGACTTTTGCACTTGCCATTTAGAACAGCAATTATTCAAAGAGCATTCCCTAGATTGCATCATTTTAAGAAACCGTGTTCCCCCATCTGCACGCTACCCCCATCGCTATTTCCAAAGTTCTCTAAATGCATGTCTCGCTTAAGGAATCATAAGGCCGTGGAGGTGAAACACGCTTGGCTTGTCGTTCAGTATTCCATGAATTTGTAGACTAAATATATTATTCTTTCTGTGGCTCATCCAGAAGATGTCGTCATCTTTTAAAATTGCAATTAGCACTGTTGTAAAATTGGCAGATGGAAGATGATATATTAAGGTTATATATGTTTTGGATTTAACGTTGCTTTACTTAAGGATGTTAGAGTTGACCTAATCCTGCTTCACCTGGGATATGCAGAAAGGTAAACTGAGAATATATATTTTTAAAAATAGTAAATTACAAATGGAAGAGCTTGGTAACTGGGTTTGAAGAATTTCTTTTAAATCACAAGCACAGATGGTTCACCTGGATAATTTGCAAGGAAACCAGATGGGTAGAATGTAGGGGGAGGCTTAGGGAAATAGTCTGGATAATTCAGCTCCTTCCTCTTTCACTATCTGAGTCACTTAGAATAAGTTTTTTTTTTTTTTTTTTGGCATATCAGAATTACCTGCTGGAATTGTACATGAACTTTCCAGAATAAACATCAAAAGGGAGAAGTTTAATTTTCCAGTATGACCTAAGAAAATAAATAAACCGAGTTGTTCTGGGGAAAGTGGTAGAGCACTTCTAGGCTGTAAACCTCAGGTGATTTCCTGGCCATGTCTTGGAGCTTTTAGTTTCTCTCTTCTTTCCTCTCTCTGTTTCTCCTCTGCCTCCTTCTGTTACTGCTTCCATTTATCAGCAGAAGGTCTTTGGAGAAAATACATCCGTAAACTTCTGATTCCCTGTCGTCCTTTCCTGAGAACTGGTAGAAAGTCTCAGCCTATCTGTCCTCTAGCCATGAACTTGCCAGGAGGAGCCTGGTATTTATTCATTGTTGTATCCCAGGGCTATGTGGATGGGGAGAACTGCACTTCACAGAGGCTGAGGGGAAGGAACATAGCATTTGTAGTCAGACTAGTTCTCTGACTTTAGGCAAAATACTTAATTTCTCTGATCCTTATCTGTAAACTAGGAATAATACCTAATTCAGAGAGATGAGAGAACTACAAGTTACATAGGGGGTAAAGTACTTTATATATTGTGTGTTGGACATGGTGGACCCTCACGAAATGCTAATTTCTTCCCTGCTAGGTCTTAATAGTTGTTGTCTTGGATGGCTAACATTTAGGTGGTATTTTTTGAGAATTAAAATGTAAGACTTTAAGCCCTAAGAGAGGGATAAAACATGAACGAAAGGTAGGAGGTAGCATTTGGGTGCACAGGCACCGTTTTAAGCCATGTGCATGTTTTCTCAAGTTTAATCTCTGCATGACTGAGATACACATCATTATTATCCGTGGTTTCTGGATGAAGAAAGAACATGGAGAATTAATTTACTTGAGGCCACACGGCAAGTAAGTTGTGAATTTGGCTGAGGCAAAAAGATAAACTAATGAATACAATGCAAGGCACAATATGGCACTTATTCTAAAAAAGTAAATCATCGACAAAATGAAAAGGTAACCTACCAAAGGGGAGAAAATATTTGCAAATCAGATATCTGACAAGGGTTTCATATCCAAAATATATAAAGAACTCAGTAGCAAAAAACCCAAACAATATAGTTAAAATTGGGCAGAAGATCTGAATAGACATTTTTCCAAAGAAGATCTATAGGTGGACAACTGGTAAATGAAAAGGTGTTAAACTCACTGATCATCAGGGAGATAGGACGTACGCCACAATGAGGTACCACCATGCTTGCATCTTTTAGAATAGCTGGTATCAAAAAGACAGGTGTGTTGGCGAAGATACGGAGTAACTGGAACCCTCTTACACTGTTGGTGGGAATGTAAATTGGTGCAGCCATTACAAAAAACAATATGGAGTTTCCTCAAAAATTTAAAGATGGAACTGCCATCTTGTATGTATTTATCCAAAGAAGGTAAAAACACTAACTTGAAAAAATATCTGCACCCTCATGTTCAGTGCAATACATTCATTACAATAGCCAGGATGTGGAAGCAACCTGAGTGTCCATCATTGAATGAATGGATAAAGATATTGTGTGTGTACACACACACACACGGGAATATTACTCAGCCATAAAAAGAAGTCAATCATGGCATAAGTCCTAGAAAGACAAATACTGTATAATCTCTCCTCTAGGTGGAATTAAAAAAACAACTAAACTTTTAAATACAGAGAACAAACTGGTGGTTGCCAGGGTTGGGGGCTGGGGGGTGGGCAAGAAAGGGATCAAGAGGTACAAGCTTCCAGTTATAAGTAAGTCATGGGGATGTAATGTACAGCATTGGTGACTTCAGTTAATATTTACGTTTGGAAGTTAAGAGAGTAGGTCTTAAAAGTTCATATCACAAGAAAAATATTTATAGCTGTGTGGATTTAGCGAGACTTACTGTGATCATTTCACAAAATATACAAAGAGTGAATCATTATGTTGTACCCCTGAAACTAATAATGTGTGTCAATTCCCTCTCAAAGTGGAAATTACCAGGGGCACTTAGGTGGCTCAGTCGGTTAAGCTGCCGTCATGATCTCACGGTGTGTGAGTTTGAGCTCTGCGTTGGGCTCTGCTGACAGCTCAGAGCCTGGAGCCTGCTTCGACTTCTCTGACTCCCTCCTGCTCTCTCTCTGTCTGTCTCTGTCTCTGTCTGTCTCTGTCTCTGTCTGTCTCTGTCTCTGTCTGTCTCTCTCTCTGTCTGTCTCTCTCTGTCTCTCTCTCAAAAATAATCATTTAAAAAAATGAAAATGACCAATGAAAATGACCAATGATTGAGAAGACCATTCATTTTGGTGTGGGTGGGAAAATGAGGAAGGGCTTTAGGGAGAAACTGTCATTTAAGGTGGGTACAGAAGGTGTGGGTATGTTGTGGGAGTTTCGGATGGAGTCAAGGAGGGAAGAAACCGATGGTCACAGAGGTAGGAAAGCTTGGGAAGTGCCCAGGAGCAGCGGACCAGCTGACTTTGTGAGGAATACTGAATGTGTAATAACCAATCCCAGAAACAGGCCCTGGGGCTTGGGGACAAGGCTTCCCCTGCCTAAGGCTGCGGTGTGGCAGCGGCGGGGGGGGGGGGGGGAGCTGAACATTGACAGAAGTCCCATCTAATGCCAGGTGACTGTGCCAAAGAAAAGTTGCGGAAGTGAAGGGCAGAGGAATAGCAAGTGGCAGAAGACATGAGCATGAGGATATGAGTGAGAATGTTTGAAGCAGTAATTGTAAGGGGAGCCTAGGGAAATCTCTGAGCCAACAGTAGCCTCCACTGTCTTTTTATTTTATTTTTATTTTTAAATGTTTAAGAAAGCGCAAGCAGGGGGGAGGGGCAGAGAGAGAGGGAGACAGAGGATGCGAAACGAGCTCCGTGCTCACAGTGGCGAGCTCGATGCGGGGCTCAAACTCAAACCTTGAAATCATGACCTGAGCCCAAGTCAGATGCTCAACCCACTGAGCCACCCAGGTGTGCCTCCTCTGTGTCTTTTTAATAGGTGCTGGTGATTCTGGATATGGGTGGGTGCAACTTATTATCTTTGAAGTACTGACAACTAGTAGGAGACAAGAGGTTCAAAAGGTAACTTGGAAACATCAAACCCCAAATGCCAATGTCTAGTTCAGAGTGGAAGAATCTGATAGGTTGAATGTTTTCGGGGGGCGGGGAGGGGGAAGTAGTATCAAAATGGGGATTATGCTTGAGGAAGATGGATTTGACGCTTGTATGGGGATGCTTTGACTTTTGTGGCAGAACCTTTAAGTTGGGTGCCTTTACATCTGGAGGTGGAATTCATAATTCTTTGCAATTTGATTTCATTTGGACGGTGGGAGATGAGGAAGGAGTAAAAAAAATGTTTTTAATAATATGTTGCTTCATTTAATAGATATTTGCATGAATTCCATATGGTAGGGAAAGTGCTAGGTCCTGGATATGTGGTGCTGAGAAATTGTGTATGTGTGTATGGGTGGGGAGGGATAGCATGAAAAGTGGCTCTTTCCAGGTTTGAACCTGGGTCGTGGGGAGAGTGGTGTGACATTTACTGAAACAGGGCAGGTAGCAAGGAGTTGGCTCCAAGGTCTTGATGATGAATTCTATCTCAATGACTTGAGATCGAGGTCGATCATGGCAAGTCATCAATTGTAAAAGTATACCTCTTGCGCAGAGGCTGGCCATGGCCATGGATGGAGAGTCGATCAGAAAACAAGGGTCATGGAGAGATGCAAGGAAAGAGGGCAGGAAACAAGACCTTGAGAGCAAGGCTTAATCTTCAGGGGACAGAAGGGAAGAGCTGCAAGGGTGGAGGAGGAATCAGTGTAACTTATATTTTCCTACACAGATTTTTTAAAGGCAGTTTTCAAGGTTTTTTGTTTTGGTTTGGTTTTATTTTGTTTTGGTTTAGGGCTTTGGAACAAGGTTTCTTAACCTCAACACTGGCTTGGCATTTTAGGCCAGATATCTTGTGCTGTGGGGACTTTCCTGTGAATTGTAGGATGTTGGCAGTGTCTCTGGCCTCTGCTCATTAGGTGCCAATGGGTAGCCCTTCCTCCTTCCACTTGTGACAACCAAAAATGTCTGCAGACCTAGCCCTGTGTGCCCTGGGGGGCAGAGTCACCCATAGTTGAGAACTACGGCATTAGAAGTGATAATTTTGTCATTGTCTCTAATTTTTTTTTTCATGTCTGTCCCTCCTAAATCACAGCCAGGGGGGAATTATGGGGCGGATTGTGGCAACAAAAGGCTTGAACCTTTATTTGGCTGCAAGTGTTTTGTGACTTGGTTCCCTAGAAAGTTAGATGCACTGGAAGTCGCACTGGGAAGTGGGTTCCTTACACAGGACGCACGGACTTGCAGGACTCTTTGCTTTCAGCTCTTCAGCAGGTCTGGGCCCGTGACGTGACTGCATTTCTGGTCATCAGTAAGGAATGGAGTGGGGGACTTTAGGTTCGGAAGTTTGGGGAATTTATCACTTTTAAAAGGAGTGTTATTTCACAGAAGTCCCTATATAGTTCTTCAGTGTTTTTAGGGGAAAAAACCATGCATTTAAATGTGTCCAAGCAAAGAAACCTAGATATGTGTCCTGATAAAGTTCCCTAAAAGTTCACATTGAACACCTCCTTCCTCCCTCCACCAAATGAATTGACATGAGAGGCGTATACAGTTCCAGTGGTTTCTCTATAACCAGCACAATACCGTTTCACCCAGTAGATGAGCTGAATGGAAATCCTGGCTGTCTGTTGTGCTTGAGGGCGTCTTCCCTTTTGATCTGGAAAAAGGAAAGAGAAATGCTGGGAGGCAAAGAGCGTTCGCTTCAATCTGCACAAGATCTCAAAGACCAAGCTCGTGACTGTGTCAGGAGCATCCACATTTTCACTCGAAACTTATTTTCAGGTGGCCTGTGAATTTGGGTGTGCTTGTTAGGTCAGCAGATGGGGGGAGGGCATGGAATCAGGATGTCCCTCCCCCTCCTTGGAGTTCTCCAGGTGCTCCCGTCTTGCCTTTGAACCTCAAATTGATTTCCTGACAGGTGCTGGCTGAAGAAGTGGTCCCTGTGAGCTGTTCGGTTTCCTAAACTCTTCATGGGGCTGGAGACATTGTCAGGAAAGAGAAGCACACAGGAAAAGACAACTATTTCTAAGTAGTTTTAGTTTTGTGTTTAATCCCTCTAGAAGCCCGCAAATGCTAAGAGTTGGTTCTCTTTTATAATAGTGGTGAGACAGAAACAAAGATGTGAATGCAGGTGCTCTTCTTGAGAGGGTGGGCCTAAGAAGCCTAAGCAGACTCCCTTAATTCTAAGGGTTTTTGGGGAGCAGGTCTGGGGGATCTGTTCGGTCTTTGGAAAGTGGAGAAAGTGTCCATTTTCCTTCTGGCCTCTGAATAACATCTGGACTGCCCCCGCAAGTGTGGTCCAGCTATTAACAGAAGGTAATGCAGACCCCAACAGAGTTCTTGCCTTCAGGACCTTGGGTGGCAGTTACTGGTCCTTGAGGATAGTAGTGAGGGGTAGGAAGTGTGAGGGGATATAGGCAGTTGCTGCTCAAGTGAATCTGGCCAGATCCGTCCATCTGTTCACTTTTACACACTGCCCTCTCATTCTGTCCTTTTTTGTTTTCTTCTTATCGTAGAACAATTTTAATTCTTAGAAAAACGAACAGAGTAGTACAGAGTGCCCAAATGCTTGTGCCCAGTTTCCTCTATTATTAACATCCTACCTTAGTATATGTTTGTCATAGTCCGTAAACCGATACTGAAGCATTCTTATTAACTGAAATCCATACTTTATTCAGATTTCCTTACTTTTTTTTTTTTTTTAACCTCATCTCATCCAGGATACCATATTATACATTAAGTTATCATGTCTTTTTAGGGTCCTTTTGGTTGTGACAGTTTCTCAAAATTTGTTTTTGAGGACCTTGGGAGTTTTGAGGGGTGCTGGTCATATATTTTGTAGAATGGCTCTCAGTGGGGATTTGTCTGATGTTTTTCTCTGATTAGACTAAGGTTATGGGTTTGTGGGAAGAAGACCTCATCATGTCATGTCGAGCACTGTTAACTGCTGATGCTGACTTTGCTCACCTGGCTGAGGTAGTGTTTGCCAGGCTTATCCACTGTGAACTCTGTCTTTCTCACACCCCCTCCCATTGGTTCTTTGCACACTGCACTCTTAGGAAGGGAGTCACTGCCCAGCCCATAGCTCAGGAGAGGAGAGTTAGGCTCTACTGCCTTGAGATGAAGTATTGGTATAGGTCATTTGGAATTCTTCTGTGAGGAAGATTTGTCTCTCCCTACAACTCCTCCTTTATTTAGGGTATTCTTTATTATAATAGGGACTCAGATATTTATTTTATTCTTTGGGTTATAATCCAACACTATTCTATTTTATTCAAATTGTTCCAGTTTTGGCCACCGAAAGCTCTTCATTTGGCTTCTGTGTTCTTTCAGCATATTCTTTGTTATTTATTTGTTTTATGGAAACTCTTATTTTCTGACACTACAGGTTTCTCTTTGACTTTTTCTGTCTTTGTCATGCTTTCTGCCCAGCGTGTGGTAGTGACAGGTTACGTTTTAGTCTCATCTCAAGAATAGTTCCCCTCACCTTGTAATTGTTTTCTCTGAACCAAATATACCACAAGTCATTAGCTTATAAAATTGTAAAAATCAGATGAACTAAAATCAATTCAGTCAAACTAAAAAGCTGCTTTACAGCAAACAAATGAACAAATTTAAAGGCAACCATCTAATGGGAGAAAATGTTTGCAAATGATAGTTTGGGGTTAATATCCCCACAATATAAAAAACTCCTACAACTCAATATCGAAAACCCCCAAATCCAATTAAAAAAAGGACAGAGGTCTTGAATAGACATTTTTTCCAAAGAAGGCCTACAGATGGCCTATAGACACATAAAAATGCTCAACATCACTCATCAGGGAAGTGCAAATCAAAACCACAGTGATACATACCACCTCACACCTATCAGAATGGCTAGTGTGAAAAAGACAAGAAATAATGAGTATTGGTGAGGGTGTGGAGAAAAGGGAACCCTCCTGCACCGCTGGTGAGCCACTATGGAAAACAGTGTGGAGGTTCCTCAAAAAAATTAAAAATAGAAATACCATATGACTCAGCAATTACACTTCTGGGTATTTACCCGAGAAAAACAAAACCATTAATTTGAAAAAATACACGCATCCCTATGTTTATTGCAGCATTAGGTACAATAGCCAAGATAGGGAAGCAACCTAAATGTCCATCAATAAGTGGGTAAAAAAGATGTGATATGTATGTACACAATGGAAAATTACTCAGCCATAGAAAATGAGATCTTGCCATTTGTGACATGGATGGAACTGCAGGGTATTATGCTAAATGAAGTAAGTCAGACAGAAAAAGGCAAACACCGTTTGATCTCACCCACATGTGGAATCTAAGGAACAAAGTCAAGAAAAACAAGAAAATCCAGACTCCTAAACACAGAACAAACTGGTGGTGTCCAGAGGGGAAGGGGGTGGAGGATGGACAAAATAGGTGATGGGGTTTAAGTACAAACTTTCAGTTAGAAAATAATTCATGAGGATGAAAGGTACCACGTGGGGAACAGTTAATACTATTGTAATAACTTTGTATGGTGGTAGATGGTAACTACACTTGTGGTAAGCATTTCATAAGGTGTATAATAGTTGAATCACTATAGTATGCCTAGAACTTAGAATATTGTATGTCAACTATACTTCAATTAAAAAATATAAAGGGGACATGGGACTTAAGCATGTTATCAAGCTATGCCTATTTTTTGACGTTAAAACGCATCTTCCGACTTCTATCAGTGGGCCTTCCTGAGGCTCTAGTACGTGTTTATTGAATGAACCAGAGCTCATTCCGTGAATGTAGCTCTTATGTTGCATTTTGTCTGTTGTTTGACCAATTTAATGTATATTGGTTGACAAGCTTTTTCTTTCCTACATGAACATTTTAGGTTAATTTTCTTGTGTCCCCTCACCACATATAGGATAGCATTGGCTGACAAGTACTGATGTCTACAGAGAAGCAAATTATGGAGAAAGTGGACACCAAACTGAGTTGAAATACGAAAAACAGGGAATATGAATCAGCTTTCTGGAAACTGTCATCTCTTATTTCTTCCTATTACCTCTACCCTTAAAGTTATCTCCTTTACTTGTAATCGAGTACTTGTGTCATTAGGGTGCCCAGTGATGGATGAATGGATGAATGAGTGAATGCGTGCTGGGAACTATGCAGAATTCTGATTTAGGGAAGGGATTCGAAAACATTATCTTTTGGATAATTCATCTGTGTGATTTCCTAGACTCTAAATGATGCATCTGGTGGTGGCATTAAACACCAAAGGGGGAACGGAAAACCTTCCATTGTTAAAATCCAGTGGGGATTTGGGATGTGGTCTGTCTCTGTCCTAGGGGAGTCACAGGAATAGATTTGTAATCTTTAATGTTTATTTATTTTGAGAGAGAGTATGTGAAGGTGGGGGAGGGAGGGAGAGAGAGAGAGAGAGAGAGAGAGAGAGAGAGAGAGAGAAAGAGAAAGAGAATATCCCAGGCAGGCTTCACGCTGTCCAAGCAGAGCCCCACGCAGGGCTTGATATCATGAGCCATGAGATCATGACTGGAGTCAGAATCAAGAGTCGGAAGCTTACCAACTGAGCTACCCAAGTGCCCTACTTTATAAATCTATATCATACATACATGTTAAGATTTTTTTGTATAAAGGGGAGAAGGTGGTGAAATGTGACATTTTGTAACGTATATTCCAAAATGACGTGAGATGGAGAGCATTGGTGTTGATGTTTCTCTGAGGGGTGAGTTTTGGAAGGTCAGGATGAGCAGCGAGCCTTTCCTGGGAAGGGCCTGAGGCTGGCTACTGCAGCTGTTACTCGTCTTCTTTCTCTTCCATTTTTTTTTTTTTGCACCTGTCAGGGGTTCTCCCTTTGTTCACTTTTCCTGCCTCTGAAGGGCATGGCGGATGTAGGGCGCATTTGCATTCTGGCGTGTTGAGAAAATGTCTGCTTAGGGACAGATGAGGAAATTGCTGGTGGTCTTGCTGGCATTGGAAAGCTGCCTTGTCCACAGCATCTATCTAGTTGCATGTGTGGACTCTGAGGTTCTAGACATGAGTTCTTCCACTTGTCGTCGTGGTGGTGGTGGTGGTGGTGGTGGCGGCGGCGGCGGCGGTGGCTAGAAGGCTGGATTCGGAAGTGGTTGGGAAGCAAGAGTCTTCTGACATTCAAGGCTTCTCCCTTTCTGGTTTCTCTTCTGTCCTCTCTAGGAAGCCAATCTGGTTCCTGTCTTCTTGCTGACCAGTACCTAGAATGTTAACAGAATGACTCCTGTTCCCAACATCCTGTCCTTGTTCTAGAGAAAGGGAACTGTTTGCCTTTGGAAAACACAAAGCTTACTTCTATGGAAAACCCCCAAAACAAACATTGCTTTGACACAGTTCTCCTTAAATGATGTCTTGGGATTTTGTTGGTGTGACTTTTTTTTTTTTTTTTTAAAAACATGAAAGTGTTAGGTTTTCTGTGTCTCTTGTGTGTGCCAGGTGATGGAGAATTCAAGAGCTCTGGATGTGGGCAGGACTTGGGAGACCATCTGGTCCAACTCCTTTTCTCCCTTTTCTAGAAACAGGCCCAAGTGAAGTAAAGTGATTTGAGGTCAGGAAACTGATCAGTGATAATCAGGACTAAATACTACCTGAGTCTCCTGCTTCCTGGTTCCGGGCCATGACTTTGTGGTTCTTGGTGGGATTTTGAATATCTCATTTGCCTCATTAGAGGAGGTTCTGCCTGTGTAGAATGATCCTGATGTCAGTGGGTATGTGCAACTGCATATAATCTAGTAGAGTGGTTAAGAATACATGACATCATACATTAAGTTGTCCCTCAGAAGCTGAGGGGATGGAGAGAGGTGAGAATTGTTCTGAGGGTTAGGACATTCTGTCACACTTGAGCCTCTAGACAGACTTTGAGCAAGTTTTCTTTCTTTGGACTGAACTCAGAAGGGGGCTGGATTTGACGATTTCTTTTGCGGTTTCAAGCTCTGAAACTTTGTGACTTCATGTTCTATGAATATACGTTGTATATCTTTTTCCCACAGTGAAACAAAACATCTGCAAAGTGGGTAAATCGTTTTTAATTCCAGTATACTAGACATGGGTTTCATGTTATATACACCAATGTTGTTTTTCTTTTCTTATGTTTATTTTTGAGAGAGAAGGCTAACGAGAGGGGGAGGGGCAGAGACAGAAGGGGGAGAGGGAGAATCCCAAGCAGGCTCCACGCTGTCAGCACAGAGCCTGATGCAGGGCTAGATGCCACCAACTGTGAGATCATGACCTGATGCGAAATGGAGAGTGGGATGCTTAACTGACGGAGCCACCCGCCCGGCTGCCCCATAGATGTTGTTTTTCTCCTCAAAGAGGGGGCTACCTCAGTTCTCAAAGTTACCTGCTGTGTTGATTAGCATTCTGAGTGAGGGGAGGTGTAGTCATGTAGGGCAGAGTTGGGGTTAGAACAGGCAGAAGAACCCTGGGAGAAGAGGAAGCAAGTAGTGTGTGGGAGTTAGGGACCCATCATGCAGTCTCACCCTTTTGGGGTCTTAAATGCTATGCTTACCCGTAGTTGACTGGTGCCATAAGGACAGTGGTGGCAGTTCCTTCAGAGCCAGCACTATCTCCTTCTAGATGCAGACTTTGATCATAGTACTACAATCTGTCTGAACGGTGTTAGTGAATCACTGCTTTTGCCATTATTAGCTCCATTTTACAGATGAGAAATTTGAGTCCTAGAGAACGTAGGTAACTTGCCCCAAATCCTATAGCTAGTGTGGGCAGGATCTCTAACCCACGTCTTTTGGACTTAGGGTTTGTGCTAGTACCTTCCAGGTGCTGTTTGCAGCCTGTCAGATTGTCAGTATTTGATGTGTCATTTGCCTTTTTGTTCCTACTGACTAGAAGTTCACAGTTTCTAGTGCCTGGCATAGAACCCTAACAGAAACATTTTTATTAATGATTTAAAGGTAGTGAATGTGATAAACTGAAAGGAAAATGAAAGGCTAAGGCTGTTGAGTCACTCAGATGTACAGTGGCTCTGTCGGTCTGTTACCCTGGGCAAAAAAGTAACTTCTCCAAGCATCAGTTTCTTTGCCTGGAAAAGTAGGGAAACTGGTATTTCCTGCCCTGGGCTGTTGGGACATTAAACTTGTTGCATAGTGCTTAGCATGAAATAGGTAATTGGTGAGTGGTTGCCATTATAGTTATGTTGATGTTTAATAAAAACTGAAAAGGTTTCTTTGGCTTTTTTTTTTTTTAACCTCCTAAGGACAGACTGTCATTTCCCTTAAATGCCTGCTCAGAGTTCACAGTAATAGGATGAGTATGTCATGGATGGAATAAGAGAGCTGAATGCTATCATGGCTTTTTTTCGGTGCCTCTTTCCCTCTCTTTCCCAAGTCATTCGGGAAAAATGCCTTCAGGGAGCTGGATAGAACTTGTGTGGTGATTTCTCTTTTCTTCAAGCCTCCTTGCTCTGTTCGCATTTCTCAGCTCCGTGGAAAAGTATCCAGAGCTTTACTTCTGCTGAATTATGGTCCAGTAGCCAGAAGTGGCCTATGTACTGAATGGAGAGGAACCTGTTTCTGCCCTTGTTTTTCAGCACTTTGGGATTTGAAATTTGATCTGCCACACTGGTCTGTTGGCTCCTTCTGCTGTCACTGACTACTTCTTCCTTGTGCTCAGAAGCCCATGGGTTGGGTCGGCTCATTCGTCAGTTTCATCTAAGGAACAAGCCCCCTCTTGCCTTTCCTTCAATTTCCTGGGAAAAATGGATTTTATAGGCAGAGAAAATTTATCACAGTGATAAGAAATAAGAATAGTACTTGGAACACCACAGGTACTCAGTCAGTGAGAGAAACTATTGGTGACTATAGTTCTTGGAGCTTTACAAACATGTTCAGTATTTTGAGGGACTGATGGAAATGTCAAGGATGAGAGTTGGGAGGACGTCTGGGTGGCTCAGTCGGTTAAGCTGGTCTGACTTCAGCTCAGGTCGTGATCTCGCAATCCATGAGTTCAAGCCCTGCATTGGGCTCTGTGCTGACAGCTTAGAGCCTGGAGCCTGCTTCAGATTCTTTCTCCCTCTCTCTCTGCCCCTTCCCTGCTCTTACTAGGTCTTTCTTTCTCTCTCAAAAACAAATACAACTTAAAAAAAAAAAAGATGAGAGTTGGATTCAGTAACTTGAGATGGAAAATTGCTGTTCCATTTTTGAGTGACCCCTGAGGATGGGAGAGTGCCTGGGAATAGGGGTTGGGTAAATAGATGACTGTAACTCCCAACTTGGAATAAGGGACATATTGGAAAATTAACCAAGAGTCTTGAATTACGTGCTGCTTGCAGAATAATGAACACATATTGAATAGTTGTGATAGGTTATGATACATACCATTTAGGTGTTTCTATCTTAAAAGAACTTTTAAAAAGAACTTTGTTTTTATTTATGTATCTTAGAGTGCACAAGTAGGGAAGAGGAGGCAGAGGGAGAGAGAGAATCTTTTTTTTTTTTAAATATAATTTGTTGTCAAATTGGTTTCCATACAACACCCAGTGCTCACCCCAACAAGTGTCCACCTCAATGCCCATCCCCCACTTTCCCCTCTCCCCCACCCCCCATCAATCCTCAGTTCTCAATATTTAAGAGTCTCTTATGGTTTGCCTCCCTCCCTCTCTGTACCTTTTTTTTTTTTTTTGTCCTTCCCCTCTCCCATGGTCTTCTGTTAAGTTTCTCAAGATACACATTTTAGTGAAAACATATGGTATCTGTCTTTCTCTGCCTAACTTATTTCACTTAGCTTAATACCCTCCAGTTCCATGAGAGAGAGAGAGAATCTCAAGCAGGCTCCTTGAGCAGTACAGAACTCGACATGGGGTTTGATCCCATGACTGAGATCATGACCTGAGCAGAAATCAAGAGTTGGACAATTAGCCAACTGAGCCACCCAGTCACTCCTAAAAAAACATTTTAAACAGTGAATCTACCTTGTATTCCTCAGAGCCTAATGTTCTCTTCCATGTCTGTTGTGTTATTTTTTGTTTTGTTTTGTTTTGGTTTTTTGGTTGAGTAAGCTTTGCCACTTGGTTTATAAACCGTCTATGAATTTCAAGTCTCTGGGGAATGAGAGTTGAAACAACAGTATCTGGAGCTTCACATTTGCTGATAAACTGCTGGCTTAGCATTCTTTTCCTAGTTGTTTTTCCCAGGCTATAGACTCTGTCAATGAGAAATAAAATGAAATGCAACAATTGTGAGTTTTGTGTGTGTTTTTTTTTTTTTCCTTGAAGTAGTTGGTTCTATCAGACTTGGGTGAAATGTTTGCTGTGCATTGATTTCTTTTTGTGTCTGTATGTGTGTGCATTGATTTCCAAAGCCAGTGTTTAGGAGATGCTGGGAAAAAATTTGGAAATTTATTAGTTTGGAAAGAAGAAGGGTTTGCAGTTGGCTTCATAAAGTTTTTCTCCGGCTTTGAGTCCTGAGTCTAGAGCCGTTGATGGACAGTATGAGGTATATCCTGTCTGTTCTTACCTCTTCATTTATTTTTTCTTTTATTTTTAAAAATATCATTTATTTTTTATTTTTATTTTTTAAGGTTTATTTATTTTGAGAGAGAGAGAGGCAGGGGAGGAGCAGAGAGAGACGGAGACACAGAATCCGAAGCAGGTTCCAGGCTCTGAGCTGTCAGCACAGAGCCGGCCGCTGGGCTCGAACCCACGAGTGAGATCATGACCCAAGCTGAAGTTGGACGCTCACCTGACTGAGCCACCTAGGCTCCCCTAAAATATCCATTTATTGTTGAGAGAGAGAGGCAGAGAGAGGAGACTCAGAATCCAGAATCTGAAGCAGGTTCCAGGCTCTGAGCTGTCAGCACGGAGCGGGACATGGGGCTTGAACTCACAAACCATGAGATCATGACCTGTCACCCAGGCACCCCTTTAATCTCTTCATTTATATAAGAAGATACTTAGGTGCTCCAAAGAAATCAAAATATGAGTATTCTAAATGATGAACTGTTTCCTGCCCAAATCTGTCTTGTGCATGGCTTAAAAAAATTCACTCTCTGTGGAGGATTAGGAAAATAGCAGCTGGCAAAACCAACGTTGTATAAAGGAGGTATAATACCACTTACTAATTCTTTGTATATAGCAATGTGTGTGTTGAGTGAGGAGATACAGAAGGTAAAATCGTGGCCTTCACACTAGATGAAGGTATGGTCCAAGAGTATTGTTTCAGAAGCTTAAAGAAGAGGCAAAGAGTAAGGAGGGCATTTTGCCGACTGTGGAGGAAGTTAAGGAAAGGAGTGTGATGCAGTCATGGGAAAGGGTGGTGGTGGTGGAGGGTTGTACAGTCAGTAATGTAAGCCTCCTATTTGATCTCAGATATACTTGAATATTAAACGAAGTTGGCATCTACAGGGCTGCTAACGGTGACCGTGGGTGGTCAGTTAAGCAGTGACGAAGACCTGGTTTATCATGATGCTGCCGCTGATACTGATGCTTATCAAGGACTTAGCACATGCCAAGCACTTTTTTGCTTTCCCCCATTTAATCCTCACACTGACCATTTTCAGATGGTAGTTTAGAGGCATAAATAATTTGCTCACGATTACGCAGCCAGAAATGGAGCTGGGATTTGAAATCGTGATGCAACCCCCCTCAACCAAAGAAGTCAAGGTTATCAAAATAAAGAAGAAATGAACTAGAGAAATATTTCAGAGACAGAAGCCACAGTGATTAGTAACAAGTGTGTGAACTTGAGGCAAAATGAGAAGGAAAAAGATGATTTTAACATTATAGTTCTGGAGGAGAGGCAAGATCGTAGTGCTAGTGCTGGGGGTATAAATAATAAACAAGGCTCTGTCTTGGGCATGTTTCTGGACTCCTCTTCCCAGAGAACAGCCTTTTATCAGTGTTAATTTCATCTTCTGGCTTTCAGAAAACAGCTGTCACTCCAAGTGCTTGCTGTCAACATGGAACACAGGTTGTGAACGTGATGCTTTTGTGCCAAACTTGTATCACGTGAAGATGTTGACTGTAGCCGCAGACCAGTCTCCATGGCAGCGGAACCCAGATTTGTACACCACACCATCACATTGTCCTCCGATTTACCCCGTGCTATGATTGGTGTCTCTTTCCTGCTCTAAAGTGATTGTCAGTGATTGACAAGACCCTCCTCCGGAAGGAGGACATTTATTCTGATTTCTCCAGATCAGCCTTTGGTCAGAGTCGATGCTGGGTGGATGTAGCATTCTGAAAGGCATTGTGGTAAGGACTCCAGCATTCTCAGGCCTGACCGAGCAATATGTAGCTGATCAGATTTCTCCCTGACTCAGGAACAATGCTGACTCAATCTGGAGTTTGGTATTGTGACTTCATTAGTGAATCTGTCAAGGAGCCCAAGCCTGTTGGACAGCCGTCCCTCCCCACCATGTCTGTCTGCGCATGGCTTTTTGGATTCACCATAAATCTTTCAGTGTTTTTATTTCCTTCATACAAGCTTATTTTCTTACTTTACTTGGTAAAGAAGTAAATCTTTGCCAATGAAGGATTTACCTGATGAAAGTAGATTTCCCCCTTAGAAGAAAATATTAATGTTGAGTAACGTGGCCTTAAACAGCTAGCCAGCTCTTAGAGGTGTGCTTCTGCCTTTTGCCCTAAATTATTTCTTCCACCTGCTTGCCTCAAAAACCGGAGTGTGCTGGTAACTGTTAATTACCTCCAGTTAAAGGAAAGCAAGCCACCTGCCTCCCAGGTAGTCTCTGGAATGCTTAAGGAAACACTCTTTCAAGGAAACATTTTCCTTTCCCACCCTTCTCACCCCCAGCAAGTATTTTTAATTAGGAGAAACATAGGAAGCCATCAGTTAGTTTGCATTTCCTTTCCTAAGAGATAGCCAAATATGCTGTCCTGAGAGAATTAGATACAGGCAGGTAAGCTTTGGTAAGAGTTGTGAAAAGAGAGAAATTCTGGGAAGGGGAACTGAAATGATGTTCCCCAATAAAAGCCTGAACAAATAGCAGACATAATTGCTTGTGTGTTTAGGTGTGTGTGTCAGTAAAGTGGTGAGGGTTTTACACACCATCAGGGGAAGAAGAATGTTGGAAGAATGGCAGATGTTTACTCAAGACAAGAAATACATCACTTCCTTTAAGAATCTACCCATTGCCCATGCTTGCTCATAGTATGCATTCATTTAATTGACCAGACTCTCTTCACGGTTAACCCACTTTGGGCTAAGTGGGTAAGCCAGCAGAGTTATAGCTGAGGTCAGGTACTGGGTCTGATCATGTGTTCACTTTACCAGCTAGGGCTTGGTGCTGTTCCTGCCCCCAGCTTCACCTCTGTTTTGCTCCATGAAATCTCAGCAAATTCCTAGCACTCTGAACGGTGCAACTTAGGTCAGTGACTCCTGTGTAGCTGAGCACATGGTGGTACCCTTTTGTTTGATGTCATAAAAGAACCTTTGTACCTTTTGGATTCGAGCTTTAAATTGAACTTCTAGATAATTCCCCAACGAACACTTTAAGTGAGCATGGGTGTGTGCTAGCCCTAGTGTGTAGCTTCTGTGATCAGGGGAGGTGACCCTGTTATGGTGCCCCCCCTCCCCCCACTAAGATCATAACAGCATCCCAAGTATTATTTGGAAGTCAGATGCTAGGTCACAGTCCTTTTGGGGGGCTAAGCGCCTCCTCCTTAAGACTTTCTACCCAGGGGTTCTTCATCAGCTGGAATCCTAACAGTAAACTGCCATTTCTTTACTGTGTTACCACTTACTAGATTCATTCTTCTTTGTATAACCTGTACAGATGAGGCTGGTTCTTGATCTTCTGTGTTGTCTTTGAGCTCATGGCAAGTGGCATTTGGAGGCCTGTGAAGGCTGTGACCCTGTGTATTGTTTTCGTAAGCTAAACAAGGCACAGAAAGAACACCAAGAGATGGACTTTTCCAAACCAAGGGTAGGAGGGGGGAAGAGGAAGATAGACAATTTGCAGTTTATATAAGAATCTCATTTGGGTGCCCTTTGGAGGAGAGTATTTTCTGATTCTGTCTTCTCTTCAGTCTTTCTTTTCTCCATACTTGTTACATATACATTAGTTTTTTTAAAAATAACAAACAAAATTTATACTCTTCTTTTGAATTGATTTTAACGTTCTCCTGGATTAACCTATTTTTAGAGCCTCTATTAATAAGAGACCTATGTCTTTCTAAAGACAATAAAATTCATTTGGGACGGGAAAGGCAGAAAGAATTTTTGGTTCTAGTCTGATACATATTCTGTAACCAGATGGTTAGGTATTCAAAGATTTTTGATCTGTCAAGCAGCAATTTTATAACAGGCATTTCTGACAGTTCAGTATTGATCAATATCAAAATAATTAAAGACTCTCACGGAATGTTAGGCCTGTCCATTTCCACCTATCATAATTCCTTCTCTCATATCCATTTCCTGTGTCACTCTTTCTCATGTCTGTAGTTTGTCCATGCTAATTCAAGTATTGATGTGTTTCTATTCTCCTTTTCTTCCTCCTTGTGCCCCTCTGTGCAGAAGGGAGGACAGATGTTGACTGGTCTTTGTAATGATATTGAAGTTTCCATTTCCGAGAGGGGATGGGGAATAGTCTTCATCTTGGTATTTCTTCATCCATAGGTGAAAAGTGCCTTTGTACCTGCTGTAGAACAAAAAACACAACAACTCTTCTCCCTACCAAAAAACTAGAGAAACCTTTTGGTTGAGAAAAATGGAGAAACTTGGATTGACTAAGGGAGAAAGTTGCCAGAATACTTCCCCAACTAGTAGCTATGTTAAAGAAAAATTGATTTTTTACAAGTGAAGAAATTTATTTAACATGGTAATATTAAGGTAAATAGAAGTAAACTGAAATAGAAACTTATTTTCGTAATCTGTCTCAACCAATCATCAAACGTGTCTGTTGCCATTCGTTTGAACCATATGAACTTGTCATAGCTACAGGTCAAAAATAGTTGAATAAGAGGGATATCAGGTGATTCAACCCAGCAAACCTGATGAGGAAACGGGGACCCAGGAGGATTAATCAGCTACCCTTTGTACCTTCCCAACTTTCTGTCCTTGAGCTCAGTAAGCAGTCAGCTGAGACAAAGTTTATTTGATTGTTTCTCTGTTTGTCTTTCTCTTCCTTTCTCTTTTTCCTCCTTCCTTCCTTTCCTTGAAGAATCAACCAATACAAAGGAATAAAGGATATCTTTGTAGGAGAGACTGTTGGGAAGTCAAATGACTGATACATTGGTGGGTGAGGGGCAGCAACAGAAACTACCTCTCAACACTAGGACAATAATTACAGCAACATTTAAAGACAAGGATACAGTGGGGCCAGCCTCTATAGAAATGAGTGTATTTAGTCACTGGTCATTTTGTTGGATTGTCTGAGTTGCATCATGTTGTCCTTGAGCACGGATTGTGCCTATTTTTCATTGCATTCCTGACATGCTTAAAACAAGGCTGCTACAAGCTACTGTAGTTGATTGATGCCGGGAATGGGAACGTTTGCTGCACCTAACAATAGCCCTTCTCCATGAAACACTCCATTGATACTTTTAGAACTCATTACTGCTAACCAAACAGTAGTGGTTTTATTACTGTACTAATGGAGCCTGGTACTTGGAGGCTGGGACTTGGGGGAGGGGTGAGGGTGGGGCAAGGAATGTGGACAGGGAAAAAGGACCCCTTTCCATGATTGGTAGTGTCCCCCAGAAAAGTTGTTAGGCAGTTTCCAATAACACAATGTGATAATTTAGATACAATGCAGGATTTAATATGCATGTGCAAGGATGCACTAAATGAATTATTCCTAGCTGGGAGGAACAAGGGCTCTCTCAGTAAAGAATCAGCAAGACAGCAGAGTTTTCTATGGCCTTTCCAATAAAGTGATTTGCTTTCTTAAGCAGTGCATGGAGGCAGACAAATGAGTTATGAAAGATAGAGATACTGATGCACACAGGATTGCGCTTGAATTGGCAGGCTCCTCATTGTGGGCGCCAAGACAGACCCAAGTGATGACATTTAGTCTCTTTCATATTTTTTGTAATGTACTTAGGTCTCTCCTTCTCTCCTCTTGTTTTTATCTGTTATTTTAATTGAAGTAGTTTATTCATTTACCTTTCATGTGATTACTGGTATTTGAGGTTTTATCTACCATCTTACAACTTGTTTTCTATTTGACCTGTTTTATGTTCTTTTCTCTCCTTCTTGACTTCTTTTGGGTTAAGCAAAATATTGTGGTTCCATTTTTCCTGTTTATTGACTTGTTAATTCTTTTACTCCCCCCGCCCCCATGGTTATCTCCAGGATTACAGGATGTATCCTTGACTGATTGCAGTCTAATACAGACTCTTCTTTTATCTGTTTTTGTACTGCTCGTATTTGGACAAGTTCATGGTTCTTAATGAACTTAACTGGTGCTGGAATAATTTTGTCTGTATTTCCTGCTTGAATCCCTCCCACAGGAACTGTTATTTACTGAAATTGCTTATAATAACTTTCATTAAAGCTGTTGTCCAGTGTCACCTGCCCTTGGAGATAGTCCAAGTGGATGTCCCCACTACTGAGTATGGAAGCTTCCTAGTGTCCCCATGAAACTATCAGCTCTTCAACAACAAGGTTGTTCTTTTCCCTTGTGCCGTGACATCTGGTGCCCAGCAGTCCGTCAGGGAAATCTGAATAACCAGGCTCACTTAAACCAGATACTAGCACCCACCTCAGAGTCAGGGTGTGTGCTGGAGGGCTTTAGCCCATTTTAGTAAGCTCTCATGTTAGAGCTCTACTAGTTGCTACCAGTCTCTTCTAGCTATTTCAGTTGAATCAGGATGGTCATTGGCTTTTCTTATCTCTGATGTCATTCTGTTCCATGCACACATTAACTTTCAGCCATAGTTGCTTGCTGGTTGCCACCTGTAATGCCATTACAAAAAATGTTATGAAGTGACAGAACCCTTGAGTATGTATTAGCTGCCATTGTTTTTAGGGAAACGTGAGGAAAATGTATGAAAATATTGTATAGAAAGATCCTTCAGTTTCTCTGGGACTTGTTGATATGTGTGTGCCCGAAGCATATAAATAGGATAAAAATCCCAATACAAAATATCTCCCCACACAGTCCACTGTGCATAGGCCACTAATATTTGGGTCATTTTAAGCTGTATTGAAGAAAACTCGTTGTAGAGGTGTAAGCCCTGTCTTCTGGTGCAGCATTATGTTCGGTCTCTTACGTAATTGGTGTTCTTTAATAACCCCAGAGATTATTCTATATATGAATATCCACTTCTCAATGATGGAGGGCTTTTTTTGAATCATGCAGGTTCTTTGCTTGGAGACAGTATAGTCTCTGCAGAAACAGTTGGATTTCTCAAAATCTAAGTTCCCCATCCAGCTTTCCTAGTTCTTGAGTACCTATAGATAAGCTGTATTCTTTCTTACCTGTGCAGTAGGGATAACACTCAGCTTATTTCATAGGCTTCTTAGAAGTCTAAAGTTCCATATCATTTCCTAAAAGCAGTTTTAAACACTGTGAGTCACTCTAAATGCGTTTTGTGCGTTTTCTCCCACTAGGTGTTTTCCATTTGGACAAGTTAGAATATAGGCACACTTCCAATAGAGATTGATCACATTTATTTACTTTCGAAGTGGGTGGTGGAACACTGAAACCATTAACTAATA
Source organism: Cryptoprocta ferox (assembly GCA_028646485.1). Lineage (NCBI taxonomy): Eukaryota > Metazoa > Chordata > Mammalia > Carnivora > Eupleridae > Cryptoprocta > Cryptoprocta ferox. The sequence goes on from CM053578.1 coordinate 32,438,959, forward strand.
CTGGGTTTAAGAGAATCTCTTTCTCATTCTTTTTTTTTTTCCAATGTTTGTTTATTTTTGAAAGAGAGCATGTGAGAGTGGGGGAAGGACCGAGAGGGAGACACAGAATCTGAAGCAGGCTCCAGGCTCTGAGCTGTCAGCACAGAGCCCGATGCAGGGCTTGAACTCATGAATGGTGAGATCATGACCTGAGCTGAAGTCGGACGCTCAACTGACTGAGCCACCCAGGCACCCCTCTTTCTCATTCTTACCTATGCTGTACTTGCTAGCTTCTCAAAGGACATTAAGTTTGTTCCAGTTCGAACCAATTTGGGGCTCCCTGATATATAATAGAAGTTAGAAGGGATAGATATTCTGCTGCCTTTAAGCACCGTAAACTTTCAGAGAAGAGTTTTCTCAAGATAAATTAGCAAGAAGTTCTTTCCTTAGACAAAGGCACCCGGTTGGTGTGAATTGACTCTCGAGAGAAACATTTACCGCAGCCTCTTCTGCCAAAGTGAATGTGGTCACCAGGGGCAACTATAGCAGCAGGCTTTATCCAGACAAGTGCAAGCCCTGAATTCAGATGCTCCTTCTTGGGGCTGCCAGCTGCTCTGAACTTTGGAGTGCAGGAAATGGATGGGCAGTGTTGGCTTCCCTGGGTTTGGAAAAACCCTATTTATTGGCACATCTGCTAAGCATGGGTGGAGGAAAACTTGAGAGACTAGTAAGGGGAGGAATTGTTGTATAGACGTGCTGCTCAGTACTCAGAGGCACTGCTCAGACTGTTTCATAGGAAACTATTGTAAGAGACAGAGCTGTTCTCTCTTCTTCTTTTTTTAAGTGTTTGTTTTTGAGAGAGAGAGAGAGAGAAAGCGAGCGCACAAATTGGGGAGGGGCAGAGAAGGAGAGGGAAACACAGAATCAGAAGCAGGCTCCAGGCTCTGAGCCATCCACACAGTGCCCAATGTGGGGCTTGAACTCACGAACTGTCAGATCATGACTTGAGTTGAAGTCAGACGCTCAACGGACTGAGCCACCCAGGCGCCCCCCAGAGCTGTTCTCTTATCAGGATCCTAGGAGGGCTGAAGAGGAGTGGTGGAGGAGAGAGAAGAAGGATGCCTCTTGGAATGGAAGAGGGTGTTTGGTGTACTTAATTAACCCCATATCTGGAATTGACTTGGAGTGATAATCCTTTTTTCAAAGCAAGATGAATAGATAGTGACAGTAACTAGTGGCTAGTATTTTTGTCTGCAACTTTCATGAGGAATGAACCCATTTTCTAATATCTGTAAGAAACTGCACCGTTGTTTGGCCCTCACTGTGAGAGTTGGCTAGATGTTTGGCCAAGCTTCTGTGAAATCACACAGGTTTTCAGACAGTTGAAGAGAAAGACCAAAGGTGTAATAGGTTCGGTGGGGACTTCTGTCCCCCCTCCCAGCTGCAGCCTTTACGAATGTAGTGCAGTTGGGAGTGCCTGAGTCCGGAGCTGTCCATGCTGACCTCTAGCCAAACCAACACCGTGACACTTCTGTGATTGGGAGGAGACTTTGATTTTAGGAGATTAGATTTTAGTTGCTATATTTAACATTTAATTATACCCTAATGGTATAAGTTTTAATTTCTCAAGTGTTAGAGCCATGGCATGAAAAAAATGGGTCAAGTAAGCCAACAGAATTAAAAAAAAAAAAACAAAAAAATTCTGAAATCCATTGTATCTCAGGTAATTAATTAGAGCAGCGTGTGGTTATTAACATATGTGAATGTTTCACTGATCTAGAAAAATAGTCCCACTATCTCCCCAGTTGAGAGTCTGCTTTTAAAAGGGCTTGAAGTAATGGGATTCAGGTACAGATTGTCCTCTGTGGGTATCTGCTGTGAATTCCATTTCTGGGTGGATTTCCACATTGCTGTTGATCATCCTAGTCTGACTGGGGAGTGTAGAGTTGCTCGAGCAAACATAAGGTAGCATAGACAAACCTGACATGCTAGGTTCCTTATGTTAAATAGAAAATATATGAGTTTATCTGGAATCCAGATGATACAGGTCCCTTTTCTGCCCTTTGGGGGCCTGTGATTGAGAGGTAACTCCTTGAGATTTGTGTTGAACTTGGGTTTGTAGTCTCCAGATAAAAAACGTCAAGGTTATGGCTTAACCAGAACACTTTGGGAGTTCTTTGAATGACATGGACACATACAGAAAATCCCTTGGCTTCCTGTCAGCTGAATCTGCTGACTGGTTAGCCTCTTGGGGCAGGGGAGGAGCCTTGTGGTTGGTCCGTATCGTGTGCTGACAGTGGGGCCAAGAGGGTTTAGGGTGATAGTCTAGGGCATTGGGAGTGTTGGATATGCAGACACAGGTGTTCCTGTGATCTGTGCACATATATTCAAGATAGGGCCCTGGGGCTTAGAATTGAGGGGCTGGCTTTTAAGACAAAAAAGAGAAGAGGGAAAACAGGCCAGCACACGAGGTATCTTTTCCTTTGTTACTGTCTGAGTTTGTGGCTCCAGCCTATAACCTGGCCTTCCGTGCGCCTCACTGAGTTAGTGCTAAACTCTCAGTGACCCTGAACTGTTAGTTTGGCCTGCTCCATGTGTTTCTTTGTGCACCAGTGAGGGTGTGAGTTAAATCACTGGTTTTAAAAATTATAGCAGCTCTTGGCACAGTTGGAACCCGGAAAAGTCACCCATTAGTCTGTTACCTTTCACATGGTAATTTCCTTTTCTCTTAATTTATGTACGTAGAAAATTTTTGCCATATTTTGTCTTTTAATTGTGGTAAAATAAAAATTTTACCCATTTTTAGGTATACAATTCAGTGGTCTTTAGCACATTCACATTGTTCAGTCATCATCTGTCTGTCTCTAGGACTTTACTGCTCAAACTGAAGCTCTCTACGCATTTAGCAACACCTCTCCAACTTCCCTCCCTCCAGCCCCTGGTCACCTCTATGCTACTTCCCAGTGTCCCTGAGAAGACTGAGAATTTGCCTATTCTGGGCACCTCATATAAGTGGAATATGTCCTTTTGTGTCTGGCTTTTTTCACTTAGCATCATGTCTTTAAGGTTCATCCATGTGGTAGTTTAGATCAGAATTGCGTTTTTATTTTAAAGGCTGAATGATACTTCATTGTATGTAGAGGCCACAGGGCTGGTTGTATCTTTTAGCATTGTGAATAATGTTGTTGTAAACATTGGTGTGCACGTGTCTGCATTTCTGCTTTCAGCTCTTCTGGAAATATACCTAGAAATGGAATTGCTGCATCACATGATAATTCTGTGATTGACTTTGCACAGTGGCTACACCATTTTATAGTCTCATCAGCGGTGCACGGGGGTTCTGATTTCTTCATGTCCCTGCCAACACTTGTTGTTCTCTGTGTGTGTGTGTGTTTGTGTATGTGTTTTAAATAATAGCTATCTAATAGGAGTGAAATGATCTCGTGATTTTGATTTGCATGTGTGCATAGTTGTAAAAACAAAAAATGCTTAAACAGAGCATACTTGTCCTGTGTCCTTGCTCATTAATATTTTATCATGTTCTCTTTTGCCTTTAGAATCATGTTTTTAATTGTGTCTTTCTGGGATCCATGTTGAAGTTGGCACTTCTCTGAAGAATTAGATTTTGAACCAAGAAGGCAAGTGAGGCTTTTGCTACAGACAAGAAAAGGACAGAGCAAAACTGTGTAGATGCCACTGAGAATACCCCAGGAGGAAACTGTAGGGCTTACTGTGCCCATTTTGTGCCTCTGAAAAACTTCACAGTGAACATATATGTTGGATGTTACAGAATAGGGGAAGGAGTCTCGTTGTGAGAGGCTGGTTTCTGGTTAGCCAAAATGGATTAGACCAAGGCCCTGCCAGGCAACAGAGACAGAGCAGAATCATGCAATTTATCATCCTTTCCCCAAGGCGAAGAAGCTTTTAAGTAGTTTGGGAAAACTTTGAAGATGGAGGGAAGGCTTGAGGATAATTTAAAAACGTGTCCCCTGCAGGCCAGTTTGTTAAAAGCCCAATTTTACCAAAAGGCTAAGGCAGTGATTAACAAAGCCTTTGAAAAACAATCTTAAAATACCCCATTAGGAGAGATGACAGAGTATGGTTATAAACGCCAGAGTATTTAAAAGAGAATAATCCAGCAAAAATAAGTGCTTTGTGCGAAGAGTAATTTGGTCACCAGAAATTATAGAAACTTTCAGAAGATAGGGAGAACGGTTGTAAGCAAATAGAACTTTGTAGAACTGAGCTGAAACATGCTTACGATGGGGCTTCATTTGCAACCATGATTGCTAAAAGTAAGGCTGAATATTACTTAAAATGCTAGTAGGCAAACACATTCCCCTTTCCTAGTGACTACTTTTTAACTTGTAGTTTTGGAAAGAAGCATCTATTTGTGAGCATTGTCTGGGGGGAAAAAAAACCCAACCATTAATCAGGTCCCTCCCAGAGAATGGAGACTTGTCCTACGAGGCAAAAGAGACCAGAGCCATGCACAAACCTGGGTCATTGGGCATCAATGGTGAGCTCATGTGTGTTTCAGGAAGGAGCTGACCAACCATCTCTGAGTCCAAAAATTGCCAGCCAGACACAGCTTTGAGCTGCATAGTCATTCCAGTTGACTGGGTAGACTAGATTTGCAGATGAGAGCAAAGAGAGGAGTGAACTGAGTGGACCCGAGGGATTTTATCCATGTCTGTGGAATTCAGCTTCATGGAGGGGTTACAGGGGTGGCTTCCATAACAACAATCCCTCTGTAAAGATCTTTAAAAGTATCGTGATGAAAGGGACTTGACCAGGTTCCACTCTGCATCTCAGTTGCAGAGTAATGATGAGCACAAGATTAGCGATAGCAGACCTTGGTTCTGGATGTGGGTGTGCCTGTTGTTTGCCTGAGATGTCTACTGTTGGATGATCAGTCGTTCTGCAAGGTTTGTAGGCAACTGTCGGATGCGTCACATATGTGGGAACGTTTTGGAATGGTAGAATACCGTAAGCATTGTTACTAGTAGGTCAAATAGTAAAACTGAAAGAAAAGAGTAAGTCTTCTGTCCTGCCCTGTCCTCAACTCATTTCCTCCTTTGGCATTACTTAGGGTTCTCTTATCAGTAGATGTAAAGCCCCCATTAAAGCCTTTGGCTCTGAAGACATGAGAATTGAATGAATGACTTCAGAGTTGGGAAAATAAATGATTGCCGTAATGTGGACCTTCTGGTGGTTTGCCTAATTCCAAAGCCAGTAACGTGAGGTACTTCAACTAGAGAAAAAGTTAGTTCTCTTTCTTTTTCTGTGACAGTGTTAAGGTTGCGGGTCAGTGCTAATGTGTCTGGGAAACGCAGGCGCAATTCTGAAATGTAGGTGTCCACCCGCTGGCCCTGCAAAGGGGGCGAGTGTAGGAGTGGCCACTTAGTTTGTGAAATCTACAAACATGGCCAAGAGTAAATAGTTAGTTGATAAGTTCAGACTCCCTCAACTCTTCCACACGGGGTTTTCTCCAAGTGCTTATCAAAGGACCCCGAATCCAGCTAGCAACTTGTAGAAATTTCAGAGGACTCAATTCTTAAACATGCTTTCCTGTGTGGATCTCAGCTTCTGTGGACCTCATTCCCTTTTGTACTGAGTAAACTGCAGTACAGAGAGATAGTACCAGGGATTGATATTGTAGGAATAATGTCACTGTAGATAAATAAAATAGCTTAGTTGCCTTGCTATTTTGCACTGTGATATCTTCATTTACATTTCTTCTGTTTAAATATAATTTGCAGTGTAATTGCCAATACCGTGCTACCGTGTTTGAGCATCTCTCGCTCACCAAGCGCTAGGTGCTTGACACTGAGTGTCTCCATTCCTGAGTAACACCTACAAGGTAGGTGGATTTACTGATGACGAAACTGGCTTGGATGGGTCTTATGAAACCATTCTGGGCCACTGGTTGGGTTTGAAATGAAATTTGCTTTGCAAACCTCAGAAGTCCTGAGTTGGTTAAGTCCTACTGTGCTGCCTCCTGTGTTTAGGGGAATAGGCTTAAGAAATTCAGGGCATGTTTTCTTAGTCACAAGTGCTTAAATTGTTTTGTGCTTATACGAAACATTCTTCCCAGAAGCTGGAATCTTCCTAGGGATTCTCTTGTTCCCATGTTTTCCCAGTTGTTTAAGTCATGGATACCCGGTGTGAGGAAACCATAAGTGTTTACAAGGCCTTGCAAAGAAGCACCAGGAAGAGGGATTTGAATGTTGGGTTCTCATCACCACCTAGCTTCAAATTTTGATTTTCATTATTTTGACTAAATAGTTGATTTAGTTGGGTTGATCGGTGGTTGTCTGAAAATTTTTTTAATGCGTTACTGAGGTATTATTTATGCCACAACTCCTTCATTTTGATGTGTTAATGCTTTTGTAGTATGTGCCACTGTCGCCACAGTCTAATTTTAGGACATTCCTGTTGCCCCCAAAAGAAATTTTGCCCTGGTGGTCCCAATCTTTAAGTTTTTTTGTTTAATGGCATTATCCTCTGATTTGATAGCAGTCTTTTGAGCCGACTGTGAAGAGGAAGAAAACATTAAAAAATATTGTTTTAATTTTATCAAACATATAATACAGTATTCACAGCAGGTACTGTTCTGAGTGCTTTGTTAATAAGATTAACTCATTTAATTCGTTGATTCCTCCTGACAGCCTTTGAGGCAGGCACTCTTATTATTTATATTTTGCAGATGAGGAGGTACATAGAGAAGTTATGTATCCTGAGTAGTGTCACAGTGCTAGTAATGGTAGACTCAGGAGTCGGAACATGTCACTGTCAGTGTTCTAAAGCACCCCATGAAATCGGAAAGAGTGGGGGAAGCAGTAGTCAGCCAGATGTGTGAAGTGAGTCAGAAGGAGTAAGCTAGTCGTGTGCAGGAAAGATTCTGAGTCTTGAGTGAGTCCCTGCTCTTGGATGCCTTAGTAAAGTGTTAAATAAGTTCTGACAAGTCCATCCTGGTAGTCAGCACAGCACTTCCTTTTCATCCAGGATTCATTGTTCTGTTCACTCTGCCTTTTGCCTTGGTATTCTAGGAAGAAAAACATGCTTTCATGGACTTGTTTTGGTTTATATACTGCACACCAAAGAGCTAGAGTGTTGGGCTAGAGGGCCCTTAACCTGAGAGGGGTGTGTGTCTTGGGGTGGGGGGAGAATGGGAGCTGTGTTCTGGTCTAAGGGTCATTGGCAAGGATCTGAGAAGCCTGACCTGGAATGATCTGTGACAGGAACTGGGCACAGTCCATTGCCCTGTGTCCTGTCGTTGGCCTGGCCTCATTCGTCTTATCTTGCCCGTGGTTGTATTATGGCTTTGGGGGTCTTTCCGTTAACCTGGTTGGCTTTGAAGCCTGGGACCTTGTCTCTGTTTCGGGAGATGGTCTCTTGTTCTCTCAGAGCACTAGAGTTCTGGGGAGGCAAGCCTATAAGGATGGTACAGTGCTTGAGGTTAGCTGCCTATCCAAACGTTCTTTGGAAGTGGGGAGTTGGAAAATGCGAACCACGATAGTAATTCCATCTTAGCCTCAAAGGGGAAAACTCCCACTCTAGTTTTTGCTTAGCATTTCTTTTTGTCCCTAGTGCATAGGAAGGTTGTAGAAATATTGAGGTAGTATAAATGTGTTTTAGATATGTGTCCATACTAGATACGTGTTCCCAGTTATATATATTTAGTAAAAATTAATGAGTGGATTTGGTGGGAGGAAAATTTGGCTCTTCATAATTAATCAGTAATATACATGGGATTCAGTAATTGATTTTTTTTTTTTTTTTTTTTTTTTTTGCTCCTTTCAAATATACTGGCTTCATGTTTTTTTCAGACCTACCATCCTCTTATTCTGCCAGGTTAGGGCCCTTATTTTGCTTCTGGCAAATTGTGATCCAGTTGAAGGCATTTGAACTTACTGAAGCTCACAGGAAGGTGCCCAAGAGGGAATCAGACAGTCTGTGGAAGGCACGGCAATCTGTCAGAACTGTTCTGATATATTAATAATGGGGTAAATGCTGAACTTGAAACTTCACTGCTTTTTTTCTTTCTTGCATGAACTTCTGTGGATTTGTTTTGGAATATAGACTTAATTTAAAAGCAAAATTCAGACATAGGATCTATACTGACTGAGGCCCAAAAGAGAATGTATGCCTTTAATAATTTATCTTGATTAGTTAAAAATTTTTTTTTAATGTTTACTTATTTATTTTTGAGAGAGAGAGAGAGAGAGAGAATGAACAAGAAGGGGAGGGTCAGAATGAGAGAGAGAGAGAGAGACCGAATCTGAAGCAGGCTCCAGGCCCCGAGCTGTCAGCACAGAGCCCAATGCAGGGCTCAAACCCACGAAGCGTGAGATCATGACCTGAGCTGAAGCTGGATGCTTAACTGACTGAGCCATCCAGGTGCCCATATATTGATTAGTTTTATAAGTTAACACACCAGTATTTGGGTACCTCTTTTGAGTTGTAGATGCTAAGAATATATGAAATGTAACAAAACCATTTCTCCTGATCTAACGAGTATAGTGTACCTTTTCTGTCTTGCGTTAATCAGCTTCTTGCTGTTGGAGTCCTCGATGAAGTGTCAAGCTTAGTCTCTACTTGTAGAGATTAAGTAACTGATGATGACACGTAGTGGACAGCCCTTTCCTGTGGATTTTGCAACCTCTGCTCAGAGAGTTGTAGGATGGCATGGTATTGGCTCAGGGGCAGGGTAGCTTTGGAGTCTGTCTGGATTGTTAACCTTTCTGAGTCTTCCCTATCTGGGGCGGGGGTGGGGGTGGGGGGAGAGATGGGAATGATTGGCCCTCTGCATGCCTTGTGGCTTTCAGTGGGTTTCTGTTAGAACCATATTTTGATCCAATGTTTGCTACAATCTTCAAGTGCTAGATGTTAAGTCTCTGCTTGACCCGCGGAACAGCAGAGCTGAACTTTGGGAATCAGAAGAGGGAGGATTCAGGAGTTTGAAAGACCTCTTTTCACCAGATGATGTGGATTGGGCAATGGGTAGCTCTGTGGATGGGGACTCAGGGCTGACGCTCCAAGCTTTGACCTTTTGAGTTTGCATACGAGTGAAATACTTGTTTTTGTCCCTCATTTTTAAAGAGACATTCTTTGACAAATAGAATGGATCAGGTGCCTAGGTTAAGAGACTTTCTTGGCATTTGCCCCTACTTAGGTGCAGTTTCCAGTAGTGCAAATAAGCTTAAATTCAACTCCTGCTTTCTTTGGGTGTTTCCTTAGCTTTGTGTGACACATGGTCATGCTCATTAATATGAAGAGCCCTAATGTTCTGACTTGTGCAGTGGTATTAGGTACCTTATGGATAGATGTGTGGTTTAAATCAGATGAAACTAAAGCACTGATGATAGTTTTTGGTATTTGGTAGGCCCATAATTATTTCCTCCTGCCACATTCCTACCACAGAGTATTCATTGCGTTTTCTACTTTTAGATTTTTGTGGACCTACCTTTCTGTGTATACAGCTCATTCTGTCACATGGTCTCACACTGCCTTGCTCCATAACCTAACTGCTTCACATACGTGTGTGTAAATATTTACATTTGTAAAATGTCTTCCCAAATTTGTAGAGTTCAGGAATCCGGCCATTCCTTTCTGTCTCCTGCAGTGTCTGCTACAACACACGTCCGTCAGACACCTACAGGGAATGTTGATCAAAGACGTGTTGGTGAGAGTGCTGAGTCTAATGTTTATTCACTTTTAACCTTTCGGGTGTCTTTTTTTTTTTTTTTTTAACCTCCCTAGTTGTAAATTAGAAGAGGTTTTGAAGCTGAAAGGAACTTTAAGCAAATCAAGTGCAATGTGCTCATTTTACATACATAGACCTTGAAGCCGAAGCTGGTTTAGTCAGTTTTATAAAATCCAGGAAGGAGTTAGATGAGGTGAACAGTCCATTTTCCTACTCAGTTTTCTGCTACTTTTTCAAAATCCAATATGGAGTTTTATTATAAAGCCAAGGACACAAGCCTGTGAGATCTTACTTACTAGATGAGCATGCCGTATGCTACTTGAGCAGTGGGATTGGAGACAGAGCTACTTGGGATTAAGTAACTGCACAGTGTCCGTCTGTTCTGTGCTCTTGATTAATGCTAAATAGGATTCTCAGTGTATATGTCGGAAGTGTTGGTAAAATCTTCACAAATGACAGATCGGTAAAATTTTTATTTATTACATATTTTTCTTACAGCTCTCAAATTCCTTGGCTTAATTGCCAAACAAAAACCAGAACTAAAAAATGATCAGGAATGCTTTTTATATTTGTACTACTTATATTCCTTTTTAATAACTTTTTAATAATTGAAGTAAAATAACAAAAGTGATTTATCTTAATATGTCAGAACCGATTAGAGTTGAAGTCACA
>CM053578.1:32449418-32496202 GCA_028646485.1 Cryptoprocta ferox
CGTTTCTTAGCGATGTCTTTTTGGAGGATTCTGACTTCATCGGTTGGACATACCCTCAATTAGCATTTGGTTATACAGTATGGAAGATGGATGGGAGGGGCCTGTCATTTCTGGGATGATGGTATTGTTTTTTTTTTTTTTTTTTTTTTTTTTTAAATCTCCCTCATTGCCACCATGGAAAATTATTTAAGAGCTATGGCAGCTGACGAAATGGGGATGGGAGATAGGAAGGGCATAAGGAAAAGACGTTGAGGGTGTTTTAGGCCACAATGGACCTCGAGCTGTATGAATCATGGGATATTTACTTTCATAGCTGTCCATGGCTGACATGCCCACCAGAATAGCTGTAGGTGTTAGGAATAAAAATCCAGCAGATTATTTGTGGGTTGAGAAGACCTTTACTAGTGCTGCTAGTGTTACAAACAGCCCCTTCAGTATTTTGTATCACTTGTTTTATCTACCTTTAGTTCCAAAGGCAGTGTGACTGGACACTGAGCGCTCAAGAATTGTTGGTATAATTCTTGAAAATTCTACCCTCATTTCATCAGATAACAGGATGAACACATACTTAGCCTTGATGTGAAATGTGTTCTTTGATCAGTGAAGACACAGTAGTTCTAATCTCATTGGTCTGAGGTGTGGGATGAAGCTACTGGGATTTTTTTTTTTTTTTTTTTAAAGCTCCCCAGATGCTTCTGATAGGCAGCTGAGGTTGAGATGTATCTTTCTTAGCAGACACGAGAGGCTTCCAGAGCAATGATAGACTTTACCTATGCTCGCTACTTGACAGTTTCAGAAAGGCTGTGTATAGCCTCTTGCTATTGTTAATTTGAATTACCATAAGGAAATATACTTAAAGGTTGAGTTCATCACCTATTCACATTTATTTATTTTTTTGTTCACATTTAGATAGCTCTAAGAAACCTAGAAAGCATTTGTACGAAAAGTAATTTTTTAAGCACAACTGAGCCATCTGAGGAAACAAAGTCAGGTACTCACAGCATACAGGGCCTGCTCTGTGTGCTGGTCCCTAGCTCTTCAACCTGCCCCTCCCCTCACCCCACCCCCATTGCAGGGAGGTGCTCCTGTAAAAGCAGATCTGGTGTTTTGTATTCCCAAATGTTCAGTGGACCTTTTCCTACCCAGGGGAGGATCATGCCAACCTGGTTTGTTTCTCCTAGTCTGATATTGGAATGATTGGGAACAGGAAATGATTCTGATTAGGCCCCAAACAAGCATAAAATGAAAACCAGTGCTCTAACCACTGACTTCTAAAATGCATTATGCAGAAGAATAAAGACAAGCAGGGAAAAGTTTAAAATCATTTGTCGTTTTACCTTCTATATCTCTTCCTTCCTCCCTCCCTCCCTCCAACATAACACCTCTCTTAAAAGGAGATTTAAACTTTCAAGTAATGTGTGCAGTGAAAACGTGTCAAAAGGCAGAAGATGAAAAATAAGACTTGGACCCTCTTGATGTGTTTTCGAAATGCCGGTTCCATTCCCCACTATAACTGGGTAATCTCTGTGAAGTTTTTTTTATAAATCTTTTCAGGGTTGGGTATGCATTAGAGCAGGGCCCCTGGGACTATAGGATACACTGTGGATAACTCCCCTGTGGTGTTGGGTGGTGTATACCGCCTGGCCACACGATATGCTTGCTCTCTGTATAGAGGACACATACATTGCCTTCAAAGCAAAACGAAGTAAGATTACACTCCGTGTACTATCCTGTCCCTTGTCTTTTTCACTTAATAGTGTATAATGGAAACTTCACCTTTGTTTTTGTTATTTATTTAAAAAACTTTTTAAAATGTTTATTTTTCAGACAGAGTACGAGCGAGGGAGGGGCAGAGAGAGAGAGGGAGACACAGAATTGGAAGCAGGCTCCAGGCTCGAGCTGTCAGCACAGAGCCTGACGTGGGGCTCAGACCCACAAACTGTGAGATCGTGACCTGGGCTGAGGTCGGATGCTTGACCGACTGAGCCACCCAGGCACCCCAGTTTTTAAAAAGTATTACTGTACTGTCACGTTGCCAAATTATTCTTTAAGAGGTACTGATTTACATTCCTATCAGTGTATGTGAGTACTCATTTACTTGTTTCCCCCATTCTCACCAACTTTGCCTTTTATCAGCTTTGAAGAATGTTTGCCTGTTGTTCGATAAAACGTTTCTTCCAAAAATGTTTTAAGTGACTCCTACGTGCTAGGTTTTGTGTTCAGTGCTCGAAGACCATAGTAAATCGGAGGCCTGGTTCCTGCTGTTATGGAAGTTCATGGTTTATATAAAGTGAGGGACAAAAAGTAAGCAAATCACTATTTACAATTACTTTGTGTATAAATTTATCATGGAAACAAAGGGGCAACTGTAGTAATCTGTTATGGTTTAATTGAAAGCTTAAAATGCCACAGAAATAGGCCTTATGCTGCAATGTTTTTCTTCTCCTTTGTAATACATTTTCCATTTGATTTCTTGTCCTACTAAGTAATCTCATGTCTAGAATTTAAGGGCCTTTTCCTTTCACTCCAGATGCATTAAATATACAGTAAATACCAACTCTTCAGACTCTCCTTTGAGAACTTTTCTGAAATGATAGCACTTTTCTTTTTTAGGGGCCTACAATACAGTGTGTCGTGAAGATGAGAAATATCTAGTAATTGGAAGCAAGAGTTTATAGAAAACCTTATCTTTTAACTAAAGTATGGTTTATAATTCTGTGATGTGCTTATTGGTCTTAAATCATTCGTGACTTTGGATGGAAATAGTTTCGGTTGTGGGAGAGCAGGAGTTACTCGTTATTACTGTATGTCATATACACCTTAGTGCAATGTCTAATGCCCTTGTTCTGGTCTGTCTAGAGCTTTTCCTAACATTGTTGCATGAAAATGCTTAAAGCCTAAGGCTGTGTGCAGTATCCATCCAGATGTGCCCATGTAGGGCTCTCCCCTCTTGGGCTGATGCCCCTGCCTTAAGTTGTGTGTAACCACTGCTACCTTAGGACTAGAGTCTGGTTCAGGGCCTACTCTGAGAACTGGAGCATGAATTGGCAATAACGTCCTGCCTGTAGCGATTCATTTTTCTTTCCTGCACCCTTTCGGAGATAGAGAATTTCTTGAAATTTGAAGGGAGAAAAGACTAAAACCTTAATATTTCAGTTTGCCAGCTATTGCTGACTCATAACAAATCACTGCTGTTAAATTAGTTGGTGTTGGTTAACCCACCATCCCTTAAAGGATCCTCTTTGGTCATTTCCTTCCCTTCAAATGCTCTTCATAGTTCCCACCTTCAAGTTGCCTTCCATTTTGGAGGAATTCTTTTGCTTTTAACTTCTAAGTTTTTTTTTTTTTTTAAGACATTAATCTTGTCAAACTTGTGTCTATATTGATGCAGAATGTTAGGAATCCAAGACCCGATCTTGCTCCCGAGAGCCATGAGTGTTGCATTAAACAGGTTACGATTTCTGTGCTGTAGTTTTCTTCTCTTTAAAATGAAGATGTTGGACTAAAGAGTCTCCACCTTTTCTTAGATTTTTAAAAAAACTTTTTAAGTAATCTCTTCACCCAACGTGGGGCTGGAACTTAGGATCCCAAGATCAAGACTTGCACGCTCTACTCACTTGTTAAAAAAAAAAAAAGTGTGGGAGTGTATTGTGAGCAATTACTTTGGGATGTTTGTAATACTTGTTTCATAAAACAATTACTCTCACCTGCAGAGTGAAATAAATGGTATTCATTTTCTATGTGGAAGTTGAGAGATTACAATCTGAGTTTAGGAAATGTGTTTTCCTATTAGTCTGCTTTAGAACTTGGGGCCAGGCGCTTCTTTGTTTCTTGGCAAATGCACTCAGTGTGTGCTGAGCCTTTGACTTTTCTTTGTTAATGTTCTGTTAGGTCTAAATGAACATTATGCTGAATGGGTTTTACTAAAGTCATTTAGTTGGGATGAAAGTGAAGTATCATTTTCTTTTTCTTTCTTTCTTTTTTTTTTTTTTGTGAAGTATCGTTTTCTAATGGCCTTCTAGATGACTGAGAGCCTACTGTGTCTATGAGGCCTGTTGTACACAGGAGCACTGCACGGAAAGTTAAAGTTGATACACTTATGTTTGCATCTATTAATCCCTTATCTTTCTTTAAAGTTTCGATTCAGAAGTTATTCAGGATACGTTCTAGCAGATCCTGAGATGACAACACCCTAATTTTTCCCCCTCCTTATTCATGGTTAAAAGTGGACCTGAAAAGTGCATTTGTTAGACTGCTTTTCCTCTGTTTTTGAATGCTTGTGTTTTGCTTTACAAAAAGGGCAGGGTGACTTTTGGGCTAAATGCTCAGTTGGTGTTTTGTTGCTTTCTGCAGAGATCTGGAAAATAATGGTTCTTTTAAGGTCAATTGTTATTTTCTTTATATGAAGAAAAGAAGAACACCTTTGGGAAGCACTGCTTAAAATGATCTTCCTTGAATATTACTTCTCTGCTTCCTCCCCAAATGGAGGAAATAACCTCCCCTCATAGGCTCATTGTAAGATTCAATTGAGATAATGGTGTGAAAACATTGAAACCCAGACTTACGAGGAATTGAGTTAATCTAGGATTACTTATCAATGTCTCAGTAACCAAAAGTTTAAAATGTGTTTTGTCTACCAACTTACTCCATGTGTGCAGTTAATCCAAGAGGCTCTGCTTTTCAGCAAATGGGGAAAAAGTCATTTCTTTAGGGATCATAGTATGGGATGAAACGTATTCCATTCTGGCTGCCATGGGAAACGAGCAACATGTTTTTTTGAAACCAATGTGATCTTGACATAGTTATTTAAACATCAGATAACACCATATTTAGCTTCAGGTACCGTGATTTGTGTTAGCATTATGTAAAACTTACAGCACCTTGGCTAAATGGGAATTAATGTGCCATGTGTCTGTTTTAAGATTAAATCTGAAAATTTTAAATCTGAGAAGTACTCTGTTTCTGAGAAAAGATTCTCTCTCTTTGTATGAAACTTTATGAAATACGGTTTATGCTATTGTTATCAGTATTGGGCTAATATCTGTGTAAAAGGAAAATGATGTCCTTGTATGTATGCTGAATATGTGGGTTTTTTTTGTTATTTTGTTTTCTGTTTTTGTTTTTTGGCCTCCTAAATTGGGACCGGAGGTTGGATTTTTTAAAGAGTCTTGGATGATTCAGTCTTCATCTCCACCTTACTTTCATTCTGGTATTGCCTGTGTCGATTGAGTGTGTTAAAGCTTGACATCATGATTCAATCATTTTCTGATTTTGCAATAATTCAAAGTGGAGCGGAAGCATCATGAGGAAATCATGTCAATTTTCTTAAGGTCTGACACACCCATCTTAATTTACAGTCTTGTTCTAAGGATGCACCGGGAAATATACACATTAGCCCAGTGAGGCATCTGAAGGGACTTGGCTGCCTCCTGTCCTTTTCCTGTCTCCTCCCTTTGTTTTCCAGATGCATCAGCAGATGGCCGTTCAAAACTCTAAATTTGTACCTTGTGTGACCTTTAGCCT
The DNA here is from genome assembly GCA_028646485.1 of Cryptoprocta ferox. Classification (NCBI taxonomy): domain Eukaryota; kingdom Metazoa; phylum Chordata; class Mammalia; order Carnivora; family Eupleridae; genus Cryptoprocta; species Cryptoprocta ferox. The sequence continues at coordinate 32,454,942 of CM053578.1, forward strand.
GGAGAAAGGCAAATCTCTTCTGAGGGTGAACTTCCAGGCCAGGCCATTCCACGGAGCTCTGTTGTTAGTCGTCTTAAGCAAATTTGTTTTTGGAGGTTCTTTTTGAGGTTTAAATAGAGTAGCCTTTCTTGGGAATATAACAAATTGAAAGGTGAGTGAGACAGACCTGGAGAATGTTTCATGATAGTTTGAATCCCGTGCTAGACTTGCACTGAGGGTAGGCTTTGAAAGATTTTTAGCCTTTGAATCCTGTTGTCAGGCTACATGGCTGAGGAGGCATTATCTTTGGACTCCAGCAGTCCTGGGTTTGAGTTGTACTTCGGCTGTATACTAGCAGATTTTACCTCATGGAACTGTTAGTATTTGACTAGGTTCTGTATGTACACAGCCTGTCACTGATCATGGACCCAGCAGGTGCTCCATAAATGGTAAGTCACTTAATTTCCTGTCATAAGTTATTCTTAAATCTCTGTATTCAAGGGCAGAAGGCTCTGGAACTAATGAAGGAAAGGGAAGTAGTGTGCTGCCAAGCAGAGAATCAGAAGATCATGTGAATAATTTTATTAGCTTTTTATCTATTGTATAATTCATTGCCTTAGGAGCTTTTCAACTATTGTAACATAAACAGAGAACGCAAGTTGTCTTGAAGTGGCATGCCCTTGTTCGTGAGGACTCATTTTATGGGCGAAGACATACAGGGTTAATGTATGTCCATAGACCAAAAGACCTAACTTTGGTTGGTCGGGATAGAGGAGAGAAAGTAAACCCCACCACCCTTGCCTTCCCACTGCCAGGCTGTGGGGTTAGCTTGAGAATGGGAAATCTTGTCTTGTGCAGTGAGTTGACTCTTACTGTCCAGTAACAAGGATATCACAGTTGGTTTGACTGTGAAGTTGAATGTTTCTGGGCATGCTGTTTGGTGGCAAGTTGAGAGGAAAAGTTGGATAATGTATGTGGGGTTGTTGAGCATAATGGCCAAAGGCACCTTGGGAAAAACATGTCACCACATTAGGTGAGCTATGACTGTTTACATCAGAGGGGGGTAGACAGAGCAGGGCCAGCATTTTGCTCCCTTCCTTACTGTATTCTAGTTTTCCCCATTATTGGCCCTGCCCTTCTAAAGAAAAATCTGTGTAGACAGCAATGGGGGAAAATTAGTCTGATGTAGTCTGGAGAAAATTTGTGTCCCGCCCTACTTTCTTTTAGCTTCGAAAAATCTCAAATGTAAGGCTAGACAATGAATTATTACTAACATGATAGAGGAAACTGGTACTATTAATGTCATGTAAGGAGAAAGCCCATTTTGAGTAGAAACAGAAGGACATTTATGGGGGAGAAGTTGGCTGGCTATGGCAAAACTGAGTCGTAGGAAATTTAACTATAATTATTCCATTGAATATTCTAGAAGTGCTCTTCGAACTGTTGGAGGTTGGCTAGTGATTAGCATAGTAGCCATTAACACCAGTACGCTGAGACCTAGAGCAGCAGGGAAGGGAAAGGGTCAGATGTATGTAAATTGTGTGCTGCCTGTGTTGTATAGCGAGAAGGCATGCACAGTGAATTTCCACATTAGATCAGCCTCGTTTAAAATTTACAAATGCCAGAGGCTGTGGGTGGAGGAAGGCATTAGGATTATATGTGATCTGGTGGCTCTTTGAAAACTGCATGTGTGGGGTTTGTGTTTCTAGTCGGAACTAAATCTGAATTTGAGATTTTAATCACCTTGAATCGAACTAGGTATATTATAAGAATTAGACATTTGATCTCCTGCATCTTTCTCAGTACACAGGAACTCTAGTGCTTCCTAAACTTCAACATAATCTGGATCCCAGCTGGCCTCTGATTTTAATTTGTGTGTGGCGATTAGGTGGCACCTTGGTGACGGCGAGATGTTACCCCAAACCAGATGGCCCCTGCAGGACATAGAAGTGGATTTATTAACCCGCCTACCTCTTGCTTGCCCCACTGGTCTGGAAGTTGGCTTTAGGTTGCTGATTGGTGTGGTTCTGGCCATATTTAGGTAGGTAGGCTTTGCTCTTTAATTATTCATGCCACTTTAAGAAAACAACATAAGCTGCCTTTTCAGAGTTCCACGGCCTGGACGAGGGTGGGAATTCTTTGGCCAGACCAGCTGCAGGATTAGCATTAATGTGATACTAATCCCTGGGACGGTGCCTCAGAACAGTGCACCCACATGCTTGTGTTTCACGTCCAGAGGCCACAGACACACGCTCAGTGAAGCTGAATGGGCTCTACCATGCTGTGTCTATATCACACGGTTTATGGCTAAGGAGGTTGGGAGCATTCGTTAGAGTCATGAGTATAGAGAGAAGATCAGAGATACAGTCTAGAATGTGTTCTTATATTTAATGTCTCTGTGGAGGCACTGGAGTCCTATGGCCTAGATTTCTCAGGTACCTGCACACACCATTCCTTGCACTTTCTTCACACACTATTTAAGGATAAACAGGATGAGCTCTATAAAAACCTGTTGGAATTTGGTTGAAATTCTGCATGCAGCCAAGGTCATTATATTTAGATATCCCATCTTAGTTACACTGGGGCTTCTTTTCCTGTTCTATCCTTTGGGTTTAGGATTTTTCCTATGTGGTAATATCTGAATACTATTTTTGAAAGGATACTATTCTTTTTTAATAAATTTTTAAATTTTTTTTAAATATATTTTTGAGAGAGAGAGCATGAGCAGGGGAGGGTCAGAGAGAGAGGGGGACACAGAATCGAAAGACAGTCTCCAGGCTCTGAGCTAGCTATTAGCACAGAGCCCGATGTAGGGCTTGAACTGTGGGACATGAGATCATGTCCTGAGCTGAAGTCAGACACTTAACTGATTGAGGCACCCAGGCGTCCCTCTCTGACCTGTTTTGAATCTTACTCATCTAACAGCACCACTTAGATAGATGTTCTTGGTAGGTGGGAGGGTTGCCAGGGTTTTTTCTCTGTCTTGCTATTCCTGTGGCTTAGGAATCCTCTGAATCTAGCAGATGGGAACCAGAGGGTGAAGACACTCCACTTCCTTGCCATCTTTACCCAGAAGTGATGGGCATCACTTCCGTTGGCGAGAAGCATTCCCAGTATCCCACCTAGATGCAAAAGCCCTGGGTGAAAAACCACTTGGTAAGTGACAGGTTGACAATATGCAGGGAAAGGAGGAATCTTGGTGGACAGTTAGTCCACTTTGCCCACAGCATTTATATAGTCAAGAATCTAGATTGTATACTGTTTGGATATCTTGGGGCTAGGCATTAGATTTGACACCCTGCATCTGGCATGAAGTCAAGTTATAAGATTCTTGGGATATATTTTACCACCTGCCATGCCTGTTAGCATAGGCTGTCTTACAGATGATTTGAGAGAATGAGAGTATACTGAGAAGAAAAACTGTGGCTGCAAAGCAATGGAATAATGACACACTCTTGGCAATGAAAAAGATGCTACAGCCCAGCAAAAGTGATGCTTCGTGAAACCATTCCTAGCTTGCAGCAGATTGCTGGGTTGGTTTAATGCTGTGTTTTTTTTGTTTTTTTTTGTTTTTGTTTTTGTTTTTGTTTTTGAAAACCTTGATTATGCCGTTTTACAGGGTATCTGTTTGTAACCGAAGTGACAGTGGGAACAGCTGGGATATCCTAGTCCCTTAGTAAAAATCTCAAATTCAAACAACAGAAACCAAAGTGACAGTAGTCCCTTCTTGGCTAGTCTTTGTCACACCTACATGAATTATATGGTTTGGTCTTTGAATATCATTGCCTTTTGACTGTTGCTTGGATTTATCTACTAAAAGAGGCCAATCTGGGGCTATTGACTGAGTTTTGTATCACTCCTGCCTGTTGTAAAAGACATTAGAATGTGTGGAGGAAGAACAAAAAATCCCAGCCCTTTATGAAACATATACTTGAAACAAGAGAGATGCTTGCCTTAAATTTGGCCGTGACACATAAAGGAGACTTAGATGAACATTTTGGAAGCTATTGGTAATGAAATTTGCCCTTAAAGTCTGTCATCTCTTAATGCCCAACTGAGAAGGCAAGGTACTCAAATGCTAGCATTTGATACGTTAGAAAAGGGAAAATTTGCATAGAAAGTGGGAAATGTGTTCAAATGAGAACAACATAGACGTTTGGGAAAATAAGAAGGCCTGTTCAACCCTGGCTTTAAATGGAGACTAAGTAGGAAATGGTGTCATGCATTGTTGACTCTTCCTTCTTCTGGGAACAGGCATTCAGAAATCAAAAGCAATTGACTAGCTTCCCTTGTTATCCACATGTATAAAAGGATCACAAACCCAGACGCGCCTAGGGCCATGCAGATCACCTCAGTGTGTGATGCAGTTTTGAATTATGAGTGGCAAATGGGGAGATCAAGTTCTTGGAGGAAGGAGGAAGGGGGAGGAAGCAGATATAGAAGCTTCACACAGAAGCGCAGGACCAGTCTTGTCCGGTCTTCAGATTTTAGAGAAGCTAGAGAGAGATGTGTGTGCGTTGAGTTGTTTCGTTTTGTAGACATACACTGTGTAAGTCAAAAATTGTCAGCTTGTCTCAGTTGTCCTGAGAGCCTGTTGTCTGTGGCTTGGATTTTGGTGGCAGGGGAAGGCGTAATTGCTGTGGGCATGGGATAGACAGGGAGGGCTCTTGGGTTTAGCAACATTCTCTGGGTAAACAATCAGGCTCAGTTTTTGCAGCTCTGGGGGCTAATGCCTTTGGAATCTACAAAGTTAGAGTGGCTATATGGGGAACCTGCTGTTACTTGATACTCTTTCATAAACAGAAATTTTATTTACTTTATAGAAATGCTATAATCATCAGTTGCCCACCCTTTTGTTTTTAGTACTTCGGGTTAGGAAATCGGCAAAGATGGGTTCATTCGGGATTGAAAGCATTACCAGTGTATAATCTCCTGAGTACTGAAAGGAAAGTAAAATAAAAGCATTCAAGTTCTTGGCTGGCCCATAAAATGGATGGAATTCAGTTTAATAATTTTTGTGTGTGAGAGTTGCCATAGCTAATGTGCTAGGTTTACTGTATATCTTCTTAGGAGGGTTTGGCTTTTAGGGAAAACATTTTCTTGCTGCAGAAAAAAAAAATCATGCAATGGAAATTGACAGGGATGAAATATAACCAGAGACCAACTGTGCTAGTAGCTGTGTGCCTGTTTGGAAACTGCAGGTTTGATAATTGAAGATAGAATCAACTGCTCCTTAGAAAGTAAACATTGATAGTAACTGAAACCAGGGATTGAATATTGTGTTAGGTTTAAGATTTTCTTTTTTAAATGTTTGTTTATTTTGGGGGGGGGGTGGGAGAGAGTGAGAGAGTGTCTCAAGCAGGCTCCTTGCTGTCAGCTCAGAGCCAGATCCTGGGCTGGATCTCACTCACTAACCATGAGATCATGAGCAGAGATCAAGAGTCAGATGCTTAACTCACTGAATCACCCAGGTGCCCCAGGTTGAAGATTTATTTATTTACTTTACAGAGAAGACCAGTTTTGTTGGGTGTATGTGTGGTCTGAATTTTTTTTATTTTTATTTTTTTTTGTCAAGCCTAGTTTCATTTTACGTTACATTCTGTGTGTGGTAAGGAAGAGGAAGAAGAAAACAGCTTTTAAAACCCTTTTTTTTTTTTTTAACTTTAAAGGGAGTTTTGTTGAATAACGCATGAAAGAGCTGGGCACCTGGGTGTCTCAGTCAATTGTGCTTCGGATTCAGATCCTTAATCCCCGCTCTGCCCCTTTCCCACTCATGCTCTTTCTCAAAAATGAATAAACATTAAAAAATATAATGCAGGAAAGTGACTTTGTAAGTTACTGGGTCTCTCTGGACCTTCATCTGTAAACTGGGAATAGTTTTCCCTATTTTGCAGATTGCTCCTGAGTAGTAAGTAAGTATTTACATAATGTGCCAGTTGCAATACATAATAAGGACTCACTCCTTTCTTCAGTGTCTTTGGAGTTAAAGATACCAGGGCATTCTGATTCCTAAGGAGGTTACCATAACTGATCCTAGTCACGGAAAGAATATAGTTTGGACCTTTTTTCTTTTGGGTCGTGTTTGACTTAGTTTTCTCTGGTGTGCCACGATTATAATTCTTATGCAGCATTGACCCCTTTCCTAAGCTTCTTGGAAGTTACAGGTATATGCTATAGCAGGTGCTTAGAGTGGATTTTCCACAAATAACTATTCAAAATCATACACTTTGTAGAATTGGACAGAAAAATCAGCATCTTAACCACTAGCAGAAAGCAGATAATAAACTTGAAATACTACCAAGTGGACCTCACTACCGAGAACATCTAAGAAAGAGCCACAAACTGAGAAGTGGGCTTGAAACACTCTTCTATCAGCCTACCTTCCCAGATGGAAGAGTTGGGGCTTTACTGCATAATAATTTGTTGGCATTTAAGCACCTTACTCTACTGTGAGATTGCTTGCTTGTGGGAAGACATGAAAAAGAGAAATACTTGATAAATGGGTGTGCTGTTACTTTATGCTTGGAAAAAACCAAAATCTTAACAATTGTTAGTATGGCTGTAAATACTAACATGTCCTGCTTCTTGACAAACACTGATAAGGACAAGGGAAACAGCATGACTTGACTGTGTTTGGGGTCAGGAATTCTTCCTTTGTCCTTAGAACAAAAACAGTGTTTTCTTGGAACATGGCCTTTGAAACTGCCTTCACACAGTTCGGTCCTGTGACATTAGTTGGTTTCAGAAATCCTCCTTGATACGTATCCGTGGTTCACAGCAGTGATCAACTTTGTGGTTAAAAAACAAACAAAAAAGAATAAGTTGTTACTGTTAGAGCCAAGTGGAGAACCCGTTGTTCAAGCTGTAAGTCTTAATGGGAGATTCTGCGTGTAGAAGACAGAGAAAAGTTTTCATTCTTTTCCTTTGAAGCAATTTTCTGTAGACTTCTCCCACCCAAAATGGCAGGCTACTTGTATGGGAATGATAAGGATGCTAGTATGGAAAGGTTATTGAATTCTTGTTTACTTAAATCTGAAACATGGCTAAATCTTTAAGATGTGGTTGAAATGTAAACCTCCACAGAATGGTGGGAATCAAAGAAAAATTGCTGTACCTTGCCTTTTTTAAAGAGGGAGATACAGGGAAAGCAAGATTCTTCCTCTTGAAGACTTTTTGGAAGTGTGATTTCTGGGGTCTTAGTCAACAGCATTTATGGACTGTGTAACATATGCAGAGCACTAAATGTGATTATAGGTAATAAAGCTTTAATGTTGGAATTGACCTTAGTTGTCATTTTATTGAACTTAGTCTTGACCAAGGAAGAATTTACCAAAAATGAATGCTCATTTATTTGGGAAATTAGAATTGCAGTTCAGGAGACAGATTCAGGAAGAAACCTAAACTGTGCACTGAGGAAGACAAAGAGGAGGGCAGAGCTATGTAGGCAAAAGACTAGAGGGTGGTTCTCATTTAGGTCTTTTGTGCATAAGAAGGATCGAAAGTAGATTAACCAGGGGCGCCTGGGCGGCTGAGTCGGTTGAGCATCCGGCTTCGGCTCAGGTCATGATCTCACAGTTCGTGGGTTCGAGCCCTGTGTCAGGCTCTGTGCTAAGAGCTCTAGCTCAGAGCCTGAAACCTGTCTTCAGATTCTCCCTCCCTCTCTCTCTCTCTCTCTCTCTCTCTCTCTCTCTCTTCTTCCCTCCCCTGCTCATGCAGTCTCTCTCTCTCTCTCTCTCTCTCTCTCTCTCTCTCTCTCTCAAAAAGAGATAAAACATTAAAAAAAAGTAGGTTAACCAAATTGGTTGAGTTACTATACAAATGAGGAATTGAAACTTGTTAAAACACACTGGTTCCTTTCCAAGTGAAGAATGCAGATAATTTGGGGTTACTGTGAGGAAGAAATTAAGTCTAGGCTGAAGGCTTGAACTTTCAGTTGGCTGGGAGTTTTTTTTTTTTTTAAGGTCATGGTTTCAGGGTGGCTGGGTGGCTCAGGGGGTTAGGCATCTGACTCTTGATCTCAGGGTCATGGGTTTAAGCCTCCTGTTGGGGTCTGTGCTGGGCATGAAGCCTACTTTGGGAAAAAAAAAAAAAGTTCATGATTTCTCCAGTGAGCACATACATAAATTCTTTCTCCTTTATGGCCTCCTGACCCTGTTTTAGTAAGAGACTCTCCTAGACAGGCTTGCTTGCTCCATTTAGAAATCTCCTGTTACACTACTTATACTGAAAATGAGGAATTGAGAAGAGAAACGGTTTTGTCCTTGCGGTAGTTCTATTGAACAGATACATGTGTCTTTTTAAGTATTCTTGAGTTGTATGATGTAGCAACTGATTGATACTTAAACAAATACCTGTAATGCATTTATATACTGAGGATCTATAGAGTGCTAAGTATGGCTGACTATAGTGATAGACTTGCACCAATTTTAGTAAAAGGTGAGGGACTTCGGGCAATAGGGTTAAAGTACATGTAGAACTGTGATGAGAAAGGAGTACTTGGTGAGGACTTTAAAGGCCAATTTGAAGCGTGTGTATAATTTGTAGGAGCAGACATTGAGAATGTAAGTCCTTACATTAGCTTTTTTTAGTTTTTTTTTTTTAATATACACCATATATATAGATTTTAAATTTACATCGAAGTTAGTTAGCATGTAGTGCAATAATGATTTCAAGATTAGAATCCGGTGATTCATCCCCTATAGGCAACACCCAGTGCTCATCCCAACAAGTGTCGTCTTTAATGTCCCTTGCCCATTTAGCCCATCCCCCACCCACAACCCCTCCAGCAGCCCTGTTTGTTCTCTGTATTTAAGAATCTCTTTGTTTTGTCCCCCTCCCTGTTTTTATATTATTTTTGCTTCCCTTCACTTGTGTATCTTCAATTCCACATATGAGTGAAGTCATATGATATTTGTCTTTCTCTGACTAATTTCGCTTAGCCTAATACACTCTGGTTCCGTCCATGTTGTTGCAAATGGCAAGATTTCATTCTTTTTGATTGCTGAGTAACACTCCATTGTGTGTGTGTGTGTGTGTGTGTGCATACACACACATACACCACATCTTCTTTACCCACTCAGCTTTTTTTTTTATTATTTTTTTAAATGAAAACAGGAAATGGTGGCCAGGAAGTTCTGTATGTGAAATCTGAGTTGCGCAAGACTTTTTGGTTGGTGAAAGTGGACAGGATGACTGGATAAGGAACAGATCTACTTTGGACACCTGAGAAAGGAAGGGGAAAATATCATTTGCCACCATGTTTTTGGACACTTTAACCTTTTCAGCCCCACCTCTTGAACATTCTGAATATTACCAGTTTCCTCAATGTGCTGTATTTCTCTTTGTAGTCCTTTTCACATGCTGTTCTATTTGCCAATAATACATTTCCCATCCCTCCACCAAAAGGCTAACTTGTTATCTATTCATTTGTCTGTTTCATCCTACTCACTCTTAATTCTCACTTTAGGGTAACTGTTTCTACAATAAGTTAGAGAAGAATTTGACCTTTATTGTAGGAACAATGATAAACCAGTGTGGAATTACATTTTATTTATTAAATGTTTGTTGTGTGAGAGACAGAGTGCAAGCAGGGGAGAGGCAGAGAGAGAGGGAGATACAGAATCCAAAGCAGGTTCCCCTCTGTTAGTACAGAGCCAGAGCCGAATGTGGGACTCGGACTCAGGAACCAGGAGATCGTGACCTTTGCTGAAGTTAGACCCTTAACCAACAGAGTTGGACGCTTAACAGACTGAACTACCCAGGCGCCCACTGCAGATTATATTTTAAAGCCTTGGCTCTCCTACTTTTTTGTGCATAACAGTGACTTTGAGGGTTTCTTTAAACTGAGATTGCTGGGATCCACCCCCACCATTTGACATTAAGTAGGTCTGGGTAGAGCCTGAAAATTGGCATTTCCTTTTTTTTTTTTTTTTTTTAATTTTAAATTTTTATTTTTTTGAGAGAGTGCAAGCGGGGAAGGGGCAGAGAGAGGAGACACAGAATCTGAAGCAGGCTCCAGGCTCTGAGCAGTCAGCACAGAGCCCGACGCGGGGCTGGAACTCGCAAACTGTGAGATCATGACCTGAGCGAAGTGGGACGCTTAACTGACTGAGCCACCCAGGTGCCCTGAGAATTGGCCTTTTTAACAAGTTCCCAGATGCGGCTGCGGCTCAGCTGAGGACCACACTTACAGAATCTCTCATTAGAGAGACCACTCAGATTGCACTGGGAGTGAATGGGGATTGTGGGTGGTTGGGCAGGACAGGAAATCGGATCACAATTTGGAAGCTGTATCCCTGTTTCAGGTGAGAAATAATGATAAAGTGACTAAGAGAAGTGGGACTGTTAAGAGACAGGGATTGGTTGGATAGGACAGACGAAGGAAAGGGTGCAGCCCAGGTTGCATAGGTGGCAGCCAGATGGATGGTGGTGTCATTCACTGAAGCAGAGTGCCCACAGTGATCAGGTTTTGTGTGGGGGTGTCAAGGGGAAGGGTGATACGGGATGCCTGTGACACGTGGGATTCGGTCGTTGGGACGCTGGCCTTAATTAAGCTCAGAGGTAAGTGAAGCTGCTGCTATTACTTTGGGAATCATCAAGCTGACCTGAGAATAGATGACATTAGCTAGGAAACGAGTAAGGAGAGCCTGGGGCAGAGCCCTAAGGGTTGCAAGCAATTAACAGAAGTAGAGGAGGAAGAGGTGGCAGGTGATAAAGTGCCAGGGGGGTGCACTGCTTTCTGCCCTGGAGGCCAAGAGAAGTATGTACTTTAGGAGGGAGGAGAATAGAAGAAACAGGGCCGAACTGCTGATTCGGTAAGGGAACTAAGCACTGAGCAGGTTCTGTTACATTTAACTGCAAGGAAGTCCACCATGCATGTATTCACTGGTGACTAAGCCTATTAGGGTCTAGGCTCTGTACTAGGCACCGAGCCTTCAACCATGACAAAGAACTTGCAGTGACTTGGAAGAGCTTGAAGCTAGACAACAATGGGTTTAGGAGGAGCAGGGCAGACTGTTTAAATCCACATTCTAGAAAATTGGATGGTGATGGAAGAAGAGAGGACAGTTGGTAGAGCAGAGGGAGGAAGGTGGCATGAAGTTTGGGAGATTTGTTTTCTTATTTTTGAGAGAGGAATGTCTGTGAGAATATGGGATGGGAAGACGACCACAGCATGGATCCCCCACCCCCAGCTCTGCATGGGTGGTCGTCTGCCTGTCCCACATGTCCCGCGGTAGCCAACTTTATGTAGACCAAGTGATGCTGTGATTTGAGGGTGCCCTCATCTAGGTTTTCCTCACTTATGTGCCACACAGCACTTAAGATTTATATCTTTGGACTGCTTTCCTTAAGAACCATCAAAAATATTCCTCAGAGGGATAACCTATTACAGAAAAGACTCTTTTGAGCGAGTGAGTTCCCAGCTCCGCATTCATCCTGATGGGAGGTGGTGAGCTTGGGGCACTGAAGAAGAGAGAAGGAATCTTAAGATCCTTCCCTAGCCTGCCTAGTTGAACTTCTGGTTCAGTGCAGATACGTGGCCCTGTGCAATCTTAGCACAGTGTGTACAGTCATCTCCTTGAGGTCAGTGCAAAGATGGTATTAAAATATGATTGAGTCCATTGAATGTTCAGCAAGCATATGGGTAACCCGGTGTCCTCTGCTCTACTGCCCCGTGGGGAGGGTACACGAAGGATACACATGAGGTCATGTATTTTTTAAATGTGTATTTATTTATTTTGAGAGATAGAGGGGAGCACAAGTCGGGGAGCGACAGAGAGAGGCAGGGGGAGAGGGAGAGAGAGAATCCCAAGCACACTCTGCACTGACAGCGGGGCTTGATCCCACAAACTGTGAAATCATGACCTGAGCCCTAATCAAGGGTCAGATGCTTAACCGACGGAGCTACCCAGGTGCCCCACGCGACGGAGCTACCCAGGTGCCCCACGCGTGAGGTCATATTAGTGTTATTATTCAAATGTTGCCAACTCCTTGCACCTGCCTAGCCGGTAGGCAGGATCTCCTTCCTCTTGACTCCTCTCCCTTGTCCCTGCTGGCATTGTGATTGTTCACAAACAGTCCTGTCCTGTCCTCTTCCTCTGCCAAAGTCACTGGAGGCAGGTGTCTCACCTCTGCTTCTGGGAGGATGGAGAAGCCACTCAGGTGTCTCATGACATCCCAGTCCACCCAGCTGTTGAAGAGCTGATTTATACTGATACCTTTGTTCCTACTGCCTCAGAGTCTTACCTCTTTTAAAGAAACCAGGAGCTTTACTTAGTCCAGTCTGCGTTGCGCAAAGTCCCTGGTGAGAACAGTAGCTTTAGCAGCTGCCTGTAGCCCCATCTATTTTCTGTGGCCCTGGCCCTGGCCTTGGCCTGTGTGGCCACACTGGACAGCAGTTACCATGCCCTTTTATCCTTTTTGCCAATTCTCTGATTTCCCACTATAGAACTAAATCACGTACCAGACACCTGGAGGCCAGAGTCAGAATCCCACTTTTAGGTTCCTCAGTGCTAGAGAAGCCTTATATTCCATGGATTATAAAATAAAGTTCAGTTAGTTTAAATGCTCTAGACCACTGCTGCCCAGGGGAGCCTTCTGTGATGTTGGAAATGTTCTGTAATCTGCACTGACTCATATGGTAACTACTAGCTACTAACAATGAACTGAATTGTTAATTTTATTTAATTTCAATTACTTTAAATAGTCAGATGTTAGCCGCTACCATGTTAGACCAGTGGTTCTGAAATTTTGGAGTATGGCAGAATCTTCTGGAGGGCTTGTTGAAGCATGGATTGCTGGGCCCTATTCCCACAGTTTGATTCAGGAGGTCTGGGTTAGAGCTTGAAAGTCTGCAATTTCTAACAGGTGCCCAGGTGAGCCGCCAGACTGGAGGAGACACACTCTGAGAACTGCCACTGTACCTCTATTTCTAGGATTTAATTTTCATGCTGATTAACACGGATAGAAATACCATTGGCCCACCTTCAGGGCCCCTGGTTGGCGAGCTGTCAGGCAACCTAGTACCCCTCCCCTGCCCTCCCCCAAAACCCACACTAGATCCTTTTTCCAAGTTGTCACAGCTGATTTTTAAAGCTGACTCATGATACTTTCTGAGCAGCTACAGTGGCTGAGACAGTGGTCTTCTGGGGGGAGATTCCAGCCTCCAGAAGACTTTGGGTTTCATTCCAACTTTATTAATTCGTTCTCTAACCTTCTAAGAAAAAAGACCGTGTGTGTGGTGTATGTAGAGTGTGAGTAATATTATCTTTGCCAAGTTCATACTTGGCATTATATTGAATGATTTCTGCGTCCATTTTGGCTGGCTCGACAGGGCTCAGATGGACTGTCACTAAAATCCTGTTTTAACCAGGAGCCTTTTCTTTTAAGCAAACGATACTGATTTTTTAAAATACTCAGGCTATTTAATAAAAAAAGGTTTCTCGAATAATAAAGCATAATCTTGTGGGTGATTGCTTGTAACAAGGTCCTCCTCAGAATGCATGTTGAAGTATTTACAGATGAAATGCTCTCTGAGGTTCTCTTTAAAGTACTGGGTGGGATTGCAAAATGTTGATGACTGTGGAAGGTACCTGGAGGTGTGGTATACTATTCTCTCCGCTTTTGTGATTGTTGGGAATTTTTCGTAAGTTAAAAATGGATCCTTTTAGAGAATCTAAGTAGAGCATCTCTCTGTGAAGTACCAGGTGAGGAGTTGAAAATGAAAAGTAGTTTGGTAGTTTTGCTCTGGGGAATTCAGTTGAACAAAGATTTTCAAAGGATGATCTGAAGTAAATGGAAGAGAATAGCATATGTTTAAATAAATGTAATGGATTACCTGCCATCCTTAATGAACTGTCTGCAGAGAAGTGTGGTAACGTCACGTGTGTTGTGGTATTTAAGTAGGGGCACACATTCCCTTGCTAACTGCCCTACATACTGTTACAGATCTCGCTTCTTACACACATCCCCAACACAACTCATGCTCACTTTGTGTTACAGTTTTCCTCGATCTGGAGAAGATAAAGTTTAAAGAAGAAGAGGGTCTGCGGTACCTGGGTGGCACAGTTGGTTAAGCGTCTGACTCGGCTGACAGCACAGAGCCTGCTTCAGATCCCCTGTCTCCCTCTCTCTCTCTGCCTCCCATTCCTAAAAATAAACATTAAAATAATAATAGTAAAAGAAGGGGGTCTGGAGAAGGAAAAGGTCCTGATGAATCACATCATAAGATTTTGTAGGCGGCTAAGCCCTGGTGGATGGCTGGGTTGAGAGTTTTCCAGTATAGTGATGATGTTTGCCCTGATGGAGAAGGTAAGATTTGTTTAGAATTTTCATAATCTTCTAAAGGCTGTTCTGAATAGGGGCGCTTGGGTGGCTCAGTCAGTTAAGTGTCTGACTTGAGCTCAGGTCATGATCTCGCAGGTCGAGAGTTTGAGCCCCGCATCGGGCTCTGTGCTGACAGCTTGGAGCTTGGAGCCTGCTTCGGATTCTTTGTCTCCCTCTCTCTCTGCCCGTTCCCTGCTCAGGCTTGTGCTCGCACACACGTGCTCTCTCTCTCAAAAATAAATGAACTTAAAAAAATATTTGTGCAATGTTAACAAGGCCCTCCAGTCTCCATTTAGTTTTATTACTTACCTGTAATTTTATAGAGAATAACTTTTGCAAAAGTGGGGTCTTCATCAGTGTGATAGATTGCCTGCAAGCCTGCTGGTGTACTGCTAATGGTGGTAGATGTGTTTCCAGACATGTTTTTCCTACACCCATTGAATTCGCTGAAACCTACCCGGCTGTACCTGTGAGGGACTTGCTTAAAATAATATCCAGCAGCATAGATTTTTGCATCCAGCATTTGGCACTTGAGACAAAGGAATGACAAAAAGTCTGTTCTGTACTTGATTGTTTCAGCAGCCCGTAGTGTTTATTTATTGCTCTTATTTTTAATGTTTTGGATAATAGGATCTGTTTTAAGCTCCTTTAATAGAGCTGCTTCTAAGACTGTGTGCAGAACATTAGCCGGCAAGTGTTTTTACCTGCTTGGGCTTTGCAAGTGTGAGTGAGAGAAAGAGAGGGAAGGAGTGTGTGTGTGTGTGTTAAAGGACATGGTACCTTTGACTCTCGAATGAGGTTTTAGTAATATTTGTACAAGAGTGACATAAAAGAATTCTCTGGGGGACATGAACTGTTTGTTAATTGTCAGGACAAGCCTAGGGTGCCTCTCAGTCAAACCAGTAACACTGAGGGGCTTGCTCATAAAACTCTCTCTCCTTGACTGACCTTGGAAGAACAGGCCAAACATGGAGTATAATTCTTGGAGGTTCCCCCCTCCTTTTTTTTTTTTTTTTTTTTTTTTTTTGGTAATTTTAGTATGGTATAAAAGAAAACCTTTTAGAACTTCTTGAGAAGGCTCTCTGAGCCTGGAGGCACTCATCAAAGCATTTATTCAACACCTGTGCGTCTCTTGAAGCCCTGCACCTTTTTTAGTAATGAATTTAAAAGTGGGTCAGTGACCACTTTGGGGCGAAGAAAAAATTTTTGAGAAAAGAAAGTCCTTGGGGAATGCTGCTTTGATAAGTCTGTTTGCCCCCTATAACTGATTAAATGCGTGCGCCTGAATTTTCTGTATCTCTAATGCTCTTGTCCCTTGAAGGGTCCTTAAAACACAGAATTGTTTGGTGCTTTTATGCCTTGCACTTTGGCTTTGTGAAAACAAAACAAAACTGAAAGACTTGTCCCTGACAAAAATATGTTGAAGCCTCTAATTGGGTAAGGTGTCAACCTTCTCAAGGTCAACACTGAACTCCTCAAGCACCAGCATGGGGGGGGGGGGGCGTGGAGGATGTTGAATGTTTCTCTTTTTGTAAATACCTTTGTGGCTCTTAGTTGCTAGAAAAGACCAGTAGATGTCCATTTCATGAACACTTCTTTCCATCTTTCTGTCTTTCGTCCATCTTTCTGTTTGTTTCCACTCTCTGGTTTCCCTCTCTTGAATTTTCCTCATGGGTTTTTATTGCATGAGGCCCCTTGGAAGTGTGATCTTCAAGGTTAATTTGTGTTCATATGCAGGCAACAGACTGTGTTTGACTTCACTCATAGGTCTTGGGATAAAAGATCCTTTTTTAGGATTTTCCTACCATCCGATGGATTTCTGCAAAATTAATTAATGGTGTAACATTTCTCAGTTTTTTCTTCATTTCTCCCCTCCTAAATAACCTGTCGTTTTATGGCAGGATTTTGGGGCTTTCACCCTTATAAGGAAGGACCAGTCAACTTTTTTCCATGGTAAATGCTTCTTTCAGACATTTAAAATTACCTGCTGTTAGCCTCTAGAGAGGAGGGAAAGCCATTATTCATTTTAGATCCATTCCATTTGAGAGGGATGGACTTTGGGGTTGTGCAGACTAAATGGTCTTACTTAGGTCTTGTTTTCATTGCTTAGTAATGTAGTGCAAATGGATATATGTAAGCATTGTGGCTTTTAATACTAAAGACAGTCATTAAAAACTACAGAGGCTTCAAAATGAAATTTGCTTTTAGAAGAAGCTAGTCTAATATGTCAAAACTTTGCTAAAACATTAATATGGTCACATGTTCGAGCACATAAAATTTCCACATTTTCCCAGAGTGGTCTAATGATTTACCACCATCATCATATATTCCACCCCTGTTAAAAACTTCAGCTTATTCAAACAGATTTCAAGGATGAGTCCCATTCCATTCCAGATGTACCGAGTGCCACTTATTTCCCCTTTCCTCCAAATTTAGAGCCTCTGTAGCTATAGGTCTTTCTCAGGTACCCACAGAGAAATAATTGAATTCATGAAAAGAGCCCAAGAGGAGTGTCAGTCACTGCATGCCCAGGGAATTAAAACCAATTTTAATAATTGCACTGTCAAAAACAATTACATAAATACATTATAGATAATGATATACATTTCAGAACCAAACACACAAAACCTGTATCAATCAGAACTTGTAGTTACATCAGATATTTTCCCTGCTTTATATTAATGAGACCCAAGAAGAGCTAAAAGGAAGGAATTAACAAAACACAAGCGTACTTTTGGGTAATATAATGAAGTGGGGACACGATCAGCTTTTATTTTTACTTCTGTAATAGTACCTATTACATAGATAGTATTCTATTACATAGAATTGGTGTAAGAGCACCGTAAGGTACTACACGCTTTTCATGTGTTGTAATTACAGCCGGAAACTTGATTAATACATTTCCGCATTATATTTAAGAATGAAAACAAAATATCTTTTCTGCTTTTAACTAGATTGATTACTCAAAATTCTTCTACAGTTTTTTCAGTTAAAAAATGGTTGGTTAGTCTTCATTATTTATAACGCCAGCACTGTACCACACACATTTAGGAATTCCTACAGTTAGAGGTCAGAAAGCAGAGTCCTCTTCAGCTCCCCTCTCCCACCTCCCCTCTCCCACCTCCCCTCTCCCACCTCCCCTCTCCCACCTCCCCTCTCCCACCTCCCCTCTCCCACCTCCCCTCTCCCACATTCCCATCTCCCACATTCCCATCGGCTCTCTCACAAAATCTCCTAGCCAGCCTCTTAAGTCTGCACTCCATCCATCCAAGTCATTGGCTGTTGTCCTCTCAAGAGACCAAAAACAAAACCAGCACAAGATCATGAGATTGGGTCCCTCCTCTGTGTGCTCATTGCCTGGGGTGATGGTTTTCCAAGGCGTTTCTCAGAGGTGGCTGGGTCACTGGACCTCCAGGTAGTATCCCTCCTGCCCCCAGCCTCCCCTGAATAGCTCCACTTTTGTTTTGCCATTTACCCTGGGGTAAGATTCTTTTGAACAAAAGTTTGAAAACCAGGGGATCTGGTAACTGCTAAAAGGCTTTTTGTCTTCCTCTTATTCTGCTGGAGATGGTAGTTTTTGGCATGTTTTTTTTTTTCTTTTTTAATACTGCATTTAAAAAAAATTTTTTTTTTTTTTAATTTTGAGAGAGACAGCATGAGCAAGGGAAGGGCCGAGGGGGGGGGAGAGAGAGAGAGAGAGAGAGAGAGAGAGGGAGAGAGAGAGAATCCCAAGCAGGCTCTTTGCTGGCAGCACAGAGCCCGATGCAAGGCTTGATCCCACGAACCATGAGATCATGACCTGAGCCAAAATCAAAAGTCGGTTGTTTAAATCTTGAGCCACCCAGGTGCCCCCGCCTCCCCCCTTTAAAGAAATTTTTCTATTGTTCCAATATACATGTTTTTATGCTCAAATCTCAGTTGTCCAGTTCATGGGCTTGTGTTTGAGTGCTTTTGTGACTAGGGTTTTTGGGCATATTCATGTATTTAATCTGTACCTGATTGACAAAGGTGCTATTATTTAGCATCATTTTAGGACTGAGGTGACTGAGGCACAGAGGTTAACTGTCTTGCTCAACATTCTATAGTTAGTAAGTGGCAGAGCCGGGATTCTGTCCTCAGCGACTTTATCCAGAGAACCCACACTCTTCAACAGTAGGCTTGCAGAGCAAACTCCGTGCATGAACGTAATTAGGCTTTTAAAGACTTGACTGGAAGAAGCACAGCCCTCAGACACTTTGGATGTTGGGGCTCAGGATGCCCTGAACTTACTGTTAAACCCAGGCTTGCTGGGGCCCTTGGGCAGTGGGTAGAAGAACTGGAGCAGGGAGACAGGGCCACAAAGCAGAGAAGAGAGAGGCAACAGACCGGTGCCCCCAGCCCAAGGCTCTGGTCAGCAGGTTCTGACCTTGATCTGATGAAGTCTCTGGGACCATTCACTTGTACGTGCATGTAATTGCTGATGTCAGCACAGTACCTGTGGGTGCCCTGCCCCAACTGTATGGTTCCCCTGTCCCCTTAACTGTTTACTCCTAAGCCCCTAAGTTGTTTTTTTGCTCTTGTGGTCACTGGAGGTGTTAGAATCTTCTGTCCTCTCCCCGTCCTGAGAAACGGTTGGGAGCCTTGTGGATAGATTCTGAGGAAAAATCTCTGAATCAGAGGTTTTCAGGAGTGTGGCTCATTTAAAGTCTCAAAAGCAACAGCAGAAATACTGGGCAGAAGGTGGGGCCTCTATGCCTAAGGCCGCCTCCTGCCTTGGGTAGCGTTTCAAAACAACAAAAGCTTGTCTGTGTCTTTTCTCACACGCACAGTTCTGCTCCCTGGAGTCATCACTGGGGGCAGGGGGCTAGTCAGGGCCGCCACCTTATTTTTGTGGGCAGAAGCCACGACGTAGTGGGTTGATGGAGCAAAAACTTCTTTACAAAGACAAATGTGGGTTGGTAGGAATTTGTGCAGAAAAGAAAAAAGGTCTTTTAAAAAAACGCTTTTGTGATGGTACAAATGTGACTGCTCAGATCGTTCCCACATGGGTGCTTCAGAATATGCTCTCTCTCTCTCTCTCTTTTGGAGGTGAGGGGGTAGTTTAAATATGTGGGGGTAGTGACTGAGAACTCTTTGAGCTGGAGATGACGGCTGGCCTGCCTTGGGCCCGGGGCTTCCTTTGCACACTTTGTCCAGCGCCAGGCTGGAGGGGGGCTGTGCCCGGTGCAGTTAGTGGCTAATCTCACTCCTGGAAGCGGCAGGGCTGCGTTCTCAGCTTCTCAGTCCAAGTGTAAACCAGAAGTTAGCCTCAGTATGGTGCAGGATTAGAAAGAAAAAACGGTGGAATGAAAGGTCAGGAGTGGATTCTAGGGCCTGGCTGACCCTGGGTGATTGTGAACAGACACCTCAGCTAGGACCAGAATTCTGCTAAGACATACCTCACATAGACGTGTATTTAAAGGGAGCTGCATTGCACCTGACATGTGAATTATCGGACATTATTATTAACACTTGGTGGGGAGGGCCCTTGTCCTCAGAGGAAGGGACGATCCAGTTTGTGGATTGCCAGGATGCTGGTTTTTGTTCTTTTCCTCCCCTGCTGTCCAGCCTTCTGGCTGTTTTACTGCTTATTAGCCTCTTTGTTAGACGAAGAAACAAACAAAAGGAGTTAAAATTCAACTTCTGGTTTTACTTCTGGTTTAGCAGCTTTCAATAAAGGTTACTTGGGTGGGTTAGAATTGCGGAAGGTAACGATCTGAATTATCTCTAAGTTATCCGTTTGGGTTATCGATTAGTTTAGACTGCCTGCCCTCTGTCCCTTGCAAGTGTCTCTTTGGGAGTCAGCCATTCTGAGCAGAAAGTGAAAAGGGAGATTCTTTGTAACAAAAGGACAAGGCGTTAGAGCCTGATTGTAAAGTAGGCATGCCCCAAATGTGCTCGCGTGTAGCCAAGAACATGGTTTCAAAAACATAAAAAATGAGGACCATGCAAGTGAAGAACCCTTTAGAAAGCTCGCATAGCTGAGATACTTGATGACAGGACATGAACAAGTTAGTCTTAGGAGTGAGTTTGTCTTTGCATTTGGGAAAAGGATATGCAATAGACTGATGAAGACAGCTAATTTTCAGTATTTCCTTAATCCTTTTTTTGTCTTGTATTACATTTAAGACTGTAAGACTTATCACTAGTTCTTGGAGACACGTAGGTGAAAATCCTCACACATGTAGCTGAAAATATCTCTTTGGGCGGGTGTAATATTTCACTTGAAAAGAACTGTTAAAATCTTGTGGGATCACAGGTGACAAGTAGAGTGCAAAAGGCACAGAAAATCCTTAGTTTTGACTTAAGGCGTTCTCTGAGCCTATGGCTGGTTACAAACTGTGTTATTCTTGCCGCCATCCATCCATACTTGCTCAGTGATGGCTTGCTGTGAAAGAATGTGGCATTAAGGGGATCCCAGGAGCTCCTCATTAAGCTCAGCCTCGCTGTCTTCAAGGGCCACTGAATGATTGGAACTTTAATCAACATGCATGAAGAAGGGACATAGGGTCGCTGTTAATACCATTGAATTAATCAGAAGGACCACAGAGAAGGGGGAAGGGGCGGTGATGACTCCCCTCCCCTTCACCCCCCACAAAGCACTCACCACTTGTAGCTTTTTCTCCTGTGATATAAAAAGCAGTGTCCCCGGAGGAACTTTATATCTGATGCAGCCTCGGGACAGGGTTTTCCCTGTCCCATACCTTCCTTTGGAGTAGAGAGCTGATAGAGAGGGTCTCGAGGCTTTTGTGGGGAGTCCCCTAGACCATGGCTGGGGGTCGAAACTGTTGGTCAGGGAAGGTCTGGGTTGGTCAGGGAAGGCCTGGTGATATTCAAAGCCCACCTCAAAGGTTATCTCTTCAGAGGAGGATCCTTGCAATGGAACGCAAACCCCCTTTCGTATCGATGGCCAGAAGGGAGGTCAGGGAAGGAGGGCAAGGGGAAACCCTGCGCCAGAAGGCAGACAGAAGAGAAAAATGAAACAGATGGGGAAGTGCACTTAAAAGGGATGCAAGTAGGGGTGGCTACTGAAAAGGTGGAGGAACAGGGCCTCAGGGAGAGAAAGCAAACAAATACGGAAATTGAATCAAGTCACATGAAGTCCTTTTAAGGAAAGGATGGTGTTAAGAAAACAAATAGGTCTACTGGAGGAAAGTTCCAGCAAGTATGAAGGAGAGAGGGAGGCTCAGATTCAAAAGTGAGGCTAGTGCTCTTAAGGAGATTTGGAGGCTGGGACACCTTTGAACTGGGGGGTCATTGACGTTTGTATTTCATGTCATGTTTTTCTTCATTGATGCCCAGAAAGTTCTATATATTAATGGATATGAATATAAAGGTAGAACCTTAAATCCACGTTAAGGGAAAGTTGTGAGAAGAGGGACGAGGTTTGTTCTCCTTTATCTGTGTTTCTTTGACAAACTCCAGTTTTAATCAGATTTTCTTTGCAAATTGTCCTGTAAATAGTAGGAGGAAGACTTTCTTAACTTCATTTACTAGAACCGTAGATTTGGGATGTGAAGTTTGAAGAGGTCAAATAAGTGAAATGGGTGCCTCAATCTCTTTGCTTACCTGTGCTGTGAATCAGAAGCAAAAAGAGTACAGAATGGTGCATGGTCTGTAAACTAGATTGTGGACACGGTGGTGTATTGATTTCAGCCAAGGCCATTTATAATGTGCCCTGTAGTTTGTTCTTATTACAAAGAATTTAGGGAGAAATGGTTTATTTTGAAGGCATTTGCTATTGCTATTTTGCTATGGTGGTTTCATTACTAGGATATTTTTGAGTGACACTGTTGCTTGCGTTAGCAGTTGGTTATGATCATGGACAGCCTTCACTGCCAGAAGAATGGAGTTGGCTCTTCATTTGAGTCTAGTAAAAAATACCGAAATATCTAGTAGATATCTAAATTACACAAGTGACGGGAAAGATCAGAGTTGGATAATATGCTAGAATGGGGTGACAAACATAAACAGATGCTTTTAAACCTTACCATGATTGTAGTGATCTGGGTTGGCCCCAAGAAGACTTTGCATTGTTCCTGGAGATGAGTGACCTTGGGGGAGAGGTTTATAAAGATGATGTAGGATGAAGGCACACTAACTCTACTAGTGCCTAACTGCTCCTTCTTAACCCCTGTGACTTTAAGTCTCAGAAGCAAGTGACACAGAGATGGGGGGTCTGTGTAGTACTTAAGAGACCTCTCCATAACTCCTTGTGGTGGGTGGGTGTAGGGCTGAGAGCAGTCTACAGTGGAGAAGGCCTTGGTAAGGAAAAAGGAACAAAAGATATATTAGTTTTCTATTGGTGTGGTAACAAATTGCCACAAACTTAGTGGCATAAAACAATACAGATTTATTATCTTCAAGTTCTGTAGGTCAGAAGTCTGACGAATCCACTCACTGGGCTAAAATTGGGGTGTTGGCAGGCCTGTGATCCTTCTGGAGGCTTTAGGGAGGAACTGGTTTCCTTGCCTTTTCTCATCCATATTCCTTGGCTCATGGCTCCATTGCTCCATTTCAAAGCAAGTACTGTCAGGCCAAGTCCTTTTCATGCTGTCATCTCTCTGGTTTTCTGACCATGGCCTGAAAGGTTGAGCCCACCCAGATAAACCAGGCTAATCTCCTTATCGCTGGGTCCTTAACTCTCATCATCTCTGTGAAATCCCCTTGGCCAAGTATGATAGTATATTTCCAGGTTCTGGGGATGAGGATGTGGACAATTTTGTCTACCAGAAAAGAAGGACTGGGTTCTTACTGCTATGTCTTTGGTTCTCTAACCCAGCAAAATGGGTCTCCAGATTTTCTTTCAAATGTTTACACCACTGCCATAATTGCTAGATAGTTCTTTTTGACATGTCATTCCTTGACTTAGAAATACTCCTTGGCAAGGCTCTCAGGTCATCCCAAAGGAGAGTCCTTCATCATTGCTTCTCATCCTGGTCTTGGGCGAGAACTCTGTGTTGTGGTTGGATGTGCTTACTTGCCATTGCCCTCTGTTCCCTGTTCAGTTCTGCACATTTCTGACTCCATGCCTCTGCCTGAATAGTTGTTTCTACCAGACCGAAACACTCTCTTCCCTTACTTCGGCCCATCCTTTCTGTAAAATCTGTGACATTGGCCATCTTTACTCCACATTTGCAGTTGATCATAATTACCTAGTGCTATTTTTTAACTTCTTTATGAATGCATTTGATCTTTCCCTCTAGACTAGCCATCCTAAGATGGTTAAAAGTCAGAGTCCTGGATTTACCCTCAGAGAGATGGATTGAATAGCCTGGGATGGGACCCAGGAGTTTGGCTTTTTAACAGACTCCGTGGGCGATGCTGAAACAGGCAGCCTGAAGGCAGCATGTGCTGGGAACTCCCTGAGTGGGGAATGAATGATTTATCTGGTCATAGTGATAGACATCATGCTGTCCTTGTAGGGGGAGATTATTACGATTTTTGGAAATGAATGCCCATTTTCTGCAGATGAGTATTAATCTAGAAAGAGAGTGTCTTGTGGGAAGTGTGAATTAGATGGAGTTAAGGGCACCAAACTGTGCACCATCTTTTTGGAGCCAGTGTTGAGTTGTAAAAGTTCAAAGGCAGAAGAAGAGCCAGTCTGTGCACTCCAGCAGAAGCAGGTAAGACAAACAGTGAGATTTGGGGATGACCTGTTTAGGATGGCAAAATTGCCATGCTTTCAGGTTTACTTCTTTATTGAACTTTGCTGTGTATTTTTTTAAAAATATTTTTTATTTATTTTTGAGAGAGACAGACAGACAGACGGACAGACAGCGTGAACAGGGGAGGGTCAGAGGGAGAGGGAGACACAGAATCTGAAGACAGGCTCCAGGCTCTGAGCTAGCTGTCAGCACAGAGCTCGACGCAGGGCTCGAACCCACGAACCTCGAGATCATGACGTAAGCTGAAGTCAGACGCCTGATGGACTAAACCACCCAGGCTGTGTTTCAAGGGCCTGATGTGAAATATCAAAAGCAGGAGTTCTGTTGTGGAAAAGACCTGAAAGAGGGAAGATGGCTAATTTTTAGGAACATGTAGAGGGAATTCTGTACTTTCAGTGCATTCTCAGAAAACGTTCTTCTTGATGATTGGAATGCAAAGACTACCCGAAAATTTGAATTCCCACTGAACCAAGCATTTTTGGAATGAGGTCTTTGATGAATATGCCATGATTTTGATTTCTGCTTTTGTTAAAATTGGAATGGAGTCTTTGTTATTTTACATTATTTCCTAGACCCCCTTGGAGGGCTTGGGTCCAGATGATTGAATTTATTATACGAAGTTGATTTTGCCTTTTCCCATTTTGGGGGGATCTTATTGCCTTAAATGAAACTATTACGAGGCTAATTAAGCAAAATATTTTTTTGTTTCTTTCAATTTTCTACTTAATAATTTTTCTATCACTTCTATGGCAGAAAGAGAAGACATTAATTTTTATTAAAAGAAGAGGCTTAAATAAATAACTAGCTAGTTCACAGTTCTATAATAGGGTTCTTTCTATTGTAAAAAAATTAAAGGAAATTAAGCTGGGCCAGAAGAGGAGGTATTCAAAATAACACATGTTTCTGTGAGCTAGAAGCTGTCACAGAGGTGATACGCTTGAATTGGAAATCACCAAAATTTCCTTCTGGTTTCCTAGTCACCAAACAAAACATAATGTTCTTTTTTTTTTAAAATTAATTAATTAATTAATTTAAAAAAAATTTTAAATGTTTTTTATTTTTGAGAGAGACAGCACGAGCAGGGGAGGGTCAGAGAGAGAGGGAGACACAGAATCCGAAGCAGGCTCTGAGCTAGCTGTCAGCACAGAGCCCGACGCGGGGCTCGAACCCACGAACTGTGAGATCATGACCTAAGCCGACAGCTCAGAGCCTGGAGCCTGCTTCGGATTCTGTGTCTCCCTCTCTCTCTTACCCTCCCCTGCTCGTGCCGTCTCTGTCTCTCAAAAATAAATAAAACATTAGGAAAAAAAATATTGCTATATTCTGTTGAAAAGAGAAGAGCTATTATAAGATGAAGTATGCTAGGCACTTTAATAACCAGACTTTGATTCAATTTAAGCCAGTTCTATGCCTGCCTGTTAAATAAAAATACTCTATAAATTCAGTAAATTGTGAAAATTCACATTCTTTTTTTTTCAGTGAGCTCATTTGCATACTTGGTCATTTCATTTTTAGTTGGTAAAGTTCTGTGACAATACCAGATTCTGATTGAGTTTAGTGAGACCAAAATACCATGCTCTGTGCATGTAGGTATACCTTAGCATGTACAGCTAAATTAAAATATTGATAATTTGATTATTTGGTTGCAAATGATTGATCCTTTTCCTTTTCCTTTTTTTCCTTCTCCTTTTCCTTTTTTTCCTTCTCCTTTTCCTTTTTTTCCTTCTCCTTTTCCTTTCCCTCTTCTTCCCCCTCTTCCTCCTCCCCCCTTCTCTCCTTGCAGCCATTATGTGTACAATGTCATTATTTAAGTTGTCCCTACGTACCTTATTTCTTCTGGGTGGAAATCTACAGTTTATTACAAAGCTCACAGTTAAAGTTTGCTCCAGTGTAACCAAACTTAAGAGCAATCAAAGTATTTTGGACCTAGTATTGAGTTAATTGAGTCAATATTTGTTTAATATCTTTCCTGCCCACAATGGCCCACTTTGTAGAGAATAAGAGTAATACATATATAATCCTTGCCTTCAGACAATTGAGAATTTAGAACAGAGCTGTACAATAGATATATTATGGGAACCACATATCTTATTTAAATTTCCCAGTCGCCACATTAAAAGACAAAAAAGACAGGCAAAATTATTTTTAATCATATATTTAAAATCCTAGATTTTTAGGTTTTTATTTTTTATTAGCATAAACACCTAATACATCAAAAATATTTCAACATGCAATCAATATAAAACTTACTAATGAGTTACTTTACATTCTTTTTAAAATAATGAGTCTTCAAAATCTTGTGTGTGGTTTATTAAAGCACATCTCAATTTGGATGCTAGATTTTCATTGGAGGGTTGCCTGGCTGGCTCAGAAGTTAGAGCATGTGACTCTTGATCCTCAGGGTAGTTAGTTTGAGCCCCATGTTGAGTAGAGTTTACTTAATTAAAAAAAAAAAAAAAAAAAGAAAATGTCATTGGAAATACTTGATCTTTACTTAGATTATAAAATGTAGAATTGAAAAAGTAGATTCACATATTGAATTTATCCTAAACATACCTAAAAGTTGTCTAGTAACTGTGGTAAACATCTGCTTTTAAATTTGAATTGAAAATTAATAACATTAAAAAGTACTCAGTCACTCTAACAGCATTTCAGCTGCCAACAGCCACACGTGGCTGCGGGTTACTGTATTGGACCATACGGATTTAGATGGTGAGATGACATTTGGCACCTTCAGTACTTACATAATTGAAGATGGTGTGTAATTACAAAATTCATTCCTAGCTGTTTGTATAGGATAACAAGAGAAGTATGGACTAGAGTAGTTCTGTCCAATATAACTTTCTGTGATGAAAATATTGTACGTTGGCACAGGTTGGTAAGGTAGCCACTAGCCCCATGCTTTTGAACACTTGAAAGATAGCAAGTGCAGCTAGAAACTACATTTGAAATTCAAATTCCAATAGTCACATGGGGCTAGTGGCTCTGGTATTAGTTCTGAAGAAGAGTCTAATGGAGTAGCTATTGTGCGAATTAGTATAGGCAGTGAGCAGAGGGTAAGACATTACTAAACAGGGAATAACAGACACCAGTGGTTCCCAAATATTGCTGCACATTGGAATTACAGGGAGATCTTTTAAAAAAAAAAAGATCTGTAACTCTGTCACATCCAAGTATGCTGATTTAATTGGTGTGGGTGACCTTGTCCATAAGAGTTTCCAAAGTCCCTCAAGTGATATGTACAGCAGATTTGGAGACAGATCTGTGCTGGTATTATATATTCTCCACAAATCTATTTCCTCCCTATTCATATCAAACATATGTTTGCTAGGAAGAAACACAAATAAAGAAGGAAACAAATGAATGCCTGGTATTTTCTAGGTTCCTAAGACTGTCTGATACTTTTATTTAATCATACAAAGGCCTGTGTATTGGATGGAGCAAGAATGATTCCCATTTGGCTGATAAAACGACCCGGACTTAAAGGTTAGTTGGCTGAAGGTCACATCCATTGGGTGTCCTGAAGTCATGTTTTGAACCTGGACCTTGTGTTTCTGTCACCGCATAAGCAGAACAGTATAGAGTATCTAGCCTCCAATTCGTGGCTTGTTTTCTCTCTTCATAATAGAGCCCTTGTACTTAGATTTATAAAGAATGTTTCTTTTGATATTTAGGAAAAAAAATCTCATTAACAATTGGATATTTGTAGTTCAACAGATTCATGATCCTCTAAAGAGCACTGTGCTGGGGTGTTGGGAGATCTCTGCTCTTTTCCTGGTACAACACATGAGCATGGTGACCTTGAGCCAGCTGGTTAGCCCTTTAGTAAATACATCAGATTTCTAGTTGTTAGAACAGCAGTTCTCAAACCTGCCTGTTCTATAACCTAAAGGATTGCTGTGAAAAAATGTCACTGCCCTAGGTAAAAGTTTGTTTATACTTCTTCAGATTGTATTTGGAATACTTAGGGAAGTAAAATGTTTTGTTTTCCCTTGACTGTGTTTAAATAATAAAGAGCACTGTGGGAAATTGGGCTTATTTTCCCATCTGACTGATCAAGAAGTTGAGGGTTCAATAACTTGCCCAAGGTCACACATTTTAGGAGAGGCAGAGCTGGCATTAGAACCAACTTGGTTTTGTTCCAAAGCCTTTGGTAGTGCCTACTCCAGAGAATTAAGCCCTACCCCTTAAAGCCTGAGTGCAATTTGCCTTTTTAATAGGATGTTGACCATGTTGTGTGGTAGCAAGAGGTGGCAGGATTGATTAGTGACTCTGAAGTCCTACTCAGACTTAAAATAGTTGGTGGCTGTTTCCTCAGTCTCACATAAAATATGAATGAAAGCATCTTTAGGAAATACTGCTATTCACATGGCTCAAACTTTAAGAGCACTGAGCTTGCTATATGCAAAGGCAGCTCTCAGATGATCCCCTTCCCTCTAGCCTTTTCTAATAGGGATTCTGGAGAAACTCATACTGCTCAGCCAGATTTTAATTTGAATTGAATTAGTTAATACCTAATTGAATGTTTTCTCTTCTTCCTGGCTCCTCTCCCTTGGAGAAAAATATTTTTATTTTTTATCATTTTTTTAATGTTTGTTTTTGAGAGAGAGAGCACAAGCAGGCGTGGGGGCAGAGAGAGGAGACAGAAGATCCGAAGCGGGCTCTGTGCTGACAGCAGACAGTCAGAGGTGTGGCTCAAACTCAGGAACCGTAAGATCATGACCTGAGCCAAAGTCGGACACTTAACCAACTGAGCCACCCAGGTGCCCTGGAGAAAACTATTTGAAACCTAGAACGGATATTTGCCTTATTTCATGGTTAAAGTTCATGTATGTCTTTCCCCCCTTCTGTTGCTTTTCTGTTGGGCAACAAATAAAATGGATCCTTTTGTTATCCTTACCTCCTTTGGCCAGCTTTAAACATGTTATTCTTTTAGTTTTATCCCTTTCTAAAAGCTTGAATCTGAAGTTTTTTGTTCAGTTCTCATTCACCAGGTGTGACAATTCTCAGTTTCTGTAGCTCGTTGGGAAACGCATCTTTTTGAACTGAACTTTATCCACTCCACCGAAATTGTTTGGGGGGAACAGGGAGCAGAATACACTTTCTAGAAGGTTTCTTCTGGTATTTGTCAACGAGCTTTTATAATTTCCATTTTACTGTCTTTGCCCCTAGAGGATTACCTTGGATCTTCGTGTAGGCTTGATTGAGTGTAAAATGAGTTAGCACAAGTGCAGTGGAAACAGATCAGTCCATGCGGAGGAGGTTCACATGCTCAGTCCTCTAGTTCAATGAATTGAAAGCATTTCCCTCAGAGCGTCTCTGGCAATGCCTGTCCTATTTCTTAGAGAAATAAGCTGCTGAATGCATGTGATTGCTGTTGATGCCTTTGATATTTGTGCTCGGTTCTGTGGGGGATACAAAAAGTTGCTCTTATCTCTGGCCTCAGGGAGCTTAGTGAATTGAGGTTGGGGGCGGGGTCCTTATTTGCTGGACATGCATCTAGCTCCTCTCTGCTAGACACAAGATTTATGAAGATTTAAAAATGCTACTCTTTTGGTTTACAGCTTAGTAGAGAACTCATCCATGGCTTGTAATGGTGTGATCAAGTATTCGATAGAGGCATGAACAAGAACGAGTGAGGGCTCATAGCCCAGAGTGAGTGATCAACTCTGCCGAGGGAGTCAGGGAGACATGACAGAGAGGTGGAGTTGAGCAGACTTTTGAAATGGTTTCTACTCAGACGAGTGGGACAGACCATTTTTGGAGACCAGAACACGATGTGCAAAGGCACCGAGGTGTGAAACAGCCTGGTGTGTTGGTGAATTACCACAGGTGTAGAGGAGAACCTTAAGTACTATTGTGTATGTGGGAGGCAGTACAAAGGAGCCCAAGAACAGGAGGGCTGAATTACCCAGGTTTGGGAATATATTCCTGGGATGTTCCAGATTGGTGGGCAACATGGACAAAATGGTTAAAGGGGGGTAAAGGCCCAGGATGGGAAGGAATCATGGAGGGAAAGGGAGACATGGCTCCTTTAGAGCCCTGAATGAGGTTTTGGGTATTAGTCCCAATACAGTGCTCTATTTTTGTTGCTTTAGCTATTTTTTTTTTTAAGACATACGTTACTTAAACCCCAGTAATTATTCTAGATGATGCCAATGGATTTTTCCTCCCTGCTGCCCAAACTGAATAGTTTGCGTGAATAGGGAACAGAAGACTCAGCACTGTTGACAAGAAATACTTACCTTTAAAGAGGCCAAGTATCCTCAGTGGGAGAATGATGTCAACACACGACTCTTAGTGGCCCCTAGACAGAAGTGGCATTGTACCCAGAGGAAAGGAATGGGGTTCCCTAGAATTTCCTTTCTGCTTTGGCAATGTACAGGCGTGATAGAATATCCTTGAAAAGGCGTCAGTTTATGGGGGAGATGAGAATTTGTGATAGAAATCAGAATGATTGCTGATAAAGGTTGCTAAACAGGGAATTAGGATTTATTTTCAAGAAACAACTGGATGTGTTGTGGGAAAAGCCTGGGACAAGGATTTAGGGTCCCATCCTGCTTCTAACCTAACTAGTCCAAGGACCTTGGTCTCTGTGAGCCTTTGTTTCCTAATGGGCAAACGAGGAGAATAATGTTGGAAGAAGCAAAAGAGCAATACACAAGCCTGGTCAACCCCGGAGCACCTTCCAGGTTGTGAGCTCTGCCTGAATCCTGTCATTTGGCACCTCTGTCTGGCCGCTGCCTTGTGTCCTCTTCCTGCCCTGAGGAAGAAGGTACTCCTGGCGGGCCTGGCCTGGACCAGCCTCCAGGTGACTCCCTGTAGCTCCTCAGACCACCTTCGCTTTGAAGAAAACATTTTAATTACCCGTAAAACCCCGTATCTTGAGTTTGTTTTCTCTTTATAGTTTTCTTAAACTGAGATGATTTCAAAGAAATGTGTGGAATTTTCTTTCTCCCTTCGCCCTTTATAGCCTACTTATCGCCAGTTACCCCTTCAGTATCTCTAATTAATGGCACGTCTAAATCTGGGCCACTTTATATTTGAGTCATCAAAATGGGAGTCTGGCCAGTAATTTGCTTTCAAGAAGTGTTGAGCTGAAGTCACCTCATGAAAGAAAAATGGCACAAGGCCATTCTGTTAACATGTGGCCTCCGGTTGTCCTTCTCTCTCATAAGGCCCCGGGGGTTTTAGCATTGAGGGCGGGGAAGAGAAGGTGGTGGTGTGGACAGCCCTCTAGCTGTGGTATTCCTCAACTAATTACTTCGACAGCATTATAAATTCTTACAGATTTCCTCCTTTGTACTTTATAGAGCAAGTCTTTCTTTCTCAACTCGATCCAAAGAAAGAGCAGCATCTGCGTTCTCCTGAAGTGTTGTAAGCCAGAGGCCAGCAGTAATAGTCAGATCTTTCTGTGGAGTTTGGTTGGTGCTGTTGAGCTTGTTGCTTCTCTCCCTGAGGATCAGGCTGCAGGGGTGGGTCCCTCAAACTTTGCATGGTGTGGAGGATTATTCCGTCTCTCTTCTTCCTACCTCCTCCAGCCTGGGAAGCCTCATTTGTAGCTGCAGGGGCTGAGGGAGACAGGGCTGCTCCGGCTGTGAGGGAAGCCACAGTGTTCTTGGACTTGGCTGCTTGTATTTCTTGCCTGGACTGACACCGCCTTACCTTAACCCCCAAGTAAGCCCAGTTCCTGGACAGAATCTCTGTTCTCCTTTCTTGCTGGTAATTTGCCTCTTTTTACCCCAATGAGAGCTGGAGTACTGGGTCTTTGCTTGTTCCCCGTGTGCCCTACCACCCACTCCTTTTTCCTGGAAGTGCCAACACGTTTCTGTACGTGCGGAACCTGTTCATCAGTAATTCTTGATGGATTGTCCTTCCTTTTGGCAAACTGAAATAAAACACAAAAATCTCAAAATAGATGTAACCAGACTCCTCCAACTTAATAAATACCATATGTGCTTACACTTGGAATTCACTTTGTCCTGTTTGGTGAGTGGTACCTCTCTCGCGCTCCTGCCTCTTTCCTACCCCCCTGTTTTCTGCAGATGGAAAGCTGACAGAGCTTTTCCAGCAGCTCACGCCTGTGTAGTTACGCTGCATCTATTTTGATCCCACGAACCCTGTTTGAATAGTATATGTATGCTGTTTAAAGAGCCATCTGTATATTATTTTGTTTGTGGAGGATGCTAACAGTATAGGATTAACTCTGCTTGGATTCTGCATAGTGAGCTAGCTGTGGGTTTTTCCAGTGTGTGCCTGTCATGTGCTTGTGCATGCGGCGCTTGTGCATGCGGCGCTGGACTTCAGAGAGCAGGTGGGGTAAGAGTTTGCGTAAGCCAGTAGCATTCTCTTACTGAGCTCTTAATGTGGATGAGGCACCATGCTCCGCCAACTGCATTTGTGCCCATTTGATCTTGAAATAACCTCATTTGGTGTAGGTATGGCTGTCATTGTTGTCGTTGTTGTCATCGTCATCATTATCCTGTCTTCCCAGTGTGGGACCCAAGGCACAGAGAGGGTGAGCTACTTGCCCAAGGTCCTGTGGCTGGTGGTCTGGATTTTCAACCCAATCAGTTGGGCCCCAGAGCCCATGTTGTCACTTAGATCTAAATTGCTACACGAAGTTACCATTTGAGGAATGGATTTAGCCCCTGAATGAGAAAGCATAGAATAGTCGTGGTCTTGATTTAACAGTGATGTCTTTATTCGAGGGATTCTGAAGAATTTCAACTTCATTACCTCCCTTGAGGCCTATAATTAGAAACAACCTTTCCTCGTACGCAATGAGATTCCTGCCTGGCTTCCTCAAGAGGGAGTGTGCAGGAATCTAGATCTGTATTGTCTGATACGGGAGCCACTGACCTCATGTGGCTATGAAGCATTGGACTGTGGTTGGTATAACTGGGAGCAAACATTATCATTTTATTTCATTTTAATTAATTTAAAATTCAAGACGGATATTAAGTTCAGTTAGTGGAAAACTGTTCCGTATGTTTGGAACACCTTGGATATGAGAATGTACTTTTTCAACTCTGTTTTGTGAAATCTAAACATAAATCAAGTATATCAGATGGAGATTTAGCATCTGAATGGGGATGTGTTTTTATGTATAAGATGCTCTCAGGATTTTTAAACAAATCTTGTATTCTTTTTTTGATATCATTTCATTAATAACGTACTGTCTACATGATAATACACCTTACATAAACCAACATACTTGAAATATTATCATCAAAATCATTTTCACTTCATTTTAATTTTTAATGCAGCTCCTAGGAAAATTAATCCCATATGTGATTTACATTGTAGTTGTATTTGACGATGCTCTTCTGGAGCCTAGATGTGAATGCCCCCTGTAGGATAATATTTTGCTAAAGCAAGTGCTCAAAAGATAATTAGTGAATGGGTGATTTGTTGACAGAGCTTCGTAGGAGAACAAATTCAGTGGGGAGGACTAATGGAGCCTCATTGCTTTTGTTGGAATTGGTATCTTATTTTTAGGATATAAATGAAGTAATAATGATGCATAATATGCTAGGCATACATAATGTATTATGACCTTTTCAATAAATAACTGCTTTACATATCATGTGATAAAATGAAGGTAAAGAAGATGAGCATGAGTCCATTATTCTCTCGGTCAAGAGGAGTTTCCTGTTCCTACTGTGAGCTGAATTACACTGTGGCCCTTGACTTGTTTTTCCTTCCCTTTGCTGGGATTTGGCAATGTAGGGTATGAGGCCCTCATGAACTGCCTCCTGCCAGCTTCTGTCTTCTCCCCTGCTGATCACCGTTTCTCTCATGATATGAGTCTCCCTGTGCGTACAAGCCATTTCTGGCCTCCTCAGGATCGTGGGTGACACCTAGGAGGCAGGCAGTGTCTCTCAAATACAGTGAAGGGTCTGTGTTACCCTGGGAGGCAGCACACCCTGAGGGAGGACACAGAGCTGTCCCACCACTGCCCTCCCACTGTCCATCTGCCTCTGATTCCTCTGTTCTGGCCTCCTGTTAAACGGTTCTTTTTCTCCATGCCCCTGTTTGTGTACTGCTGGGCTCTACCCCCTTTCCTCCTCTCATTTCTCCTTTATTCTCTGCCTTTGCTGAGTTTCCCAGGCTCTTGGGACTTCCCAGTGGCTCATTGGATGGATGGGTGTCAGTGCTGAACCTTATGAGTCCTTGCACCCTTCTTGTCATGGGGCGGGGCGGACACCAGTTTACAAGTCTGTGCATAATTGATCATGCAGTTTAAGGTCAAAATTCACATTCTGATAGTTTTTTTCTGCTTTTTTCCCCCTATTGTCGTCATCCTTTTTTTTTTTTTTTTTTTTTTGGTGCTGTTAATGTCTTCGTTCTTTGGTTTCCTCCATTGTAAAATGTGAGCATTTCACACAGGAGCATTATTTACAGCATGGGAGAGAAACACAGTGACTGCGACTACATTTGGCTTTTGAGATTAGCTACCTGCCTTCGGATTTGTAACAGCACATTAGGCTGGGACACTGGTTTTACCAATGAAGAGTTTATCCCCGTGAAAGCTTTTTGAAAATGGATGTCTTATTTATCTCTTTCCTTCCTCTTTTCTACCCTCACCTCCTGTTTTATTGTCTGTATTATTTAAAAGTTTCAAACAGATTTGAATAGCTCTTATCTTTAAAGATTGT
This sequence comes from Cryptoprocta ferox, assembly GCA_028646485.1. Lineage (NCBI taxonomy): Eukaryota > Metazoa > Chordata > Mammalia > Carnivora > Eupleridae > Cryptoprocta > Cryptoprocta ferox. The sequence goes on from CM053578.1 coordinate 32,489,593, forward strand.
TTTTTTTGCCCGTTCCCTCTTGTCGAGGATGAATGTGGCTGTTGAAGAGGTAGGTGATATTTGAGGCAGAATAGTGCAGTGTTGAGGGCATATGTTTAGAAGGTGGAGAGATCTGGGTTCTAGTTTCATTTCTGCCTATTCAGTCATGGTGTGAATTGAGGATGTTCCTTAGACTCAGATGATCTATATCTCCCTTAGAACTTGGCCTGTTAGGCAACAATTGCTCAGTAAATATTAGCCATTGTATCGGGTGTTTTCTTACTTGAAGATTTAGATGAAAGTATTTGAAAGGTTGCTGTCCATTTGATTTAGATGAAAGTATTTGAATATTGACCACAAAGACAATGTCCTTAGGTCTTAGAAGAGGTTGGTAAAAAAGAAAATGTCATCTATAAATAGTTTTTTGTATATAATCTTCTTCTAGATTAGAAACTGTAGATAATATTCTACAAGAAAAAATTTGCTCAATCTGTATCCCCTTAATGGCCGTAATTAATACTTAGTCCTTCCAACAAAGGTTTAGAATATAGTCTTCTCCCAGTGCTACTTTTAGATTTCCTTTGCAGGTTGAATTCCAGACTGTACACAGGATCTGCATTGTACTATGGAATCAATGATTATAATGGTCCTAAACCTTTCCAGTAAGGAGTGAATCCTATGTTCTAGTTAGTATGTGGATGGGAGACCCAAGAGTTGAGTTAGCTAATTTGACATCAAGTTCGAGAAAACCGTATCTCAAGGAGAGAGTATAATTCTCATTTGAGAATGGGAGCATAACTGGAACTTGAGAGCTGTGTGCTCTTTTAATGAAGGCTGTTAATTTAACTTTTTTTTTTTTTTTTTTAAAACAAAACGAAGGATTGGCTTCCTACTAACAGTTAACTGGGCTTGATTTTGATTTCTCGTGGTATGACCAAACTCTGTTCTGTGGAAGTGTTAGAGAATGTTTGGCTTCACATAAGAGACCTCCCTTTCATGTCTAAAGAGGCAAAGAATGTAATTTTCAGTTGCTTGGAAGATTTAATTTTCAAAGCTGTGCCATAAAAAGGAATAGAGCAGCAAAGTCCTGTAGGCTGTCGGTTTCTTAGTTTTATCTGAGTTGAGTTGGCCTTGCATTTTTGCCCTTTGGACCATCTGAACAGCCAGGGGATATCAGTTTAACTCCTTTGGCAATTTGGGACCACATTCTGTCTTTTGGCGAATGTAGTTACAAGTCACGTTTTTTACAAAACAAAATGAGGCTGTTCAGCCCCTCATTTTGATCCTCTGAGGAGTGAGAGACTGTTTACATTGAGCAAGTAAGATATATTTATTCTTCTTGACAAAGAAAGCCAAATTATTTAGCAGAAAGCTCTTTAGTTTCCTGTACCTAGCACTTGACTGCAGGGTGCCTTAAAAAAGCAAGGGACCAAAAATAAGCAAAAGAATGAGCTCTCAGTACAATCCTTGTGGGGGTGGGGGGTCGGCGCCTCTGTACGGTTCTGCTGCAGCCCCACTCGGGAGATGGAGCCAACATTTGTTTCCTTGTGGTTAGATTTAGAAACTTAACTCTGCCTTCTTGCACTCCCTGAAATTTATAAATAGGAACCTTTTCTAACGCTGAATCACTTGGAGGCCTGTTCGTGGTTCGTTTGGGGTTCTGAATGACGACGATCGTTTTGGGGAGTAGTGCCAGGATGTTTGAAACAGGGAGCCCACCTTGGTGCGTTATTTTAACCCCATCGTTCTCAAACCTGGCTGCACAGTAGAAGCCTCTGGGGAGCCTTTGAAACTCTCAACAGCAGGCTGTACCCTGTACTGAGTCCATACTGACTGAATCACAGTCTCAGGAGAGTGACCTAGGTGTCAGTGTTTCTTAATGTCGTTCAGGGGATTCCAAAGCACAGCCAACACTGAGAATAGATGATCAGATCTGCTCAAATCTAAAGATTGGCTTGTGCACTACCTACAAGAAGGAAAGATAAGCTTCTTTTCAAATACGAGGTAATGGTATAAAGTAACATTCTTAAGATACTGTGGTCAGGCAGAGTGATATCATTGCTCTGATTAATTGGCATTTTTAACACTACAGTAGCTGAGACTTTATGAATCAGACCCATCATAATCTTTATTGAAATGGAAACCTCCTAGTGGCATTTTGAAATGTCTTCAGGTACCTTCAGGGAAGTACTTTCTAATTACTGGTGATAAAAGATCAACACCTTCTAGATGTCCAGTTGGTGTATGTGAAACCACTTTGGACACCCATATCTCAATTTGTACTTTTCTGTACAGGTCCCAAACCCTGCATTTTTAATGCTGATTAAAAAGCTTCAAAAAAGAATTTTTCTTATTTAAATTTTTTATTTAAATTTACATCCAAGTTAGCATATAGTGCAACTCATCCCAACAAGTGACCTCCCTTTAGCCCATCCCCCCACCCACAACCTCCTCCAGCAATTCTGTTTGTTCTTCATATTTAAGAGTCCTTTATGTTCTGTCCCCCTCCCTGTTTTTATATTATTTTTGCTTCCCTTCTCTATGTTCATCTGTTTTGTATCTTAAATTCCACATATGAATGAAGTCATATGATATTTGTCTTTCTCTAATTTTGCTAGCATAATACACTCTAGTTCCATCCATGTTGTTGCAAATGGCAAGATTTCATTCTTTTTGACTGCTGAGTACTACTCCATTGTATGTATGTATGTATGTATGTGTGTGTCTGTGTGTGTATAGACACACACACACAGACACACACATATATATACAGACACATACATATATATACACATCACATCTTCTTTATCCATTCATTTGTTGATGGACATTTGGTCACTTTCCATACTTTGGCTTTTGTTGATAGTGCTGCTGTGAACATTGGGGTACATGTGCCCCTTCGAAACAGCACACCTGTATCCTTTGGATAAATACCTAGCAGTGCAATTGCTGGGTCGTAGGGTAGTTCTATTTTTAATTTTTTGAGGAACCTCCATACTGTTTTCCAGAGTAGCTGCACCAGTTTGCATTCCTCCCAGCAGTGCAAAAGGGTTCCTCTTTCTCCACATCCTCACCAACATCTGTTGTTTCCTGCGTTGTTAATTTTAGCCATTCTGACTGGTGTGGGGTAGTATCTCATTTTGGTTTTGATTTGTAGTTCCCTGATGATGAGTGATGTTGAGCATTTTTTCATCTGTCTGTTAGCCATCTAGATGTCACCTTTGGAGAAGTGCCTATTCATGTCTTTGCCCATTTCTTCACTGGATTATTTGTTTTTTGGGTAATAATTTTTCTTTTAAAACAACTCATTTGGTTGGCAGAACTGGGCCAGATGTAAGCTCACCTGGCAGTCAACCTGATCCCAGCAAAAGTGGAAGCTACTGTACAATGTACAATCTTGATTTATCCCACTTAATGTGAGCTTTTATGCTTTGCTGCTGTTTTGACTATGGGATGCTGCCCCCAGACACCACTGCAAATGTAAAAGGAGACTTGGCACTATGTTGATTACCTTACTGAATTCTTAAGAAAGACTTGTGAATTCTGCACTGCATTTGGCTCTGAGGGATTAATGTAAGGGATTGTGGGTCTGTGCTGTGTCATCATTGTGCCAAGTCTAGAGTCCCCTTTGCAAGCACACGGTTTGCCTGTACATTTTGGCTCTGCTGCTGATAAACTGTGTAACCTTGGCAAGTTACTTAACCTTTCTGAGCCTTTGTTTTTCATCTGTAAGGTGACTAAAGTGATAGTATTTGCTTTAAGGGCTCTTGTGAGGATTAAGAAGAATAATGAACACGGAGTGATTTAAAAATAGAAGTTTAAGGAAGTTGTGAGTACCACAGGTTTTTCCCTTTGGGAACTCTAATGCCACATGGCAAAGCCTCAAATACAGGTTCCTTCCAGGTGTGGCCTCACGATGTATTATAATGATACACAATGAAATTTTTTTTTTTTCAAGCTGTGGATCAAGCATTGGGTTTTGGAATCTATGTTGTCATTTCTGAGCTTGTGACTGAGCTTGTGACTATGTAGGAAAGAAGTATAGTAACATAAAGAATTTGTGTGTTGCCTTAAAGTAAAGCTTTGCCGTGAGTTGCTTTTTTGTATATGTACATTTGTATATGGGTGTCCTGAGTCATGACCCTTACACTGAGGGAGTGGCAAATGGGATTGAGGTGTCCCCAAATTGTAGTTTGTGGTCTGCTCAGCGTTAATGTACTAAAGTGGTCCTGTCCACATATAATACATGGTGAATCAGAGAATTCAGAAAACAATGGGGATGATAGGAGTCAAAGTTCCTTCTGCTTATAATATCCAAAAAATCAAGGCCAAAGATTGCATTCTCTTTCCAACTATCTGAGCATTGCTTTTGCTCATGAGTTCATATTGCATATGCAGACCCAGTATTGAAAGGTCTCCATAGAAAATATTGACAATACTCTTCTGTTAGGAAAGTTTCAGTGTAAGAAAGGCACATACTGAATTTCTTGGACCATGAAATATTTGTGGATTTTATTGCACTTGGGATTTTTCTGCTCCTCAGGAGTTTTTGTTTAATCATAGGCCAAATTTATTTAAAACCAAAGGAACTGCCTTTGCTCTTGTCTGTTCTTGCTTTCCCAGCCACAGTGTTATCCAGTGTTCGTGTCCCCATGCCACTCTGCTGTCACTTTAGGAAAGGCTATTGGCTGTTGTGATTCATGATGGTTTTTTGTTTATTGACCCAAGAGAAGTTGTATCTCTAAAGGTAAAGAATTTTAATTAAATGGAAAATGAGCTCAAGTAATTTTTTGTAACTATGAGTCATTAATTACATAGTTAATGTACTTAATTAAGTCAGAACTGATTTCATTTACATGTTTAGACTGACCTTTGTTGACCATGATTAATGATCATTAGTTGGGTCTGAATGGACCTGTGGAACGATGGAGGTTTTTCTTGGTAGTTCTTGATCTGATGGCTGGGAAGCAGAGGGATACAGTATCACATAGCCATTTGTGAAAGGGTGTCTTTGTCTTACTGAGATTCCTACATTGATTACAGGAATTTTTGTCTCTTTTAGAGGCCTTATAACAGGGGGTGAACTAACAACTTGGAGCTTCACCCCTACAGCTTACTATCTTAAGTTCTAAGTGACTGTGAACAAGTCATTTCATCTCTTGAAACCTGTTTGCTTATCTAGAAAACAAGCAAAACTGCACGTACCCAGCTCACCTTGAGTAATTGTGTAAAAATGAGTGAAATGCGTGAAATCATTTTTGAAAACTGGTAACTGCTATTCAAGGTAAGATGCACAGTGATAGAACACTGGAGAATTTTTGAGATAGTATCTGTACCTGATTCATCTTTGTACCCCTCAAGTATAGGTATCGGATTGCCTTGTAGCAGTTGAGTTAATTCTGGGATGTTTGTCTCTGAATGACTTTGAAGGCTGTGAGGTTTATTGCTTTTTGAAGTTTTTAGATGTGAATTTTGAGAGTATGAAGATAGATGTTCCACCTCTTAGACTGAGGTCTTTGCACCAAAAATAGGACTTAATCCTGGATTTTAGTACTTTGGGTGATTGTACATTTCTAGTAAGGCCAGCTATCCCTTGAATAGGGCATTTGCCATTGTTGCAGGGGGGGGGTAGCTCTTGATGCACTCTGCCTTCTCTTTTGTAAACACAGTGACAATTCATTTATAAATTTCTGCCTTAAATGGTATTTTAAGGAGCTTGTGAATGATGTCAACTATGTGGACCCCTCTGAGAGTCTTAGGCGGCAGCTGGTTGAAAGGCCCCAAGCTTGCACCATTCTAGCAATGGCTGTACTTAAAGGACCAGCTGTATTTACTGTTTGATGATATTCTTATTAGCCATTTGTGTGTTTTCTTTTTATTCTCCTATAAAGAGAGAAACAAAAAAGCATCACCAACCACTTGTAGAGAGATGGAGTTTGATTTGCACATAGTCATGCAGTTACTAAGTTGCAAGACTCTCCAAGAGCTCACCAGTGTAGGCTGAACACCTTGTCTGACAACTGTTTCTGGGGTTTTAAAAAACTAAGAATTATGCTGACCATGCAATCCTCACCTCTAAAAAATAGGTGCTCCCTGGAAGAGTTCTGGGTGGAGAGGTGAGTCTGTTGTCTGACTAATTTGGAGGCAGAATTTCCTATCTGGGAAGCTAGACCGACTGTGTAACATCCTGTTTACCTTCTCAGTCTTCAATACAGGATTATAAACACCATTTAGTTCCCAAAACATAAAATGCCTCTGGTTAGAAACAAAAAGTTTGGAAATGCTTTTCTGAAAAGACAGGACATGTAGCTTGAAAACTCCCTGTTTAGAGCAAGTAGAAGTAATTGAAGTACTCATTAACTCCTTTCACTTTGGGGGACTGAATGAGTAGTGATCAACAACCTCCCAGTTGATTATGAGAACATGGGGAGCAATCAAAGTGTTAAAAAAAGAAAGAAATCAAGGTAGGTAAAGAGAATAACTTGGAAACAGATAAATAAAAATAAAGAAAGCAGCTGACAAACTGAAAAAGGTGATTGGAGAATCCTTACAGGACAATAAAAGAAAGTAGGCTTTTACAAAATGTACCGACAGATTTCCAACTATAATAAAAAAGGTCAAGAGACAATAA
>CM053578.1:32496702-32598850 GCA_028646485.1 Cryptoprocta ferox
AGAGAATGAATGAATCCCAAGCAGGCTCCATACTCAGTGTGGAGCCTGATGTGAGGCTTGATCCCACAACCCTGGGATCATGACCTGAACCGAAATCAAGAGTTGGACGCTCAACTCTCTGAGCCACCCAGATGCATGTAACTAGCTTCTTAAATCACAAAAGCTTATTAGAGAAGAGGCTACTCCTCATTAGCCTTAACTTTTGGAACTAAAATTTTCCTTAGTAAATTCTGGGATGGGTCAGAGCTACCGGAATACCTATGCCAACTGAGAAAGTCTCTTAAATTGATGGGGTTGGGATTAGATGACCCTTGAAAAATCTTACAGGAAGAAACCAAACCATGGTGTTTGGGTTCTGGTGCTGTGCTACCCCCTGTCCCACACTTGTGTTTTCATTCTTTGACTCCTTTCTTGTTTCAGCCTTGCTTGTTGCAGATCGTAGATCATAGACCATCACAACTCAGGATCTCAGGAAAAGCATTGAACACGACGAGTCCTGAGCCGATTGTCTGTTGAAGATTCATTGTTTCAGTTTTGGCCTATTTGGAGCCTCTCAGGTCATAGCCAATCCAAATAGGTGAGATTCTGACATAATTTTACACTGACAAATTAAAAAAAAAACAGGGAAGCAGAAGATGGACATTTGAGTATAGGTTGGACAGTAACAATATAAAAATGGATTTGGATTCTTTATAATTATGGTCTGAAATGGTTCCAGTTAAGGTGTCTTTGGTTAAATGAAGTGATGCATGGTGTATATATACACACACAAACTATATACATGTAAACATAGAAGGTTCTAAATATAATGTTCCAATATTGCTTTGTACCACATGTGATTGTTATTGAGACAGCACGTCTGCTAAATCAAGCCTTGGGAAGACTTGAGCTCTTGCTTAACCTGGTCTAAACACTATTGATTATTCACAATTGGTGGTTAAAAAGAAAATAAAATAGCAGAACCTTGGTTTCCTCAATTAAAACTTACAGAGCCACAGTATATAAAACAGTTAAAAGCAAAACAATTCTATTTTTCTGGGCTCTTTTGGGGCCTGCAGGGGAACTTGGGGACTTGGTGTTATATTATCTGAAAACTGATTGAAATAGCTCTCAGTTATCAACGCAAGAAGGTAAGATAGACTAGGTAACAAAATTATAAAACACCATTCACATATCATAGTGGTGAAGTGGCTCTGTACAGTAGGAGTTAGCTCTCTTCATTTAAAATCCTTTATGTTTAATGGTGAGCAGTCAGAGCAAATATCCACTCTAACATGAGTGATATAGCAGGAGAGCTGAATTTCAGTAAAGCTTTTTGCCTTATATTTACTGAAAAAAGTATGATGGAGACAAAGATGAGCTTTACTAAAAAGTTTATATAGACCAAGTCAAGTAGAAAGAAGAGATTAAAACTTGGCAGCCTGGTGAATTTCAGCTGCCTGAATATAAGGCAACCCCTAAATAGGGCTGAGTCCTATTTTCTCAAGCGGAAGATCCAAGACAAAAGTTTTGAATATACAAACTTTTTGGAATATAGATAAAGTAATAGAAAGTATATTAATGGTTACATGTTATATAAAATCTGCATTTTCCATGTTTTTAGGGACCTGTTTTATTTATTTTTAAAAAGTTTGTTTTGAGAGAGAGCGAGCGTGCACACAAGAGAGGGGCAAAGAGAAGGAGAGACTATATCCTAAGCAGGCTGCATGCCATCAGCACAGAGCCCAGTGCAGGGCTCGAACTCACAAGCTGTGAGATCGTGACCTGAGCCCAGGTGGAGAGTCGGACACTTAACCGACTAAGCCGCCCAGGTGCCCCAGACCTGTTTTACATGCGCTGCCACATCAGCTGCTCCGTCCCTGGAACCACGTTTCCCCTCCTCTTACAGTTCTAGAGCTCATCCTCTTCACTTCCACCTAATGTTTTAAACTAAAGCATTTTTAGTCTAGATGATGTTATTTTCGTGTTCATTCTCTAATTTGGATGTTTTCAAAATTTAAATTACCTTTCTGGTGCCAAAAAACAACTACTGGGAAAGAAGAAAACGAGTATGTTGGTTTTTTGTTTTAGAACGGGCAGATTAATGGATCATGGTTGTTGTAGATTCTTTTCACATCTTAATCCCCTCCTCTGCTATGTGGCTGGTGTTGCATGAGAGTATATTTCCTGCTTCACTGATACTGGGCTTGGCCTTGTAATTTGGCCAAGAGAATATAAATGAAAGTGAAGCAAGCAGTTGCCTTAAATGGAGTGCCTTAAATGTAATTGGGCTGTTGTGTTCTTATGATTGTCATGAGGGAAATATGCCCCTGTTCGGCAGCCTAGACACCATAGTGAGTCACAGGTGTAGCTGACCTGATCCGGACTCTGACCAGACAGGCTCAAATCTTTAGTTTGTACCAGACTACAGCTACCTGTTGGCCTATCAGATCTAGTGGGACTACTATAAATCACAAGTCTAATACTATTCTTGTTATTTATGCCTCAATTAGCAGAATTAGAAGATGCACTCAAGAAAATTCATTTTGGTAAATTCTCTGGCAAAAGTAACTCTGGGGGATGATAACTACCAAAGGCTGAATGGTCTATGCTATAACCTAGGATTCTTGACTGTAGGCATTTTCAAGAATACACTGTATACCGAAACCAGATGTATGCAGTAAAAATATTGCCAGACTTGAGTGCACTGTTCATTTTTCCAGTGAGACCTCCAAAGGGTCTATGAATAGAAGTCTGGTGTTTTCTTCTTAGATGACTCATTTTTGAGTACAGTAGGAACAAAATTTTGGCTCTTGTGTTAGGCACAGTTTCAGAGTCTCTCAATACACTTGCACTGAGCTTTTAAAAATACATGCATATATATACACATATATATATGCATATACATGAATACTTCCCATATTTATACGTTTTAAGCCTATATGTGTGTTTGTGCATAGCTGGTTTGCCTGTGTGGCTGTTTAAATGTACTCTTCTGTCGCTCTCTAAAGAAGAGTAAACACTACCTTTACAAAAAGTTGATTTATATTTTTAAAAATGTCCTCTCAGAAGAATTTGAGATAAAGTATCTCTAGTTTTGTCTGCATTTATCTACTGCCTACCCAGTTTACTGAAGAGATTAAGATCCCCAAGTTGGTAATTAAAAAAAAGGTGTTTTTTTTTTTTTAACATTATTTATTTTTGAGAGACAAAGCATGAGCGGGGTTGGGGTGGGGGGAGCAGAAAGAGGGGGGAGACACAGAATCCGAAGTAGGCCTAGGCTCGGAGCTGTCAGCACAGAGCCCCATATGAGGCTCAAACCCACAAACAGTGAGATCATGACCTGAGGCGGTCAGAAGCTTAACTGATGGAGCTTCCCAGGCGCCCCAAGTAGATAATTTAATTGAAAATAGCCAGTCAGTGGTATGTGTTCCTAAAATACATTTAATGGACCAAATTTTAACCCCTCTCCATTCATAATCACCCATTTCCGTTCTGAAGATGACCTTGATTAGGTTTCTGCCTGGTGTGGCACTTAAAGCAGCCAGAAAGCAAGGTTTGGGCCTCTTAATACTTCTATATCCTGTTTCAGAGGTGTTGGATTAAAAAAATCCTTTAAAAAAAAAAATGACAGCCAGTATCCTTACCCAGAGATTTTGATTTAATTGGTCTGTGACAGGGCGTAGGCAACTGGTATTTTTTTTTTTTTAAAGCTTCCCAGATGATTCTAACTTGCAGAGTTGACAACCACTGATAAAAATACAGCCTTCCTGCACATTGAATTATCTAAACTATGCAATTCAGGTTAGAAATTTGTTTTACATGTACTGTTGTCCAGTTAGGTTATCTTCATTGTTCAGATCAACCTGATAATGTCAGATCTTTCTAGGAAATTAGCGTCAGATTGAAGCAACTTTATTTCCTATTTTCAGGCTGCTTTGGAGCATTCCTGGTAGGCTAAAGGAGCAAAATTAGCTGCATAAATAAACCCTTAATGCTAGCCAGGGGATCACTGCCTTCCTTTATGACTCCATTTGGCCATTTGGGTAATTCTCAAAGTTGTCTCTTAAATCACATCGCCTCAGTCCATCTTACTGAAACTGATTTCGCTTGTGGTGAGCTTTCCTTCACCATGGGGAGGAGCCTTGTGGATTTGGAGCCTTGTGGATTTGCTTAGGTGACCTCGGTTACACCGGTTACACGGAGCACAGTAGAGCCTTGTTAAGGACCTAGGAGGCAGCATCTTACCTTTCTCTGCCAGATGCCTATGTAAATAGTCAAAGACAGGTCGCTATAAAAGTTTCAAATGCCTACATGAATACTAAGCTTTAAAAAGAAGAAACACAAAGCCTTAGCATGTGTGCCTTTTCTAAAAAAAATGATGAAATCCACAGAACTGAAACCGTATTTTCTTCTACCTTATAAATCTTTTTCAGAAGAAGATAGGATTTTCTTTATCTCCCAGTTGAGACTTATCTTTTGGCTACAGCCGGACTGCATGTATGTGAATTTCTTTCCATTCATACCTGAAACTGTGTATTTGTTGCACAGATCAGCAGGACGCATGCTAGTGAGAATTAGTGAGATGGTGATGCTTAGAACCCTCCATGAGGACTGTCATCAGCTTGTAGCAGAGTTTATGATCCTTTGGTTAGGGCTAACCTTGATGTGTGAGGTGATGTGATTAAGAGTACAGATTCTGTGCTTGGGCTTTTTGGATGTGAATTCTGGCTTTACTGTTTCATAGCTGAGTGGTTTAGGTACTCCTCCCCCACCCCCCCCGCCCCCGCCCCAGCCCCTTCCTTGAAGCCTTATTTTCTTCACCTACAAAATGGGAATGATCATGGTTACTATCTTATAGGGTGGAACTGATGGTTATATGAGGTGTTTCAAGCCTTTAAAGCAGTTTCTGGCTTTCTGTAACTGTTCGGTGATACTACACTGTTCGGTGTTAAAACTTGCATAGTTCCTACTGCTTTTCCTGGTCCTGCCCCAGTTAGTCTTCTGTTACCATATAATATAGCATCAGGTAAACTGAGGTCATGGGTGAATTATTGAGAAAAAGAATCAGCTGTTCTTCTCTAGGCCCCTATTGTGAGTTTTTTCCTGTGGTCTTTTGTTTAAGTCAGAAGCTCATCTCTTGCTAAGAGCCTCCCTAAGGCTCATTTTAGGACAGCAATCTCTTTTGTTCTACTTTAAAAACAAGCACCCCCCCTCCCCCCGTCTCGTGCATGCACAATTTTGTATATCAGTGATACTGAGTGTATGAGGCTATTAATATGAATTGTGTGGTATAATCCTATAGCCATAGGAATGTCATAAAGATGGGACAGTGTTCATGACACTTGACTCCAAAACAAAATCCACAAAAAGCCCTAAAACATCTTGGAGTGACTGAAAATTGGAAGCTTGCTTCTCCAAGTTCATGTCTGTGTCACTGTAGTCACTGACTGGAAAGTCATCATTTCCTTTAACCAGAGGAATGTGCTGAAACAGTAGGTGTTGGTTAAAATTAGAATCAACTATTTTCATAACCAGAACTAAAGACATGTTAAAAAAAAAAAAAGTGACAGAGCTCTACTAGTTTGTGCTTGTGAGTTCAAGAGGTTTTCAGTCCAGTTCAACTAACTCCAATTGGATTCTGCCCATGCATTTGGCACATGACATGCATGGCTGACTTCCTAAAGCCAGTGATGGAAGCTTAGAACTCTTCCCAGGGACAGGCTCTTCAGAATTGTCAGCAGGAGCAGAACAGCAAATGGCGTGGCATGCTGCTGTCCTCTTCTGTCAGTTGTGCCCTCCCTCCCTGATGTTGAGCCCCAGGGAAGGATTCAGCATTGACGTTATTTGCATTTAATAGCTCATTACTGTGACCATTGTCTCCAGCTCTCCTTGACTAGCAGAGAGCTTGCCAAGGCTTCAGCACTGTAACTGTACATGTGTTTCTAGACTACTATATGAATTGTTCATCTCTTGAAGCTATTTATTTGTAGGTAATAGCTAACATTTGATGTCTCTTGAGAAATGCATACACAGACAGTTGCCATGGAGAGGGGGAAAAAACCCAGCATCCTGGCTCCTGTTTTTCTGTAAGGAAGATGCAGTTTATATGTGCAAGACTCTTGCTCGGGCTGCAGGTGTGAGTCACTGGTCCTTAGTGTATCTGCAGACATGGGGCCAGATAATGGACCCTCTAGGCTGGTCAGTTGTCTTTTTTTTTTTTTTAATTTTTTTAAAATGTTTATTTTTGAGAGAGAGAGAGAGAGAGAGAGAGAGAGAGAGAGAAGGGACAGAGAGGGAGAGAATGAGTGGGGGAGGGGCAGAGAAAGGAATTGACACAGAATCTGAATCTGAAGAATATGACATAGAATCTGAAGGCAGGCTCCAGGCTCTGAGCTGTCAGTGCAGAGCCTGATGAGGGGCTCGAACGCGTGAACCACTCGATCATGACCTGAGCCGAAGTTGGACGTTTAACCGACTAGCCATCCAGGTGCCCCTAGACTGGTCAGTTGTCTTGAACCAAATTACTGCCAGAAGCTCCCAAGTAAGCAATTTCTAATGGCAGTGGCTCCGATCACTTCACATGTGGTTTATTTTGGCCTCTTTGCCCTTCACATGCTGAATTATAACAGTGCCACTGGTGTGCCGCTCCAGGGTTTCTCAGTTTTTCCGTCAGATACCTAACATTTACAGAATGACTTTAAATATTTGCCTCTGTCCAGGATCTTGGCATCCAGCACCTTTTTTTCTTTTTACTTAATTTTGAAAGTCCGTGTTGCCATTTTCTCAATGAGCAAGCCTAATTAGAGAGCTCAGTGGTTTAGGATTTAGGCTGTAAGCAGTGATGCAGAAGAGATTTTCTGAAGGAAAACAAGATGCTGTAGGGGAGTGGGGAGTCTCTGATGCATTAATGCTTCATGTCTTGAGAAAAAGCTGGATGTGGTTTTGTAATAGCTTCTAGGTATGAGATGTCATTTTGAAGAGTGCTCACGTGGTAGCATAGGTGGTATTTCAGATTTGTTACTTGTTTTCAAAGAGGATTTTAAGTGCCTTCGTTTTCATTTTACTCTGTGCTTGCTGATTAAGTTCTTCTTTCTAGCTTATCTTTTTTAACTCAGAAGACCCTGGGGGCAAAGCATGCAAAACTACCCTCTCAAGCAATAACAGCGGCCCTGAGCTGTCAAGACCTCACTGATTGACCCCAAGGAAAGGATCCACCTGACCTTTACTGCCCGCCTGTGTGTACCTACTGACTTTTGTCCCACATTTTCTTTATATAAACCTAGATTTCAGTACTTTGGAGACACCATCTTTGAGAAGTTAGTCCACAGTCTTCCTGGAATGGCCTCACTGAAAAAAATTCTTTTCTGGTTTTACCATTGCACGTCTCTCTGCCTTCAGATTTTGTCCAGCAGCAAGTGGCCAAACCTGGTCTGTTTGGGCCACCAAGGGCCAGGTGCTTTTGTACCCCTGTGCCCTAGTTACAGTTTTTATTTTTTAAGTAAACTGATTCTAGAACTTAAAATAGTCTGATAATGGTCAGTTTTCAACCTGAAAACGATAGTGCGTGTGTTTTGAAAACTTACGTGATGGTTGCTTGAACACTGAAAATAGTTCCTTCATATAATAATGTTATAAATTTATAAAACTAAGCATGTTTAACATAAATGTGGTAAGAGTACCCCATGAAGGGGAAATCCAGTGACTCTCTGAATAAGGATATTGTTCTCTGGTTGTGGAGGGGGGCTCCATTTTTGCCTAGCAATTATAGCACTAGAGAGATTACCCTCCCCTCCCACCCCTATCCTACGGGGGAAGAATAATTGGAGAGGAAGCTTAGTGGTTTCATTGCCAGAGGAAAGCTTTAAAAATATCTATTTATTTGTCACTATCTGTTTATTAGTCTGTGCCAGGGACATGCGAGGAACATGCAATTTTTGAAACAGAATTTTTAGAGATAGGATTTTATTGTATAATTGGCAAACGTCTCATCTTTGGGAAGTTGCTTGATTTCATGGAAAGGGCCAAATGTGGCTCTCTTGAGGCCTATGATAAATAGGTAGCAACAGATCCTGCTGGTCCCCACGGTTAGTAGGAGCCCTGCTCAAGTGGATTGCTGTCCTGAGTGCATTTGTGTTAGGATCTGCCTGTGTTACCTTTCAGCTAATTCTCCTTGAATCAGGAAAAGAAATTGCTATAAAATTAATCGAATTTGCAGGATGTTTCCATCACCCTGCACGCTTGTGTTTATCACAGGACTCAAGCTCCTGGCTACCGTCTGTTACCCTCTGTTAACGGACAGCTCTATTAGCGAAAAGCTTTTTATATTGTTAGCAATCATTCGGTTCTTTCAGGAGCTCTTTATATAGCTGGGGCAGGTTAATAGAGATATGGGGACCAGGTTCCAAGTATTTTAATTCAAAGAAACTTTTGGGGTTATTATGAACTGCCCTGTACAATAAAACCTCAATTAACTAGGATTACTCTGAGGAAGGGCAGTTTCTGGTTAATTGAATTTTCTTTTGACTTGAAGGTTAAACATGTAACCTTTTCTCAACGCTTAATAACTTTCTTTCTTCGGCTTTTGGAATTGAGATGTCAGGACTGGTAAAATAAGTTTGTTTCATTTCATTAGTCCATTGTAAAAGTGCTTTGAGTATCCTCAGGAGTTATGAATTTTGTTATTCAGGCTTTACATTCCATAGGAATTTAAGAGGCTCAGGGAATGGCTGCTGAGTTCTGTTAAGTTTTGAAAATTCTATTCATTTATTTTGAGAGAGCCAGCGAGCAGGGGAGGGGCAGAGAGAAAGGGAGAGAGATCCCAGGCAGGCTCTGTACTTGTCAGCTCAGAGCCCAATGCAGGGCTCGAACTCATGAACTGCGAGATCGTGACCTGCGCCGAAATCCAGAGTCAGACATTTAACCGACTGAGCCACCCAGGTGCCCATGTAAGTTGTATCTTTTGTGTTACTTTGTTTTCTTGGATCTTTCTTGATGGAGATTGAGAATGAAAACACAACCTCCCCATGCCAGCATCAGTAGGCCTAGTTAGTGATATGATCCTGTTATATCAGCGTTTACAGATACTCTGGCAAAATATAGTAACAGGAATGAGTTGTCTGTAAATGGCTTAAGATGGTGATTTTTCTTCAGTGTGAATTAAAGTCAAGATGTATTTGCTTTAATAGGCTCTTGAGTTGACTGTTCTGCATAATCCAGACAATAACAAATAATTATTGAACATCTAACAAATATTTATTGAACATCTGTTCTGTGCTCATGAGATACCAAGTTAGGCAGTTTCAATGTCAGTCGTGATGTCACAGCATAAATGTACCTACCTTTGCATAAATCCTGACAACCTTTGCATAAATCTTAACCTCAAAGTAAGGGAAACTTGTGTCTGAGGGACTTTGTGACAACAGCAGTTCTGATTTCTTTGTTTGAAAATAGCATTTCAAATATTATTAAGCTTTCCAGCTTTTTTCTTTTGCACTCAGTACTTAAGAGATTTTATTCTAAACGTTAAAATACTGTAATTTTCTTAATCATACATTCTAGATATTAAAGGACACAGAGATCTTGCATGAACATAGGTAGGGAGCTTAAATTAAATTAAAGGATTCCTTTAATTTCATCCAAAATCAAATTTTGATTTTCGGATGTGATGTTAAGAGTTTGGTGTCTCCAAATAAAGATCAAGTTCACATCCTCATCTGTCAATGGTAACAATGAGAGCTGAATTAGGAAATAAGCCAAGAATAATAGTTTATATTCCAAATTTGGCTTAAATAAAAATGGAACCAATTTCCACTGGTCTCTCCCCTTAGTTGTTGATCTAGCCATACAATGACTATCAAAAAAAAAGCTTTAAAACATACCCCCCCTCCCATCTGAAGAAAATATATCAAAGGTTAAGTTTTGGTAAGAGGTAGGTCTGGGTTCAGGGGGAATGAATTATATTCTCTATACTTGTGTGTTTGAAATATACTAAAAATACCGTGAGGTGAATCCTTTCTTTTACAAATTTTCTGTATATCTGCAAAAGCATTTCATCTGAGTGCCATGAAATGAACGGACCCTAAGCTGGGGCTTGTTAAGGTTTGTGATTTATAGATATTAAAGTAAATTTGACTCTTTGAAGATGAAGCTATCCACCTCTATCAGGTCTTTATGAAGAGCTTTGCCTATGGGTGGTAGTAGCAAGTGTCATCTTATTACTTGACAATTGAGGGCATCAAAGAGGTCAGGCTGTTGGAGCTAGCAAGTTAGCAAAGACCATTTTTAAAAAGCTGCTTAAGCCTAGTTTTATTGGTGCTGATGCCTTGAATACACCTGCAACACTCAGAAACATGCTATTTTTTCTTGTATGCTGGTCATACAATGATACTGAGATAGCCATAAATACTTACTATAGATCTACATTGGATCCATGTACACATGTAGACACATAACATGCCTATATATTTTTAATCACAGTACTTCCTTGTAATTTATGTAGTTTGTCTGTAAAACCAGTAGCCACATATTAATGCCTGTAGGTTAAATTAGGTTGGCTTGAAACACCCTGCAAGCTCCTAGCACGTGGTTTTTGTGTCAGTTGGAGAAAGAGATGGAGTGTGGCTATTGTCAAACTATGTGTAGGGCAGATCTATTTACAGTGCATACACTTATGTGGGTTTATCTCTTTTCCTTCCCATTAAATGACAGAAAAGGAATAAATCCATAGGAAATAGGAAAGGAATCCTTAGAGGGTAAGAAATACTGAGGAATTTCTGGAAAATAGATAGCAACTGGGGTCAGAAAAATGCTTTTATGATACGCCTTCCCACAAAGAGAAGATGTGAGGCCATTGGAGAAGTGAGAAGTAGCTCCTTGTTAGAACCCCAAACAGTGTCTGAGTTCAGAGTCCAGTGGACAGGGAGTATGTATGGCCATGCACGGGGTTGGAGACTGTAAAGGATGCCTATGGAATGGCAGAATCTGGTGCCCCCCCCCAACCGGTACATGGAGTGGTTTGGTTTATACTTATTCCTGGGCTAAAACCATGAGCAGAGCTCTCTACCCAAAAGGAGCTTTGGCAGTTGGGAGGAGGAATAGCAAGGGTTTACCCCATAGAAAGGAAGAAAGGAAGTTGCAGGGGACGGCAAAACAACAGCACTGGAAAAAAATTTCTGGCTGTCAGGGCAGATGGAAAGGGGAAAAGAAAGGAAAAGGCAGCACCCCAAAAGGGAGATAATACTACACCTGGAGTAAGGCCTTTCTAATTTTGCCGTTCTGTCCCTCCTTCACCCCCCTTTTCTTCATGCCTTCTGAACTCTACTTGAGAAGAGTGTATTTCAGCCTTTCTCTTTTAGAGACGAGCCAGCTGTAGAAATGCCTTACTGGGGGAGGGTAGCCCTCATCAGCTACATATACCAATAGGGGCTGTGACATTTAAGGAACATAAACAGCAGGAAAGAAGGGCCAAGGTGGATGGAGCAGCTGACCCCATAGCAAATGGCATAGCTACGCGTTCCCTGTGCTTACTGTACATACAACATAATGCTTGTAAGGGCAGAGCAAAGGGCTTGGGGGGAGGACGTGAGCTCCCATGGTTCACAGTATTTCCTTTGGAGAGATGGAAACGGGAAGTTGAATCTCAGCCTCTCACCCCTGCATGTTGATGTTACTTCATTAGAGTGAGCATTTTTTTTTAAAACTCTTAAAAAAATTTTTTTTAACATATTTTTGAGAGACAGAGAGAGACAGATCATGAGCAGGGGAGGGGCAGAGAGAGAGAGGGACCCACAGAATCGGAAACAGGCTCCAGGCTCTGAGCTGTCAGCACAGAGCCTGATGTGGGGCTCGAACCCACCAACCGTGAGATCATGACCCGAGCCGAAGTCAGACACTCAACTGACTGAGCCACCCAGGCGCCCCTAGAGTGAGCATTTTGAACTTCAGCAAGTTTTAAAAGAAAATGGGTAGTTTGGATCTTGAGCGTAGAAGATGGTGTGTGAAGACAGCCTGCCAAAGAGGCCATCGTCGGCAAAGTTTGCATGCCTGTGACCAAAGCAATCTGTCAGTCAAACAGAGTGAGAGTTTCAGTACGATTAACCGAAAGTGTTGCCACGAGGGAATATAAAAAACATGACCTGTGTTTTTCATGATAAATCACCAAGAAAAGAATGTGTTTTAGTGAGCATCATGTGGCTGCTTACAAATTAGCAAAGAAAATGTGTAACAGACCCTTTTAGTTCTCCCTAATTTAGAAGAACAAATCATAAGATCTCTAGTTTTGCCTGTTTCTGGGGGGGGGGTTTAAAAATGGCGCCAAAAATGTCTTAAGGTATGACTTTTGCCATGGCCGAAGTGATGAGGAAACTTGGGGAAGAGGGAAGCGGGGAGAGAGGAATAGGTGCGGTAGAGGTAGGCATCATCCCTCCGTGCAGAAGGAGTGACAAGTGAAGGGTGACATATGAAGGAGGTTGGGTTTGGAGAACATAAGGGAGAGTAAAACGCAGGTGTAGTATTTATGTTCATTTTTTTCTTTGAAAATCAAAAACTTACACCCCCATGCTCAGGCAGATTGTGTGAGGACTTGAGTTCGTCGCCACCGTTCATGTACCCAAACATAAACTTTCCTGGAAGTCTTTGGCCTTTGAGCTGACTTGTTCCCTGTTGTGCGTGAGCCAAGAAGTGAACAGCTCTGTTGCATGCAAAGGCTACAGATGCTTCTCTAGCTTTTGTGGTCCAAATTGTGCATCTGTGTGTGTTTGATAAACTTAAAAGACCTGTTGACTTCATGCCATGGTGATGAGCTACAGCCTAAATGTGTGAGACTCTCATTTGGCCTCGCCTACCACCGGGTAAAATTATAGTTTCAGGAGACCGTTTATGGAGTTGAAAATAAATAACAAAAAGAAAAATCACCAGGCTCCAAGCAAGTTGTTTATGGACTAGCGTGTGAACAGAACATCTGATTTTAAAAAAGAAATTATAGATGGGTGGGGATGGAAAGGCAAATATGTTATGTAGCTGGCCAAGTAATATTTAGCTGTGTCAAAAAAAATGGAAAAAAAAAGTCTTAAATGAGTTAAATGATTTCTGTTTTTATTTCATCTTGCTTGCCATTTGCCTCAATGCTGCTGTTTCTTGAGCCCGCTGTGTTACTCCATTGTGCTGTTTGTAGGGGAGCCCAGGGAGGCTTGGTGCTATTTGTGCTTGCCTCCTGCTTACTCTTGCTGGTGCTGCTTGAAAATCAGTGGTACAGGGAATGTGTTTTCATCTCTTCCCCACCCCCACCCCTTATTGTTATGTGAAAAAAGCCTATGAAAATGAACATCTGGCAAAGAAACCATCCTCATTTCAGGAGGAAGTTCCCTGGATTTATGATCTCCCATTTCTGTTCAAGTATAAGTTGGAGACTAGCTGGGGAGAGAATTTTCTGCTGTTTTTCAAGGGGCCGGGTGGGGCGGGGTGAGTCTCAGTGCTGGAGTTGCTGCCTGGGCCGGAAAAACATTTTGCATCAGCTGAGCGGCTTGCTGGCCTGCCAGGATGCTGTTGTTTTCTATCCTGATTCAGTTTTGTGGAAGGACAGTGGGTGTGATTGTTGGCTGGGAGCTCTTGTCCTCTTGATCACCAACCAGAGTTAAGCTAAATTGGCTACAAGAAAATTCAGCCTCTTATTTAAAAAAAAAAAAAAATTTTTAATGTTTTATTTATTTTTGAGACAGAGACAGAGCATGACTCGAGGGGGAGGGGCAGAGAGAGAGGGAGACACAGAATCCAAAGCAGGCTCCAGGCTCTGAGCTGTCAGCACAGAGCCCGAGGCGGGGCTCGAACACCACGAACCGTGAGATCATGACCTGAGCTGAAGTTGGACACTTAACCGACTGAGCCACCCCGGGTGCCCCAAAATTCAGCCTCATAAATCCCACCCACTAACCCCACCAAATTTTGCCTATTTAACTCCTTCTATTTAACTTTTTAAGATGTATTTTTAATTTATCTTCATAATGACTATTAAAGGTGGTTTTAAAAATGAACTCGAATACAATAAAATGATATTGGTCTAAGGTATATATTTCTACCTAATCACTAATACACTTTGAAAAGAAATAAATTGATTTAAAATATTTTTGAACCTGGTTCCTGAAGGGGTTTTGTGGACATTTGGTAAATCCTGGTTCAGGTATGGTCTTGTCTATTAAATTCATGGTCATTGTATAATGACATCTCTTCATTTTGTCTCCCAGCCCCTGCCTTGAGAACATTTTCTTTGCTTTATGTAATTTCTTGTTGGAGTAATCTCTACCTCCAAAAGCAACTGGGATAGATTAAGTCAAGGTTCACGGTCAGCCTGTAAAAACAAGAACTTCATTTTAGGATAGATTTTTGTAAGATCATTTTCTAAAATAGCATAGTATCAGAAGTATTTTAGTAATGCTTTTTAGTGTGGAAATTAGTTCAGTGTTTTTTGGTTTTGTCATCCCAGTAATAGATTTGTCATCTCAATAATAGATCCATTCTGTTGTTACAGTTTGTGCTTTTATCAGCTAGAGGATGATTTTAGTTCAAGTGCTTTGAAATTGCTAATTTTTTCTTCCATTTGTATCTAATGCTTTATAAGTGGGACGCTCAAGTACCTTGTGGAATCAGGAGAATTTGTTTTTCCTTATCTTTCATCATTTTCCATATTTGTGTTGAATTAATTAGCTTTGATTCAGATAGGAAGCTAGCATTTTAAAAGATCCTCTTAGTATATTTTTTTGGTTAATCACCCCTTGTTGCTTCTGACACTAAATTTTTCTCAGGATCTAGGCAAATCAGATATTGTTCCTTTCCTTTTTTTTTATTGAAACTTCCTAATTGAAATTTGTTTTCACCAAGAAACAGTTTTATGGGTTGCTGATAAAATGAAAATAGCTGATGTATTAGTAATTGTTTTGTTTTTCTCCACCTCTCTTTGTTGTGCAAGATGATTTCATGACCTCTCCCACAGTTTTCCTGCAGACAGTGGTGACAAGGATCACATACCTACAACTGCCCATTACACCGGCCATAATCGTGGGTGGAAATAATAGACATCTCTCTCCTAGCTTTACAGATGGTCTCCTCTTTAGTCCTGAGATCGACAGAAGGGACGTTATAAAGCAGTTAATGATGAGCGTGAGCTGTGTTGGAAGAAGTCCTAGATGGTATGGTTTAGCCTGTGAGAGTGACAGGCATTTATAGAAATGAGAGACTCTTGAGCAAGTATGGAAAATGTTCTTGAGGGGAAATGAGTTGTGCGTTCAAACCATTTTCTCACCAAGCTTGTCCTCATTTTAGATTCGGCATTTGATAGGCTCCCAATTTAATATTTTCTTCCCCTTTGCAAAGTGTCTTCGGACTCTAAGGGAAAATATCAGAGTCTTTTAAAACTCGGCTGTCCTAACTTTCTATAAGAACACGGTACTGTGGATAGAAAGAAACGAAGGTGCTGATAAAATGAATGGTGTCTGTCACTTTTAATTTGGGCTTGTAGGGTAGACAGCATTTAGGGTCCTGCAGTTTTCTCTTTTCTTTTTCCTTCCTTCCTTCCTTCCTTCCTTCCTTCCTTCCTTCCTTCCTTCCTTCCTTCCTTCCTCCCTTCCTCCCTCCCTCCCTTCCTCCCTCCCTCCCTCCCTCTCTCCCTCCCTCCCTCCCTCTCTCCCTCCCTCCCTCCCTTCCTTCCTTCCTTCCTTCGTGAAAACCAGAAAAATTCAATTCAGATAGTACCAAACCATTTGGCTTACATATGATATTTGCTTGATAAGTATACATGCTTGATTAAAAACCAAAGAAAATACACGTTGATGATTTATAAGAAAAGAAAGCCAGCAGCATTTCCTGGTAGATCCTTTTACCCATCTACCCCAGGAATGTATGCAGCCCTGGGAGAAGTCAGACTGAGGCCTCTGAAAAACTGGCTGATAAGCAAGGGTCAGCCAAGTGTGAAGCATGAGGAAGGGACTCTTCAGGAAGCTCTGAGCTTTTCCTTGTGTGGGGTGAGTTGTTTGGCTGGCCCCAAATTATAAAAGGTGTTTGACCTCTATATTCTTGTCCTTCTTGTTTAATCCTCAGGATCTGACCCCAAATAACTAGAGACAAAGCTGACAAAGAGCAATCATATTCTGGGGCACCTGGGTGGCTCAGTTGGTGCGTGGCTGACTTCAGCTCAGGTCATGATCTCACAGTTAGTGGATTTAAGACCCGCATTGGGCTCTGTGCTGACAGCTCAGAGCCTAGAGGCTGTTTCAGATTCTGTGTCTCCTTCTCTCTCTGTCCCCCTGCTCATGCTCTGTCTCTCTGTGTCTCAAAAATAAATAAACGTAAAAAAAATTCAGAAGGAGTCTGATTTTAAAACAAAGATTATAAACTGCACAAAGTGGGGTGGGAGCAAAATTCATGGGGTAACTACTAGCATCATCATCATCACCATCTACAGTGTTTTGAGAGCTGATGTGTACTTGTATTTTTCATGTTTCATTAGTGTTTAAATTTGGCTTTAAAAATACATAATACTAAAATAGAATTTATTAAGTTCCCACTAGTCTTTCTTCTTCCAAATAGCATGATATGTATTCGATCTAGAAATTGTCATTTTGGTTGTAATTAACCGTGATTTGAAGGTTGTTAAAATTGTTGCGGTGAATAGTTTTTTGCCCACATTGCTGCATGATCATTTCAGATTGCTTTTTATATTGACTCACAATGAAAAGTTGTGTGTAGCAGCTCATTCCCATGTCCCTTGGCTATTGTCAAAGAAAGCCGTAGGATATCAGGCATTAGAAAAGTGACCTGGTATGCTTTGGGACTCTGGTCTGTAAAAGCACAACATCATGACCATGCGGATTTTATCCATTGGACAAAGACTTACTGTGTGCTTAATATGTGCTAAAGGCTGTGTGTGCAAAGTAAGTAGTGTCCACATGGAAACAAATGGAACTGTTGAGTCAAAACACAGGAGCCACCCTGCAGAGTCAGCTTTTGTGCCTTAGCTCAATTTAATGAAGAGAAGGAGGAAGGTTGGTTTCAGGAATACATCTAACACCTGGAAAGTCTGTCTTGGAACACCCTATTTGGCTATGCCGTATGCTCACTGCTTCCACTACTCTGTACCTTACAAAGCCTGCACATGTAAAGCGAAGTTCAGAGTTCTTTTAGGAGCAGCATTTATTTAAAACAATACTCAGAGGCAACAAGAGAGCCATTCAAGGTTAAAGAATCCTTTGAGTTCCACTGTAGTTTCAGATGATTTCTTCAATGCTGTAGGCACGTATCTTTTAGTGTTTTGTGTAGATCACATTACCAGACGTGGGAATGGCATGTAGAGAAGATGTTTATGCCCTAAAAGCCTTTAATTCCTAGTTGAGGTCATAGGACACAGGCACGTGCACGTATGTACCTAACTGCAGGCAGCATGTACTACATGGCAATGGACTTGGGATGCTTTATTTAGTGTTTTAAACTAGAGATTAACATGGATAGCTATTCCGAAGCAATGTTAGCATTTCTTAGACTCTACTGCTAGCCTTTTCACCATTAAGTTGGTAATAATAATTCCTCATATTTACCCTGGAGTCAAGCTCGTGGCTTAAAGATATGCCAAACCTGCTGTGTGTGTCTTCCATCAGCCCATATTTTGTAGATGGCTTCAGGTTTAAAAAAATTATTTTAACTTTTCATTTTGAAAGAATTTCAGACTTAAAAGTTGCAAACTAGTAAGTACCAAGAATACCTGTGTAACCTTTATTCAACTTTCCTGCGTGTTAACATTTTACATAACCATAGTGCAGTGATCAAGAATATTAACAGTGATACAATACTATTAATAATTGTCCCACTAATGTCCTTTTCCTGTTCCAGGATCTAGTCTAGGTTCCCACATTGCATTTAGTTGTCATGGCCCCTCAGTCTCTTTTAATCTGGGACAGTTCTTAGTCTCTCTTTGTTTTTGATGACTTAGATCATGTTGGAGATTACTGGCCGGTTGTGTTGTAGAATATTGCTCAATTTGGGTTTGTGTGGATTTTAGTCAGGTGATGCATTTTTGGCAAGAATACCACAGCAGTGATGTTGTACACCTATGAGCTTATTATCTTAAGATGTACGTGACATCTGCATGTCTTTCTACTTTCCTAACTTAATCACTTAGTTAAGGTGGTGTCTCCCAGGTTTCCCTGCTGTAAAGCTGCCATTTTCCCCCTTGTAACTATTAAATATCTTGTGGGAAGGTCCTTTGCCACTTATGTGAACATCTTGCTTCTTATTATTACTCGTGCTCATTATTTTTAGCATCCTTCGATTCCCTGCCTGAAATAATTATTGCTGTATCATTTGCCAAGTAGTGAATTTTCTATTTCCATCATCCTTCCTTCATTTGTTAGTTGGAATTCTGTAAGGAAGAGCTGTTCCTTCTCCCCTTGTTATTGGTTAAATTATTTCTATTTGTTTAGACTACATGGATATTTTTCTCTATGAGTTAACTGTTACTATCGTTTTTCATGTAGCTCAGATTGTTACAGATTTGGCCATTGAAAACCCCTTAAAGAAGTTTTGCTCTTGTGTCCTTTTGACATGTTCTATCAGTTTTTAGAGCAATTTCTTGCTTTTAGACACCATAAGATGTTCCAGGCTCATCTTGAATTTTCTTGCCTCCAGCATGAGAATCAACCATTTCTTCAAGAAGCTCTAATCCCTCTTACTGGAGAAAGGTATATAGAAGCCAAAGTCTGGGCACTAGGTGTGTTTATTGATACTGAGATGTCAAGGCCATGTCAGCAGACAGAGCTAGGAAATGCGTATTTGTATACATACATGCATGCACATATGTATTTCTATATGGAAAACCACAGGATTCATTCTAGCTTTCTCCTTGTTTGTAACTACTTTCTCTGAAAGTGGGAAACCTTGCTCATTAGCCACAATATATTTACTCATCTGTGCAATCCTAAATTACACATAAAGTAGTTTCAGAATGCTAACACATGACCCTGCGAGAAACAACTTTACTAACTAGAATATAACATATGTATCCAATTCTTTTAGCTTTAGCAGTAGAATATATAGTTGCAATAGTGTTTTTCAATTCTTCTCTACCTGATTTGGTGGGCTCTTGTCACTTATTTGTAATACAATTAGATTGATACCTGCCATATCCTGGTTGATTTTATTTCTTTATTTTTGGGCTATGTGAAATACTGCCACAGTTCTAAAACTTGTGATTATATGAAAAGAGTACTCAGAAGATGTCATTTCTCCCTCAACCCTTTACATCCTTTTCATTCCTCCATTCTTTCCACTTTATTCCACTCTCTCGTCAATGAATATTCCCATTACTTCTTAGTTTATCCTTCCTGTGTTTATTTTTTTGCACAAATCCATAAGAAGATGTATTTTCTTAACTTTTTATTACATGAAAGATGGTGCATTTTCTCTTGCTGCACAAATTTCCACAAACTTAGCAACTAAACTAAAACAACATAATTTTATTATTTCAGTTTCTGTGGGTAGAGAGGTAGGGAATGGCTTAGCTGGGTCTCCTGCTCAAGGTCTCACTATGCTGAAATCATGGTGTCCTCTGGGGCTGGGATCTCATCTGAGGTTTGGGGTCCTCTTCCATGTTCACTGGTTGTTGGCAGAATTTGGTTCTCTGCAATTTGGGGGAGCTGAAGCCCTCATCTCCTAGAAGCTGCTACCATTTTCCTGCCTGTGGAGCTGTCTACAGTGTACAGTTTGCCTTTTTTTTTTTTTTTTTGAATGTTTATTTATTTTTGAGACAGAGTGTGAGCAGGGGAGGGGCAGAGAGAGAAGAAGACACAGAATCTGAAGCAGGCTCCAGGCTCTGAACTGTCAGCACAGAGCCCAGTGCAGGGCTCCAACTCACAAGCTGTGAGATCATGATCTGAGCCGAAGTGGGACACTTAACCAACTGAGCCACCCAGGCATCCCCTGCCTTTTCAAGACTAACAGGAGAGTGGCTCTGCTGCTTTGAATTTCTTTGTTCTCTGACTCTAGACTTTCCTTAAAGGGCTTACTTGAGTAGATCAGACCCACCCAGGATGATCTCCCTTCAACTTTGCTGTATACTGTAACCTAATGACGGGAGTGAAATTCTTTCATATTCATAATTCCTGCTATGTTCCTGAGAAAGAGAATATATAGGATATGTGCACCAGAGAGCAGGAATCTTGGGGGCTATCTTACAATTCTCTTTTATCAGATAGCATGCTACAGGTACTGTTTTTCATTTACACATTAGAGTGAGATATAAAAAAAACAATTGTTGCATTTGCTGTGCTTCCCTTTGGAATATGTAGACTTTGTTCTTTTATTTAAAATATATTTTTTTAGGGGCATCTGGGTGGCTCAGTCGGTTGAGCATCCGACTTCCGCTCCGGTCAAGGTGTTGCGGTTTGTGAATTCAGGCCTTGCCTTAGGCTCTGTGCTGACAGCTCAGAGCCTGGAGCTGCTTCGGATTCTGTGTCTGCCTCTCCCCTGCTCGCACTCTGTCTCCTTCTCTCTCTCTCTCTCTCTCTCTCTCTCTCTCTCTCTCAAAAATAAACATTTAAAAAGTTTTTTAAAGTTTATTTTTGAGAGAGAGAGAGGTAGAGGGTGAGTGGGGGAAGGGCACACAGAGGGAGAGAGAGAGAGAGAATCCTAGGCAGGCTCTGCACTGTCAGCCCAGTGTGGGTCTCGAACCTGAGCCAAAGTTAGATGCTTAACCAACTGAGCCACCCAGGCACCCCTTAAAAAATATTTTTTGATAGGAAGGTGTGAATTTCTCTTCTAGTGGTTAGCTTTGTACTTAATCTTTTTAAAAAATGCCCTCAGCCACTGGTTTCTTATTTATCCTTATATTATCTGGTTTTCCAGGATACTTTAACTCTCACGTATTTCCTATACAGCAACCAATGAGTTTAATTTGTCTTTCACTTTCCCTTCTTACCTTTTCTAAGTTATATTTTTATGTTGTCAAAACATATAATGTTATTACATCAGTCTTCTAGATTCGCATTTCATTTTGTGTCAAATTTTACAGATGGCATGCTTTTTAATGGGACTTACTTTTTTCTTACTGTTTTGCTTAATTTTCTTTAAAATCGCTAGAATACTGACTTCTTGGAATCATCAAAGAGAAAAAATTGAAGACAGACAAATCTACCCGATGAGAGACCTTACCATTCATGTGCATCATTGAAAGCATGGAAAATGGTCTCTACTTCAGAATGAGAATTCATTCTTATTTAACCTAATGAGTGAATGGATTTGACATCTTCATAAACATAAAAGACCTATATGATGAATATATGCTTTTTGTGAGACAGTAAGCATTAAGGAAAATGGCCCCTTAGTTACTTATAACCTGAGCAGGGGGGGGGGAGAACTAATGGCATTCTTTAAATAGGAAAACAGAGTCCATGAACAGCTTTTCATACCTGGGAGTTTGGCAAGCTACATTTCCCCTTAAGGCTGACTGGGGAGTGAGCGTCTGCCTTTTGGAACAGTATTAGCGAGGAGATGCGGATCCTAGAGGATCAATATCGGGATGTCTCTTCAGCTCATTGGAATTCACAGCTAAAAGGCTGTTGAAGCTCCAGAAAAATGAAATGAATAAATCAATCAGAATTTATATTGCTGTATTTTCCTAACGATAGCCTGGATTCCTGATAGTCCACTCTCCCTCTGCCAGCCTTTGCCTTGGTTGTTTTAAAGGTTAGTGGAGGGTTTGGGTTGTTGGAGTTCCTGATGTCTAGGACTTTATGAAGCACAGCTCTCGAACTTTCCATAACTGTGACTTACTTAATAACCAAGGCTATCTCAAATCTAAAAGAAATCACTAGGGGTGCCTGGGTGGCTCAGTCTATTAAGTGTCAGCTCTTGATTTCAGCTCGGGTCATGATCTCATGGTTCGTGACTTTGAGTCCAGAGTCTGGCTCCACACTGTCAGTGTAGAGACTGCTTGGGATTCTCTGTCTCCTCTCTCTGCCCCTCCCCTGCTCATGAGCTCACGCTCTCTCAAAATAAATTAAAAAAAAAAAAACAAAAACCAACAAACCTAAAAATCACTAGAATGGAGAGCAGTGACAGTATTTAATTTGCAAAAGGATGTCCTGACTTTGTTACAGGTCACTCGGGATCTGGTATGGGCTTTCTGAGTGGGTATGTCTTTTAAGCCTTACTGGGTTCTAATCTCTCTGAGAAAGTTTGGGTGTGCATAGGTTTTTTAACCAGCAGATGGTTGACAGCCGTAGCCATCAGCCTTCCAGGCTTGTGATTCTAACAAAACTGTCTTCTGTGGGCACAAGCCTAGAAAATGTGTGATCCACAAAAAACACGTTTGTGTGTGAGTGTATTAGCTACCATCATTTTGAGTTATAAATTCTTGTTTTTGTTATTTTGATAATCTGGTACTTTTGGTTCTCCTGATAATGGTTTCTGGAGGATTAAGTGGTACCGCATTGCCCCAAATCCAACTCTGGATTCACTAAATAACTCATCTGAGTTTCTGTCTCATGTTCCCTCCAGCCTGGAGGAAGTCTGTCTGCTTTCTCTTTTGCACAGTCGGGAGACAGAATGTTGACCTCTGAAGCAACGCTGGATTTACTTTAGTGGCGCTAACCCGGCATTAATAAAGCAGAGCAGTGACTCAGTGCTGCCTTAGTGGGAGCAGGACGACTTGGGTGGGGGAATCTCGGAAGATAATATGTTATGGGCAACACCCAGAGGGAAATGGACAAACCGTGATAAAGATCATGGGGTATGATCCTCATTTTCTGAGAGTGAAAAGTAAATTGTCCTCTCAAGTAAACTTAGATTGAGAAATCTGTCTGCATTCCACAATATGACTTTCATCAAAACAAAAAAACAAGACTGACCCTTGCTTGGGGGGATAAATGTATTATTCTTCTGTTACCCTCCTTATTTCTCCTTAGGCCCCCAGCACCTGGTTTATTAAATGCTGCCAACTGTTTCCCCAAAACCTTCCCTCAGAAACTACCCCAGACTTGTTTCACTAACAGATAAACACCTGCTAACTGCTTCAACTAGTTCCCCTGCCTTCCACCATACCCAGGACCCTAGCAAGTGCCTCAAAACGGAGATCCAGATTCGGATGCCTTGGCCGGGGGGCAGGCACTACTCAGCTTTAGCCTACAGTGGTAAGGCAGGCAGATGTTGCAAGGCCTGCCAGATCTTCAGAAGATGGAAGTTTGGATTTTTTCCATGAAATGTTTGGTGTCTTCTGTGACATCTCACAGTTTTAAGAATTTTGTGGACAGTATAAATGACTCCTTAAGCTCTTAGTGCTTCTTGAATCAAACCATGTGGGTCAGTACTTCCTAAACAGAGGTGCATGATGTAATAATATGCTTTCCTAACATTACATGGACTTAGCTTAGGGGTTACCTTTTTGTATGAGATTTTTTTCCTTACTATATTGTTGGTGTAAGAATGTATTTGCTTTTATGAAATAACTTGTTAGGGAGCAGGGTGGTGAGAAGGAAGGTGGCTTTTGCTACTTTGAACTTGAAGGGTGACCTTCCTAAAAGATAAGTGAGAAACTAGATCCACAGTATTTCTAATAAGACACATCTGATAACTTAAAAGCATAATTTCTTGTGAACTGATATCGAGTGCTCCAGGTGGGTTGATGGAAATGTAACGAAGGCTCCGTTCAGTTAAGAACTACCATGAATGAGCAGCCAGCCCAGAGCCTCCAACCCATCCAGCCAGCTTGCCTTGGTGCCTGAGAAGTGAAACTCCTTACACTGTCCAGGGTTTTTAGGGAGATTTAAGGACTTATTTACATTGAAGTGAGCAAAGGGCCTGATGGTATTCCTGGCTTTAATAAGTCAGATACTCAGTTTCACTCCTCGGAAATTGGGGTGGGGCCCTCCACTCTCCTCCTTTTTGAGAAACGAATTGGCAAGACTTGTTCATCGGGAAGGATGACTTCTGTACTGTTTGTCTGATGGAGTCCCGTGCACCCTGGGATTTAGATAATGACAACAAAGTATGGCATACGCTTTGAGTGTGATCTAAATGTTCTTCTAGTCCATTTACATTTCATAACGTAGTTTCCTCAAAGAGAAACTGGTAACTGAGCACTGAGTGTATGTTAACAAGTATAGAAAGGAACATACGTCTAGTAATAGTTTTCCCTATTGCTCCCCACCATTTAAAAGTAGACCTGAGGAGGGGCGCCTGGGTGGCTCAGTTGGTTAAGCGTCTGACTTCAACTCAGGTCATAATCCCGGTGTGTGGTGAGTTTGAGCCCTGCATTGAGCTCTGTCCTGACAGCTCAGAGCTTTGGTTTCTGTGTCTCCCTTTCTCTCTGCCCCTGCCCCACTCACACTCTGTCTCTCAAAAATGAATAAATGTTAAAAAAAAAAAAAAAAAAAAAAAGACCTGAGGAACTGTAAAATCAGCAAAGGCAAGAAATATCGGTGCCTTAACTTTTTACCCCTTTGTGCCTCATACTAGACTATGAGGTCAGTTTTTCTTTTCAAGGTGAATATTTGAATTATTTCCCAGGTTTGGGGTAACATGGTAGTAGTGAGAATTTTGTTTGAAGTATATACTTATCTGATTCTCATTCTGTACTCCAAAATGGGATGGATTGTTTTATCCTTGGAGTGCCCACTTGGACACAACTCTACTGGAAACCTTAATAGTGAAAACAGTTACTATTTATTGAATATTTTTTAATGGGCCACACTGCTTTGTAATTCACAGATTATAACAGTTATTTTTCATAATGGCCCTATGAGTAGAGATAAAGGAGATGATGGTCTCCAAAGACCGGAGGAGACAACTTCCTTTATTTTACCCTGAGAGTGGAAAAGGAGGCACAGATATGTGTGGTAGGCTTGTGAGTTTCCTAGCAGGAAGTAGAGTTCTGTTTTAAAGGGTGTTCATTTCCTTTGTGAGGTAAAGGGGCTGAGGCTCTATTGAAGAAAAGGTGAAGACACAGGATGGATGTTGGAGGTTAGAAGAGATTGGAAAAGGGTTGATGTAGCTTGTGAGCAGGGTGAGTTGACTTGAGACATGGAGACGGTTGTCTGGGTGGTTTCAAGGGACATTGGAGATTGGTTAACCATAGAGAGCAAATCAGCCTGCTGGTGTACTCTGTAGCAGTGCTCAACTGCTCACCCCAGGATGGGCAGAGTTGATGACCCAGAGTTTGTCTAGGCTTGGGGCTTTGTTAGATGGCTGCACTGAGGAGAGCCAGTGAATGGGGCAGGAAAGATCAGTGTGTTGCCAAGGACATTACTTACTAAGGCCATTGATTGTAGGCTGCAAAAGGAGTGAACTGCAGATAGGAATGAGCTGATGGGAGTTCTTTACTAAGGATCAGACCTGTTTGGGGAAGGTGGTGTAGTGCAGAAGGAAAAATCATTATAAGAGGAACCAAGATGTTCCCTTGCAGCGGAGTGTTTACCCTCGCTTCTGACAGGTGACCCGTTGGCACACTTCTAACTGTGAGGAATGATTTGTGCATTTGTGATTTGTAGTTCCCTCCCTCGTGACTCCTCCTACCCTCTGCAGAATGACTTATTAAAAATCTGTCCAGTCTGTCTCCCCATATGTTTCTCATTTTATGTTTTGTCAAATACACATTCGTGCTCAGAATCATGAGAAACGAGTAAATGGGCTGTTTACTGAATGTAAGCCTCTCTCAAGCACTAAGGCACCTTTTTATCGGTTGATCTCAAGCATTATGTATATAAGGATTCCCTCAGAGATTTTTGAGAGATCTGGGTTCCTGGGCTGGGATCCCAGGGTCCCTGAGTCAGTACCACAGGGCTGGAGCCTAGGAATATGCGTATTGCATATTAATTCTCCAGCGACTCTTGGAGAAATGTTGCCTTCATTCTGTCTTTCACCTTCATCTTTGGTCCTAAGTGTAGGAAGTACTCAAGTGTCCGAAAGCAAGGGTAAAACTACTGAATTAATTTGTCTGGAAACACCATCGTATTTGAAGCACAGTTGTTTGGAAATTGAGTGAACCTATCACATGGTATTTCCCTTTATTTAGCTGAAATTATTTGATTATTTCTGTCCTGGATGTTGTGGGAAGTCAGTCATGAATATGCTCATTCTTTAGCGGTCTGTGTTTTACTAAGCCAAAAGTTTTTTTTTTTCTTCTTCTTCTTCTTAAACCTTAAGGCATCGGAGATTTTTTGAGGGGGGAAAAAGAAAACTTTGCAACTTTGATTTTTAATGAACAGGAGACAGTGTGAAAACTGTCCAGTCACTGACTTCTTGGGGAAAAAAATATAGTGTTGATGTATAAGTAGTTTTGTTTTGTATGAACTTACTAGGAAGAAAATATAGTGTTGGCATAGAAGTTGTTTTTTTTTTTTTTTTAAGGATTTGCCTTAAGGCAAGTTGGAAGGCTACAGGAAAAAATGGTAGAGTTAATGAAAAGATCCAATCGTAGCTATTTTTAAGTGAGTATGATGACATATGAAAAACTTTTGAACAAATGAGAATTGAGAATTCATGAATTGCTTTTTTTGTGTGATGTTTTCTTCTTTTAAGAGAAGCCTAGTTATTAGGTGACTATTATAATTATTAATAAAACATGCATACAGTATGCAAGGTACAGAGCTAACTCATCAGTAGTTTTGGCTGCTAGACCTGCTGATTCACTGTCTGCACCATTGATTTCAGAGTCACAGGCCTGCAGGATTAGGAGAATATTTGGCGTTAACTGGTCCCAGCCTGGTCTTTGAGTTCCTGCTATGAAGGTTTTCAAAAACAGAAATCCAGTATTAAAATTTTAATTTCTTGCTTAGCTCCAAATAGACATTCAAACCTTAATGTCTTCGGCATGTAGTTGCCCTTTAAGTTAGGATGGCCGTATAATTAATCATCCTAATTGGAGTACTTTTGAGAATGAAAGAAGATGCTTTTCATAATGATGCCAGAACAACAGGCATTTAGAATAGTAACTCTGTCATAAATCACTAAGGTCTGTCCCATGGTTTTGAAACAAGGTATTTAGCCTGAAATCTTTCTTTAGAAATTACATGGGAAAAAATTTTTTAGACTGAGGTTTATTGATCAAGGTGGCTAGGATGCTGCATATTCTGTGACCCTTGGTTTACATGGAACCTCCAGGGAAATCTTACCTTGTTTTTTTTTTTTTTTTTTTGTTTTTTTTTTTGTTTGTTTTTTTTGCAAGGTGAAATTTCATTTGTCTGCTTGAAAAATCCATTTGTTTTTCTTAAGTCAGTCAATACATTTTGTTTTATCCAACTCTTTAATTACTCCTGTATGGCCAAAGATGAAAGGTTAAAGTCGCTTGTAAAGTTCCTTTTGTTTTAGAACACGTCCAGAAAGCAGTAAAGTCAGGGGTGATGGGTGGGGAAGGTGCACATATAACTTAGCTGAGAGGTTTCCACACTTTGTCCATGGGTAGTGCCCTAATCTCAGTAATTTTCCATGGTAACCTTAGGCCAAAAGGAATATCTAACTGCTCTAGTTAAATATTCATGTGCAAGTAACTTAAGTATTTACATCCTAATAGCTTAGGGGCTATTTGAGAAAAACACTATGTGTAAATTGAAAGAATACTTCCATCGTATTCTTTAAAAAAATCATGTTTGAGTTTTGGTAGTGTGTGGATGTTTAGGAATTTGTCCATTTCTTCCAGGTTGTCCAGTTTTTTGGCATATAATTTTTCATAGTATTCTCTGATAATTGCCTGTATTTCTGAGATTGGTTGTAATCAATCCATTTTCATTTGTGATTTTATTTGGGTCTTCTTTCTTTGCTTTTTGAGAAGCCTGGCTAGAGGTTTATCAATTTTATTTTTTCAAAAAAACCAACTCTTGGTTTCATTGATCTGTTCTACTGTTTGTTTTTTTTTATTCTGTGTTTCTGCCTTGGTGGAGGTGGGGGAGAGGGGAGAGTGGGTGATGGGCATGGAGGAGGGCACTTGTTGGGATGAGCACTGGGTGTTGTATGGAAACCAATTTGACAATAAATTATATTAAAAAAATAAAAATAAATCAATGATAATGCGGTAAATTGAAAAAAAAAATCACAATTGTATATAAATATGTGTGCACCTGTTGGGCACTACGTGAGTTCTCAGACCTCGCATTCAGATGGAATACTACCAGCCTCATTTCCTGTTTGATTTTCGTTTTCTCCTCTTACTTACCTTAGCAACTGCTGAAAAGTCACCTGTGCAAAAGCAGGCTTTTCATGGAAAGGAATGGAATGTGACTTACTGTAAAAACAGTGAAGTCCTTCAGGGTAGGGGGTTTGGATTTGTATCAGTAGACTTGGAGGTTTCGTTGTTTCCTTCAGAAATTTGAAGTAATTCCAGTTTCCCTATGAATTCATTGTGGTGTGTTGGGATGCCATGGCACTCTGTTTGGGAACCACAGACTTAGAGGTTTGTTAAGTTCATCCTTTGGACTGTTGCTAAATATGTACTGTATTTACAGTGCAGAAAATCGTATGTAACTCTGTTTGAGAGTCTCAAAGTTACTATGTTGTAGAAGTTGAGATGCTCCTTTCACCCCTTCCCCTTCTTGAGGTGGTTGTATTGGATTCTGGTACGCAGTAGCTCAAGTTTATTGAAGCCTTATTATGTCATGAGCTCAATGCAAGACTTTGTAGCGTTCACTCACTTAAGTTTTAGTGGCCTTACTGCATAAAGCCTCTTTATCAGGCTCCTCTGGAAATCCTCCTGGAGGAGCCTGTGGCCTCCTTTTAGATGAGGAAAATGACGTTCAAAAGTTAAGTGACTTGCTAGTGAACCTACAGCAAGTAGTTGTAGTTCTGCAATAGAAACTCAAATTGTTGTCTACTCTAAAGACTAGAATTTTTGTCCCCAGCCACCGACTTTGCTATAGACACCACACCACCATCTTTGTGTCTCCCATAAAAGAGGTACATGTTTCATGGTGACCCTACCCTACCTTTCATGGAGATTACTTTTGTCTTCATTTTCAGGTGAAGATCATGAAATTCAGAGAAATTTAGTTACTTGCCAAAATGAACTGCTAGTAACTGGAATTTGAATCCAGGCCTCAGTGATTCCAACCACAAAGCTTATCATTGTAGTTTATAGGGATGACCAGAAGACCCTGTAAAATCCTTGAGTTCTTTGAGAGTCATTAAAAAAAAAGATTAAGTTATGATAATATAGCTTTTGTGTTAGTGTATTTTGATAAATTCTATTCATTTGAAAATCATGCATGGTATGTGTGGCACCTCTCTATTAAACAGAGTCTCCATTGCCCAATCATGTGGAATAACAGAGAATATATTGTGTTTCCCATTTACAAATATATGTATAGAAGGGAGAAAGGGGGAATGAATGGGTCTGTTTGTCAGCGGGCCAGCTGACACGCATGGAATATTGCCACAGTTCTAAGCCAAGACCCCCAAGATAGGGAAGTGTGTGGAGGACTATATTTCAGGATCAGGTTTTAAAGATTCATTTAGGAAGTAGAGTAAGTACTAGGTAGTTTTCTCAAGTTAGAAATTAAAGTCTCTTGACTCTGTCACTTCTTCTTAAAGCTTTAATATCCAACAGTGGTTCATTATACGTGGAGTTGAATTACTCCCTAGTACAAGACAGTTCCAAATCAGAGGCACACTTCAAGCTGGCAAACTCTTTGGATGGAGGTTACTGGATAAATTGTATTGCGTAATCCCTCAGGTCCTTAGGACTTGAACTTGAGGTTTCATACGCAGTAGGATAAATGGATTCATGTGAGTTGGGTTTGGTGTATTTCTTGAGGGAGGAGAGTGGAGTTGTTTAAGGATACAAAGATTAAATGGACACTTTTTGTATTTTGGCATTTCCCCCAATACTTAGAGCTCTCTTGGAGAAGCATAACACTGCGTCAGGATAGTGTTTACATCCAGAACATACTGAGTGGGTGTACTGAGTTCAGCAGCCCAGGGTCATGTCCCCCAGGCCTACTGTTGTGGTTTAGTCATCTGGGAAGCCCAGGGAATCAATATGGTCAGATGTCATATCCCCTCCCCCCAGCCATTTTTCCATCTTGCTCTTGTTTGCTTGCTTTGTTGTTCCTTTTTTCTGTATATGGCTAAGTCTAACACTTAAGACTAAATGAGTGCACGCCCTGGGACCTGCTTCCCAGAAATCTGTCGTCTGTAAATGTAGGTGTTTGCTTTCTCTTGAAGGTGTTTTTATTTTTATTATATATATATATATATATATATATTTTTTTTTTTTTTTTTTTTTTTTTTTTTTTTTTTTTTGCTTTGCTTGGTACATGTGCAGACCATTCTTCCTCATTTCAGACTGAGACCAGATCGTACACTTAGGGAGTATCTTATACCTAGAACACATTGCTGTAGTGTGAGACTGTAAAACCAGGAATAATTCAAATGACATGGATTTTATTTCCTATGAACCTTCATATTCTTCTAGAGAGAAACAATAAAGACTGAAAACCTACACCCCAGAAAAGGGGTATCTCTTAGCAAGTTGTCCCAGGGTTCATGTTTATACTACATGATTTAGTTCAGTTGTTTAATAAATAATCTGTTATTTAATGTCATTGTTTTGCTTTGCATATATACAATCTTAGTTACCGTGTATCAAACATCAGAAGGTTTCATTTTGTTGGTATTGTATTGGTATTTACTTAACTCATGAATGTTTATTAAATGTCTTATACATGTTCTAAGTATTGTAAAGAGATTAAAGTATGTCAGGGAGCTTTCCCTCTTGTGGGCGAAAAAGCCTACGCATGTAAAATGGTGGAACAACACATATGATCGTTTGGGTCCCTGACACAGTGCTTTGGAGATGATTCATAAAAAAGGCAAATCTAAGCATCATATATGGAGGACCCAGGTTCTAGATGGAGTTGTAGATTTTGGTGGAGAAAGAGGGAGGGGAATTGTAGTAGGGGCAAATTTGGTACGAGCTGGGGGATGAGGGAATGTACATTCTGAACCTTTTAAATGTATTTATTTAAGAAATTGTTTTAACATTTACTTATTTTTGAGAGAAAGTACGAGACAGAGCATGAGCTGGGGAGGGGCAAAGAAGGGGGTGAGACACAGAATCTGATACAGGCTCCAGGGTCTGAGCTGTCAGCACAGAGCCTGATGCAGGGCTCGAACCCGTGGACCATGAGATCAGGACCTGAGCTGAAGTCAGACACCTAATCGACTGAGCCACCAGGTGCCCCTAAATGTATTTTTAAAAATTTTAGATGATTGAAATAGACATTGCTAATAGTATTTATATAATATTTAATAACAGCCTGAAAATACATGATGGCTATATTAGGGCTCTTGGGGTCCTAATAATTTATTTGTTTAAAAGAATAGAGATGCAGAAATTGCACTATTAGGTATTGACCCAAAGGATACAAAAATACAGATTCGAAGGGGTACTTGCACCCCAGTGTTTATAGCAGCATTACCAACAATAGCCAAACTATTTAGAGAGGCCAAATGTCCATTGCCTGATGAATGGATAAAGAAGGTGTGTGTGTGTGTGTGTGTGTGTGTGTGTGTGTGTGTGTGTGTAAAGTGTAAGATTACTCAGCTATCAAAAAGAATGAAATCTTGCCATTTTCAACGATATGGATGAAGCTAGAATGTATTCTAAGTGAAATAAGTCAATCAGAGAAAAAAATACCACATGATTTCCCTTGTGTAGAATTTAAGAAACAGAAGAGATGAACATAGGGAAAGTGGGGTGGGGCCGGGGGAGAAGAGATGGTAACAAACCACAAGAGACCCTTAGTGACACAGAACAAACTGCCGAGGGAGGTGGGTGGGAGATGGGCTAGATGAGTGATGGGTACTAAGGAGGGTGCTTATTGTGATGAGCGTTGGTTGATGCATATAAGTGACGAATCAGTGAACTCTCTTCCTGAAACCCATATTGCACTGTATGTTAACTAAAACTTAAATTAAAAGAAGGAAAGACAGCAAACTAACAAAGAATACAAAAGGCATAGTGGGGGGTATGTCTTTATCAAAATATAGCTTGTGTGGCTGAGCTAAGTCAGCACACAGTTATTATGCACTGCCTGAATGTTGGGCACCTTAGACTTCCCTCTGGGGACTTTGCAGTGTGGTAAGGACAGAAAGACAAATCAGTAAAATAGAATGGAAATAGATTTTATGACCAGGGGTCCCTCAAGAAGATATTGAGGTTGTTGAATAGTTTTTTTCTTAATATTAGTTGTTTTGGGAATTTTTCAGTTTTTGTGACCTTTTAAAGAGTTAAGTGCTTAAAAGAAAAACATTAAATACGGAAGTGTTGTGTCACATTAAACTCCGTGTGTCAACTAACTTGGTGATGGTTGTTTGTTACCACAAAAATACCAGTGGCCTTGAAATAGCATCTTTTTCTTAATTTAAGATCAGAAAAATATTTCAGTAATAAGGGCATTCAAATAATAATGCAAAACAATAAAATAAAAGGTTTTTTGCACACATATTATTTTAATTATGTATTAAAGCCTTCAAGGTTTTATGTTCTTCTTCCAGCTTAATAGCAGGGTTTTTTTTTTTTTTAACAGGTTTTGTAAATTAACTGATAGATAGTTAGATGTACCTGACTTGGTACTTTTTTATACCAGGATGTTACATACATAGACACTGAAGTTTAGTTGATGTTTTCCCCCCACAGCTGTGTAGACAAAAGGGTAAGTAATAGGCTAATTGGGGAGAGAACCAGGAGCAGAGCCATGGAGATGTGTTGCGTGTCAGAAGGCCTGCCACCCAAGGACTGTCTTCCTGCCTGGCTCGGCTGTGCCCGTCTGTCGACGCTGTAGGTCTCCTGGGATGAAGGCCACCAAGATCGATAAGCGTATGTGCAGTGAAAGCGAGGGTTTGCCTGTCAGTGTGTTTGTATGGATAGTGGAGAGTTATTTCGTACCATGTCTTCATATGAACTAGTAGGTGTATTTTTAGATTTTTCAGTAATTTCATCTTAGGCTATTGCCTTGTTCCCCAAGGTTTTCCACTTCCTACTATAATTAAATTAAGTTCTGGATTTTATCAGTTTGAAATACGGCATATGAAATGGAAACCATGCCCTTCCTGACCATTGGCAGTGGGAAGCAGATATGAAAATTTTGGAGTTTGGTGTTGTGGACAGAGGGAAGCCACACACTGGGGGAGCCAGAGTATTGCCAACCAGAGTATTAGTTTTTTGTCATTTCTGTAACAAATTACTATGAACTTAGTCACTTAAAACAACTCCGTTTATATTCTGGTTGTGTAGGTTAGAAGTCTGACAAGGGTGTTAGTGAAAATCTAGTCCTTCAGCAGGGTTCTATTTCTAGAAGCCATTTCTTTGCCTTTATCTAGAGGCTGCCTGCTCTTCTTGGTTTGTGGACCCTTTCTTCCATCTTCAAAGCCACCATTGGCTCCAGTTCTCCTCACATTGTGTCACTCTGATTTCTCTACGGCCTCTCATTTCTTTCCTTCCAACTCTCTTTGGCCTTATTCATCTGTTTTTTTAAAACTATTTTTTCTTATTATGCTAAAATATCCATAACATGAAACTTACCATTTTAACCATTTTTTAAAATGTTTATTCATTTATTTAGAGAGAAAGAGGGATAGAGAGAAGGGGAGGGGCAGAGAGAGAGGGAGAGGATGAGAATCCCAAGCAGGCTCTCTGCTGTCAGCACAAAGCCTGACATGGGGCTTGATCCCATGAACCATGAGATCATGACCTGAGCCGACACCAGGAGTTGGACATTTAACTGACTGAGCCACCCGCGTGCCCCTCATTTTAACCATTTTTAAGTGTATAATTCCAGTAGCATTAAGAAAATTCACAATGTCATTTGATCACCCCTGCCTTTTTCCAAAATTCGTGATCACCTCAAACATCTGTGCCCGTTAGGCAGTCATCCCCATTCTGCATTTTTCCCAGCCATGTAACTTCTAATCTATTTTTTGTCTTTATGGTTTAGCCTTTCCTACATATTTCATATGGGTAGAGTCAGATGCTATTTGCCCTCTAGTGACTGGCCTCTTTCACCCAAGCATGTTTTCAAGGTTCAACCTTATAATAGTATGTATCAGAGCTTCCTTCCGTTTTAGGCTGAATAATATTGTTGTATGTATATGACAAATTGTGTTTATCCATTCCCATTCTGATGGACATTTGCATTGTTTCTAATTTTGCCTTTTGTAAATTATGCTGTCGTAAATACTGGTATACAGGTTTCTGGTTAGTCTGTTTTTTTTTTTTTTTCTTTTGAATATATAACTAGGAGTGAAATTGTGGGATCAGCCATGAATTCTGTTTACATTTTTCGAGAACTCCCACGATGTTTTCAACAGTGGCTGCGCTATTATACATTTCTGACAGCAATGTACAACGGTTCAAATTTCTCTACATCATCAACAAGTATTTTCCATTTTAAAAATTCTTTTTCTACTGTAAAGACTGCTGTGATTACGTTGGCTGATTTAGGTGGTATAGGATAATCTCCCAGTCTCAAGATTATTTTTTTTCAAGTTTATTTATTTTTGAGAAAGAGAGAGAGAGCGCGCGCGCATATTCAAGTGGGGGAGGGGCAGAGAGCAGGAATCCCAAGCAGGCTCTGCCCTGTCAGCACAGAGCCTGATGCAGGGCTTAAGCTCACAAACTGTGAGCTAAAATCAGGAGTTGGATGCTGAACAAACTGAGCCACCCTGGCGCCCCCCAATCTCAACTTTCTTAACTCAGTCACATTGAAGATAACACCTTAATATGTAAGGAAACATCCACAGGTTGCTGGGACTAGCACGGGGACATCTTTGGGAGCCAATATTCTGCCTATGAGACAGCAAGTCTGTTCTAGAAGTCACAGCTATGTACAAAAGAGCTATGGATTTCAGGCTGTAGTTTTTGGTTCTAGTTGTAGTACAAATCTTCATTGTTAAGTCAACAGCATAATTTTTCACTTGTTGTCTCAGAAGGTGTGATGTCAGTGGAGCACAAACTTGAATTATTTTCCTCCTTTGATAATCCTCGTCGTAAGATTGAAGAACTTGAGCCAATAAGTTGGGCTAACTATGAATATGGAATCAGGTTCAGTAGTCTTTTCCAGAGTAATTGGGAAGGGGAGAAGGGGACTAACAATGACACTGATGATCTAAGAAGGGAAAGTAAGGCATGTTGCTGGTAAAGTGCTGGGAGAGAATGAGGCCAGGGCTTCAGAGGAATTGGACAGGGTGAAAAAATAAGCTTGTTTCATGTCAGCAGGTGATAGAGATCACATTCTTAGGGCTTGATTGTAGTGGAATCTGGCTCTCTGATGTGTTATAATTAGAGTTTGGTATCTCTCATTCTCAAAATGTTTTTACTCTAGAGAATCATGTCATAGAAGGTTGACATTTATCAATGGAATATGAGCCCTTTCTCTGGATTTTGATTCACTTTGGTCTGTGCCAGCAAGCCCAGCACTTGAACACATTTGCCCTTATGTTGTCCCGTGGTTGCCCATGAAGTAATTTTTTTAGCAATTTAAGTATGGCGTCTTGTGTGACTCCCACGTCCCCGTATGCAAGTTTGTGCAGGTAGACATAGCTCTTGGCTTAGTAGTTGGCAGACAATTGGTAAAGAACTGTTTGAATTTGAGAATATGTCTGGGACCTGTCAGAGCTCAGGCTTCTAATGACAATCAGATATGATGTTTGAAAGCAATTGAGTATTGCTCTCCATTATTCCCTTCAAGTCTGAATATGACTAGAATCTGTATTTCAGGAGTTGGCATGATGGCCAGAGAGGAGGAGGGGTGTGTGATTTTGTTGGCATCTGTTGGGTATTGAATCACTTAAGCTGGGAAGTAGTAGTAGATAGGTAGCCTACAGGAATACTTGGCCTCGACTGCTATAGTTCTGCCTTTCTATTCTGTAGATAAGATGGGCTCTTCCACCTCGCCTTGCCCATATTGATAATGGCCCTGCAATTAAAAAGAAATAATATAAACATATATGCATCTCTGTGTGTGTGTGTATATATAAATATACACCTATATCCCTGTACATATATATGTATATATAGCAATACTTGTTTATACCCGTTTGCAAAGTGCAGTGAAAGTGTGACTAATTAAAAAAAATTTTTTTTTCTAATGTTTTTGTTTATTTTTGAGAGAAAGAGAGAGAGAGAGACAGCGTGAGCAGGGGAGGGTCAGAGAGAGAGGGAGACACAGAATCCGAAGCAGGCTCTAGGATCTGAGCTGTCAGCACAGAGCCCAACTTGGGGCTCGAACCCACGAACCACGAGATCATGACCTGAGCCGAAGCTGACACTCAACTGACCGAGCCACCCAGGCACCCCGAAAGTGTGACTAATTTAAAGCAGTAGATAATTTACATGTGAATTTGGGAAGTTTTTGTATTACTGGTAAAACAGTAAACTCACCTGGTAAAAACAGATAAGTAATTTTCTAGAGATTCATAATTTTGCAAGTAAAATGAGTTGTTCTATGAATACAAAGCCCTGAGTCAAGGAGGAATGATGGAGACAATGGCAAGTGCTGGTACTTATTATGATAAAGAAAACCCGTATAGTTGGGAAATGACCGAGGCTTACTAAAGCAGAATAGTGATTCAAGCACTGTAGTCACATTCCTTAAACTGCTGACGATAATAAGAGTAACAATATCTAACATATATTGTTATGTTACTTACCATGTACAGGATTTTTTTTGCTAAAACCTTGACCTGCATTATGAGATTTACTTTCCTCAGATACAGGTGTATATGTGTTCACTCACACACACATGCACACACATAGGGTAGATGTAAGTGGGCCTCCTTTCAATGATAATGGAAGAAGAGTAGTAGTCACAGAGTGCTTGGGGGGTGGCTCAGTAGGTTGAGCATCCGACTCTTGGTTTTGGCTCAGGTCATAATTCCAGGGCCCAAGTTGGACTCTGCGCTGAGTGTGGAACCTGCTTGAGATTCTCTCTCTCCCTCTGCCCCTCTCCCACATGTTACACACACTGTCTCTCTCTCTAAAATTAAAAAAAAAAAAAAAAAAAAGTAATAGTCACAATGGCCTGGGTTCCAGGTTCTAGTACTGATAATAACCACTTATATGAATGTGGACCTTGCCTTTAGTTTTTTGAGTCTGTTTGGTCACCTAGAATAGACAGAATAGGACTAAAATACCACAAGCTTCTCTTCTAGCCTCATACTCTTTACCCCATACTTACTGATTATAAAAATGTTGTGGAAGAATCATTTGTATTTAGTTCAGTCCTTAGAAGAAAGCCTTCCGA
Organism: Cryptoprocta ferox; assembly: GCA_028646485.1. Classification (NCBI taxonomy): domain Eukaryota; kingdom Metazoa; phylum Chordata; class Mammalia; order Carnivora; family Eupleridae; genus Cryptoprocta; species Cryptoprocta ferox. The sequence goes on from CM053578.1 coordinate 32,533,947, forward strand.
GAAAACAGGGGCAACTAAAATCATGACTGAGGTGGGTGTCGTCATCGTCCCAGTTCCCCAGAAAGGACTGTTTTCCAGTCACGTTTTATTTTGAAGATGTAACTAGATGAGGGAGCAGGCCCATTTCTCCCATTGTAGGGTTGGCTGGCTGCAGTGAATGATATTAATACCCTCAGTGATTAAATACAAATAAAGTGGCAGTGAGAGATGTTTGACTGATGATTCCTTGTGGAGGCTGTCGGGCTGACTGCCGGAGTCCTGTGCCAGGAAAGATGCTGAATGTATTTTAGCATCCTCTAGGCTAGGAGGCTACTGAGCTTTAGGATGTCAAGGAGTTGCTTGGAACGAGAAGGAAATGGTTTGGAGGTTGGTTGAACAGGGGGGTGGGCCATGTATTGAATTTGCAGCTTCCCTCCACTGCCCTAAGATGTTGTAGTTTTAAAGTGAACTTATGGGGGCGCCTGGGTGGCTCAGTCGGTTAAGTGTCCGACTTCAGCTCAGGTCATGATCTCACTGCTGTGAGTTCGAGCCCCGCATCGGGCTCTGTGCTGACAGCTCAGAGCCTGGAGCCTGCTTCGGATTCTGTGTCTCCCTCTCTCTCTGCCCCTCACCCGCTCGTGCTCTGTCTCTCTCTCTCAGTAATAAAAAATGTTAAAAAACTTTGTAAAAAAAAAAAAAAAAAGTGAACTCATGGGAGAATGGGTACGTTACTTAGTGATACACAGAGGAGAAACCCTTTATGTTGAGGACCCCAAAGTCTTGCTTTTCCTACATATTTCTTGGGCTGATGGATACTCACTGCCTGTCAAGTAAAGTTGAAATTGTGTGGTCTGGTGTCCAGGACCTGGCCTCTCTAACTTGATCTCACACTATCCCCTCCTTACCCTCTGGTTTATTCTGTATAGTGCTCAGTCCTCTGCCTTTTTGTACAGTCATACCTCTGTTCACTCTTTCCCTTCATCTAAAGAGTGAGAATAATAAGATCTAACCTCTTCAGCATTTTCCATGTACTTACTTTGTGCGATATGTGATTTCCAATTTTTCTCAGATTCTATGAGGCAGGTATTATCATTATTACCATTGTCACCATGGCTTCTCATCATGATCACCACTATCCTCTCCATTTTGCAAGTGAGGGGATGGAGGTTTAGTCTAAGTAATTTACCCAAGATTACAGTATTAATGAGTAGTATAGTTAAGATCACAACCCAAGTGGCCCATCTCCAGAGCCCAAATATTAAAAGCCATATTATGCCACAAAACGCCATTCTTTACTGCCCATTCATTACTACACATCCAAGCCCAGTCCATAATATTTCCTTTAATAAAACAACAAAAAGTAATGGCTTCTTCTCTGAGGTTTGATTATATTATGTAACCAGTTCTGTTTTGTATTCGTGTATTCATCTTGCCTTGTATTTCACTGAAGCCTGAGTTTACCTCATATTTGTATCTCAGACTTCATTTGGTTTTTATTGGGGTTTATTACGTGTTTACTGAGTTGCCAGAGTACCTGGCTCTCTGTAGATTTGACCAACTAACTCTTTTGGGGGGTTCTATTTCATATTTTTAAAGGTATTGAAGACATGTTAAAATACCAATACTTTGGGATGTCTGGGTGGCTCAGTTAAGTGTCTGACTTCAGCTCAGGTCATTATCTCACAGTTCGTGGGTTCAAGCCCCACATCAGGCTCTGCACTGACAGTGAAGAGCCTGATAGGGATTCTCTATCTCTCCTTTCTCTCTGCCCCTCCCTGACTTGCGCTTTCTCTCCCAAAGTAAATCTAAAAAAAAAAAAATACTAGTATTTTGTTTGAAAATATTAATAGCTTACATAATGTGCATTTTCATCTTAACCTTATATGCTAATGATCAAGTCTCTGGATATTCAAGTAGAATTCATGGATTGCTTCATTGAGACAGGTCACAAGTTAGAAACTAAAGTGGCATGGGAAGGGGGTGATCATATAGGTCACTCTTCTGAGTCCTGGCTTTGTCACCTATCTCATGCAGGGAAGAGTTACTTAATTTCGTTGTCCTTCAATTTTCTTCTCTGTTAAATGGAGAAGATAATACCTACTTGTCAGGATTATAAAGCAGATTAAATTGGCTAATGCATGCAGAGAGCTTGAGTGCCTGAGACAGAGAAGATGATCAGTAAATGGTACATCTTGTTGTTTTTGACCCCTAGCTCTGATTCTGACCTTCCATTTTAAATTACATTTACTGGCTTCTTCAATTCATGACTTTCATTTTCAATTGCTCTTTGATTCAAATTGTGTGGCCTGTGATCAACAGTGTGGTAGAATCATGATTGGAATCGAGCTAGGACAACTCCAGAGCCCAGCCAATAAATCCCTGCCCCATGCTGCCTCATTCAATCCCAGTCCACACTGTGCTGCCCACTCATTTGTGGCCATCCATCCCATTTCCTTTTTGTAGCAAAAGGTAATGGTTCTGGGGAGGGGGAAATGTTGTTTGCATATAGAGTTTGTTTTGTAAGATGAATGAGTTCTAGAGATCAGCACTAAATATAGTTAATAGGACCTGTGCATTTCAACATGTGGTTGGAAGGGCAAATTTTATATGTATGTGTGTTTTTACTGCAAATTAAATTTTTGTAGCAAAAGGTAATGGTTCTGGGGAGGGGGAAATGAGTTGTTTGCATATAGAGTTTGTTTTGTAAGATGAATGAGTTCTAGAGATCAGCACTAAATATAGTTAATAGGACCTGTGCATTTCAACATGTGGTTGGAAGGGCAAATTTTATATGTATGTGTGTTTTTACTGCAAATTAAAAAAAAAAAAAGTAATGGCTCCTTCTTTTGAGTTCCCATGAAACTTCTTTACCTTTATCAGTTAAGAACTCTAAAAGATTGCCTGAGCTATTTCTCCTGTGACGTGCTTTTCCTTCCATAAGAGACACTGCTTGTTAAGTCCATGTTCTTTTCTTTTTCTCTATGCAGGTGGTTGTGGAATAAAAGACCTTCTGTTGTTGAATCTGGTGACTTAATACTTGGAAGTTTTAATTTAGAGATTATGAGAACAAAGGTGTATTATGGTTACATAAGATGTATTTGATAAGGGCTCACTTTCACTACGGTGTGTCAGCCTATCACTGTGGGTTTCTCAACATGAGCCTCAGGGATATCAGGGAAAAAGAAGGATGTTCTGCAAGTTTTTCATTGTTCCCATGAACCTAAGATAAGAGCTGATATCAGAAAGTTATATTGCTAGGACATGAGTTTATTAGGTTCAGAATGACTTGGGTCTGTAAGTATAACTTTAGATGTATAGACCATCAGACTCTTTTTAACCATAATTAATGTCTCCATGAAGTAACCAGAAACTTGGATATTTCATTGTTACTTACCTTTGATTTTTCAAAAGGTTTTAAGATGGAAAGCCCATTTAAAAAATCATATAAAGTAGTAGATTTAAGCAGAAAACCAGAAGATAGACCATAAATGTAACTACAACTAGGGGTAGATAAATTATGACAGTTGATGTTGATCTAAATTTACTGGCAATTAAAACAAAATGAAGTTCTGGTTCTGTGATTCATTATGTGTGGCAGAAGAATGCCTACGACATCATTTTTCTTTTTAGGGAATTGTTGCCAGAGTTGACCTTGAAGATTTTTTCCCCCATGAATTCTTGTTTGAAAGATAATTACTAATGAGTAATAGACATTATCATTGAGGTTTTATAATAAACAGAAGCACTCTTTAGTGTACAGACTTTAATAGCTGAAGCACAAATCCTATGTCAGTGAAGATATTTTCAGACTGAACAGTATTACCGAGTTACGTTGCATTTCATTTATTAGCAACCTGCATAGTGCTTACTATTTGCTGTATCCTATGCTAGACACTGGGGATTAATGGGAGAAATTGTCCTTGAAGCACTTAGTCCAGTGGGGAATTTAGGTGGTCAAACAGATTATCGGAGTGTGCAAGTTGCTGTAATGGAGACATGTGTACCAGGCCGTTGGAGCCCAAGAGGGTATGTCGTCTTGGAATTGTTGGGGGAAGGTTCAAATGATACACGGCATTTGAGCTGATTCTTAAAAGTTTGGCTGGTTGAAAGGAAAGAAAGTGACATGTCCCTACAGAAAGAATGTTCTTGGATGCTCTAATTTATTTTAGCTAGGAACTTGTACACTTGAGAAATAATTAACATTTAAACTTTTCAACTCAAATATCGTATGTCTTCATTGGACGTTTGGCATGTACTGGAGTACAGCAACTTCATGATTAAAATCTCTTCTATTCCTATAGTGCAAATATTCTGGCCCATGGTCAAAGCCCAGTAATTACAAATGGATCAATGGATGAAAGGAAGGAGAAGAGAGTCCTATGTCACAGATATCACAAAGTATGGATGAGGTAGGGTTGTCCAAAATGCAAAAGTAATGAGTTCATTGTAAAAAAGTTTTAAGGGCAGTTATTACCAGCTAATCATAATATCCCTGGACTCTAGCCAGCCATCTGTGGAGTGCTTGCTTTTGAATGGAGCTGCTGCTACTTGGTCCCCATAGAATTATTAAGATGTGCACTGTATGCCTGAGCAGTTCTGAGGGCTGACCCATGGAAGAGGTTGTTTCAGATGCATGGTGAATGATTACCAAGTGTAATACTTGTTTTGATGTTTTGATGTGTTGATGCTGAGCGTCTTTTCCAGACAGTAACTAGTCAGCAAGCTCAAAAACACTTATTATGACTCTTCTCATTCAGAAAGATATAGATCTTCTCCGCCTTCAGAATCTTGTGTTTATTTGCTTGCTTGACTATTCTTCAGGATGTCTCACAGCTATCTCAGACCTAAAAAGGGTCACTTAGAAGTCTGAGTTCACCACCTCTTCCAGTCCTGTGCTGCCTTTTATGGTATGCTCCTTTCATTAAATGGATGGACCATTCACCTGGTGACTCAGGGTAGAAGCATAGTATTTGTGACATCTTCCCTTAGCGCTTAAATCTAATCAAACAATTTCAGTTAATATTTTGACATCTATCCACTTTACTTCATTTGTGTCATTGGCCTTGTCCAAGCCACGATCATATTTTTGAACTATTGGCCTCTGCTGCCACTTCGGCTGTTTCTAATCAGTTCTCTACATACACGTAGGGTAATCTTTGTGAAATGTAACTTGTTTTTGTTGTCTTTTGCTTAGGAGTCTTCAGTGGCTTGCTCTTGTACTGTAGATAAAATAAAAGGTATTTATTCTGGCCTACGTCGCTGGGCATGATACAGCCTTAACTTAGCTCTCCATCTGTATGTTCCCCTCATTCCCTCTCTTACTTTCTCTCCACTTACAATGACTGTCTTGAGGCTTTTTGATGTGCCAGGCTTCTTTCATGACTTAGCAGCTTTCCCCCGTTTCCTCTTCCCAGTATGCTGTTGTCCACTCTTGGCCTGGCTCAGTCCTTCTCATTTTCAGTTGAATTAATTGTTACTTTTTCCTGAGGGGTCTTTCCAGATACTCCATTCTAAAGTTGCCCTCTGATAATCCCTGTCAAGACTTAACAGAGTTTAAGAAGATGAGTTCGTTTCATTTGTATCTCCCCCACCATACTGTGATCCTCGGTGGGGACCATAGCTCTTCGGTTCCCCAGTGAGCCATGTAGTGCAGAACTTGCATAAGGGTGGTGCTTCAGAAACATTTGTTGAATGAAAGACTGTTTCATTGAAAAAGAAAGTGATTTAGATAGAAAGGCAATAACAGGGCCTGCATCTAACTCCTGTGGCAGTGTTTGCAAATTGATTCCACTTGAGTGTTGGGTAGAGTACTAACAGAAAGTCAGTTCCTACTGTTGTGCCTTGCTTAAAAAAAAAAAAAAAAAAAAATGCATTTTTGGTGTTTATTTTGGGGAGCCTAACAGACTAAATTTAGGTTTTGTTGTGCTCCTGTAAAGCTGTACAACTATGAACAGGTTAACCAAGTTCTCTCAGGTCTACTTTCTCATCTATAAGTTGGGGAAAGTTGTATCTAATGAGCTTGTTACAAAGTTTTATATGAGATTATGTGAAATGCTTCATACAGTGCCTGACACTTTGGAGGAGTTCAGGCATTCTTTTTTTTTATCCCCTTTATATCTCAAGAGATTAATAAGGACTCAGAAAAACTTTCACTTACCTCATAATCTTACTGTTTTTATTTAATGCATAATTACACCCAAGAGTATTAATGTGGGGGGTCAAAGTCAGTTTAGGAGGAAATAATCCGTCTCTAGGGTACAAATAAGTAATGATGGACTGGTTATTTAATGGTCAGTAACATTGGTTCCCCTCAGAAAGGTAGACATGGAATTGTCCTTTGTTTTATCCCAAGGGTGGTTCTTTAACATTGTAAAACTGTAATTACAAATTAATACAAGTAGTTATTTTTCTTTCTAGTTCAAGTAGATATTCTATGGAGATAGGTGATATGAAAACCTTTCCCCGTTTTAGATATTTCTACGGAGAAGCATTGGCAATACCATTGAAAAAAATTCTGAAGTCCAAAACTCTTTTGTATATGTTATCAGCTTTGGGGGGGGGCAATTAAAAATTGTAATAGCCTGAAGGCGGCAAGTTGTTAGATTCAAATGGATTGGGTTCAAATTAGTAGGTGATCTACAACTACCACTTCCTTGGGCATACCACTCTGGATGCTAAATTGAGTTTAAAGGAAAATGCTTGACTTTTATCTATCAAAATTATGAAAGTTAATTCTTTGTCATTGAGTCAGAGTAACTCATCCACCCTTGCTTGTATTAGATTTATTCCACTGAATGATATGAGACAATAACTGGCACATTGAATTGCTTCTTTGTAGGCCATATCTTTCAGAGAGCTAGGAGCTCTAGCATTAAAAGTTGAAGACCTTTGGATTTGTCTACTCAAATACCCAGGCAAGGATCTGTATTGTTAATTTAGGGATGTTATGATTTAAAGCATTTTTAAGAGGGGACACATAGGCAGTTAAGACCTAAGACATTAATTGACTACTTAGCTCAGTTTAGAGCATGGAAACTTTAGGGAGGCCAAGGGAGCGGATATGAATTCCTTCTGGAACGCTCTCACTCTGCCCTGTTCTGTGGCCAAAGATCTCACCTCAGACCCAAGCCAAGTATCTTGAAAAAGTATATAATTGGTCATTTGGGATATTGGGCTAAAAACATGTGAATGTGGGCGCAAATCCATGACCAACACTACAGGAAGTGTGCGGTATTGACAGAAGGAGGTCTGTATGAGTTCCGATGTCTAGACATGTCCTTGAGCTCATGGTCAGTTTCTCACTGCAAACCCAGCTTCATAAACAATATACCTAACCTGAGAATCATGGTTGCTAATGTTAACACATGTCCTAACGGAGTGCATTCATCTCCCAGAGGTAACAAAAGCCACTTACACTGTCTTCAGGTTTTTTTTTTATTTGCTCTTTTACTTAAATAATCTATGACAGTAAACGTTGTTGTCTGTCAATGGTTCTGGTCATTGAGTCTTCTTTTGGTGTTTTCTGTTGTGTGTCTGGTGGGGCTGCAGTGCTTTAAAAGGAAATTGGGGTCATACATTCTCAATGACTGAATAGAATGAGAGCCTACTATTAAATGAAGAAATAATGCATTATCTTTGGTGAAATGCAAGTCTGATAGTTCAAAGCAGACCACCTCAGATGTCCCAGCATAGGACTTCAGAGTTTCTCTAGTCCCATTAAAATGATTTGATGTTTAAATGACTTCTGTAGGGTGTTTTTGGTTTAATTAGATGCTAGGAATTGTACAGAAGTCCTAAAAGACCCTCTCTAGTATTCTTTCGTTTGCGTGTGAGTTAGCTACCCATTAGCAGCCTTCTGTGGAATGTGACCTATCTCTTTCTTTTCTTTTTACAGAATGCTATGAACCTACCCCCTGACAAAGCCAGGTTACTGCGGCAGTATGATAATGAGAAAAAGTGGGAACTGATTTGTGATCAGGTAAGACACAATGATGCTTTTATCAAGAATTAATAAAAGAAGAAAGCTCGATTTCCTTTTCAAATATGGCAGACTGTTTCTAGGATATGCGCGGATTTGTCTTGTGACTCTTTGCCTTCCTGTTACTTATGATCAAAGGTAAAGCTAGAAAGTGACGTCTTTTATTAGTGCATTGTTTTAATTCTCTCCTTCATTTTCAAGCATTATTAGATTTTCTAGGAAACCTGGTCAGGTGGGCAAACTGAATTCAAACCTGTTTTTCTGTTTTACATAGCAATTTCTGCTGCTTGAATAATACAGGTCCTCTAGTTGGCTTTCCTATTTAGGTACATTGATGTGTATTCATGCAAGAAGGCAGACTGTTTATAAAGAAATGATGCTTTCAGATTTTAGCAGTTCTCCAGGTGTTTTAATTTTATCATTTTAACAAATTTAGATTCTTCAGAGAAAGATATAAAAAAGTGAAATTCTCCATTTTGTTTCTACTCTTCAAATTCTCCACCTTAGTGGTCCCTTGGTAAGACCTTTGAAGTATTTCCTTGCAGCTTTTAAAACGTTTTTGTCCTAAAAAACCAAAATACATGAATGTACACTCTTTTCTACCTCTTGATACATTCGTCAGTATGTATGTTTCTATCCCATGGTTTTAAATGGTATGGGGTATTCCATTGTAACTGGTCGTAGTTTTTTTTTGGCACTTGGTTGCAGTGTTTGATATGGGTTAGGTGCTTTAAATCTTAGAAGGGTCACTGTAGATAGTAGGCTCTGTACATTAACTTTCTATTTTTTGCCATGAACTTCAGGGTGGTGGTTTCATCTCCACCTCCTGCTACCCTGAAAATTTCTGGGGAGTGATAGGTCCTGCTAACACAGCTCCCTGGGGTTTCTACTGTGGCGACAACATGTATCAGAGGAACAGAGGAGCTTTTTTTATTGCCTGTAGGTTTCAGACAGTAATGAAACCATGGCAAAAATCCTCCCCTCTTTTCCATGCTATATTTGAGTGTCAAGAGTATAGAAACTGAAGAGAAAGCTTACTGTTTGTGTGACCATGATGCAATAGAGGAAATTTTGCTGACATTCGGATTCTCCTTCCTTGAGAGTTTTTTCATGAGTATTATCCAAACGAACTATTAGGAAGAAAAATGATTTTACGATGACAGTGAACAAAGATGATAGGGATAATTAATATAAGGGAAAAGTAATCCCACAAATGAGGTCCAAGGGGGGTGAAAAATCTCGTGTGACAAGTGATGACAGCGCAGGCAGAGGAAAGTCACTTGGGTGGCTGTTTTGTTAGCACTGTGAGGAAGTGCTGAACTTCCTCGCTCAGACCTGCAGGGTTCACTGGCCATCAGGCTGCTCTACTCCTTTCTGGCTTTATTGAATTGTTACTTTTTGCCTCTCCGGTAGCCAGAAAGGGCAGATTTAGTGCTTTTGGAAGATTTCTAACAGCTGTACTCTTCCCTCAGACCCAAAGTGGCTTCATAGGGTTGGTGGTGGGTCTAGGGGATGTTGGGGCTAGGAGAGGAGCAAATCAGCTAATGATGTTTCTGATTTTCAGATCCTCAGAGTTCAACTGAGTTCAAAATTTCGCTATTTTGTCTGTTCCTTCTGGCGGTTTCTTCAATCATGCCAAAAGCTACAGACTGAGTGGCTCCATCAGTCTAGAGGTGTCCTGGGTGATTCATTAGTAAGAGTGAAATATAATTATTATTGCCAGTGACCAGGATTTACTAAGTAGGTTTTCTTTCCTTTTTTTTTTTTTTAAGTTTGTTTATTTTTGAGAGAGAGAGAGAGAGCGAGCGCGCGCGAGCGAGCTTGTGTACACAGAGGAGGGGCAAAAGAGAGGGAGAGAGAGAATCCCAAGCAGTCTCTGTGCTGTCAGCACGGAACCCAATGTGGGGCTCAGACCCACAAACCGCGAGATCATGACCTGAGCTGATGTCAGATGCTTAACCAACTGAGCCCACTCCTAAGGAGAGTTTTCTTTAAAAAAATTTTTTTTGTAATGTTTGTTTATTTTTGAGAGAGAGAGAGAAACAGTGTGAGCAGGAGTTGGGTGTTGGGGACAGAGAGAGAGGGAGACACAGAATCTGAAGCAGGCTCCAAGCTCTGAGCTGTCAGCACAGAGCCTGACATGGAGATGGAACCCACGTACCATGAGATTATGACCTGAGCCGGTCAGACACTTAACCGACTGAGCCACCTAGGTGCCTTTCTTTTTCTTTTCCTTTTTCCCTTCTTTCTTTCTTTCTTTTTATTATTTTTGAGAGAGAGAGAGGGAGGGAGGGAGAATCCCATGGAGGTTCCACACTGGTAGCGCAGAGCCTGAAGTGGGGCCTGTGCTCACCCAAAGCAGGGCCCTAACTCACAAACCATGAGATGATTGATGATGTGAGCCGAAGTCAAATGCGTAACCAACTTAGCCACTCAGGCACCCCAGTAGATTTTCTTAATAAGAGCTTTGTATTTAATTTTCAAAGCAGTCATATGCATTCATATCCATATTCATATTCATTTGACAGATGGGGAAAACAGAGAAAAAAGCATTGCTGAAGGTGACACAGCTGTTTAGTGGTAAAGTGGTCTAGGTGGTCTGCTTCTGGAAAATGTGCAGATTCAGGGAGTTGTATGCTTACCCACTGCTCTTTGCTCCCTTCCTTAGGAAGTGCTCAAGTATATGAATAAATAATAAATAAAAAATACAGGTTGTATCTGTTTCTCTGGCTTGCAGTTTGATAGGCTTGTGTGTGTGTGTGTGTGTGTGTGTGTGTGTGAGGGAGAGAGAGAGAGAGAGAGGGAGGGAGGGAGGGAGGGAGAGGTAGAGAGAGAAAGGCAAGGAATTCTAACTCAGGTACAGAGCCTTGCCTGCCCACATTATCACTATGGTGAACTGCTGTGTTTGATTAGCCATTAGTAATTTAGGAAATTGTAGCAGCACAAGGCTTTTAGTCACGTACAGGTAACCCATTGGTATGTCACACACGTAAACACCATTTCTCCTGTGTATATTTATGAGGGGAAAGGTAAAAACTGTGAGTTTAAAGGATTCATAGGGTACTATTCATATGGTAAATGTCAGATATTGATGTTTAGTGGTGGAGTGTTTATTTTGTTACCTACATGGACCATGTCAGATATTTCTATTTGGTTTCTAACCTATATCTATCTATGGTACCTGACTTGATGATCTCTCAAAATATATTTGCTTTTAAAATTCCATTTATATGGTGGGGTGCCAGGCTGGCTTAGTCCCTAGAGCATTCGACACTTGATCTCAGAGTTGTGAGTTCAAGTCCCATGTTGGGTGTAGAGATTACTTAAAAATAAAACCTAAAAAAAATCCATTTATATGAAATGTGCTGAATAGAAAAATCCATAGAGAAAATAGATTACTGATTGCCATGAACTAGAAGGGAGAAGGGAGTGACTGTTCATGGGTATGCATTTTTTCTTTGTTTTCTGTTTTTGTTTTGTTTCGGTGTGATGGAAATCACACCAAATTACTTAGTGGTAGGAATTATATTGTGATGATAGTTGCATTACCTTGCAAATAGAATAAAGTTGTACACCTCTTTAAGAGTGTGCATTTTATGGCATATGAATTATATCTCAAATAAAAACATGTTTGCTTTTGCAAGAATCAGAGGTAGGCTTAAAAGAGAGGAGGAAAATTTAAGAGAAATTACTGTGTGTGTGTGTGTGTGTGTGTGTGTGTGTGTGTGTGTGTGTGTATCTTTTTGGGTCCTGATAAGAACAAACTAACTATAAAAGGAAATTTTTTAGGAAATTGGAGAGATTTCTCCAAAGAAATTAGCAGATGGTTCTAAGAAATTGTGACTTGGTTAGGTTTGATTTTGGCATGGTGGTTGTATAAATAATCTATCTTTATTTTTAAAGAAAGGAGTCCTGAGGTAGGAATGGAATATGATTGGAATATGGCTGTAAAATACTTCAGCAAAGGAAAACAAAAAAGGGATAGATAAAGGAAATGTGGAAAAATCTTGATGATTGTTGAATCATGGTGGTGGGATATGTTGAGGTCTTAAACTCTCAACTTGTGTGTATATTTGAAAATTTACAACATAAAATTAAAAAGTAAAGTATTTGCTACATAATCTTCATTTTTTCCTCAGTTGTAAAATGTAGTTAATGCTAACATTTTAAAGAAAGGAGGTGGCTCATTCGGTTAGGTATCTGACTCTTCATTTCAACTCAGGTTGTGAGATCAAGCCCTGAATTGGGCTCTGTGCTGAGTGTGGAGCCTGCTTGGGATTCTTTCCCTGTCCCTCCTCCACTTGCATGCTTGTTCTCCCTCTCTCTCTCTCTCTCTCAAAAATAAAAATAAAATATTTGGAAAAAAAAAATAAAGGGTGCCTGGCTGTCTCAGTCACTAAGAGCGTGAGACTCTTAATCTGGGTCCTGAATTCAAGTCCCACATTGAGCCCCACAACTAACATTTTAAAATTATTTTGAAGACTGGAGGCAATTTATGTAAAATACATACATATATGGACTCCAATTTGTCATATAGTAGGTGCTCCATAAATGGTGTTGCTGCTGCTGCTTCTCCTGAGTGGCCCATATATTAAATACTGGTACCGTTATTATTTTTGTAATCAACTTGTCTTCAAAAGATTCAAGGAAATTTATTGTACTGAATCTGCCATCCTATGTTACTGAAATATGCTTGATGGTTTGCATTAATGTTGTTTGGTGCTGTCAGCAAAAGCCATGGCTATAGATTTTCAGTCCAGGAAAATATACCACGGCAACCTTGTGTCTTATTTGTGAAGTCTTAAAACAGTGACTGTAGTGTTGTCATTGATAACTGACACATAAGACACTCCCTGGCCCTGATGCTTTGTCCCCAAACACTATACGGAATCCAAATATTAATTTTATTTCTTTGTAACCAAATAGTACAGATACATTATTATCGTAAGATACCTGTTATAGGCAAAGTGCTCAAAGTACACAAAGTGAAATGGGAGCATTACAGAAAGAGAAGTATGTGACCAATAATCTTGAGGGCTAATGGAGAAATTATTTCAGGTTTCAGTTCCATGAAAAATTGTCATGTGGACAGTATGAATCATGGAACTGGTCATGTTTCTCCTTTTTTTTTTTTTCTTTGCTGCTAGATTGTTCAGAGCCAAATTCATGGGCTGCGCTTACCAAGTACACGTACCTTAGTCGTAAGCGTTTTGTTTACCAGCCTCATGCAAGGCTTCATGTAATGTTTTCTGGCCACATTGTCCCTCCACACTGATTTCTTCATTTAAAAAAAGATCTTGTAAGGAGTCCTAAACTTTCATAAGTTATCTTTTTGAACAAGATGAACGTAAAATATGTTGGGATTACTGGTGAACAAAAATTAGATCGCTGTTGATTGCAAATTTTCTACAAGCTGTGGGCATTGAGCAAATGGTGCATTGAATATAACGTTTTTCTCTGAAGAAGCAAATAGGGGGGTCCAGATAAAACACTTCATCATGATTCAGCTTAGGAAAGACCATCGAGTTCAGTATAATTCATCAACTGTTTTATACGCTCATAGTTGTGTTAGTCACTTTGTTTTATGTGTTTAAATATGCTCCCCTGGCCCCCCAGGCTCATTAGTGGCATAAGAACACTGATTTCCAAACTCCAGCCATGAGTCCTTTGAATTAGTCCCTGTTACACTAGGGACCTGCACACGGTTCATGGAAGTGAAACTTGCACTTAGATAAGTAGCTCCTGTGACTTGGCAGGGGATTTTCTTGGAGGAGGGGGCTTAGTTCCTAAATGCGCCTCTGCTTAGTGATTAAGTGGAAGTGGTTAGTCAAGAATTCAGGACATTGTAGATGACTAATGCTGATGGGTGTAGATTCCATGAATGTGTAATCCAGTTCCCAAATGTTAGCGGTGCCACACCTGGGCTTGGTTAGAAAGTTGCCCTGTGGCTTTGCTGGTGCCAGTGGCATGATGTGCAATTTTTGGGGGGTGGTTTGGCATGGCTTGACCTTGCCCCCTAATGGCTGGCACTAGCTTTGCTTTGTAGCCTTAGTGAGAGATGGGGGTCTCCCCCTTCCTTCACTTGTATTCCAGGATGATATGAGAGAAGGAGGTTAAAAACAACAAAAACAAAGGTGAGAGTGAAGAGGTGGCAGGAAATTATACCCACTTAGAGTCAGCTTCCTGTGTTAAGTACTTCAGGGAGGTTGGATTTCAGCCCTCAGGGCTTGGCAGGCAGCCCTGTCAGGAAAGGGAAGGCCCTGTTGCCACTCAGCCTGAGCAGCCCCGAGTCAGGCCAGTGGCACAGAGATGTGCACTACAGCCAGAGTTGTGTTTTTGTCTTTTTTCAACACAATTGACCCACGTCATTTGAATGTATTTAATCATTAAGAACACAATTGTTTTTAAAGCCTCCATTTGTATTTCCTAATACCGTTTGTTTCAGAAGACCAGAAAGTTATTCACGAGATAACTTGTATCGGTAGGTAAGCCAGTTTGCTGCTGGAATAGAATTTCCTAAAAACACAAAGAGCAACATATTGCTGATTTTTTTTTTTTTAATGTTCATGTTGTTATAAGCCAGCTAGAGCTCTTCTCTGCCAGGTAAGCAAATATTACTAGATACGGATAAGTTAATTACTGTGGACCATCAGATTCTAGGTGATAAGGGCTTGTCCTTGGAGTGAGGGGTGATAAATGAATACCAGCATTGGCAGGAATGCGTTACAGCCCATTTGAGTGTTGATGGCTGTCATGGTAGTCATTTGAGAAAGCCCGTGGACCGCATAGACAGTGGGGAGAAAGGAAGGGAAAGATATCGATGTAGCAGTCGCTTTCTTGTTCTATTGTCTCTGCTGTTTGCTCCCAGACTCCACACTTCATCTGCCCTCCGCCCCTGTCCCCCAAGTTCCAGGCTTTGATGCTACATTTAGCCACACAAACTTCATTGTGGCTTTACCAGCTGTTGGGTTAGCAGACAGCCATTTCTCCACCCCCTGCCCCTAATTCAGTCCTCTGCCTAGCTGATGTTTTTACTATATTTAATATTGTTTGACGTTAAAATTGTTTGAATTTTTACCATATTTCCCTAGCTGGTATGTTGAAATGCTATCTAATTTTAAATCATGACTAGGTTTTTGCAATCTGTGCAATCCTTTTAAATTTCTCTTTCAAACCCTTAGTTGTCTCTTGCCATTTTGATACGTGTTCTTCCTCCTCTATGGATCTTCCTTTTGGCTCTGTGTTAGTTGGGTTTTTTGTTTGGTATTTTGTTTCGTAGTTTAAGCTTGTTAGAAAAAAACGGTGCGCATCTTATAAACCATGAGAATTCTCTCTTACAGCCAGTAACGTCATCACAATTAAAATGAATAACTCCTTAAGACTATGTATTTCCCAGTTCATATTTCCCAATTTTTCTATAATGTTCTTTCCATCTGGTTTGTCCAAATGAGAATCTAGTCCAGCATCGACCACACATTGCCTCTGGCTGTTTAAATTCTTTAATTCTCCTCGAATCTAGAACATGATGCCCTATAGTGAAGAAACTAGGCAAGCTGTCTTGTAGAGTGTTTTGTTTCCTGCATAGAGATGTCCAAACTCCTGAATTTTCTGTTACCTAGAAATCATATGTAAAGGCCTGATAGATTGATGTTGAAACATCTTTTTCTAGAATATCAAAGACAAATGACGTCTGATGTCTCACCATTAGACGGTACTGGTCCATCATATGATTGTGTTTTTCCCTTTGAGCCAAAAGCGATCTGTGACATGTTACTTTGGCACTGTATATGTGTCTAGATACCTACCAGCCTTGTGCTAGGTGGGTGTAAAACCAACTGATGCCTCACATTGCGTCCCTTTCTGGAGGAGTTGCACAAAGATGTTATCATTTCCTTTCCCTCCTTCATTAAACCAGCAACTAGCACCTGCCTTCAGCTGGGTTTTGGTTTACTCGGGAATATAATTATTCCTAGAATTCTTTCCTTCCCTTTGCCATTTTTTAAAGTAAAGATTTAGTTTAAAAAACATCTCAAAAGGTGGCAAATGAGTTCCCTCTGGCTTCCTGTTAAGAGCATCATTGTGCACTCAGGGAATTTCATAGTCCGTGTACTTCAGTCAATACAATACTATTTTGAAGCTCATATTATCAGTACTTTGATATATGAGAATACTTTCAGGCTGGTTCCTGTGACCTTTTGATGTGACTCTGTTAAGCCTTGAGAGCTTGTTTTATGGTAAAAAACCCATCTTTTAGGCTTAACTTGTACCTTCCTCACCCTGGACCTAGAATAAGACATTTCTCTAAGGAGCCCTATTTTTTTTTAGCGTGGGGTGCTGTTAGAGGGAAGAACATGAGAACTGGAGATTTGGACGGCCGCTGGGTGAATCTCCTTCTCAGTTCAAGTATCTAGATCTTCAAAATATGTGTAAAGATTATGAGTTCATATTGATATTTTGAAGTCAATTTTAAATATTTACTTAATTTCTTTGATTTTATAAATTATCACTTTTACATCAGATTGTTGGAATCGTAACATAAATGTAATTTGTGTTTTCTATAATATAAAACATATTTTAAAATTACATACCAGTATCATTACTAACCAGAACGTTAGTTAACTAAAATTCCTGAGTGGATACTTGTTTTGCAGTTTTGTGTCCCCACACTGTATCTTATCAAAGATGCAGGAAGTACTCTGATTTAAGTCACTTGATAGAGATACCTTCGCTGTTATTCACTTCCAGTTAGAGTAACAAAAAGATGCTATTTTAGTTTTCTGTGGCTGCCATAACAAATCACTACAAACTTTGTGGCTTAAAGAAGCAGAAAAATATTCGCTTGCAATTCTCGAGGACAGAAGTCCAAAGTCAAGATGTCAGCTGGATCCCACCGAAGGCTCTAGGGAAGAATCCTTCCTTTACTTTTCCCAGTTTCCAGTGGCTTTTAGGCATTCCTTGGCATGTGGCCGCATGATTCCAGTCTCTGTCTCCATCTTTATGTGGCCTTCTCTTTTCTCCCCTTGTTTACTTCTTCTCTTCTGTGTCGTATGTGGACACTTATTATTGGATAGAGGGCTCACCTGGATAGGCTAGGATGATCACATTTCAAGGGACTTAACTTCATTCCCTCTGCAAAGACCCTTTTTCCAAATACAGTTGCATTTACTCGTTTGGGGTTAGGACCTTAGACCTATCTTTCTGGGGGCCACAATTCAAACAACTACATATACCAAGATATGTAATGATTTGCATAATCTTGTCACTCATCTAACAATCCAAGTTGGTACTGTTGACCTTCGGGGGTTACATTCTGCACAGTTAATCGTGGACCCAGGTGAAGGTGTTTTCAACATTACAGCTTCAGCTTTGCCTTGAGGTTGTTTCCAATCAAAGGAAGAACAGTGGTGCCTGGGTGACTCAGTTGGTTAAGCATCTGACTTCAGCTCAGGTCACGATCTCCTGGTTTGTGAGTTCAAGCCCCATGTCGGGCTCTGTGTTGACAGCTCAGAGCCTGGAGCCTGCTCTGGATTCTGTGTCTCCCTTATTCTCTGTCCCTCCCTCACTCACACTCTGTCTCTCTCAAAAATAAATAAACATTAAAATTTTTTTTTAAAAAAGGGGAAGAACAAACAAGGAGGTGCATACCTGTGAGGTTTCCCAAAGCAGGCTTGGAAGTAGCGTGAGTCACATGCAGTCTTACTTCATCAGCTAGACCTGTAAAGGAGGATGAGAAATGTAGGCTGGGTGAATCGGCACAGAGAGAAAAAATGCTTAGTAAAAGCTAGTGTCTGCTGTGGTTATCATTTTGATAGTCTGGTAGTTTCACTTAGGTTATATTCAGTATTAAAACTTGATTTTCTTGATGTATTCATTAATGGTTTCATTGAATAAGCACTTAGTGTCTAGGGAAGGGAATGCAAAGAGAAAATTGAGAGAGTATGGATCTGAAGTTTTCCCAAAACAGGTGCCTCATGTAATACTTCCAGTCTAGAAAATCATTTGCGCCGAATGGTTTCTGGTATCAAAATAAAATAAACTGGTTCTGAGTTCCAGCAGTGTGCTGGACATGAACTGGCTATGGGATGTGTCTTTTTGACACATTTAAAACACACAAACAACGTTTTATCTTTGGTCTTTCTTCTGCTTGAGATTTTAAAGGGACTGTCTTCCTTATCTTAAAGTCTCCAAATCTGAAGAAAGATACTGAGTTAGTTGCTGTTAAAAAGAAAGCAAGTTTTAGGATGCCTGGGCCGCTCAGTCAGTTGAGTGTCTGACTCTTGATTTCAGCTCAGGTCATGGTTCCAGGGTCGTGGGATTGAGCCTCTGTTGGGCTTCATACTGAGCATGGAGCCTGCTTAACTAAGTTTCTCTCTCTCTCTCTCTCTCTCCCCCTCCCTTCCTCTTCCCCTGTGCCTCTCTCTCTTGTGTTCTCACGCGAGCACGTGCGCTGGCTCGCTCGCTCGCTCTCGCGCGCGCTCTCTCTCTCTCTCTGAAATTAAAAAGGAGAAGAAAGCAAGTTTCTTTCAGTTTACCTCCTGAAAGCAAAGTTTCCCTTCCATTAAGATGGACTCTGGGTGTCTGATTCTAAAATACCGGGGAAGCAGTCAGGGGAGTGGATGCCAGCTCTCAGTTGAGCAGCCTCACATGTAATATCTCCAGAGTTGTGGAAAATTGAATCTGAACCTAGAAAGAAGTTTACATCTTCCTGCTACCAGAAGTTTTCTTTATCATACGCTTTTTGTAGTGGGGAGAAAAGATGCTGGCCTATTTCATGGGGATTAAGAAGGGGGGCAGAAAATAGAAGGTCGAAGGGGGGTGAGTTTCTCCTTTTGAAACTAATCCTTTTTAGCAGCTTGTTATAAATGCTTGTTTAGAAGTGCTGTTCTACATCAACAGCCAGAATAAGAAACCCAGGGTTCAGTCCGATTTCAAGCTTTTAGGTGATCTTCTGCCAGAATGAGCATCATATTACCTGCCTTCCTGCCTGGTAATACAAATGGAATTGTGGATTCCCCCTCCCAGCACCTCTTAAAATGACTTAGTTGCCTGAGTTGTCTTAGACAACTCCATTATGTTGTTCAAAGTGAACTTTATTGTATGAACATCTTTTGTAAACTTAGGAATGTTATTCTAGGAATTGAAGAGTCATTCAGCCAATTTAATAATGCATATGGATAGACTGAGGTTGACCTTTGACACCATCTTTAAGAAAATAATTTAAGTGACTTATTACGGTGTATTAGCCAAGAATTTCTACTAGGTAACACAAACACTATATTGTTTTTATATTGTTTTAACACCGGAATGGTAACTCATAATCTCTGCTGTGGAAATATGTGTGTGTTCAACTTTCACAAGAAAAAGTGTGACCTAGCAAGTGGTTGAGCACACACTAAAAAGAAAAGAAAAAGAATTTGAAAATTTCTGTATTCTAAAAAGTATCATAATGATTTGGAAATTTTTTTTTTTTTGAAACAAGTGCCAGTGGATAATCACAGTGCGATTGTGGCTCTTTTCATTAATCTGTTCATTAATTAAATGATTATGCACTGAGAAGAGGGATATGCTAGATGCTATGACCATAGTGCTTCGAAGATAAAATGCTGAATCAAAAAAAGTTGAAAAAAGAATAAGGTATCATCTTAAAAGTAAATTCTGGAATGACTAAATATGTAATAGAACTTTCAGCCCATATGTTCCCTCCTACTCCCCTGTAGCATTCATGGCAGATCTTGATGAACTTTCAAATAAGTGTTTTATTTATTTTTAAATGCTTGTTTGTTTTTGAGAGGTGGGGAGTATTAGGGAGAGGGAGACAGAAAATCCCAAGCAGGCTTGACACTGTCAGTGCAGAGCCTGATGTGGGGCTAGAACTCACAAACCATGAGATCATGCATGACCCAAGCCAAAATCAAGAATTGGATGCTTAACTGACTAAGCACCCAGGTGCCCCCCGTAAGTGTTTTAAAAGAAGTTATTTTTTGAAGTCATTGGGGGAATTGAGGTGTCTGTGGGGTCTTTATCTGTGTTATAGTAGTAAAACAGCATTTTGATGATTTCACTGAAATACAGAAATGAAAATTGTTTTGATTTCTAATTAGACTGTAGATGCCTGAGATGTAGAGAGATAGGAAGAAAGTGGATTAGAAATAAAGTTCAGGATGGGGTACCTGGATGGCTCAGTCAGTTGGGGGTCCGACTTCAGCTCAGGTCATGATCTCGCAGTTTGTGAGTTCGAGCCCCGTGTTGGGCTCTGTGCTGATAGCTCAGAGCCTGGAGCCTGCTTCGGATTCTGTGTCTCCCTCTCTGTCCCTCCCCTGCTTGTGTTCTGTCTCTGTCTGTCAAAAATAAATAGTGTTAACAAGAAAAAAAGAAATATGGTTCGGGTTTTGTAAGGAATGGAGAGCTGTATTTAGGAGTAGAGACTGTATATATTCTACATCCATTTGGTGGACCCGACCATGCCTTGGAGTAACATTTTCGGGTTCTAGAAATACCTTCATTAGGGAGATGCTGGTTACCCTGAAAGCCACCACTAGTTCTCTTCACAAGAACTTTGACACAACTGCCTGGCTCATATTTTTAGGTATAACTTTCCAAGTCCCATCTCAAAGCCTGTGGAGTGAACACTTGTAATAGATTGGGTACTATGTTGTATCTCTCTGTCACATTCAGCAAGTGTCCTCAACAATGACTGGTTTCAGAGGACCTGTTTCTAGCTCCCACTCAGCCCAGCCTGTTCAGGTATTGTGTGAGAACTTGATCTAATGACTAATTTAAAAAAAAGACTAATTTTGACTATGTGATCACAGGTTAAAACTATTGTTGGCTTTAATCTTGTGATCTGAGGATGCAAAGAAAGACATGAGGCTGATTAAAGAAGGTGGGTGTGTGGGAGTGTATTATTAAATTTGAAATTATGGAAGATCTAAGGACAAAACATAAAATACCTAACCAAAGCTTGACTTTTAAGATTTAGTTTTCAGATTGTTAGCACACATTGGTTTTGTTGTTGTTGTTGTTTGTTTTTTTGTTATATCTTAGAAGGTAAATACTTCTGTATCTAGGAAACTGGGATATTTTTGGTGTGTGGGGAGGTAGGGAGGTAGGATGAAGATAATAGTGAAGGTGGTGGATTAAACAAAACTCATGAAATGACAGTGAAGATACAGTAATGATTTCAGGTATGGAGGTAATTTAGACCTGGGTGAAAAAAACTGTGACACAAATTCTAGAATTTTAAATTCTTGATAAGTGATTTATGATGTAAATGTTTTTGAAAAACTAAAAGGTTTACAGGACCCCCCTCGGAGTGCTTTCTTACAAAAGCGTTAACTGACGAAGTTGACTACATATTTGGCTTGTGGATTTCTTTCTACTAGGAGCAAGTGAACAAACAAAACAGCAACTTTTTAAAAAGAAAGCTGTGCTCAGTAACAAAGTAAATAAGTAAAATGACTTTAAAGAAATTGCTTTGCGATACTGTTTTTTGATAATCTTCACTGTAAAGTTCTCCAGTTGTGTTTTCCAAAGTGGCTATACCATTTTGCATTCCCTCCAACAGTGTAATAGAGTTGCAGTTGTTCCAAATCCTTTACTAACCCTTGGGTGTTGTCAGTCTTATTAATTCCACTCATTTTTGTGGATATTTAGTCTCACTTTGGTTTTAATTTGCATTTCCCTAATGATGTTGAACATTTTTTTACATGCTTGTTATTTGTGTATCTTTGCTGAAGGATCTGTTCAGATCTTTTGCATATTTTTAAATATCGGATTGTTTTACTATTGAACTGTAGGTTTAAAAAATATGTTCTGAATACAAATCTTTATCAGACATATATTTTGCACGTATTTTCAACTAGTTTGTGGCCTGCCAATTTTCTTACTCCTAAAGTGTTTTTCAGGGACTAAAAGGTTTTCTGATAAAGTTGAATTTAGTTACCTTTTATTTTTTTAAACGGTTCAAGTATTTTGTGGCTTATCTATGGCATCTTTGCCCAAACTCAGGTCACAGAGGTGATCTCTTCTGCGTTTTCTTCTAGAAATTTTAAGGAACGTTTTTATGTTTGGGTCTGTGATCAATTTTGAGTTTATTTTGGTACATAGGATGCGGTAAGGCTGGAGATTCACCCTGCCCCTCCCCCTGTAGGTATATCCAGCTGTTTGAGTACCATTTGTGGAATAGACTGTTCTTTTTTCGTGAACTACCTTGGTATCTTTGAAAAACCAATTGGCCGTGTGTGTGTGGTTCTTGTTTTTGTACTTTCTGTTCTGTTCCACTGATCTTTATTTCTACCCTTTGTCAATATGGCAGTTTTGATTACTGTCTTTAAAATCAGGTACGGTGAATTCTCCAACTTGGCTCTTTTGCAGAATCATTTTGGCTATTCTAATTCCTTTGCATTTGTATATAAATTTTGTGATCAGCTTGTACGTTTCTAAGAAAAACCCTCCAGGATTTTAACTGAGGTTGCATTGACCCTGTAGATGAATTTCAAGAGAGCTAACATCTTAACAATATTGATTCTTCTGAACGATGAACATGGCATTGCTATTTATTTAAGTCTTTAATATCTCACAGAAATTTTTGGAAGTTTTCACTGTACAGGTCTTGCATGTATTTTTTTATATTTATCCTTAAGTATATCATGGTTTTTAGTGCTCTAAGTGATAAATTAAAAAAATAACTTTATAATGGTTTTTTTCCTAGAGAAATACTGTTTTTGAACAACCTCTTACCGCTTCATTGATATACATGTGGGGAAAGGTGGCTTAGGGTATGTCATTGCCTTTTCAAAATGCAGTTCTGTAATTGAAAACTGTCTTCATTCCTTCTGTACTGTAAACAGCAGCTTTGGGTAAATGTTGAAGTTTAGTATTTTGAGCTTGGTTCTTAGGTTTAAGTCTAGGCCTGAAGGAAGTGGAAGCAGGTGGTAAGGGCATGACTAAGACCTAATGACATGGCTCCCCATTTTCAGTCTTTAGGTTCTGTTGATAAGGATGTGTTCCTTGCATGGATCAGGCACTTGTTTAGCGGAAAGAAGGCAGCTTCCTTCTCCACGTCTTTCCATGCCATCTACTCTGAGGGTTCCCTTTTATAAATGATGCCCTTTACAAATATTACAGTTCATTCTGTGTAGCATGCACCTCTTGACATTCTCAGAACCATGTAACTGTGTAACCATGTGGTTGCACACTGTTTAAATTGGGGCAAATGAAATTTCAGAGACGCCAATTAGTATAAAACTGTAGGCAGAAATCCTTAACATAAGAGTTTGCCATTCTTGGATAAAGAAGTGACATGAACACACACACACACACACACACACACAAAATGGAATATTATTCAGCCATAGTAAAGAACGATATCTTGCCATTTATAATAAACTGGATACAGCTAGAGGGTATTATGCCGAGCAAAAGATGTCAGTCCGAGAAAGACAAATACTATGTGATTTCACTCATGTGGAATTTAGGAAATACAACAGATGAGCAAAGGTGGGGAAAGAAGGGAGGCAAACCAAGAAACAGACTCTTAACTATAGAGAACAAACTGGTGGTTTACCAGAGAGGAGGTAGGTGGGGGATGGGTGGAATAGGTGATGGGAATTAAGGAGGGTAATTGTGATGAGTACTGGGTGTTCTGTGCAAGTGTTGAATCACTAAGTTCTACTCCCCAAACTAGTGTTACGCTCCATGTTAACTGGAATGTAAATAAAAACTTAAAAAACTTTAAAAAATTAAAAATAATTAAAGAGTTTGCCATTCTTTAAAATTCTTGAATGATTGAGAAATATTAGTACTTTTATCTGAATCCTTAAATGTATAATGGTTTCTGCAAAAAAATGCTGCTGCTCCCCCCCCACCCCCCAGTCAGGACCAGAACTTTGTTATTTTTCTCTTCCTCCCTGATGTTTTATTTGTATGATACATGGTTAGCCCTGGACAATTTTAAAAGCTCTTCAATATGTTAATCTTGTTTGGGAAGGCATCCTTAAGTAAGGTTTCTGGAATATGTAGTATGTGGGAGAGAAAGGTTTTCTTATTCTCATTTTTCAGTTGAAGAAACAATGAGGTTTGTTGATAATCCCTTGCAGTTTTTAGAGGAAGAGTATCCTCCAGGGATTTTGTAAAAGCTGCATGCAGTCATAAGTTGTAACTGTAGTTTTATAATGTAGGTCTGAATGTTTAAACATAGTTCCAGAGTCTTTGCCTGAAAGGAAGATGCACATTCTCTTTGTAGACTGAGTAAAGAAAGGGATTCAACTATCCAAAGTAGGAACTACAATCTAAAGCAATGATTAATAAGCTTTCGCGTACAAAGGACCTACTTGGGGAATTGAAGAAAATGTGGATTTTTGAGTATTTGGTGAATTGTGTCAGGACCTGCTTGGGGAATTTAAGAAAATGTGGATTTTTGAGTCTTTGATGAATTGAGTTATTTGGTGAATTGTATTTGCAATTTAACAGGCATTCTCGATTGTTTTAGATGCTTGTTTTTGGTAGTAAATATTTTAAGAAATGCCAGTCTAAAAGAAGGGAAGGCTTTGGCTCATGAAGGGAGAGAATGAAGATTTGATTCTTTGTGAGCTTTTCCAGTATAAATTTAACCTTCCACCACTCTATCCAGTTCTTAGATCCTCAGTAGCAATAACAACACCACTTACTGAACACCGCTACATGTCCAGCACAGTCAGGGTTTAATCTTTGCTTAAGACATCATGAGATAATAAACTTTATTAGAAGTATGACTTTCCTGTCATTTAATTAAAACAATTTTTTAATTGGGAAAAATTATGAACTATGAATAGGATTAAATAAGTCCAATTAATATTATATATTAAGGAATGAATTGTAGTACGTTTTGTTTAGGAAAGACCTGTTGAACTGGAAGAAACTTTGGCTAGTCTAAATAAAGGAAATTATTTGGAAAAGTCTCATTAAAAGTTATTTTCAGTCTGAGAGCTGTAATGGAACGCTTGGAAAGTTGTCCTCTCCTCTCTGACCAGGAAAATGATTTCATATTCAGAGCTGAAGAATGCTTCAAGGCTCTCCAAGAAACTATGGCTGTGGAATGAATCTGACATGCTGATTTTTCAAGTTTAGTTTAGTGCAGAAGTGGCCAGCTTTTAAAGTTGGGGGATGGAGAAAGAAGAGTTACATAGTATTAACTGTATGTTCCTACACTATTCAAAACCCCTTATTAACTTCTCGTTGTCTCTCTTTTGCGCATTAACTGATTATTTGACATCCACCATTTTCTGTTTTAAGTTACCAGTTAAGTGCTTGTGCCATTATCTTTCATAAACCGTATTACTGGAACTCAGCTAAACCCATTGATGTTACCACATTTCCCATGCTTCTCTTCTTTGGTTTCCTTGTACCCCCATCTGGAAAACTCCTCTGTCTTCTGCGTCTCACACCGACCTGGGTATCTATACACTGTCTGCCCTTTAAAACTCCATTCAAAAACCACTTTTTCCAGGGAAGTTCCTTTGATCATCTCTGTTGGAAGAAGCCGTACCTTTCTTTGAACTTCCAGAGGATCACATATGGGTCTTATCGAATTCAACATTGTATTACAGCGATGTCTGTTGTGTTTCACAGATCAGATTTAATGCTTTGGAATTGAATTTGTTTCATTTTGTGCTTTTTTTTACACAATGTCTTGCATAATGTGTTCTGGTTGAAATGAAATAATAAAAGG
This sequence comes from Cryptoprocta ferox, assembly GCA_028646485.1. Taxonomy (NCBI): domain Eukaryota; kingdom Metazoa; phylum Chordata; class Mammalia; order Carnivora; family Eupleridae; genus Cryptoprocta; species Cryptoprocta ferox. The sequence goes on from CM053578.1 coordinate 32,559,611, forward strand.
ATCAAAACATTGTTTAAACTTGATATTTTTCATGTTAGTGCTTGAAAATAGAGACCTACTTGTGATAGCAAGATTTAAGGTGTTCAGAGACAGGGGCTTACTTAGCAAAATGTTTTTGCCCAGTGATAACTATGGGGACCCTTCTAAGTAGTAGTGAGGCTGGCATTCACTGCCTCTGGTGGTGGTTAGGCAAAATTAGAGTCCCAACTTGCCTTCTTGGTCGTCTATAATTTTCAGTAGCTAGAGTCCTAATAGTTTTCCCTCATTTTCTCTAAATTGTCCTTTTTCTTCATACATACTTTCTGTAGGTGGGAGAGTCTGGTAGCCTGTCTGAAGTTCAGGAATTTGTTTTTGTCTTTTTGGGGGAACATGGAATATGCATTTCTTTGGGGACTCCGGTACTCTCAATTTCTTGGGGGGGACTCTAGATCTATTTGTGTCGATGTTTTCAGTTGTATAAATGGTTGGCCATGTGAGAGCTGAGGTGTTAGGACTTACTTTAGTCTTTTCTGCTTAGGAGCCTTGATTCTGATCTTGGCTGAATCCCCCACCTGACAACCCCTCCCCCCAATGCTATTGCACATACATACATACGTGTGCTATATCTTGGCCTCCATTGTACTGTGTAACTCATCTCTGTATACAATATTTAAAATTTTTTTCTAATGTTTATTTATTCTTGAGAGAGCAAGGGAGACAGAGTGCGAGCAGGGGAAAGGGCAGAGAGAGAGGGAGACAAAGAATCCAAAGCAGGCTCCAGGCTCTGATCTGTCAGCACAGAGCCTGATGCGGTACTTGAACTCACAAACCATGAGATTGTGACCTGAGGCGAAGTTGGACACTTAAACGACTAAGCCACCCAAGCTCTCCTATATACGATATTAATAGGGTATTTTATTTTGGTCTTTTCTTCTCTCTGTGTATTCATGTTAGCATTATCCCTTTTAGAGGGTAAACCTCTTGAGGACTTGGATCATTCCTGTCAACAGAGCTGAAGAGCACTTAGCACCAAGCTAAATGCTGCAAATTAGCACACACTAACAGCAACGATAGTGGTTGTAGTTATGGCTCATTTAGAGACCACAGTTTGCTGACTCAGTCTTGGGAAAAGAAGCCCGACTATTTTCAGCTTCTAGGAATAAAAATCATTGACGTGTAGTGAGCTTATGTGCACAAAAGCAAAGTCCTTTAAATTTTCACTATCTAAAAATTTCTGCAGGAGCAGAATAATAAAATAATAATAATGGAGTAATGATGGTGACCTCTGATTCATCCCTAAGGGTGTTTAAGCAGTTTATGTAGCTCTGCTAATACACTACTGAAATAGAGCCAATGGCCCTGTGACAGTTCCAGACAGGGGGGACAAACTTGTCAGTGTATCCCCCCCCCCATGAACCATTCATTTCCGAGAGATTGCCTCGATTTTCAGATATTGCTGTAATTTCTTTCCTTTAACTTTAGAATATTAGGATGTAAGAGAAACTTGAATGAAATTCTGTTTGATTTTGGAGCTGCTTATCCAATTTATGGAGCAGAAATGCTTCTGACATGCTTGTCGTAAGTCCAGCTGACAACAAATTAACCTCAATTAATTTCTCATGTAATTATACACATGGATAGAGAGAATGCAAAGGATCAGAAATGTTTTGCTAGATGACTGGAGTGCCCAGTTCCAGACTCTTACGCAGAAAGGCTTTCAGTGACAAACTTCATTAGATTTAGCTGGGGAAAGGAGGGCATGGAGGAAGGTTCCAAAGAAACAGTTCAGCTGCTTAGAACCTAAGGCTGCCTGTTTGTGTCTAATGAGAAAGGCCATGTTGTTGCCTGGCTGATGAATTCCACTTACTGGGACTTCCCTAATTAACCCAGTGTGTATATTCCTGGCCCAGCCCCTTCACTGAGCCTTGAAGAATGACGTGGTTTTTCAGTTGGGGTTGCAGTAGACTTGAACCTTAGTCATTAAGTGGAATCCAATAAATGCTTTGTCTTTTCCTTATCTGCAGGGCAGGCCTCTGCGTAGGCAAGGTAACGTTGCTGGTGGCCAGCGAAGGGAGGCAGGAGGCTAGTGTAAGCCTTAGTAGATCAAAAATTAGTGAGAAACGTGTAATTATGGAAGTCACTAGGCAGTTTCAGAACCAGGAGAGATAACATACAGGCTTATCAGCAAATGTCCTTTAGCTGTGACATTAGTTTGGGCTAATTGATATCCAGCACAGAACCCACTGTGTGTGCTCTGTACAGAGTGTTGACCATCTCTTCATATGCTTTTCAACTTTAAAAACTTACCCTAATTTATGGGAGACATGACTTGTATAGGATTTTTAGAAGAAGTTTAACTTCTTGAACATCATTAAGGCTATGTGCCAAGTATTCTTTGTACTGGAACTCAGAAATAGAACATGTTTCTTTCTACCCTTTTAAAAGCTTTTATTCTGGCAAAAGCAAGATGAGCACAGTTACTGTGGTATAGTAGAACAAGGATCAGAGAGTCAGAAAGCTTGAGTTTGAATCTTTGATCTGATGTGTGTGTGTGTGTCTGATTTAAGGCAGATCATTTAATCTCTGAACTTCACTTCCCCCATTTATGAAATTGAGTTAATATCTACTTGCCAGAGAGGGAGGCTTGAGTAAGTTAAGAGGTTTAAAAAATATGGTAAACTGTCAAGTGTTACTGAAAGATAAGTAACAATCCTTTAGAAACAAAAAGCACTGCCTCAGATGGAAAGGTACGTGTCTTCTTGGGTTTGTATTAACGAAGTTGTTTTAGCAGGGAGAAGAAATTTTGAGATTGTTACTAGAGAAATTTAATTTTGAAGTCTCCATTAAAATACTTGAAGTTGACACAGCAGCTTAATGAGGATTCTGTGATTCTTGGATGTGAGGGTGACCTGGCTGTGACATCAGTCACCCCATTGATCCCTCATTACTCCTTGGGTGTCCCTCCCTAAGTTCCGATCTTGGTCTAAGAGGAGGACCTTCTGTGATAGAGGAGTACCTTCCTTGGGTCAAAAGTGTATGAGTAGCTACATTCTCTTGCTACAGCCTCCAAACCAGCTCTCAAAGTCCGTTTGGAGAAGAACGTAGCGTAGTCAACCTTGCAAGACTACAGACACATGCAAATGAGGCAATCTGTCTTTCCTTGAGGGAAAAACATTCCCTGATCCTAAGATTTGTTCCGTCCCAGTGCAGTCTGTGGCCTAGTGTCCTGAATGTTAAGAGAGAACTGTGCACTCTTTGCTTTGAATGCTTCTAGGGAATGATTAAAAACCCCAGAGCAATTGTTATTTCCCATCCAGAAACTTTTCATGAAGAGAGTTTGATCACACAAAGAGATAAATGGCAGGAAGTCAGGTGGTGGGGATGCTATATGATTAGATATTTTGAAGGAAATTTGTATTTTTTTAATTATATTTTTTTCTTTTAGAGAGCATGAGCGGGAGAGAGGGGCAGTGGGAGAAAGAGACTCTTAAGCAGGCTCCATGCTCAGTGCAGAGCCCAATGTGGGGCTCAATCCCACGACCCTGGGACCATGACCTGAGCCGAAGTGAAGAGTGAGACGCTCAAAGACTGAGCCACCCGGGCACCCCTGGAATTTGTATTTTAAAAGCTCTTCCAAATGACATCAGTTCATATTGACAAATCACCACAGTTAAAGAATACTTTTTATCCCCATGAATAATATTTCTGTATAATGGGACTCAAGTCATTAAGCTACTCATGGCAGTGATGTTGGGCAAGAATGTAACTAGTTATTGAAAATAGCTCATGGGATACAGTAGACCTGGAGGTGAGGATAATGGAAAATTGCTGGTGAAGGTGTTTCTGGGTTTCAGTGCAAAATCCAAAATTCTAATATTTAGAGGAAAAAAACTTAATTTAAATAAATACGATGCCAGTAGTCCTTCCAATGTCCTTCAAAATAAATGTGTTTTGGCAAGGTGCTGACATCCTCCAGTGTATTTTCCCAATTTTTTTCTTTTTTCTTTTTTCTTTTTTTTTTTTTTTTTTTTTGCACAAACAGCCATATTGAAGACACAGAAAAAAGGTTTGGTGAGCTGGATGCTGGATTTGCAAATCAAATAGTAGCTCCTTTTGAGATTAGGCTAACAACCCCAGGTTTTAGGAAAATGACTGGGGCTTTATTTTCTTTCTCCATACCAGTTTTACTTAAATCCCTGGATGTAGGCTGCGTTTTCTTAGTAGTGGGTATAATGTAGACCTACTGTGTTGTGACGCATCAGGCTTCTTTATGTTCTGTTGTGTGTGTTTGTTTGTTTTTTGGAAATATATTAGTAAATTCAAACAAATGAAAACTGTGTAACAACAGTAAATTTTTGTAAGCATGTTGGAAAAAGTACTATTAATTATAGACTTCGTCCATAATATCAGGGGAATAATTAAAAGAAAATGCTTATAGGACCAATAAACGTGTATTTGAGAAAGCCCCTCTGAATCATGACAGTCTTGAGCAGAAAATGGAGAAAGGTGCATTTGACTGTCAAAAATGGGATTCATTAATTGAGTGGATGACGATATATGTGCTAGTCAACCAGATTGTGTTATTTTAAAGGAATAAATACAGCTCTCTGTTGTGAAGATGTTGTGTAAAAGAACAATCTTTAGACCTCTTTCAACAAATGTCCATAGATTTAAATGTAGGTCCTCAAATAAATACTATATTAGCAAGAAAAAAATTCATTGAGTTTCCTGTGTTAGGGGCCTTATATTTAGAGGTAGGAAGTGTTTGCTATAGCAGAACAAAACACAGTTGGAGTTGTTACTGGCCATAGGAATTTTAAATTTGGATAATTGGATTGTTATATTAAAAAGTGTAAGTTTTCCTGATATCCTGATAAATCTCTGGCATTATCTATTGTCATACATAAGGTTGGATATAATAATTGGTTTCTAGATGGCTTATCAGTTTATATTTTGGAGTATTTTGTGACTATTTTAGTCTTCAGCTGGACTGTTGCTAAAGCCCTGTGGCTGTTGGATCCTATCTGACCCCTGGTGAAGTGATGGTGATTAAAGAAAAAGGAATTAATACATAGACCATTTGATGGCCCTAGAGATGTAAAATACTTATGAATTGTTATTTGGAAGTTGCTTGCAGATTAGAAAATTTGAGGGAATGATTATAAACATTATGCTGATCTTTCTTATTAACAGCTTTTGTTGAGATTCAGTTTATCTACCATAAAATTTCTCCTGGTCACTTTTTTAAATGTTTGTTTATTTTGAGAAAGAGAGAGAATCCCAAGCAGACTTCGTGCTATCAGCATGGAGCCTGAGGTGGGGCTCGATCTCATGAACCATCACATGATGACGTGAGCTGAAATCAAGTCAGAAACTTAACTGACTGAACTACCAAGGTGCCCCCTGATCATTTTTAAATAAAGGGGAAATATGGACAGATGTCTCACTATTAACTCCCTTCCCTCTATTTTAAAGTATTTTAAACAACAATAAAGCATATGTTTTCACTAATGAGATGATCTTTTTGTTAATAATGAGATGATCTTTAGAAAGACTTTTCTATATCTGTAAGCAAGAAGACTTGAGTGGACCAGGAAGGATGTTGTGGTTCCCTGTGTTGGAAATATACATGCTTGAACACGCTGGCCACTTGTCAGTGTTGTGAAATACTAAAAATACTCCATTGTGGGATAAGCAATAATCAGGTTAAACAGAATTACTAGAAAAATGTCTTTTCAGGTTGTAGGTAGAAGAGACCCTGATAAGAATTCTTTTGATTTCATGATGAATTTTCGTTTTTCCTTTCAGAGCTGATTCATTTAAACCTTTTTTGTGTGTGTATGGTAGCAGAGGTCCAGAAAAAGTTGGAAAACCTAAGAACAACCTAATAAGTAGGATAAAGTCAGCACCTGTATAACTACTACTTGGGTCCAGAGAACCTTGTGGCCTCTTCAGGTCACTTGGAATTTCCCTCCCCCCATCTGGGTCATCTGTCATTTTTATGCTAATCATCTCTTCCCCCAGCCCCTAGATGTATAGGTATGTATCAATAAACAAAATCACCTATGTATATGTCCCTATTAAAGTTTAATTTTGCCTGTTTTGTACATGCATAGAAATGAAGTCACATTCTTTTTGGCTCAACATCAGGTTTATAAGACCCATCCATATAGAAGCATATGGAACAGTTAATTCTCATTGGAGCATAGTAATCATTATAGCAACATAATCTCAAAGTGTAGCGCTTCCATCCATAGCATCGGTATAAAATTGGTTTAGTAATGCAGATTCTCAGGCCCCGTCCCAGATCTACATTCAAATACCACCTTGGAATATATATTGTGACTGTGCTTTTGCTACAAATATTTCCAGGTCTTCCTATTTGGAACTGCCTCAGGAACCCGTTAATGATCCCATTTGTGCATACGTACTCCTACAAAGATAAACTCACTCAAGGCTCTTAGCTATTGACTCATTACTCACTTGTGAAACAAATTAGTTTTACCAAGTTTGAGTCAGGTTTTTGATGTTTTTGAAAAACAATGTTCAAAAGAAGTATTTGCCAACATTAGTCCAAAGAATACGCAGTAGACAGAAGACCTTCACAAAGAGGACATGATTACACATTGCGTGGAGCATCATTCTAGAATGAGCGTAGTGTAGCCCTACAGATGTAGTGGTACAGACTCCACAATAGGGCGGACCGTGGGCTCAAATCCACTGACTAGCTGACACTGACTAGCTAACACTGACTAGCTATGTTGACTGAATTTCTCTAAGCTTCAGTTTTCTTTTTTGCGGAGGGAGGATAATAACATTTACTCTAAAGATTCAAAACCATCAATATGTAAAGATGATCTGCAGGGTCACACTCTTAACCGTGGACGCATGTCAGCTGTGGATCCGTGGTATTAATCTGAGTGTGAAGGGTGGTCACATCTTCATAGCTCTCACGCTTTTTACTTTTGTGCTTCCTGCAGGAACGATTCCAGGTGAAGAATCCTCCCCATACATACATTCAAAAGCTCAAAGGCTACCTGGATCCAGCTGTAACTAGGAAGGTAAGACCAATTTGTTTGCACTCTTTGTGGTCCCTTGCTCATTGGTGAGCGGGCATCTCTTGCACTGGAGGGGACTTTCCTTCCTCTGCATTATCGTCTCTGCTTGAGCCTCCAGCAAGACAACTTTGGGAGACAGGCACCGTGAGGAAACAAAGAAGAAAGCCATCCTTCTCATGTAAGGGTGTGGTAAAAAGTGCTTTCCCGAGATGGGAGTCACGTACCTCAGTATGGTTATTGAGCCACTGCCATTTCCAATCGCACAAGGCGGTGAGTCCAGTCCAGAGGTGCTCAGGCCCCTACAAAAGCAGGCTTAGAAAAGGGAATACTTGTCTTTCATGCTTTGGTGCATTTCCAGAGGCCTTGAAAACTCACTGCAGTTTTGTCATCCCAGCTGTGTGCTCACATCCTGTGTTGATGCTGTTAGCAGCTTCCCCCGGCCTAACCCTGCCCCTGGCCCCAAGAAGGTAAGGAGAGAATAGCTGATTCCATTCTCAACTGACTCTCTCCTTTTACAAACAAGCTATGCTTTGTGCAGCCACACAATTGGTTTAAACCGATGCCTTGTGGTAAAGCCTGTAGCCTGGCACAGCCCCGAGGGCTTGGATCGGCCCTGGGGTGTCTCGGGGCAGAGCTGTCCTCGCTCAAGATGGGTACAGGCACTTTTCACCAGATAGCACTGGTTTTTCGGTTGACCTTCCCCAACTCCTGCTTTCAAGGCTGCAGCAAAAATAACTTGAGCTGAATTCCTTCTGTTGTTTCACTGTGTGACTGGAGAGAAGAAAGGCACACTTTTCCTAGCTGCCTGCTGTTTTGAGGGCTCTTACAATACTTTTCAAATCTTTTTTATTTTCTGTTTCTCCTCTAAACCTCTACACTGCCCCCCATCTAAAAAAAATCAAGCAAATGAGAACAGCTTTTACTTCTTTTTGGAAGTTGCCTGACCTTTTGTCCTGTGGTTAACATGAGACAGGCAGAAGAAACACAATCTAGGGGTGATGATGACCATGGACTGTAGACCTTTGCTGTAAGCTAGACGCCATATATGACTTGACTGTGATGCAGACTCCTCTTCTAACAATGTACTTGTCCAAGTATCATAATGTCCCCTGCTCTCAAATATGGCTCACACGTGGTTCTTTTCTTAAAAGAACCTCTGTCAGGCCCCCTAAATGAGTCTGTCCCCTCTTTCTTCTCTCCTTCCCCAAGGATGTAGCAGCCTTCAATTTCATCAGATTATAGAGAGTTACATGAAGGTACTGCCCCTCTCCCCCAACACAACCCAAAAAAAACCCAAGACATTTTTTTGGCTGTTTCTTCTTATAGTGGCAGCAAGATTGTATTTTATTTTATTTTTTTAAATTTTTAATTATTTTTTAGAGAGGGAGCATGTGTGCGCATGCTGGTGGCAGAGGGGCAGAGAGAGAGGGAAGGGAGAAAGTCTCAAGCAGGCTCCACACCTCAGGCAGAGCCCAACACAGGGCTTGATCTCACGACCCTAGGATCATGACTTGAGTCGAAACCAAGAGTCAGATGCTCAACTGACTGAGCCACTGAGGCACCCCAACAAGATTCTGTTTTAGAAATATTTTCAGAAATTCCCCAACTTGTAAACCCTCAGGCCGGGTGGCTCCGACCCCAGCATTAGGAACACTCCTTTGTTGCTGAGTGAGGCAGAAACGCTGGTGTTTGTGCATAGACTGCATGCTCCTCTGACAGCAAGTTCCATCCCCAGTTACCTCAACATTTCTCAGATTCTTAGGAAAAAGGAGAGAATACAAAAACTCCTCGAGAATGCTTCTCCAAGTCCATCCCCAAGTTCTGTAAGGAGGAGATGCTTGGAGAGAAGGGGTGGCTTTCTCCTGGCAAAGTCCCAGTCCTCTTCTGGACCCATTATTCCTCCTGATTTAAGCAAAGAATGTAAAACAAATAAGCTGCTTAGAAAGTGCTTTGCCTCCAATGCAAATAACTTCATAAAGGACAACGTCGAGGATATCTGTGTAGGCTGACCTTCACTCCTGAAATCTTGGCCCCAGACCATGTGTGTTCACCTGAGTGGCCTGCTTCGGTCTGCACCTTGTCTTTCAAGATCAGTCATTCAGCTGAGAAAAAGATAAAATGGATGTTGGATCAACCACCCCTGCTTTAGTAAGATTTCTGTCAGGAGCTGGCAGTAGGAAATGATCTTTTCCGCTCAACATAATTGTCATGCTTAGAGCCTAGAAAGAGGTAATTTTGCTTGGAATAAGGCATGGCTTGCAGTTAGAACAGGTTTAAGATTCTCAGCTGTGCTAACCGTGAGGAAAAGGGAAGGTTTCAAATGAGGACTTTCAATTTTAGCCAACAGTTTAGGCTGAGTCATCTTCCCTCACCTGTGTCTGGAGAGCTTGAACACTTTAAGTCACTCATCTTTTGTTCGCACTAAATAGAATATACTTAATTTGCTGTCTTCTAAAAAATTTTCTTAAGCATATTCTGTTTAGATTTTCTGCTAAATAGTTTTAAACGAAACCCTGGAGGGCAGGGAAGGACCTAATTCTATATCTCTGTGACCAGGACTTTCCAAACCAGCCTCTTCACTGAGTACCAGGCGGTGCTGGTGTGTGATTGGGGGAGGTGCGCTCATACCTTGCACAGAAAAAGGCTACAGACCATGAAGAAAGAAGTGTGGTTCTGTGCAGGCTGTGCAGTTGTGAAATGAGACCTATTGTGTGGATTTCCAGGGCTCCTCTGGGTGCTCATTCCTGGGCCTGCCTATAGTGGAGAGGGCCAGGGGAATGTTCCCCACGGCTCACCGATGGTTCCTGGCTCCTTGTTTTGGCTCCCCACAGCATGTGTTTTGAAGCAGTATGAATGCATTGTCGCAGCACAGAGCGCTAGCAATCATTGTGTGTGTGTGTTAGAGAGGTGGGTGGCAAGGCTTCTCCATGGTCCCAAGTCCCGCTGACAGTTAAACAGTTCTCGAGCGAAGGTAATATAGGGACAAAGTCAGTTTGGTTTTCTCTGTTACCATGCATTTGCAAAAGTGTAGTTGCTACCATAGTAAATGCCTGAGACATGTTATCTGCTACTGTGGTCATTCCTGGGATCTCATAGTGTTTTGGTTGAGTTTCTCTGTTTTGATATATGCCTCTTAGTCCTTCAGCGGATCCTCTGTTATACCTTATTGTGTCCTCACTGCTACACTGGGTGCCCTTGTGGCTGATGATGAGCTTTCCCTGAGCACCAGCGAAGGTCACGGGGAACGAGTCAGAACTGTGCGTAAAGCATAGCCGGAAACGTTGAGTTGCTTTCTAAAGGCCACATATGCAGATAGTCCAAGGCCTGTGAACCTGACACTCTGACATGGGGACGGCTCTCCAGAGCAGTCAGCGTGCCTGGGAATGGGTTCCTGTGCTGTGTGGCCATGGGCTCTGCCTTGTCAGCGGTCCTCGTCGCTGGAAAGCTGTCCAGGAGACACTGGGCTTGGTTGTCCCTCCAAATGATACAAGACTCTTCTGTCATTTCTTAAGACTTTCTCGACAAATGGGGGGAGTGGCTCTTTTTTCATTGCTTTGGGGATGCTTTAATTTCATCTAACTATACCTGGATTCTAAAAACCAAGAAGGTCTTTGGAGTTATTCAAGAATGGCAGTAGGGGGAAGCCGTCAGACTGTTTGCTTCCTTGGGGCCCCAGTGAGAAGCAGTTGGGGGAGACAAGAAGAAGGTAACAGGAGCCCACCTATGCTGAGCAGGGTTCCAGTGTTTCCTGGGACGCCAGCGTTCCTCCATTCCTGTCCTTGGATGCCTTCATCTTTGGAGCTGCATGAGCCTATTTCTGCCTCTAGTTGTGGCAGCAGAGGAGAAGGGTCCCTCATATCCTGAGCTAGAATTTTCACAGCCGTTTCCTTGAAAATCGTGTAACATGCAGGTGGTTTGGGTTTGTCGCGCAGAGACTATAGAACTCTTCTTAAAAGGCATGGTACATCAAATGTCCTACTTCCAGAGTGGCCTAAGACTTCAGTTACCATAAATAAATGTTTCTGTAAGAACTTGTGTTCCTGACAGCTGATGTGCATTGCAACTCAGTGCCACATGGGGATTATGTAGAGTTAAGAGATAAACAAGCATACATTTACTAGCAGAGGGTGATTCATTGGAGAAACAAAGACCTAAGGGGGTTCTAGAAGGATTGGTAGGATTTTGATTGGGTCAGGGAATGAGGAAGGACATTCTAATAGGAGGGGCCTTCCAAATGGGAGCTCATGGGTCGAGGTAACTCTGAATGCTGATTTTTGGGAAATGTTACGCTCTGCAGAAAATAACTAACATAGCAGTCCTTAGATGGCTGCCTTAGACCACCTTGCAAGGGTGGCTTTTAGTTGGCACCTGGGAACTTGCATTTCAGGAGAGTTCATAACTTGCCCTGATAGGAATGATTCATTCTGCCTACTGTTCATGCCAATAATACAGTTGATGCTGAATGTCTTCTTTTTCTTTGTGGGAGTCTGGACTTTGGGTATGTGCTAGGCAGCGAATGCCTAAGTGACCAGCCCTCAGTAAAAACCCTGAGTCTCTAATGAGCTTTCCTGGTGGACGGCATTTCACAAATACTATCATTTATGACTCCTCTGGGAGAAGACTGTTAGAAACTTGTATCTGTTTTCTTCTGGACTTCACCCCATGCACATTTCCCTTTGCTTAGTGTGCCTTGTATCCTTGTGCTGTAATTGCTGAATCCTAGGAGGGAGTCTTAGCAAATCATTGAAACTTGGCGGGGGGGGGGCCTCTTAGGAACCCCCAACCTAATTTTCATGATGAGAACAATTTGTGTGCTTTGCAACAAGAAATGTGACTGAAGCCCACTTTTGGGGATGCTTTAATTTCATCTATCTTACTATACCTGGATTCTAAAAACCAAGAAGGTCTTTGGAGTTCTTTAAGAATGGCAGTAGGGGGAAGCTGTCAGACTGTTTGCTTCCTTGGGGCCCCAGTGAGAAGCAGTTGGGGGAGAGAAGAAGAAGGTAACAGGAGCCCACCTATGCTGAGCAGGGTTCCACCCCTTTAAAAGCAGAAGTGTTTTCATATTTGTGTTTTCATATTGTGTTAAACAAGCGGCAGTTATAGCAGTTGATAAAATCGGTTTTGTGAGATGATGTGTTCTTGAATTACAGAAATTCAGACGGCGTGTTCAAGAATCCACACAAGTGCTAAGAGAACTGGAAATTTCTTTAAGAACCAACCATATTGGGTAAGTGAGCCCATTTAACATTTTTGCTTTAAGGCTTTTGGATGCTTCACCAAATGGCCGAATCCTATCCAAAGAATTCAGCTTCCTTGCCCATCATTACAAAGTAAGACGCTGAGGTTTAGATGGGTGGGATGTTTGTTAATACTTGAATTGCTATCAGTAGAAGCAGGACAGGCAGTCATTGATTTGGGATATTTATAACAATCCTAAAGTTCTTTGCTCAGATGCAGTGATAGTGCTTGGTGTCTCGTATGCATAACAATTCCTGGCAAATCAGTAACGCAGCAAGTAATGTATCCGGGGATCCTGGGGGATGGGCTCTCTCAGTGGTCACTGGAAGTCTCACACCTGGTTAGCTGAAGGTGCTTCCTTGTCCTTTCCTCAGCTCCAGAAGGGATGAGAAGCTGGAATGAGGTCACCTGACACCCCTCATTGCACTTAGGTATGCTGAGTGTCTCCTTCCTGCATCCCCAAACTTCAGGACCAGGAGTGTAAATCCACTCCGGAAAATAAAGTTGAGAGAAACTCCCTGCTAAGCATTTCTGAGAGTTTTGCATGTGGCTTGCCTCTAGGAAGTACAACTTCATTACATTCTCCCTTACTCCTAGAATGGCATGATTGTACAGTACCTTAGAATAAGATGTTTCATCTCCAAGGCAGAATGATATCAGGTATCCTATTTGACAGCTTTAGTTCTTCCTAGTGTACCTGTTGAACATCCAGCAAGTTATGTAGCCCCCACTGCGTTTTGATTCTTTGAATTTTACAATGAGAAGACTGTAGACTTCAGATCTTTCAGAACTTTCTCCTGTGACATTCTTTGCAGGTCTATTGGAAATGAAGTTTTGCACATATGTTACATTATGGCTTTGCAGATTATTACTTAAAATAAATACACTCCAGCAATAATAGTTCTACTTCAGACTGTGCTTAGTATAAGCCATTCAAATGGTTAATTTCCACAGTGATTTCAGAATAAGCTTTTTTAAATTGCAGATATGCAATGTTAATTTATAGGTGATAGAGCTTGGGTGAGAATGTTTATTTCCTAAAGGATAACTGCACATTTGTCACGTAGAGAATGAAGTATTTAGAAAATGAACTGATTTCTAAAGTTGATAATCACTTTGTCCAAGAAAATGGGCTGTCAAGCAGTGGATCATAGAATCATGGTATGAGAACTGAAAGAGAACTTAAGGATTACCTAGTTCTTCATTTTACAGACGAAAAACATTCAGGACCCGAGAAGGTGAGTAACTCCTATAAAGTCTATGGCTGTACAGCCAGGTGCTGTGGTTCAAAATGCTATGTTCTTTTGCTTATATAGTCTAATCTGACAGCTCTTTCCCTGAAAGGAAGTAAGGTAATCAGGGCCCTGGGATCAAAGCATTGAGGCTTGTCTATTGGGGGTGAAAGTGGTGGTGATTTAATACACTTGGGCATCGAAGCTTAGGAAATTGAGATACTTTCCAATATTTGCGGATCAGGAACCAGATTCCATTTGGTGAGGGCCAACACTGTACTGTTGGCACTTCTTGACTGACAGTGGTAGAGTGAACTGCAGCCAGGGTTTCCACAAATTGTCAAAGAGCCTTTCTTCAAGCATTGCTGAAATAATGTGAAATTGACCATCAAATACCAGAGCAAGACAATCCTTTCTGATACAAAGTTGGCTGAATAGAAGAGCCCTTGCTGGGCTGGAGCCAGTGCAAATCTGCAAGCAATCCGAGTAGTTTGCTATTTAGGATACTATAGGCACGTTGAAAGATTCTTACATTTCTTTCATCTTTAGCATCTGAAATTTCCCTTTGTCTGTCACCAGTTGTGTGAGACTTTCTAAAAGTTTTGGCTTGAGCAGCAGAAAAATCGATGGGGGTGCATTATCTAGTTGTATGCCACCATTTATTGGCTTCGCTTTATGTGGAATGAAGCCACACCCCAGGGCTTTGACCTGTCTTGACTGTCCTGAAAACCCAAACTTGAACTGGACTCTTCATTATGGAAACTAACTGGCTTGACCTCATTTGATTGGGAAATCTTCTGGAGAATTACTCAGTAATGTGAAAATCACCAATTATTACAGCAAGGAATTCTTGGAATGCAATGTGCCATATAAGGGACTCATAGATTTTATTGCACTTTATCGAGGTACCATAATAGAAGGATGATTGGGTGTTCATTGTCTTAGGGAAGGAGCGATCTGGGTTCAGATTTTTGCCATGCCCTTGGTTAGTTATTAAATAAGTTACATAAGCTCTTTGTACTTTGTGACCTAAGTTAACTTGTTATCTATAAAATGAGGATAATATTTACCAATATGAATGTTGTAAGGTTAAATGAATAACTTATAAAAGACCTAATATAGGGTCTAATACATAATAATTAGTCAAAATATGATAGGTATTATTGTTAGGCTTATTGAAAATAATGTTTAATAATAATTCAATAATATTATATATCTCTAAAGAATTCCATACAGAGATTGTTACTTTCTCTGTCTAAAGTGACCCTGACACCTAGGAGATTGATTCCCAGAAATTAAAAGGAAGAATTATATTTGAAATTTACTTGTCTTGTAAAGGTTATTCCTAGCATATGCTTGTGTTTTAAGCTTAGTCTGGGACTTTGCTGTGATAACATTTCAAGGCACAGCTTTGTCCAGCAAAGGGTTTGTTCGGAGTTGTGATATAAGCCTAAAACTGTATAAATGGAAGCAATCTTCTGAGAAAGAAAATTAATTTTCTTTGAGCCAAATTGAAGTAAGAATTGGACTAGAAATAATCTTATTCACTGACTCTTAGGAACTATAATAATAGAGAAGAATTGGATTAAGACTTATATAAGCCCTTGAAATGACTCGAAATACCCTTGAAAGGAGCCAAGTACTGTGAGAACACATTGGCTATGCAGTGTCAGTAGGCAGATATCTGTTGTGATATTTTGGAGGTCAGAGTGATAAGATTCAAGTGGTGGTGGTGGTGGTGAGCTGGGTAGGTTTTTGGGCTTTATTCCTGGCATTGAGGTATAGGTTCTCTCTCTTTGTAGGTACTTTATTGTGACAAAACTCTCCATTATGAGAGAAAATGACTTTTCATCCTGAGTGCAAGAACATAGATGTTGTGAAAGATGCTCATTTCACTTTATCTCATTGGAGCTGAGAGAATGGGCATGCGGTCATGGCAGGAATGCATCAGTTGGCAGGGAGAAGGTTTGTGGAAAGGGGAAGGAGCCCAGGGAACTGCTCAGTGAGGGTCTTTTCTCCTGCAATTCCCAGCATCTTGGTGAACAGGGTCTGGTTGGGCCAGGCCAACAAAAAGAGAGAGAAGAATAACTAAGGCTGGTTTTAACAGGTGTACAGCTGATTTGGGGGGTGTGTGTATATCAAGCTACCCTAGGATTAATTCGTTGATCCTTAGAAATCCTCAAGATTATGATCTTGTAATTTATTAAATATGTTAATTGTGTTATTTATTTCCTACAAAAATCTTTTCATTATTGGCCTCTACCTCGAGCCTCTGTTTATAGATGAGGAAAGTGAGAGTCCGTTATTAATTATCTTGCTTCAGTCCACACAACTGAGAGGCATTGAGATTAGAACCTTGATATGTCCAAATACAGAGCCCGTTACCTAAACCAGCAGTTTTTAAATTTTCTTGATTTCAGGATTCCTTTATTCTCAAATTATTATGAACCTTAATAAGCTCTTGTTTATGTGGGTTTTATCTCTTAATGTTTACCATATTGGAAATGTAAACTGATAAATTTGCACTTTGCTTATTAATAAAATTTTATATTTATCTTAAAGTAAATATTTAATAAATATAAACATGTAAATACAAAATAATAAACATAGCACAGATGAGGTATTTTATGAAAAATAGCTATTTTCCAAAGCAAGAAGAAAAAAAATAGGGACAAGAGTGGCATTGATTTACATTTTTATAAATTTCTTTAACGTCTGGTTAATACAAGGCAGCTGGATTCCGACTTCTTTGTCTGCATTTGATTTGTGGTAATGTGTATGTATGTGAAGATGTATGTGAAGAAAAACTGGCCTTGCACACACATACGCGCTTGAAAAAAGGAGTTTTTAAATAACCTTCAGATAATTGTGGATATTCTTTGATAGTACACCATCCTTTAAGGAGTGGTAATTTCTTAGTTACTTGCAATGTAGAATCTGAAAGAATATCAGTGAGCTTTTGTACTTTGTTTAAAATTCACTGTGCTTTTTTTTAATGTTTATTTTTGAAAGAGATAGTGCGAGTGGGGGAGGGGCGGCGAGCGAGGGAGAAGGATCTAAAGTGGGCTTTGTACTGACAGCAGTGAGCCTGATATGGGTCTTGAACTCAGGAACTGTGAGATCATGACCTGAGCTGAAGTTGGACGCTCAGCTGATTGGCCACCCAGGTGACCCCACTGTGCTGTATTGAATATTGAATGGGTCATTCTACCCAGGCATAATTTGGGTAACACCATGAATAGGTTATTTGGAAAATATGGTCTCACTGAGGTTTTTCGGATCTTTCAAAAATGGAGACGTTTTGTTCTGCAATATAAAAACAGTCACATTAATAATAATGAGTGTCATCTGAATATACTTTCAGTATCGGGGAGTTGTCAAGTTCATGGCGGGGAATACAAGTGTTCCAGAAATTTTAGTTTTTTTTTTGTTTGAAACCGCAAATTTTATGATGGACAGCAAACACTGTCAGTTGTTTTCCTCGAAATGATACGCTCATTTCATTCACTTTTGAGAAAATGTCTGCCGAATACCCAAGACAGAATAAGTGCAGTTGTTAGTCATTTTACATTTCAGGGTAAAAAAAAACAAAAAACAAAAAAACCCAGCAACTTGTTCAGTTTGTGACTCACAAAACTTCACAGGTGCTTTTCCTGGAGACAGTCATGGTATTTGGAGGGACAGTAGGGGAGACAGCTTTATGTGGGTTTTCCATTTTGCTAGATAGAAAATTAAAAAGATACATGGGGCACCTGAGTGGCTCAGTCAGGTAAGCATTTGACTTTGGCTCAGGTCATGATCTCATGGTTCATGGGTTCGAGTCCCGTGTCAGGCCGTGCTTACAGTTCGGAGCTTGGAGCCTGCTTCAAATTCTCTCTCCCCCTCTCCACCACCCCCTTCTCTGCCCCTCCCCCGCTAGCTCTCTGTCTTCCAAAGATAAACTTAAGAAAAGAAAATGAAAAAGATATGAACTCAAGGGACAA
The DNA here is from genome assembly GCA_028646485.1 of Cryptoprocta ferox. Taxonomy (NCBI): domain Eukaryota; kingdom Metazoa; phylum Chordata; class Mammalia; order Carnivora; family Eupleridae; genus Cryptoprocta; species Cryptoprocta ferox. The sequence continues at coordinate 32,577,104 of CM053578.1, forward strand.
GCTTTAATAAAATCAGTATTTTTTTTATTGCTTCCTTAAGGACAGTTTATTGTTTTAATGTTTATTTATTTTTGAGAGAGAGACAGAGCACAAGTGGGGAAGAGGGGGAGAGGGAGAGAGAGAGAGAGCAAGATACATAATTGAAAGCTCCAGGATCTGAGCTGTCAGCACAGAACCTGATGTGGGGCCCGAACTCACAAGCCATGAACGAGATCATGGCCTGAGCTGAAGTTGGTCGCTTAACCAACTGGGCCACCCAGGCGCCCCACCTTAAGGACAGTTTAAAGTGAAGCTGACTTTTTTCCTCTCCCAAGTGCTCTAGGTGAAGAACAAAATAAATAGGTATATTTTCTGCCAGCAGAAGTTTTCTACATTGTTTTTTTTTTTTTTGGTACCATCAGTGTGGGTATCAGCACTGTGGAAAGCAACTACTGTCTTAATGGAAAACACCTTTAACTTGCCAAACCCCTCAGAGGGTCTCAGGGACCCCTAGTGGTGTGTGGGCTTCACTAAGAACTGGTTTGTGGCACTGTCTTGAAGATAGATTTGGTAGCTGATGATTAATCTGAGTGATGCTTATCTTCTTTTCTCCTGCTGCTCATGATTTTTTCCCATGTTTTTTCAGCAACTGCGGTTTCCTCCATGTATTAGGAGCACCTCTGTAAGGAGACCGGCAAAGGGAATTCACCACTGTCCCTTATCTTGTAATCTTGGGTCTGCTTTGTTTGATCTTAGAAATTTGGAGCCAAAAAGGTCCCTTGAGACTTCATTTCTAGATCAGAACAATAAGTTTCTAAAGTTGGCCGGGCGGGGTGGTGGGGTGGGGAAAGCGGAGGCAGAGAGAAACCAGCAACTCTGAAACAGAGCTTTGACCTGTCTGATAAAACAGTAACTGTTGACGTCTGCACTTAGATTCCTTCCTTGAATAAGATTTTTTTTCAGAGCTATTTTTCCTTATCATGGTCTCTTCCAGCTTCTAAGCAGCTGATTTGGAATTTGCCTAATTCAAATTTACAACATACGGTAATTACACTGAATCTGTGGGGTACTCAGTAAGTGATGCATGCTGTCGGAGTCAGAAATAATTCTAGTTTATAGAACCTATAATCATCCAATTTGAAATGGTGTGCATATTGGCAATATATTAAAAAAACTGTATAATATGCACAGAAGTGAAAAATGGAAGGAACCCTAAATTTATGTCATTGCAGGATCACGATCGTACATGAATCTGCAAAATGGGGCTTGCATTTTTTTTATGCCTTTATGTTAAAGATACTGCTTTGAAATTTGCCCATTTTTCATCTTTACCCATTTTCTTGATCCATACTGTTTGCTCTCCCCAGAGGTTGACTCTCACCTTTGTTCTCTCTTCCACAGAATACCCCAAGTGTGGAGGGGACAGGAATTGATAAGAGAGGGGAAAAAGTGAAGACTATTGTGTTTTTTCCCTGTAAATGCATACCCTTTCTTCTGAAATGACTTTGCTAATCTGGTACCATTTGGCAAAGGGGATAAGGAGGTCATTCATGGTGGATTAAAAAAATTTTTTTTAATAGGTTTATTTTGAAAGAGAGGGAGGGAGGGAGCACATGCACACAAGCACGGGAGGGGCAGAGAGGAGAGACAGAATCCCAAGCAGACTCCACACCATCCGTGCAGAGCCTTATGTGGGGCTTGAACTCATGAATTGTGAGATCACGACCCAAGCCAAGATCAAGAGTCGGATGCTTAACCAACTGCACCCACATGTGCCCCCACTGTGGTAGATTTTTATCTTATTCTTTCCTAAATCACCTAGGGGTGTCTGGGCCAGATCAAAGACCCAGGGAAGATCGTGGGGTTTAGAAAAAGAGATTAACTTCATGAAATTAAACCTCTCAGAGGCAGGAATCGTTACACTCTAGCTGACTTGGTAGGAACCGTGCAGTTTGTTCCCGCCTTTCACTTTGAAAATTGTTATTAACGCACTTAGGCTCAAAGTCAGCAACTGGGATGGGGGAATCCCTAATAGCATTGGATTAAAGAAAGAGAAGCTAGCTAAATAAGTCTTTATCCCTGCATCAAAATATGTGCATATTAGTCCTTTGAGTCAAGAGAATGGTGGCTCTGGTTGTACTTGGCTATTTCCTTCCCTCCCTCCCTTTATTTTTATTTTATTTTAAATTTTTCTTATCTGTGAGTCATTTGCCTCCCATCTAGTTTGTGGCCAAACTCCCTGAGTTGGAAGTGCTGGTGGTTAAGACAGTGACAGGTCCACAGGGTGTCCTGGACCATCTCTACTCTTGAGAGGCTATGTCTGGAAAGTCAACCGGAAGGAACTACAGTAGTTGTTGTTCTTAGCTCCTAAACTGGAGTGTTTTTATGAGCCATTGATATAGAAAATTTAGAACTGAGATTGCTCTGACACATCTGGAGTATATGATGACTCTTTTTTTTTTCTTGAATGTTTATTTTTGAGAGAGAGAGACAGAGACAGAGAGAACGAGCAGGGGAAGGTGCAGAGACAGAGGGAGATACAGAATCCAAAGCAGGCTCCAGGCTCTGAGCTGTCAGCACGGGGCTCGAACCCACAAACGGTGAGATCATGACCTGAGCCTAAGTTGGATGCTCAACTGACTGAGCCACCCAGGTGCACCATATGGTGACTCTTCATTCTAAAATGAAGACCTCCATGCCCAGCCCCAGGATTCCTGCTGCATGCTTGCCATTGAAGGCCTGTTTGAGTCACCCAGCCAGAACCCACAGGCCAGGCCACTGGAGAGGCCTCAGAGAAGATAACAGGCTTGAATTTCTAGAGCCAGGTAGTCAGTGGATTTCCATAGTGAGTGCCAGCCTTTCTTTAGTGTCCTATCAGTTACAAAAAAGAAAATTTATTTACTATTTCTAGGCTTCTAATTATATGCACTGAAAAATGTGCAATGCCTCCTGAGATCTAGCTGTAAAGGGAGAATAATTAAAATAAATCAATTGAAAGTATCCAGAGGCAGAAGCCAGGAGACGCTGTATATGGTGGTTTTGAAGGGAAGCTTCACCCTGACTGGTGACCAGCTCTTACAGTTTTTGTCAGCTCTTAAGAGGCCCGACGGGTGGTGTTCTTTTACTTGCCTCTCTAGGTGTCTTTTTAATATTATTTGCTTACATGTGGCTGTGTTAGGTGCATACCTTTTGTGATAGCCTGGAGGCACTTGGGGGAAAATAGGAGATAAGCTGTCTGCTTTTCCTACCTTGCTGCCTCCTGGGACTGCCTACAGACCTGAGTTTGCATCATGGAGATGATAGGAATACAAGAAAGAATGAGCTTGAGGATAAAGGAAAAAGAGGCCCCAAACAAAACTTAAAAACCGGCATCCTGAGTCCATCAGATTTTTTTTTTCTTGATTTAAGATGAAGATTTTAAGGGATTTCTCATCCTTAACAGTACACATACGAATGTCATACTGTTGGTCTAACAGCTTGCACAGCTGGCTTCCAGAGTAGCAATCGTGTCCAGAACTGGTGGGCCTGATTTGTGCTTGGTGTTTTTGGAGGAAGGCAACCGGTTTTGGAATGCACGTGACTGATGTACCTCACGTCCCATTTCTGTGAGAGTAGCAGACTTTTTTTACTTACTTGTCAGAGTTTCAAACCTAGTGAAGGCTTATTAATCAGGAATCACACATTCTCTGAAGATGAATGCCCTGCGGGAAATCCGTGGTAGCCGGTGTTTATCCTCAGTGCCCTAAGGTTCTGTGTGACCTCTCTCCGCTTCATCTCCAGGTGTTATTTTTAAGTGCAGATAAAAATGAGTAAACACTGTCACTGAACTGCATTCAAACCCACCATTTACAGGCAAGGTGATACTATTTAAAATGAATTTAAAAAACCATGATATGTCCTGTCTTGGCTTTGATGATGGCATGCGGCGCCTGCAAGTTTTTAAAGAGGTTTTAACATTCATGGAAAAAATTAAGCAAATCATGGACCCTATTGAATTTCCAGAAGCCCCTAAATGTTGGTTTCTCATTGGCTAGTTCAGTGTTTTCTGTGGCTTAATGTGCCAAGAAGGACTTGAATGTGGATTTGGAATCCTGCCTGGATTTCAGTGCTTATGTCGTCACGTTCCCAGCCTGCCGCATTCCCTGTGCAGTGTTGGCTCCTTTAACAAGCAGGCTGTGGGTCAGTTGTGGTGGAAAAAGTACACTTAGCAAGTTCCTTTTTTAGAACACTTCCTACAGGTTACCTCAAGTCTCCTAAGCAATAAAATGCAAGGGAGGCACATGTATACCTTTTGCCCCCTTTTCTTGCACATTGAAATGCTGTGGGTTTTTTGGTTGCCATATTGAAAAGTTCTTACTTCTCGTGATGGAGTCTAGGCCTTCATTGTTTCCTTGCAGTGAAAGTTTCTGGTGGAACAGTAACTATGTTCACTGGGCTTTCTCATGGCAGAGCATGTGATGAACATCTGTAATAATTGTTTTTGTTTTTTAACAGATGGGTTAGAGAGTTTCTGAATGAAGAAAACAGAGGTCTTGATGTTCTAGTGGAGTATCTATCATTTGCGCAGTACGCAGTCACGTAAGTAAAACTTGGTTTATTGGCTTTTGAATTTCATGTGGTCATGGAAGATGCAAGAGAGTGGTAAAAGTATATCCCGCACTGAGGGAGAGAAACCCAGCAGCAGACGTGGTCAGGTTTAAGGAGTTTGTTTCTACTCAAGTAGCTAAAAGCAAATCACATGATTGTTATTAGAAAGGCTTTCAAGGCAGAAGTAAAACAGGGGAATAAAAATCACCCTTGGTGGAGTCCTTATTTTAAAAAGAAGTAACTTTCTTCAGTGCTCAAGTTACATACATCCATATGGTAGAATAAATACCCTACCAGATACTGAAAGAGGTATATCATATACTGTTGAGTGAATAAAGCAAGACACAGAAGAGGGACTTTCTTTTAATTAGAAACAAAACATAACATATATATGTTTATATATATGTGTGTATATATATGTGTGTTTGTGTTTATATGTGTGTTTATATATATGTATTTGTATATATGTGTGTGTTTGTAGTGCTTGTAAATGCAGAGAAAATGGTTGCAAATGGGGATACCAAATCTAGTGGAACTTGGGGAAGGAATAGACAAGAGGCTTTCCTTTTTTTTTTTTTTTTTTTTTAACTTAGTGTGTATTTGTGTTTTGACTTGGCCTTCATAAGGTGAGGGAGGGGAAAATGGGGGCAGAGCAGGAAAAAAAATCTATTTAACCTTGTTTTTTGTTAATTCACAAAATGTTCCCATTTGTGAGGCTTCTAGAAGGACTTACAGCAGGAAAGCATACATTTGGATGAGATAGTCTCTTCTCCATATTTCCTCCTTTAGTCAAAAAAAAAAAAAAGCCAACATTGCAGTATCCACAGATAGACTCTCACACAAAGATTGAGGAAGTAATATTTAATATTGTATGTTTAATTTGCCTGGAAGACATTTTGGCTTGGGTGGTGGTGTTTTCCCCCTCTCCATGCTGCATTTAAAAGCAGTTACTTGTTTTTTTATCTTACATCACTCCAAAGAAGTCCTAAGACCTAACCGCACATTATGTTACAACCCTCAGCACTTCCTTGAGAATTTGTGAGGAGAAAGCTGTAATTACTCCTACCTAGTGGATGCAGAAACTACAGTATTAACTGAAACTAGCTTGATCAATGTCAGGTTTGATAACTCTCATGTATCATGTGGAGTAGAGTAAGAGACACCAATAGACAAGTTCCTAGGTTTCTATGAAGTTGTCCTCTGAAGTATAACCCTACTTTTTATAGCATATTCCTCCAAAGGTTGTTTCTTATCTATGTCCATCATGTCAAAAACTGCTAACCTCTTTTTCACTTTATATTATGTGTCAAACACAATAATACTACCCTGCTGCATTGTTTAAAATCTGGAGGAATGGTTATGGAATTGAGGAAGAGCTAAGAAATTTCAGTTATAGTGGAAAAGGATGGCATACTGTGAATTAAATGTTTGCTGTAATTAACCCTTTACCTAATCACAGTAGAGCTTGTGAGCCAGTTTTCCCAAATGTACCCTCACCTGAGACCAACAGGAAAAGGAGGTGCTACCATGAGGGGATCCTAGTTGCGGCATAAGATCAATCCCAGCAAAAGAGCAGAACTCAGAGCTTTGGTTTCCTAATCTCATTTTTTGGCGTTGCCTTTACATTCTCTGCTTATTAGTTTTGGTTTTGTTTTGCCTTATTTCTGTTCTTTCTTGAAACTAATGGGCTAAAAAATTCCTTACTGTTCCTTGGCTTGTGACAGTTTCCTAGCAGGTAATGTGAACCAACAGGCTCACGGTCCATCCCTAAATAGGATGCTTTCCTAAGGTCTGTGTTTCCTTCTTCTGCTCCATAAGGTGGGGGAGGGGTGGGGGTGGGGGGTGGGTGAGCTGAGAGGAGCGTGAGGCTGTGGAGCAGCTGACTGATGACTTGGGAGCTGCAGAGTGACTTGAGGAGAGTGTCAATGACATGTGATCTTGGGGTGCCCCCTCGGCTTACCTTCTCCAGTATCGGTTGTAGGCTTCTAATTTTAGTACTTAAGGATTTGATTACTCAATCTCACCTCTTTTCTGTTCAGCTTTGCTTCCTGCATCCAAAGGTGTGACAAAATTTCCTGATCCATTCACTAACGATAATCAGTGGCTGTCACCTGGATTCATATTTAATAGGTGGAGAGCATCTCCGAGTTTGCAGATGGCAGTTCTAACAGAATAACTTTATTTTGGCGATCATACTTTTATAAAAAGCCAAACTTTTAAACAAAAAGTCCTACTTGTTATTTCCAATATGTATTGTTACTGTCTCTTGTGCAAGAGCCTGTCAAATCTTCCATGTGATATTAATTATAGCTGCCTTCTGCTTATTCTCTGATCAGGTGTTGCTGGGTGGAACTATGGGTAGAAACACTTGAAGTATTTTGTTGAGAAAGCAGAGCTACTGACTTTGGGAGGAGAAAATGCATAGAACACAAAGGCCTGGGTGTTTAAAAGTTTTGTTCCTCAAATTATGCAAAAATGAGCAACTTAACTCTCCCATTTATTCTAACATGGTTAACATGAGTAATAACCTCAAAAAATGTCGGAGAAACAACAGTCCTACTTTAAAGAGTACCACATTGGGAAGAGATTCCAAAATCAAAGCAAATCCATAACTTTGCGAGTAATGCATCACATATGGTTGGAAAAGTACACTTGCCAACACACTAGGAGAAAATGCTCAGTGAAAATTGATGGGTAGGAATAAATTAGTCTAAGCCTACATATTGACTTGTTAAAGCAAAATGAAGACAGCTGTAAGATCTTTCCTTCCCCTTCCCCCATAGCAGTGTTAGCAGTTGGTAAGTTAGTAAGCCTTGTAGTAAAATACAGATAACACATTACTATTTATTTCTGCGCTGTTGTCCAACTATTCTTTTGCCTTGCCCGGTATTCGTCATTTTGTGTTTATTTGTCATTTTGTATTTCGGAAGTGAACGAACACTGAGTCTGTGGAGATTGTTCTTAGGTTTCTTTTTCAGTTTGCAAAGACTACCCATTGTAAGGTGCAGATGTATATATACTAGGAAGGATTAGGTTATGCATATCCCTGTATTTGTATGACTGTGAACTTTTAAGGCTTCAGTGGCATTTCTCTTCTGTTACAGTTTTGATTTTGAAAGTGTGGAAAGCACTGTGGAGAGCTCGGTGGACAAATCAAAGCCCTGGAGTAGGTCCATCGAGGATCTGCACAGAGGAAGCAACCTGCCCTCCCCGGTGGGCAACAGTGTATCCCGCTCAGGAAGACATTCTGCACTGCGGTGAGTTCCTTTAATCAGGAGGGAGGCAAGGTGATAGGATACACCTGCTTCTGGTGATGATCCTGGGCTACAGATTGTTGTAACTTCCCGTGCAGCACTTGGATTTCTAGTGATGCAAATGAAAGTTTCTTCAAGAGTTTATGGGACCATTACTGGGGCAATACTCTGTTAACTTTAAATGGATTTCTGGAAACACCACACCTGCACTCAGCACACAAAGAAAGTGCTGCTGCCAAATGATGGGACGCAGAAGACTCGATAGGCAGCTAAGTTTTCAAAACCAGAGAGATGCTGACTTCGTGATTTAGGCTGTGTAGAGGCAGCACCTCTTGAGATTTGAGTTCTCAAGAATTCCTTGTTGGTTCTTCATACTCTTCTCCCCTCCCTTCTTCCAGTGGTAGCTCAGGTGTGTGCTCTGTGGGATGTGTTCTTAGTCCTAGGTGCAAAATGCTGTAGTGATCCTTTTCATTAATGAAACGCCTTTAAGCAGTGTTCCTTTGGTTAGGTGTGCTCAGTAGTCAACCTTCTGTTTCCTCCTAAGGATCCTTTCTCTAGTCTCTCATGGTTGAAATACCACCTCGTCGCTAAGGAAGGATGGGTGCTGACCGTCTCTGCCGCTAATGGGTGGAATGTCACTGCGATCGATTATTCACTCATACCCACTATCATTCATTCATTGAAAAATATTGTTGAGCTTCTATAATTTGCCAGGCACTGCGCTTAGACTTAAGTAAGGTACACGGATGGATAAATAGAACCTCTGCCTGTCAAGATAGAGATGACATCTCAAGCAAGTTCATAAAGGTGGTTGTGTTGCAGAAGTTTAATAAAAGCTTTTTATTAATAAATGCCTCTTTCCCAAATGTTGCTTATTCTTTGTAGCTTGAAAAACTTATGTCCCTTATTTCAGGCTTGATCTGGCAAGTGGATGTTGTTCCTGTCAGTCCTCGTGGGTATTGGGTCATTGGTGGTGGGGTCCCATGTGTCAGGTTGTAAATCAGTGAAGATGTGGCTTGCAGACTTTTCATAACTGGTAGCCTTTTATTTACCTCTTGTCCCTTTGACTTAGGTTTTGGTCATGGAAAGTTAAAATCTCAATAATGAAGTTCAGTTTTGCTGAAGGATTTGACGTTTGAATATGATGCTTCCAATCAACCATTCAGATTTTCCATGTTTGAAAATGCCAAAAATATTAATGGGTTTTGAATGGTTCAATAATAATGAGGAACAGTGTTTCAGTTCATCTTGTGGTATTTGCAATAGGCCAAGAGCTATATAACTTGCTAGTCTACGTCAACTTTACATGTGAACAAGGCTGATTTGGAAGTTGAAGAAAGGCCAGTCATGCCTGAAGAATTCCCTGATGATCTTGGTACAGAAATGGAAATTCTTACCATTAGTATAGATATAATTACATGTAAGGAATTTAATTGACAAAAGTACATTTCAATTAATTTTTTTTTTAATCAAGTCTTACTTGGAATGTATCCTATATTGGCTAGCTACCACCTTCACAAGGATTCATTTTCCTGATTAATAATTCATTATGCCTAATTTTGAAATATTGAAGACTGTTCATTAAGAACACGTTGTTTCTAGAAGAGTGGAAGAATCAGTAAAATATGGGACTATTTTAGGTCCAAGGAGAATGATAGTCCTGGACCCTGGAAGGCATGGTACAAGGCCATTGGTGTCTGGCCTGACTTGTTCGACAGTTGGCTCAAGGTAGATCCTGCTAGAATTCATTTTGAATTGGAAAAATGGACCAAAAAGTGTAGATAGACATGATGGAAATGCTGTTCTGGGAAAGTCAGGAAGTGTGTGACATTGCTGGTTGGCAGGTGTGCTGGAAGATGACCAAGTAAGAAACCAGTATCACATTCTTCTGTCTTGTGTTCGAACAGTTTCAAGTTGAGAAGCGGATCATTTGAATTTCCTTTGACTCTTCCTTCATGTGTTCTAGTAACTCCAGAAAATCAAGGTGGCAGTAACTTTCAAGCCGCTTATTGACCTGAAGCTTAGACTTTTGTTTTTGAACAACGTATATCGGTGATACTCCAGCTCTTGGGGTTCATGGATTTGTGCCTGGATTTTGATTCTGTATTTGGTCGTTTGATAGCATCTGTGACTTAAAAAACCAGCAATCAGAAGTACAGGCATATGGTACATGTTGCTTTTCATATACCCGAAGATTGTTTACATTTTTTTTCTCTTCCTCCTCCTCCTTCTCTCCCCTTTCTTTCTCTGCTCTCCACACTTCCTTCACTTTTTGGCTTTCTTTTTATTGCTCTTCTTTTTCATTCTGCCATCTCATTTCTGATTGTCTCCTCGTCTTCTGCTTTGTCCTTTCTCATCCTCCTGCCTCCTCTCCCTCCGATTCCATTCATCTCTTACACTGCCACCAGATTGGTTTCTCTGCCTGAGTATCTTCAGTTCAAATACCACCAGAGCTGCTTCTCTCCCTGTTGCCTCTGGAGCAGCTTCAGTTTACACACTGATAATGAGGCTTCAAACCGGAAAATCTCGTAAGTCACAGGTGGACACGACACCCACGAGAGCTCATGTGCTGGGAAAAAGTCCACTGCCTTTTAAACTCTGATGCACTCTGTTATCTTATTATGATTTCCTCAATTTAAGATCTGACCTTTTAAGGTATATTGTGTTAATGTTACAGGTGTTTTGAGAAGAATAAAAAGATACGAGTTCATGTTCTGTGGCTTATTCTGGTAGCTTTGTTTGACGAGAGTGCCTTCTGTATCCAAATGCAGATTTTAGTTCCCTCCTCTTAATCTCCAGATAGGAACATAGATTCAATAGTAATCTGATCCTCTGCCACTTGGCAAAAAGGGTTCAACTTGGAAGAAGAAATGGGATTTCACAAAATTTAAAACATTTTATAAATGGGGCTTGATTAAAAAGGAAAAATACTGTTTTTACACAAAATTTTAATGTTGATGGACACTCTCTTCTTTGTATTCAGCTTTATTTTTTTAACTATTTAAAATGGATTATTAAAAATTTTAGGATATAACATTCACCTTGAGTTATATCAGCCATTAGATTTTATCTTACCAATTTCTCAGCTTGGCCAGTGGTGAAAATGTTGATATTGATGTGGCTGAAACCTGGATTGTAAGCTTAGGGCCTAGTTTGCCTTCTGTTAAGATTTCTGTTAATGTGGCCATAGGTCTAGCTAAATTTAATGATGCTATATATGTATATGAGTACATGCTTGATTTTTGAAGACAAAGGTTATATTCTAAGAGAAAATCATTTTAATTTTTAAGAACGTTTACTTAGTGGCATTTGACTTAAATAAGCAGTGACATACATAGTAAATAGCTATTTTGAGTAAAAAAAATTTTTTTTAATGTTTGTTTATTTTTGAAAGAGAGAGCAAAGCAGGGGAGGGGCAGAGAGAGAGAGAGAGGGAGACACAGAATCCAAAGCAGGCTCCAGGCTCTGAACTGTCAGCCCGTAGCCCGATGCGGGGCTCCAACTCACGAACTGTGAGACCATGACCTGGGCCAAAGTCAGACACTTAACTGACTGAGCCACCCAGGCACCCCTCTGTTTTGAGTTTTTAAAGAAACGGGTAGAACACTAAGAGCGTGGGAAGAAGGAGTCAGATTTTAACTGGGACTTTGGGTGATGGCCAGAGTTGATCTTCGGGGTGAGGAAAGTGCTTCAGGTGGAAGAAAAGTGAAGAGACATGAGATGAGCAAAGGTGTATATCTAAGGTCAGGCATGTTTGGGAAAGAGGGAAGAACCTGTCCTTTGTGATGGAGGTGGAGGGCTATTTAATGAAGAGATTGGGTCATAGACAAAGCTGGAAAGGGTTAGTTAGTAACTACCTTGTAGGTAACCCCTACTGACCCTTCCCAGTGTGGTAAGGGAACCAAGATCCACATTTCCTCTAAGATGCTAACTTCTATGAGTATTTCTTCCATGAACAAATTTCATGGTTTTTCCTGAGATTATTATCAAAAGGAATGACATTTCCTGAATAGTCCTCATCTGAGTATTTATCATCTATTATCCTTAGTGGATTTACATGAAGAGATGAAGAGTTCAAATTTAGATCCTTGATTTACATGAAGAGATGAAGAGTTCAAATTTAGATCCTTGTTGATAAACGCTTAGCACAGTAACGCGATTCCTGGCAATGTTTTCCATGGGAGTAATTTTTAAAAATATTTAACAATAGGCACAAAGATAATAGATGACATTGATATAATTTTTATTGGGGGAAAAAAACCATATTGAGTGTGTGCTGTGTGCCAGGCACTGTTCTATGGCCCTTCAGTGATTTACTGCTCACCACGGCTTTATCAGATGGTGACGACTCTTATCCCTGCAAAGAAACTGAGGTCTCTAGTGGTTAACCAACTTGGCTGGGATCAAATAGTGAGTATAGGAGGTGGGGTGTGAAATGATTAGGCCTGACTCCAACTTCTAAACCTGTTATCCTGCCTGTTTATTCACAGGATGATTTTTTTCTCCCTCAGTAAATAGTCTTTTAATATCAGGGTGCCCACCTGTCTTTAGGTGAGTTGTCCCCTGTCCCCTGCAGGAAGGGCTTTTGCTGATCCTTCTAAGAGATGTACCTTTTTCTACTTCACACAAAGATGTCAGAGGAGCTAGTGGAGACTGTCATCAATATGCTGTCAACATAATTGATCAGAATAGCTTAGCAATTACAAAACAAGTAGAAACATGAAAAGTAATTTCTAAACAAAGGACGAGAGTCAGACAAAAAGTTCTGTATTTATACGATTTCATTTTTGCTTATGTGCGATGGGAAGGCATTGAAAAAAAGTTGATCAAATGAAAATAGTGACTATTTTTCACCAAAGGCAAGATTATAAGTGAGCTTTTTTTTCTTCCAGATTTTTGTTTGTATGTTGTTTTAGAACTGATGTAAAATACATGTAGTATATACCTGTGAGTCAATTAGGGAGATGCCACCTAATAAAGAACTTTGAATTTTGGAGTTTGGCTTTTATCTGGTAGGCAGTGGAACAGGAAATCACATGAGATAGTTGATCTTTTCAAGTGTGTAGGGTCTGGCAAATGCACTGGGTGTTGATTGGAGGAACAGATTGCTAGTGCTTGTACCTCTGCAGAAGGTACCTGAAAACTTAGAACGTACAGCAAAGGCCAAGTATAAAGATGTTCTAAAATTGACTTGGTGGTCAAAGTGGTAAAGAGAAAATTTTGTGTATGATTGATTAGAAGAGAAATAGAATCAGTAGTAGAAATAGCAAAGTTGAATCTGGAAGAGATCGCAGATGTGGTTATTTATTGATGAGGCACTGCGCTAAGATGTTATTGTCCAAGGAGTTACCTAGTTCCTGCAGACCTATTTCCACGCGTGGGCCAATGGCCCAGATAGTTGATTGGGCTTTATTGCAGTAAATATTTGTTTTCATAGCAGCATTCCTGATGTTACTTAAATAGATGGAACACCCAACTCTGTACCAGTTTGCCTGAAAAATAAGAGGTATTCTAGAAGAGTGGAGCTCTTTGAAGCTCTTACAAGTTCTTCTATTTGAACAGTAGAGCTTTACCTTCAATTTTAATTGTTGGGGGCAGAAAATCATGTAACCTCTTAAACCATTATAGTATTAGATTAAAAAATCTCTTAATTGTATAATTAGAAGCTAAAGCAGTTTTTACCTTGATTCGCAACAAGGAGAACTCAGTTCTCTTCATGTTCCAGTTGACATAAAATAGCGATGTAATTTTTAAAATACTCATTATTCTCTTTTCTCTTTCCTCTTCTGCCCTCAAGATATACAAAATCACCTCAGATCTTTTATAGTCTTCATTACTGAGAGTTGTAATCTGTATTTTGTTCTACGAGTAGTTCTTCTCCTTAGCTCCATGTATTCAAACGTTCCATATGGAAAGATACTGGAAAAATCTATTTCCACAGAGTCAAACTTAAAGGGGGGGAGGTTACAAGGAAAAATAGGTAAAAAAATATTCTCAAAGCTCGAGCTCTCTCTGTTGATCAGATGGCAGATATTGAAATGTTCATTAACCCTGAATTTAGAAGGAGAGAGAAAAAGAGAGGAAAGCAAAGAATAAAAGTAAAAAGGTAAAAAAGTAAAGGAAGGAGAGAAAAAAAATGAGGCATTGATTATAGGCGACATTTGAATGTTAATTCTGAGAGAAGAGAAATGCAAGATACTCCTTAACCTGATAGACTTTTGTCCTGAAGATCTGAGGTTCCAGGATGCAGTAACTCTCCGTAAAATATTTTCTAAATTTTCAGACTTGATAAAAATAATCTGCAACTACAGACTTCCAATTTTACTTTTCAGCACATTTTGTAAGAGAAACAGCTGAAGGTGTTGCATTGTTGTGTTTCAGATTTTTGCATTTGTTTATTTCAAGTTGTAAATAGAGAAAAATGTACTTGGATTAAGAATGTACATTTCAGCTTTTCAGCTAGGAGCTGACTTTAATGGCCCTGCTAGTGAAAGTGATGATAGCTCTAATTATAGCTTGTAGTGCACCATACAAGCAGATTTGTCAACTATTTTTCGTTTGGAGAAACACTGATTTCACTTGTGCCACCTCTTCTCTGGGTCTTTTCTCCGGTGGAAGACCAACTGAAAGAGGTTATGATCTGGATCTGGAAGTCATCTGACCAATGCATTGTTGGAGATCTGTCTCACAGGTACCGTGATTGTTACAGATAGATGGTGGGGTCTGGGACCTCCCTCACATGTTATGATATTAAATTAATTCCTGTAAAGACCTTGGCTCAATAGTGAGTGGACAGTCCATGTTAACCATGTAGGATTGAGGGAAAACTTGAAGATGACTCAGGAACTTCTACAGCTGTGGCCTTGGACCTTCATCAGCAAGACTTAATCACATACTTAACAGGTGAACGGAGTTTTGCCCAAGTGCTGAGGATACAGAAAGGTACATAAACTCTTCGTATATGATTCATGGCTAGTAAAGGACATTTTATGCTTACATTACTAAATCTTCATGAGGTTTTTTTTTGGAGGTATTCGAGGACTATTAGCCCCATTTTACAGATGAGAAAGCTGAGGCTCAGAGAAGTTATCCATACCTGGTAAGTGACAGAGCCAGGATTTATAATCAGTTTTCTGACCTCTGTGTCAGATGTCTCTATGATTGGATTGAGAAAACATGTGTATGTGTGTGCTCCTGCACACTGACCTACGTTAGGTGTCATATGGGTATAACCAACACCAGTGTGTGGAACTTGAGAAGCCGGAGTGAACAGTAAAATCCAGAGAAGATTCATAATGTGGTCTGGATGCGAAAGAGCAGTGAGTAAGACTTGGAGGAGGGACTCTGAAAGGGGAGGAGGAGGGAAAGTGGTATGAGCATTGGTTCAGCGGTGAGACCACATGGTTTGTTTAGGAAACAATGAATAGATGAGTCTGGCTGGAGGCAGTTTGGAGCCAGTTTATGTAATATTTTGAAGGCCAGGGTATGGAATTATCATTTTAGCTCATTGGCAATGATCTGTTGAAGGCTTATGAAAAGCAGGGGTAATTTGGCATAAACATAGAAATACTTCTATTTAAAGGTCACAGGAGATAGATGGTTTCCTTGAACACTTTTCACTTAGGGATATGTATGGATTAATTAGCAACTCAATAGCAAATACCTTTGTCAAAGGAGAATATAATGAAAACTTAGAAAATTCAGACAAATAATGGCTCTCCATTCATATAGTGGGTTGGCAGGCTGTTTGCTCACTTACTCTGTTGAGAAAGCATGTATGGAGAGCTCTTGATTCACAGGCTCTGTCTTGTTGTCAGCTGGTCCTGTAGGAAATCTAGACAAACAGAAAATTTCAAAAGCTAATAAAAAAGGTTCATTCGGAGATTTGTGTATCTCTGTCTCCCTTTGCCCTCCTCACCCTCGGTTTCCTTTTCTCTCTTTACCTCCACTCTGAACTATCTGGATTCAACTGTTTCCACTCTGTTGCTTTTGGCTTTGGAGACAGAAAGTGCTGGTTTCACTTTTTTCAGCATCACATATTTTATGAGGTTAATTGATAGAAGAAATAGGCCCAAGTGATGTCATGTCTGAAGAGTAAGAGAGGAAACCTAAAACTCCAAATCTCGGTAAAGTTATATTAAGCCCAGACCTTGGAACCATAAAAGACCAGTAAAATAATGCCAAATCGTGTGACATACCCAGTTGGCATTGCATCCCTGTTGAGTTGAACCCTTACCTTAGCTTCCAAGGAAGTTCTAATTACTATTCTTTATTTATAGGTAGATATTAGTTTGATATCTGAATAGATTTTTTCGAAACACTTTTTGTAAGAGAAAGACTATACCTTTTCTTTTTCCTGTTGCCATTAGGACTTTGATATTACAGACTTTGCACGTGTTGGCAAGAAAGGTCTACAGACTTTCGAAAAACATTTTTTGCCAGACGCTGGGAAAGTCTGGTTTAGGTCATTTCAGGAAACACTCATTCAAGGTTCTACAGTAATATATTGTCTGTGGATAATACAAGGTCACAGGGAGAGGCAGACATGTACACCAACCCACATACAAGAATATGTCTCCACGTCTAGAAGTAAGTGTATGTTAAAACAATAGACGGCTGATCAACTTCTTTCAAGGTATCACTGGGTGACTAGTAGCTTGTGTTGACTAAGTACTTGGTGCCTTGCAGATAGGTCTCTGAATGTATCCACTATTGATCACACCCGGCTTTTGTTCAGAAGTAGTGCTCTTTCTCCTGTACTTCCAGAATTATCATAGACATGCTGCATGTCATTCATTCCTAAGTTTATCACCTATTTTTCTTAACATACCACTTTTATTTTTTTTATTGTGGTAACAACACTCAACATGAGACCTTACCCCCTTAACACATTTTTAAGTGTACAATACAGTATTGTTAACTATGGGCACACTGTTGTACAGTAGCTCTCTAGAACTTATCCTGTATAACTGGAACTTCGTTGTCATTGATTAACAATTCCCAATACCCCCCTCCGCCCAGCCCCTGGCAACCACCCTTCAGTTCTCTGCTTCTAAGTGCGTGACTGCTTTAGATACCTCGTTTAAATAGGTTCATACAGCATTTTTCCTTCTGGGCCTGGCTTATTTCACTTTGCAGGATGTCCTCAAGGTTCATCCATATCGTTGTACATTGCAGGATTTCCTCTTTTTTTTTTTTTAGACTAAAATTCCACTGTATGTACTTAAATTTCTTTTTTACTTTTTATTTTCATATAGTTTTAAAAATGTAATAATAGTCCAATGATGCCTCTATGCTCTTTATACAGATTCAAAAATTAACATTTTGTCCACTTAGTCCTTGCACACTTGCTTTGTAAACATCCACACCTTTTAACCATTTGAAAGCAGGTTATAGAATTGGGCCCTTTTACACCTAATTATTTTAGTGTAGATTTCCTAAGACAAGGACATGCTCTTACATAACCATGGTACAATTATCAAAATAAGAATGTTTTAATATGGACACTGTTTCTTAGTCCAGTCTGTTAGTTTCATCAGTTACCTCCTGTCTTTCATAACTTTTTTTTGTGTGTGTCTGTTTCCAACTCTGTCCAGGATCCAATGCAAGGATCATTTATTGTGCTTAGTAGTTATGTGTATTTAGTGTCCTTTAACTTGGAACAGTTCCTCATCCTTTCTTTGTCACACCTGGCTTAATATTTGTGTGTGTGTGTGTGTGTGTGTGTGTGTGTGTGTGTGTGGGAGAGGGAGAGAGAGAATGTAATTTTACTGAGATAAAATTGTATAATGTGTAAGTTTCAGATATATAACACGTTGATTTGAAAATTTTGTGTATTGGAATATGATTACCCCAGTAGCATTTGCTAATGCCTCTATCATGTCACATAATTACTATTTCTTTTCTTCATCTATTCATCTGTTGGTGGACATTTAGATTGTTTTTACATCTTGGCTATTATAAATAATGCTGTACTGAATACAGGTGTGCAGATATCTCTTGGACATTTTGATTTCCATTCTCTTGGATAAATACCCAGAAGTGAGGTTGCTGGATCTTATGGTAGTTCTATTTTTAACTTTTTGAGGAACTGCATACTGTTCTCCTTGGTGTCTGCATAATTCATATTCCCACCAACAGTGCATAAGGGTTTTAACTTCTCCACACCACTGCCAACACTTGTTATCTTTTGTTTTTTGAGAGTAGCGATCCTGACAGAGGTTAGTTGAGATCTTATTGTGGTTTTGATTTGCATTTCCCTGATGATTGGTGATGTTGAGCATTTTTTCAGATACTGTCAGTCATGTGTATGTCATCTTTGGAGAAATGTCTATTCAAGTCCTTTGCCCATTCTTTAATTGGGTTAATTGTTTTTTTTGGTTTTTGGTTTTTTATTTTTCTTTATTATTATTATTTTTGCTATTGACTGGTGGAGTTCCTTATATGCTTTGGTTATTAATGGTTTGTAAATATTTTCTTCCATTTTGTAGGTTACCTTTTAACTCTATTCCCTTTCTGTGCAGAGGCTTTTTAGTTTGATGTAGTCCAACTTGTTTGTTAGATTCCTGAACATGAGACACTAGTTCACAGTTACTATAGCTTCCTTTTTAAACTCTGTTACAATGACTAGTTGTTTAAAGGTGGCAAAACATGACTCTAACCAGAACTCTAAGAAGCATTAACATGTAATTCAGGCTACCAACATGTGTTTGGCAAGAAAAATTCCTGTGTATCTAATTTCTAGCCAAGCAGATTCCAAGATCCCTACTTCCCTGGGTTTTCTTTGTTGGCCTTGCCATTCTGTTTTTGGAGTCAAAAATTCAGGTTTTACTTGCCTTGTCATTTCTTAGTAGAAAAGTCAGTGGATTAGAGCTGACTCATCAGTCATTCCGAAGGGCTTTTGAAGCAAATGCCTTCTTGGGGCACCTGTGTGGCTCAGTTGGTGGGGCTTGAACTCAGGACCTTGAGATCAAGAGTCATATGCTCCACAGAGGGGCACCTGGTGGTTCAGTAGGTTAAGCGTCCAACTCTTGGTTTCAGCTCAGGTCATGATCTCATGGTTCATGAGTTCGACCCCACATGGGGCTCTGTGCTGACAGTGTGGAGCCTACTTGGGATTCTCTCTCCCTCTCTCTCTCTCTCTCTCTCTCTGCCCCTCCCCAGCTTGTGTGGACACACTCTCTCTTGCTCAAATACACACTTAAAAAAGAAGAATCTGTTCCTTAAAAATAAGTAAATAAATAAATAAAATGAAACAAAGCCCCTCTTTCCCCATGGGACCTGCTGCCACTGCTCTCACCACCTGCCTCTCAGCACATTCATTGCTGTGCATGAAGTAGGTGGCTCAGATGACAGTTATCACCGTAGTACTAAACAGGAAATGTTTTGTATAGGTTTCTCAAAAGATAACTGTAGAAATTGCCTAGTTTTAATGCTTATTACTCATACTAGTTTTGACTTATACCTTCTTTATTGTGTATATACATATATCACTACTGGTGCACATAGTTAATATAAGTGGTTAGAGTCCGTTCTCTTGGGTTTTGATCTTAAGTCAGTTTTGTAATCTGTTTCTTTCCATATTCACAGAATTTTGTGAATTCCAGTTGGCAGCTTTTCCAAGATAGTGTCTCTTCTTCAAATGCTAGGGTAACATTTAGGTTTGAGTTCAGTGCTTCACAGAATAGCAGACAATTCTCAAATTTGATGAAAAGAGTCCGAGAAATTTGGTGGTATTAGTTTCCTACAAGGTTTTGGTCAAAATGACCTCTCAAAAGACAGGATTTCCTTAAAATTCTTGAGACCTCAAAAAAAATCCCTACATATTCATCTCCCCCCCTTTTTTTTCTATAAATGGTAGGAACTCCAGAAATTGAATGTGGGGCTATTTTCTGCCTCTGGGAAATCATCTTTTGTGTCCAGGCATCCAGAGCCCCAGAGCTCTGCTTGCCCGAAGTGGGGAAGAAAGGTTTTCAGGACAGCCTGCGTGTAGCTGCTGTCCTCCAGTGCCGGCATTGGTTCACAGTCCCTCCATTATATAGTTTATTCCCTTGTTTTTTTCCTTTGGAACATGAAGGAATTCTCTCCAACCCTTAAGTCTCCAGGAACCCGTTCCCATTAACTTGAAGGAATAGTGACACATACTCAGAATGACTTCATTGGGCAGAAAATGATCTCTAATGTCTGATACGGATGTCAGTGAAAACGAGGGAGTCAGGACTCTTTGAATGCAGTCATCCATAAAAACAATGAGGAAACTGGCGAAATATGCCAGAAACCAACGTTTTTTAGAATTCCAGGAATTAGCTAGTTTTGCAGCAGTCTGGGGAGCATATATTTAGGAAAAATGAGTGAGTCTTGGTAGGAACAGCTGGCTTTGTGGCACTTCACTTACCCAGCCAAGCCTCTGGCCCCCTCCCCAGTTCCACAGTAGCCTTGAAAACCAGTAGCTCCATAATCACAGGGAAAACCATCAGCCTGGCAGCCAGCAGAGGGGCAGAATGGAAGTGAACTTCCTTCCAAGCCTCTTTTTCCTCCTTGTCCTAGATTAAGCTCTGATGTACTGTGAGATTTGAGAACTGGGGAAGATGCCGATTTTAAGCCTCTGTTAAGGGAACTTAGAGCATTGGTTGTTGACAGAATTTGGGATCACTAGAGACATAGTACACAGAACAGGAGGAAAGCTCATTGGAGGAAACGAGAAGAAACTGCCTGTCACTGGGGCCTATTAAATATACCACAGTGAACCAGAGGGATAGCCTTCAATTGGCTCTGCTCGGAGTCTGTTTTATATGAAGTTTCATAATAACTTTAGGAAGGAAATATTGTAGCACTTGGTTTCACTGTGTGTAATTCTAGAATGGTACATGTGCCAAGTCTGTTAGATTATCACAGAAGCACCCATAGCTCCTGCTGAGTCACCTATTTAATCCTTGTAAAGCTCAGGTCTCTATGGAAAGTATTTTCAAAGAGCTAAACTCGGATGATCAGCACTTGTGAAAGGTTAACATGGCTTGCCTGAAGGGCTATGGCATGAACCGGATGCAGGCTCCCTTATCAAACGTTTCTTTCAGCTGTGGTGTATTGAATCTTATTTTTGTGTGTCAACATGATTATGCACCGGCACATGTGCATACACTGTTTGGTTGTGGTGACTGGTTTCAAGCTGCTTGAGTTTTTAATTGGTAACTGATTACTGCTGTGATTTTCCAACTCAACCTAAGGGAATCTGTGTAACTCATACATTTGGTGGAATTTTGCGTGGCACTAATCCATTATCAATTACCTTCATCCTTTTTCTGTTCAAACTGTATCATTGTATTCAGCCTTATTGACATCAGGTGGACGTTGACTCGAGGGAACTAGATTTTTTTCAAAGTCCAGTTTTTCTGATGATACTTGCTTCTTGGTTTCCATATAACATCCAGTGCTCATCCCAACAAGTGCCCTCCTCAGTGCCTATCACCCATTTTCCCCTCTCCCCCATCACCCGTCAACCCTCAGTTTGTCAGTACTTTTAAAGTTTTTATTTAAATTTCAGTTAGTTAACATACAGTATAATGTTAGTTTCCAGGTGTACAGTGTAGTGATTCACCGTTTCCACACAACACCCAGTGCTCATCACAACAAGTGTACTACTTAATCGAGGTCAGTACTTATATAAATTTTTTTCTATGGTGAATAGATTTAGATTTAGCCAGCTGGACCCAGTTTAGATGAGCCCAGTTTTGTTGGCAACATCCAAAGCATCATAGTCAGGAGCCAGTTGAACATATGGCTTCTTTTCTCCATTGGGCCTGATCAGGATGTTGACCTTGGCCACGTCAATGTCATAGAGCTTCTTCACAGCCTGTTGGATCTGGTGCTTGTTGGCCTGGACATCCACAATGAACACAAGAGTGTTCTTGTCT
The DNA here is from genome assembly GCA_028646485.1 of Cryptoprocta ferox. NCBI lineage: Eukaryota > Metazoa > Chordata > Mammalia > Carnivora > Eupleridae > Cryptoprocta > Cryptoprocta ferox. The sequence goes on from CM053578.1 coordinate 32,598,834, forward strand.
TCTATGTTCTTCATGGC
>CM053578.1:32599350-32633900 GCA_028646485.1 Cryptoprocta ferox
ATATATGGGGAGACGGGCGAGTTTTTCCTCCCTTAGAGATGGTTCTAGGTGCGTTTTCCGTCTCTCTTTCTCTTCCCCTGGTCTCTCCGGGGCACAGCGCGCTCTCCCTGTGTTGGGCTCGGGGGCTCCTTCCCCTGCACCACCGGGACCGCCCGTCCCCTAATTTCCCAGATCACAGTCACTCACTCAGGCATCTTTGCGGTTGTCTTCTTTCTGGCGTCTGTTTCTTCTTTCCCCCACTTGCAAATCCGAGTTTTATCCCTTCAGTCCTTCTCAGTTCAATCCATACGGGCGTGCGCGGATTATAGAGCTCCCTCCTTCTCCGCCATCTTGCCTGCTCTATAATTTTTTTTTAATGTTTATTTGTGAGAGAGGGAGACAGTGTGAGCAGGGGAGGGGCAGAGGGAGACACAGAACCAGAAGTAGGTTCCAGGCTCCGCGTTTTCAGCACAGAGCTCGAGGCAGGGCCCGGACCCACGAACCATGAGATCATAACCTTGAGCCCAAGTTGGATGCTCAACCTACTGAGAGCCACTCAGGCGCCCCAGTACTTTTATACAATTTTTAAAAATGTTTATTTTGAGAGAGAAAGGGGCTGAGTGGAGGGAGGGCAGAGAGAGAGGGACAGACAGAATCCCAAGTAGGCTCTGCACTGCCCACACAGAGCCCGACATAGGGCTCAAACCCATGAACCATGAGATCATGACCTGAGCTGAAATCGAGTCAGATGCTTAACTGACTGAGCCAGCCAGGTACCCCGAGGCCAGTACTTTTAGATTGCTCACCTTGTCCAGGTGTCCTTGTTGTGGTTCAGTGGATCCAAGAAATTGTTAGTCTTAACTCTTTTGGTATTTTGGTATCAACTTAAGGGGATCTGTTAAAACCACTATACAGAGACATGTTTTTTGGGTATTATATCAATATTGTACATTGGAGCTGAATTTAAAACCATCCAAAAAACATGTTACTCAGGTGATAATTAAGGCAAATAAACCAAATATTAAATAGGTAGTCAAATTCCACAAAATGTGCATGTTGAAGAGTAGATTAATGTACATTCAAACCCATTGCACAGCCCCTAAAATCAAGCCTTAGATTTAATGTGATCCTAAGTTATTTGCAAATCCTTTGTATTTACAGAGGTAAAGAGTTGTGATATTTATTGGGGTGCATTTACTTAATGGGAGAAAATTCTTTTAGAGTAACAATTCCAAAATAAATACAGCAAGATTTCCTATTAAAACAAATCTTCACTTTTCTGATATGTAATAGAGGATGAAGATTTAAAAAGAAAACTGCTCGCCAAGTGCATGGAGCACTGTGTTCTGAAAAAGATGCCTAGATGATGCTGTTCTTAGCATACTGAGCCTTAGTCCTGGCTGGAGGAATAATTACGGAGCGTGGGGTAAATGATGCCTATGTAGACCCAGTGCTGTCAGGATGACGGATAAGAACACTTGACAAAGAATTTGCCAGCACAGATGGCTGTAGGCAGTAGCTTTTTCATATGATAACCTGACAGATTGTCCATGAGTTGTAACTTGTAAAAAGACACTGCCCTGAATTTCAGTGCGTACACTTTAAGTCTTATCTCTTACTTTTTATTTGCTGTGCTGATTTTTTTTTTTTTTTGGGTCTTCCTCAGTCTTTTCTGAGTTACTGCAATCTGGTTTGATTCCTCTCCAGAATTCCATCATCCAGCAGCCATGGACTCCTCCTTAATAATCATCTTATTTTTATTCTTTCCATCTCTCTCTTGTGGTCAGTGCTGATTTTTTTGGTTAGTGGTTGTATCGGTGATTTTTAAAAAGTACAGTGATGCTGTGATTGTAAACATAGCAGATTCAAATGTTGTCTTTAATTCTTTAGTTTTGTATAAACCACAAAATGGGAGAAAAACAAATTGTAGATCAAGTACCATATATTTAGAAAGAAGCTAATCTCTATTTTGTAAACACCGAGTATCAACAAATCAGATACATGTTGTTTTTACTTACTGGTATATATTTTTAAGCTCCTTAAGTATTTATATACTATTTTACATTAAACGCATCTTAAATACTGATCCAGAATGTTTATTTGAGATCACCCACCTACTACAATGAATAGAAGCCCTTTTGCGTTAACACTTAGTAATTAGAATGTTATAATCCATTTTTGCTAGTTTCAACCAATAATGCAAGTAATGACAAAGACATTTCAGTTGCTAGAGTCTTATTACAATCCTGAAGCTGAAGAACTAGATTAATAAGTAAAAGGAAGGAACCTGCTATGTTACTTGACATCTCTTAGGGAACACCACTATGTGTGTATGTTTGGTCTACTTAGCAGAACCATTAAAATGTATGTGGAAGTGATGCAGAAATACACAAGTGTGTAGAACTGACCTGTCCCTCTTCCTGAAACAGTCCCTTGCTTTGGTCAGCGGATCTCCTGCAGTCATTTGCTGCACGTAAATATAATTTAGCAAAGGACAGTTGATTTCCTTGAAAATCACATTTTTTTCTTTTTCAAACTTAATCATAGATAACTTTGTTGTGCTCTGGTAGCCACTGTGTTCAATTAAAAATTGAACCAGCTGTCTCTCATCAGCTATTATATACTTGACAAGTGATGCCAATAAAGAAATGCAAAACAGGTTAAAATAAATTAGGAAAGAGAACGCGAAAGAATTCCTGATAGAGACCAAGAAGACCACATACATTTGAGTCAGGTCGGCTGTATGGCTATTATTTGAAGAGGCACCAATCTCTGTGAGACCTCCATAAAGAGTGTTAGCAGACAGGCGTGGGCTGGGGCTATGGTGAAGGGACACTTTTTACAGTTGTATAGTAGAGGTTGAAAGTGTACTTACTATCCCCCAAATCTGAATTTGTTTCCTTAGCTTTGCTTTGCATTCAGAACTGAATTAGGCCAACTTCCATTGCTGCAGTTTTTTTTCCCCCAAATGTGAATAAAGCAGGACAGCCTTGAATAAATCATCCTTCCCAAGACTAGCATCAGCAAACTATTTTATACATTCAGGTATGTGGAGGAAAGTTGATGTATTGAAGTGCTTTTTACAAATTTATTTGGCTCATTAGTAGACTTATATATAAAAAAAAAATCCTCTGATCGTTTTTGAATGGAAAGTGAATTAAAAGGGCTGCTTAGCTGAACAGCTTCAGACAGACCTGTTCAGTTTTCAGCTCTTAGCCTGCACCTGTGTGACTTTTGAAAGTAGTTAACATTAATCATAACTTCCTTTAAATTTTTTAATTAGTTCAGGAAGAAGGAAGGCCTGGGGCTTACTTTTTGTAGATCATTTCTGTCATGGACTCTATGGGAGAGTAGTTGACAACTTTTGAAACTTATATTTTGAACTTTTGGCTTATATTTCGGGCTTGGAGTTGCAGAGAAAGCTGTACTTGGGGGGACTGACTGAGCTCACATTGACGCTCTTAGCGTTGTTAGCTTGTCTACTAGCAGTGTTTACCTTGCCACTTCTTTACACATGCAGGCTCTGCTCAATCTCTAGACAGGAGAACTGAGGCTTAGCAATGTAGGATCTCAAGAATGAGTCTTAACATTGAAACCTCTTCACCGTGTGACATACCAGCATGTTTCCATGTAAGCTTCAGCTTCCATAACGGGCTCTAGGTGAGGGATCAGGCCATGGAGGCATTTGCATACTGTTAAGGACTTGTGTCCAGTTAAAGTCTAACATCACAAGTGGATATCAAAGTTGGTAATGTATGACCTTGCCTACCTTCAACCCCTAACAGGGACTCCTTAGAGCAATAATGGGAAGGTGCAGTTAAACTTGGGTCAGATGACTGGAGGTCAAGGTATAAGCTAAGGCTTCACCCCTTCACTTGTTTGCAAATGGAGTCTTCAGGCATGTGATTTGAGATCACTTTGCTTCCTGATTAGGAGCCTGGGGTTGTTGGCGAATCCCCTGCACTAACTGATGTGCTATATGCTGCGAATGAAGTTGAATTTCATTGTCTGTGGTATCTGGCTTGACGCCATGATGACCAGTACACAGAATCACGTAGGGTTTGCAGTCCCCGGAAATAGCTTTGTGGTGATGGGTTTGATGGCAGTGGTTTCAACCTATAATCCTCACTTAGGTGCAGGTAAAGATAGAGAACAGTTTGCATTCTTTAAGTGGATGTGCGTATCCTAAGAAGGTAACCTGTAGTTTCATGGAAGTTTCACTTTTTATTTGTAGATACAATACTTTGCCAAGCAGAAGAACCCTGAAAAATTCAAGATTAGTGAGTAAGAAAGATGACGTGCATGTCTGTATCATGTGTTTACGTGCCATCATGAATTACCAGGTATGTTTGTGTTCTGATTCTTTAAAAAATCTGGAAAATTCTGTCAGATTCAGATCTTGTCCTCTTTGGTTTGTTTGTATTTCTATTTGAAATAAATATCAGGATTTAATGCAATTCTACTGAAAAAGGGTTTGATTCATTTTAATGCTCAAGGTTTAGCTCACTGCCTTTTTATTTTAATTAGCATTTATTTAGAGGGAAGATATTTTCCTCCTACAGTCATAAACTTTAGTTAGTTGGTGAATGTTTGTGACCACTTGGGACAGAATAAGCCACAGATTCTGGGCAATAATGGACAACTTCAGAGCATTAGGAGTGAGGGGCACCTGGGTAGCACAGTCACTTGGGCATCTGACTCTTGATCTTGGCTCAGGTCATGATCCCAAGGTTTAGTGGGTTTGAGCCCCATGTAGGGCTCTGTGCTGACAATGCAGAGCCTGCCTGGGATTCTCTCTCCCCCTCCCCCGCTTGTGTGTGCATGTACTCTCTCTCTCTTTCAGAATAAATAAACTTAAAAAATTAAAAACATTAGGAGTGAATAGACTCGTGCATTGGTCAGTGGTTCTCAAAGGCTTATATGACAAAAAGGTGAGAAGTAGTTACAATTTACTGTCTGTTGGGCTTAGTGGGTGTTACTCTTTATAAGAAGCACCTGGAGGATGCTTGGTACAAGGGCAGATTCTTCCTGCAGGTGGTGATGATGCTGGTAATCCCCAGCATAACAGGGAGAGAGACAGCTTCACGTGTGAGTTGGATTAACTTTAACAACAAAGTGGAAGTTGGTGCCTGGATAGGGTTTAAGTTAGATAAGTGGAACCAGGGGTAAGAATCAGAAAAACATAATTCACATATAAAAACAGGATTTGATATCCATGGGTAGGGATGCTAATGGTGGGTCCAAGCAGAGGTGGAAAGTAAATGTGTAAGTAGAGGGTATTAGAATTCAACCCCAACGTAAGGGTGCTGAATTGAAGAAGGGACGTGCATTTTATTTTTTCTGTCAATATTTTTTGAGCATTGCCAATTAGACCCTGTTCTGGGCAGAGGGAATAAATGCCCCAGGGAACTTACTTTCTAATGAAAGTGTTGACAGGTGATAAATTGGTAAAACGTGCAGTCTTCGAGATAATAAAGATGATGAGCTCACACAGAGTGCTTCCTAAGAGGACCAGCACTTTTAAGCCTAGTGCTTAATTTAAAGCTCCTAATAGTCCTATGAGATTGGTAATACTACTCTCCCCATTTTACTGATGAGGAAGCTGAGACACAGAGAGATTAGGTTTTACTTAATTAGCCAGCAAGCGGCAGAGTCAGATTTAAATCCAGGAAGACGGACTCCAGAGAACTGTTACTAATACTGTAGAAAAACTAGTCAGGAAATAGGAATGGGAAGTGATGAAAATGTGTGTTCAGTTTTAATTAGGCCAACTGGGAAAGTGTCCTGGAGAAGTAGCAATTGGTCATAGTAGCAATTTGAACAAGGAAACAAGGTAAGAGATTTTAGGGAAAGAAGATTGTAGGTAGAAAAAGGATGAGTGCAAAGGCCATGGGGCAGGACTAAGTCTGATGTACTCGAAATGCAAGAAGGAGGCCAGGTTGGCTGGATCAGAATAAGTAAGAAGGAGAAGAGAGGGAGATGAAATCGGAAATTAACACAGGGTCCTGACTGTGGAGGGCTTTATAGGGCAGTGAAAGGATACTGGCTTTACTGTGAGTGGAAAGCTGTTGAACAGTTCTGAGGGAAAATGTTATGTAATCTGATACTTGATTTTGGCATGACATGCTAGCTTCTGTGTTTAGGTTTGACCTTGGAGGGGCAAAGGCAAAAGGAGGTAGATCGTTTAGAGGGCTGCTGCATTAATTTTAGGTGAGTGTTGATGGTGGTATGGGCCAGGATTAGAGGAGCAGAAATGACGACAGGGGGCAGGATTCTGTTTTTCTTTTCATGGTAAAGGCAACTTGGATACGTGGTGAGGAGAGGAGGGTGGCCCCGAGGTGTTTGTCTTCGGCCTCTGTCCAGTGGAGTTGCCATCTACTACGATGGGGAAGGCTGCAGGATGAGCAGATTTGGGAGACCAGATAAAGAGTGAAGTTTTAGGGATGTGACCTTTAAGATGTCTGTAGTCATCCAGGGGCATCTGAGTGGCTTAGTTGGGTAGGCGTCCCACTTCGGCTCAGGTCATGATCTCACAGTTCTTGGCTTTGAGCCCCACGTTGGCCTCCATGCTGACAGCTCAGAGCCTGGAGTCTGCTTCAGAGTCTGTGTCTCCTCCTCTCTCTGCCCTTCCCCAACTCATGCTCTGTCTCTGTCTTTCAAAAAAGTTAATAAACATTGAAAAAAAAATTAAAAAATGATGTCTGGAGTCATCCAAATACAGATCTTAAGTAAGTGGTTGGATATGCCAATCTGGAATTCAAGGCAGAGGTCTGAGCTGGAGTTAAAAATTTGGGAATTAATAGTATGTGGTGTAATAGATGGTGTATAAAGCCAGGGAGTGAGATCAACAGAGAAGCAGAGAGATCTAAAGTATGAACCCTGAGACATTCTGTTTAAATGTCAGAGACCTGAGGAAAAACTAGAGAGACTAGAAGTAGGCAGGGAGGGAGGAGCCAAGTACAGGAAGTGTTTCAAGGAGAAGAGAGTGCTCAGCTGTGACCGATATGGCTGCTCTGTCAGGATGAGCCTTGAGACTTGGCCCTGTGCTTAGCAAAGTGTGGGTCATTGGCATTTCTGGGATGAACAGATTCATTGGAGAGGTGGGGATGATACGCCTGATTAAAGTGATTGCAGGGCGCCTGTGTGGCTCAGTCGGTTAAGTGTCTGACTTAGGCTCAGGTCATGATCTTGCTATTCTTGGTTTCTAGCCCCACATCGGGCTCCACACTGACGGTACAGAGCCTGCTTGGGATTCTCTTTCTCTCCCTCTCTCTGCTCCTCCCCCCACTCTCTGCCCCCCCCCCCAAATAAATAAACACTTAAAAAAATAAAGTGATGGCAAGAGACAGGAGGAGGAGGAGATCGTGAGTGCTTGGAATTTTGCTGTAGACGTTAGCGGAGAAACACGGTAGTAGGTAGACACAGATTGTAGGGTCAAGAGGGATTTTGCTGTTGTTGTTACTGTTTAAGTTGAGTTTTTATGCTAATGAATCAGGGAGAAATAATGAGAGCTGGGAGGATTGTTGGAGCATAGGATGTTCTTCAGCTGGTGGGCGGGAAGGGGATCAAAGACTCAAATGGAGGGAGTGGCCTTGGATTGGAGCCCAAGAGGGTTCCTCTTCAGGAAGAAATGAGGAGGTAAGCTGTGTGTCTGTGGGTGGATTGATGTTGGGTTGGGAGCTTTTAGAAGATTTTTTTTTTCCTGATGGCTTATATTTTCTCTGTAATTAGAGATAAAGTCATGAACTGAGAGTGAGCTTGGAGGAGAAGGAATAATTCCTCAAATCAGAATCAAGAGTGATTCTGGAGCCTGTTGTTGAACTTGTTACTTCCATTAATTATCGTGCCTCAGGGTAAGACAGGTCTTCCTAGGCTTTGGTCCTGCTAGCCCATCCCCCAGAGAAGGGACGAGAAGCAGTGGTTATCAATCCTGACTGCATAGAGAAGTCAGCTTAAAAAATGTTCAGATGCCAAGGTCCCATCCTTGATAGTCAAAATATATTGCATTGGGGGTTCAGTGGTAAAATTCCGCCTGCCAAAGTATATTGACCTAGGGTGTATCCCAGAGAATCAGTGTTGTGTGTTTTGTAGTATTCCACATGATCTTGAGCATCCAGATTGAGAATCACTGTACTGGAGCCTTTTCACCATTTTAATAAAGGGAAACACACAGTTCAGTCATAAAGAATGAGAATCTGGTCTGTTGATACTAGAATGCTTCCTAAAATTTTTCATAGAGAAATACGTTCAGGCACTGATGTGCTAGAGACAAATGCATTTGTCATGCTATAAATTACCTTAGGTAGAATTTTCAAGTTCTTTTTCCTTTTTTTTTTTTTTAATCAATGTGGACAGTCCCCCAAGCTGACTCTAATGCTTTATTTCACATTAATTTCAGTACGGTTTCAACATGGTCATGTCCCATCCACATGCTGTCAATGAGATTGCACTGAGCTTGAACAACAAGAATCCAAGGTAAGCTTACTTTATAATTGTTCAGGTGTAAATCTGCTTATGGAAAGCAGAGAGCTAGTCAACACTTAGCCAAGTTAGAGTTCGGACACTTTCAAATGTACCTCTTTGGATTAAGATTGCCAGTGGACTCCTTGGCTATGTAGAATTTTCTTCTCAGCAAAGTTACAGTTTTATATTGGGTGGAGTTGAACAATTGGGGGAAAACGTTAGCCCTTCACTGTTCTCTTCAAGCTTTCACTTCTTTCCAGGCCTGGTTTTTAGCTTCCTTGCAAATTTCGCCAAATTTGGTGGAGAGCGTGAGTTTGCCAGGTTGTTAGGATTGGGGCCAGGAGAGTCTTGATACAGACTTAGCTACACCACTTACAGCTGAATGCTAACTACAACCATTATTCCTTGTCCACACTTTACTTGCAGCCTTTACATAGGTAGTTTTTATTACCAAACAAAAAAAGAAACACAAAACAAAAATAACTGTGCATGTGGATTGCTTCTTCTACTCACTTGCCTCTAAAGGCCAGTGCCGTATTAGTCACATCACACATTATCTCTAGAAGCCTGTCTTCATCATTTTATTTTAGTTACTGTAATGCGTTTTCCATTTTGGTGAGGGATCCTGTAGCCCTTCACCAGATACCTCTGCATAGACGGTATATCGAAACACTGGTTAATGCAACTAAAAAAATCTGATTTCATTGTTTTTTTTTCTTTTAACATTTATTTATTTTTGAGAGACAGAGAGAAGCAGATCATGAGCAGGGGACAGGCAGAGAGAGAAGGACACACAGAATCAGAAGCAGGTTCCAGGCTCTGAGCCGTCAGCACAGAGCCCGACGCGGGGCTCAAACCCACGAACTGTGAGATCATGACCTGAGCTGAAGTCAGATGCTCAACTGACTGAGCCACCCAGGCGCCCCAAAAAAATCTGATTTCAAATGAGATCCTTTCTGATACACAATGAAATGCAAACTGTAAAGTCCTATTTAAATGTTTAATACTATTTGAAACTTAATTAATAGTTTTTGCAACTTTGCGATCGCTTCCTTAGTTTACTAGGAAATCTGGGTATACATTTTTCTTAAAATAATTGACATTGTAGATTATCAGGCTGATCTTTATTTATAGGTTGGCAATAGCTTTTTTCCAGAAAAAAAATATTGAAGCAATCTTATTATGAAAAAACAATGCTCTTCTTGATGTTGTATTTGACAACTTAGACTGTATTGCCAAGGATTTCCTTCTAAAAATATTTCAGATGGTGTTTTCTTGAGTCAGAGAAAATATTCTTGTATCAGCACTGCTATAATCCAGCTCCTTTCAGATCTCCTGCATACAAAGAAGTGGTGATGGAAACTTGCATTGTCATACAGGATCTTTATAGCACCATCTGTGAATTAGATTTGAAATATAGGACATTAATTTCAGTAGATTTTGAAATTGGGGGGGCAAATGTTATTTCTCTGACTGTAAAACCAGAGAAGATATTTAACCAATGGGATGTTTTCCAGGATATTCCCAAGTTCCCAATTGTCTTTAGCTTATCAATAAAACTTTTTCAAACATACTGTACTGAGTCACCCACTGATAGAAGTGAAAGATAATCTTCCCAGAATTAATTTTCATCACTGAGTAATTTTAATTTATAATTTTGGGAGTAGGAAACATTCCTTCCAACTTTGCTACCTCAGATAAATCACATCCATAGAAGTTAGTAAAGGTTTAAAAGTGTACTTTAATATAAATATACCTTAGTAACAGTTTAAGAAAAATACAGGAACAAATTATTTTATTGTAGCCATTTTGGAAGGAAAGGAGAGCTGATTCACCATGTTACTTTCACTGATTTTTTTTTTTTTTTTGCTTGTTTCTTCGTATTTCCACAGAACAAAAGCCCTTGTCTTAGAACTATTGGCAGCTGTTTGTCTTGTCAGAGGCGGGCATGAAATCATTTTATCAGCATTTGACAACTTTAAGGAGGTAGGATACTTTGTAGTTTGCTCACACAAACATATTTGGGCATCTTTGAACAGAATGATTTACATTTTCTGTGTATATGTTTTATTATTGAGATATAATTGCATATATTAGTTTCAGGTGTACGGTATTTGTGTATGTTGTGAAATGATCACCCCAGTAAGTTAGTTAACATCCATCACCATGGTTTACCTTTTTAATTATTCTGGGGCCTAGGGGGTAGACTAGTTAATTTTCTAAGACGTCACTATGGGAGAAGTAGTAAACTTAGTCTACATATCTTAAATGGATACATGAAGCTTTCTTTGATGTCACATTTCCAAGAAAAGTTAAAAACTATTTTCAGGATCCATTTCCCTTTGGAGAACATGTTTTGTTAAATGTCTGTGGTTTTCATTATGGTTGATACTTGAGCATCCACCATGTACATTTGATGAACTCTTCAAACATAGCTACTTTCCTCAAATCACTTCTATTATCATTGCTGTGCTGGATGCCACAAGAAACCTCTCAAATACAGACACTGATGTTTAGCAGTTTGTAATCTTAACCAGGTGATCCTGTCCTAGGCAAACAGTAAACCAGTGGACTTGCATGGTTGAAAGTGGAAACTAAAAGGACTACTGAAGAAGAAACAATTATACACAGATACTATGGTACCAAGGATTGTGGCCCACAGTATCAAGACATCATGACTGAACTGATTGCTAATTTCCCTTAGTGGTAGTGTTCAGGGTCACATGGCCCCAAAGAGTGCATGTTTGCTCCCCTTATCTTTGTGTAACATCTGAGGCTACTTTGAGGTGGGACATTACAAAAATAAGTAAGCTCAGGCTTCAGTAGGGTCATCAGCCAAACTCTGCCTTCTCCTGGCAGTCCCATTTGATTCCAGTTCTTCTGGATTAGAGTCAGATCTCAGAGGGACTTGCAGACTCTTGCTCATCATTCCCGGGAGCCTCTGGAGTAGAACCCAGCTGGTATTTATTGAAGATCTACCATATGGCAGGTGCTATGCCCAGGTACACACATGTAATCATGTGATTCTGTGAGAATATGTGAGACAAGTATTAATGTCTGCATGTTCTAGAAGAATAAACTGAAATTCCGAATATATTTTGTTTGTCTATGGTCACATAGCTAACTGAGTGGCAGAGCCAGGACTAGGATTTGGTGCTCCAGATTCTGAACTTCCATTTCAGGTGACATTTGGGCCCAGTTGTTTGTGAAACTCTTGGGGAAAATACTGAATTAGATAGGACCTCAGAGCCATTTCCACCACCCTGCTCCCTTAATTGGAATTACTCCCCCAGCTGCCAAATGTACCAGAGAGTGACCTATGATCTTGTATATGGGTTAGAAAGCTTCAAAGATGTCAAAAGGGAAAGCAGTCCTCCTGCCCACTTATTTGTATCGTTTCCCTTCAGTCAGTCACTGTTGTAAGATTTTTGATATTAACCATTTTGTTTTGCCAACCATGGACAGAATCAAATATTGTCTTTTTATTCAGCTTCAGTGATAGTGAAAAACTTTGCAGGTTCTAAGAAAATGATAAAGAATAGTGAATCTTTAAATTCATACTTAGGCTTCAAAAACAAATAGAGGCTTTAGAGATGAGAATGTATGACTGCTGGTCTGTACATGTGTTTATATATCCTGTATTAGTACATAAAATTTAAAAGGAAGAGATATATGTTTGGGTGGACGGATCTAATAGGAAAGTGAAACAGCATGCATGCTAAGGTAATGTAACTCCCAAATCTTTACTGTTGGGTCGTGCTTGCACATATCATGTCTCATTCCTTCCAGTCTGGAAGCAATAACTATACAGTTATCATGATCCTGTTACAACGTGAGCACTATCACAACTAGCCTCTGATTATATTGCAGGTCAAATGATGTCCTAAAATTATAATTATGTACAACCAGTAATCATTAAAATCGGTAATTCATGAGATGGAGGTTAATTTTGTTTCCTTTTAGGCAAGATAGAGTTTCTTTCTTATGCATAATAATGGTTGCAGAATTGAGTCTTAACGATCTGGTATCAGAATTGTATATGGTTTGGGCATTGAGGGTGTTGTGTGTGCTTAGTCGAAAAAAGTAATCCTACTAGATCTAATGGCTAAGTAGCAATGCAAACTAAATTAATTTTGACTTAGAATTTTAAAAGCTTTGACCAAAATCTCATTTCTGTAATTACTTATATAAGTGATGGTGTTTAAGATCAGATTCTCCTTGGACGGGCATTTGCATCTTAGAGAAACAATGGCATGTGGGGACAAAAGGGACAAGAGCTGGGTTCTGTGTGTCCTCTTGGCATGCATTAATCTCAAGGTGCAGTCCCTGTCAAAAGAGCATCCACTCATTTATCTGTTCAGTCTTAGGTTGAAAAGCATATTTGTATTGATGCTTTCTTTTTTTTTTATGCTGTTGTCCACCCAGAGCCTTTTAAGTTTCTTTCTTTTCTCTTATTTTATGTGAGGGAATTTATTTTCTTATACATCATAGTTAAGAGTGTGTTCTTTAATCATTTTAGCAAAAATGTCAGTGGAATCTTTTGGGTTTAGGGAGATGTGGGAGGCAGCTGTTCCTGATCAGGAAAAGTTGTACTTATGATCTCAGATGCTTCTGCAGATAGGGTTGGGTGAGAGTGATCTGCATTGAGCTGTTCATGGCAGAGAGAGTACCATAGGTACTAGGTAGGATAGTAGGAAGTAGGGCCAACGAAGAGTCTTCACCTTCAAGAAGATTGTTTTTAAAGCTTTTTGTCCCTTTTTTGTAAGTCGGGATTCCATTCACCTCCTAAAGAAAAATGAAGGGATTTTCTGTTTTCGCCAGGAGGACTGACGGAAAGTAGTCATGGGGTTCAACATTGGACATCAGTATCTTGTTTTGCAAATAAAGTAATATGCAGTAGAGAAACCAGTCCCTCTGGGCTTTGATCATTGTTAAGCACAGCCAAGCATACTGCCACAATATGGTACCAGATTCTAAGGGGAAGTTTAAAGACCATGCATCCTAAGTATGTAGCAGGGTGTTTTCCCTCTCTACTTCTTGAGCCAACAAATCCATTCTGTTTTATTTGACCACCACAAATTAATTCAAATGTAAATTAAAGGAAGGTATCTTTTAGCTTTTAATAGACTTTTATGTATGATTTTTTAAAATTTCTCACATTTCAATTGAAATTCACAATCTCAACAAGTGTGGTTTTCTGTGTTTTTGCAAAGAATTTTGCCACATGTCTGAAGTACGTGCTTCAGGAAAAGAGGGAGCATTTACAATTGAATAATGTCTGATGGCAGGAAGAATATTAATCCAAGGCCTTGCCTTTGGTGGGTATGGAGGTTGGGGCTAAGCCAGGTGTCACTGAACAAGCACATACATCACCTCAGTGTATTTGATGATAAATGAGTTCTTAATACCAAGCATGGTTTATGACATATTTGAAAATGAGTGTAGTGAGTGGGTAAAGACTAAACCATTCAATCATTGTACTGTTTGAATCCCTTTCTCTTAATTTTATTTCCTAAATAAAAGGAATTAATACACTTGGTTTTGGTGTTGAAACATCTCCTTATGAAAATTTATGGTTCTGAATTGAAGACCAGGGTGAGAACAAGGACTCATCTTCTTTTCCCCCCTGCTTACTGGCTAATTTAGCCACCTGGAGGGACTTATTACTGCCTTGTCTGAATTGATACTTTCTTAGTTGCATTGCAGTGTATGTTTTTGAACAGTTGGCCTACCACACAGGAAGAAAAATATTGGAAAGCAAAGGTTGCCCTGTTGGTATTTGCATTAGTTCAGTGTCTTGTTTGCAAGAACTAGAAACTGTGACTCTAACGTACAGAAGAAAGGGTTGATTGAAAGGATATTGAGAAAGACACAGGGTTGACAAGGAGCCTAGGGAAACAGCCCTGGAAAATGGGCAAGCGTTTATAAAAGGTGGCTACACTCAGGCTGTGTGCCCTTGAAGCCTAGCCACCATAAACAGTTCTTGAGGTTCTCATCATGCTTTTTTTTCTCTTCCAAATACCATGGACCATAGGTAGTGATCCACTAGGTCATAAAATAGTACACTTATGGGTAAGGACACAAACTAGCCCCCACTTTAGAGTTATAAACACTATTTAATCCAATTTCCCTTGGGAACCTTGAGGTCTTCTACCTAGACCTTGCTCTCTCCAACTTTTCTTAGTCTTCCTACTTTTTTGCATTGTTTTCTTTGATAAGTTTGACAAACTGCTTTTAAGAAAGCCTCTCCAAAAGTCTGGCAAAAAATGCTCCCGTTTGAAATCAGAGGGAAAGATGCTAAGGCACACAGACTCTGCAATGGAATAGCCTGCTATGATACTAGTAATAAAACTCTTGGAGGGCTTTGAGCTACCAGCTCCCCCAGACTGCTGGGAGGTGCACCTGGAATTCATCAGGATTCCAGAATGATTATAACTGTGTTCTCATCTGCTTCCAAAATGACAGCATCTGGCTTTAACAAATAAGCCTGAGGCCTGAGTTTGGTTATTAAAGGCCTAACTCCTTCCCACTTCTTCCCTTCAAGTGTAAAGAGGTGGAGCCTTGTGAAATGAGTCACTCAAGGCCACCAGTGCTCCTGTACACAACACTCTTGGCAGTAGTCATTATTTTTTTGGCCTTTTTCTAGAAGGCTTCTTAAGGAAACTGATGTGGTTTAGCTACTGGGCACCGGAAAGCACTCGTGCTACACATTATTAAGTTGATTTAAGAAAGCCTGTCAAGTTTTATTTACAATGGGGCAAATTGGGCAGGAAGGAGAGCAGACATTTTGGTGTGCTTCCAACATCCTTCTGAGTTTAATCCCATCTAATCTAACCTCTTGAACATTTGAAGGTGTAGGATTATAAATTCAGCATAAGACCATCCAGATAACTCCTTCATTGGTAAAAATTTTCAACATGGAGGGAAGGGTATTTTGTTCTGTCTCTCCGTGAACTATAAGCAGAGTATTTTCTTAGAGTCCAAATTGGGAGCTCCAATTCTAAGGCATGCATGTATTTCACTGTAGGAGGCCAGATTTACACTAATCTGATTCATTGAGACTCTTCTCTGGTCAGTCCATATTCCAGGGACCAGGAAGCAGACTCACAGCAATTATTTTTTGAACTGTTTATTAACTGTTACAGTTACTGCTTGTGTATAATAAATTATCCCCAACATAGTCTTACTATGCTCATGGATTCTGTGCATCAGGAGGTCAGGCCAGGCTAAGCCAAGTAGGGATGATTGTCCTGGCTCCATCATGCCCAGGGCCTCATCAGGGAAGATCCCAGCGACCAGGGGTAGTAATTCATTTGGATGCTTCTTCAACTCAAGTATCTAGCTTCTGGGCTCTGATGACTTACAGGCTGAGCTCAGTAGAGCCTGTCAACCACAGTGCCTCCATGTAGAACTCCATGTGGCTGGAGTGTCTCAGAGCATGAGAGCTGTCTTCCAAGAGGAGCTGTCCAGGAAGGAACATCTGGAGATCAGGTATTCAGAGGTAGAAGTTGCAACATGTCTTCTGAGCTAGTATCAGAGTCATCAGTGTCATTTCCACTGCATTCTGTTGATGGTAAGTGAGTCACTAAGGCGAACGCAGATGCAAAGGGGAAACAATGACTTCACTTCTTGATGATGGATCGTGAGGGTCACGGTGCAGCAGAAAACGTGGGGTGGGGAAGTCCGCTGTGGACATCTTTGGACAATACAGTTCACCTCCGTAACTTTTTAAGAATTACCAATATATCTCTAGTTGTTCCTCCTCTGTTTTCTTTTTCTCCTTCTCTCAACCCAATACTTGGTTTCTCCTCAGGACTAAAGCTTTATAAACTTCCTCATCGGAGTTAGGAAGAATGGTTACCACTTCTTTAAGCCAGTTTACTATAGGGAAACCATATTTTGAGAACTTTTCTAGAGGAGAAAGGAGCCGTTTACAGAGGATTTCTGAGCCCCTGGTAATGAACTAGTTATTTCTTTATCATCTATGTCTTTATCATCTCCTAAGGAAGTGAAGGCTGGTCTCATGTTGATCATTAAGGGATGAGTCATGCTAACTTACTGGAAAATATTTTCATGAATATTTGAGTGCCCCTTTGTGTCAGATACATTGATAAACACTGGCAATACGAAAATGAATAAGACCTGGCACTATCCTTTAGGGGGAGCATCTCAGTCCAGTTAACAAAACAGAATAAATATTTTTGACAGTTAAACTACTAGACTTTATGAAAGTAAATGTCAGATGCTTTGTAAGGGGAATAATAGCTAATCAAGAGGAGGTGAAGGAAGGAGGGCAGATGGGGTGGGAATTCCCAGAGGAGGCTTCCTATTGGAAAGGGTGCCTAAGCTGAATTTAGGATGAATAAGAGTAAACCAGGTATATTAGTTTCTTATCACTGCTGTAGTAAATTGCCACAAACGTAGTGGCATCAATTGATTGCAAATCAAACACTTTAAGCTAAGCCATTACTAGCTTGGTGGGTTTATAACAATGCATATTATCCTACAGTTCTATTGGTCAGATGTGTAAAATGAGTCTATAGAGTGAAATTGTTTTGGGTAATCCATTTATCCTTTCCGTTTCTAGAAGCTGCATATATTCCTTGGCTCCTGGCCTTTTCTGACTCTGATCCTCTGGCCTCCTTCCTTTAGTGACCATTGTGATTGTATCAGGTCTACTCAGATAATCCAGGATAATCTTCCCATCTCAAAATCCTTAATCATACCTGTAGAGTCCCTTGTATATGTAAGGTAAATATTTACAAGTACCAGGGGTTAGGACATGGACATCTTTGTGGAGGACATTATTCAGCCTACCATGCCAGGTAAAGCTGTCCTTTTATACAGAGAAGGTAGCATCCTAACAAAGCTTCGAAGACTGTAGTTGTAGTTTACTGTACTCTCCATTTTTAAAGGGAAGAGGGTGTGGGGAAGACAAAGGTGGGCTACAAGTTAGGAGCAGATCAGGAAAGACCCCGTTGCCTATTCCAGAGCCTTCATATTGCCCTGTAGCCTAAGGAAGCAAGAAGCAGTGGTAGGAAATGTGTTCTCCCAGCATTTGCTGTTTAGATCTACTCTTTCAGTAAAAAAATTTAAAAAAAGGCAGTTACATTTTGCTGCAGGAGTCCATTGGCAGTGAGCTTAGCATGAGGTCACTTTGACAGAGCAGGGTGTGGTTAGAGTTTGAGCTTGGTTTTAGAGATTTCGCCATTCATATTTCTCATTCCTTGGGCCTTTGCTGTATTCATTTACTCTTAATATCTACAGGACTTTCCTTTGCTGTGGGCCTGAGGGGACGAAAGAACAAAAGTACAAGAGGGTAGTGGCACCTGGGGACAGATGAGATTATTGTGGTATCTGGGAGCATTTGTAGAGATGCTTTGCTTTTCAGCCTTTTTAATTAGACCCTCTCCTCTCTCCACAAGCCTGAGTGCAATTTACCCAACAGGGAGCCTCATGTTCTATTTCATTCATAGCAGCCACCTTTTTTAAAAAAACATGATGTTGCCTCCTTTTTGTTTTTATTCATGTAAAAATCCCGTTTCTAAAATCTGGGCCCTTTGCCAACTGTAAAATCGTAGGCCTATGTATCCCCTTGCATATTCTGGGAAGATAACAATGAAAGAGCTCAGGAAGAAGGCTGTGAGAGCTGCGTGTTACTTCAAGACCCCATAGGATCTGCACCAGAGGCTAGCACAGGTCCTTAAACATGGCACTTTCACTCGAGAAGTGTTTCTTTGACCTTTCAATGTTGTTACGGTTGTAAGGTATGGATGGATGATATGAAGTAGTCAACTCACAGCAGAGGAGAGAGTTGAAATCAGAAATCTTACAGCTCTGACAACGTCATCACCAACTCCCCAAACCATTAGAATGGGGAGTTTTTAGTTCCCGGTCAGGATTTGGTGGCCATTCTGACATTTACTTCTGCAGAATACTGTTCAAGTTTATTTTAGGGGCACTTAGTTACTTTTTCCTGTGTGAAAGAACACCTCCCTATTCTTTTTCTTCCTCACTCCACCCTGACCTGTATAACAAGGAGGTGTTTTGGTTTTTTTTTGTGGTCTGTATCTTGGTAGTTAAGTATGCTTTCATACTCTCTATTTGTCGTAGCTGCTTTTAACAGCACGTTTATATTAAGTGAAAATAGAATTGTTTTAAAATGTCAAATCTGGATTATAGGTTATTTTTAGTGGTCATTAAGTTCAGTACTAAGCAGTGGCTAAGCCCTAGACCCAGGGCTATATTAACCGTCTTATTAACTAGGCTGCTGGGTTTAAGTAGAATTGTTAAAACAATTATGAAAATGCTATGCTAGATATGTGAACTGGGAAAAGGATAAATCATAAATATTTGTGTTATGTATGCATATATATGTGTATATATAATATATGCATGTGTGTATTATGAGTAACAGCATAAAGATATATTTATGTAAAGTAATAGGCCCTAAAAGGAAACAAATGAAGGGGTTTGGGGTTTGATTTTCTGTGTGTGTGTTTATTTCTGTTGCTTGTAGTGTTTGGGAAGTAACATGCCTCATATAGCTAAATGTCCCTATTATGTAAGGATAGATTTTTCCTTCTAGTAGTGTTTTTAAATTTTTTTTAAAAAAACTTAAGTTTGTTTATTTTTAGAGAGAAAGTGAACAGGGGAGCGACAGAGAGAGGGAGGGAGAGGGAGAGAGAGGGAGGGAGGGAGAGAATCCCAAGCAGGCTCCACATTGCCAGTGTAGAGACTGACGTGGGGGCTTGATCTCATGAATTGTGAGATACTGACCTGCGCTGAAATCAAGAGTCAGATGCTTAGCTGACTGAGCCACCCAGGTGCCCCCATTCTAGTTGTGTTTTATAGGACTAGCTTTCTTTTGTCTTTTCTAAAGAGACTGGTTATCTTTTATGTAATATTTCTACAAAAATAAAGACAATCAAAATTCTTTGGAACTTTTAGAGAGTTGTTGAGTAAATACACTTCTCACCATGGAAAAAAAACACTATTATAAGATCAGGAGAGTGACAAAATAAAAGACCTGATTTTGTTCCACAAAAGTTTCTGTTGCCTTGAGAAAGTGTTGACTTTAGCTATAGATAGTTAAGGACTAAATAGATGCTAAGGTAAACAATAAGAGGACAGTAATTCAGAACTTTAAGAATTGTGCTGATAGTTTTTATTCCCTATTATAATTTAAACTAGTTCTAGGTGTTACTGCCATGAATATGCTTATTGAGCTTGACCTCCTGTGTGTCAAGCTCAGATTTCATTTGAAATTTAAATACTTGTAAAACTTGAGCACCTTCTTAAATTTATTTGGGCTCCATAGTTAATACATAATGGTTTTATTTGGTTGGTTTAACTAATAAACAATCATCAGAAAGCATCAGCAGAGTTCATGAATCTATTGCATTTTATTCTATGTTGTAAACAGCCAGAAGATTACATCATGTGTACAAAAACGACATATACATATATAGAAATAGGAAGGCTACCATTTATTGTTTGCTGAGTACCAACAGGCTACTATATATTACTTTAGTGGGGTCACCCTGTGAAGTAGGAATAAAGAACAAGAGGTTTAGAGTAAATAGACCTACTGACCTACTTTAGCAAATGGCAACTTTGGGATTTTTCTCCAGATCCGTTGACCTACAAGGCTCAGTCAATCTTATATAACATGTTGTGGTATACCATATGCTTTCTACACATATTTATACAACACCCTCAATTTTCTACTACAAAGCAAACCTAATTGGAGCAGTTAGAGATTGAGCAGTTTATTGGAGTATTTTTAGTTATTAGTAAAATTCAGGACTAACTGGGCTATTTGTATGTGGCCTGAAAAGAGAGGATTGGTCTTGAACAGCATTATAAAGGAAGGAAGAGATGTGTTTGGTGGGTGGAGGGAATTCTGGGAACAGAAGGAGAAAACGGTTTGGGGTCCTGGAGCAGGGTAGGTCAGGATAATGGTGTTGCAAGGCAAGGAGCCATGTCTGACCAGGGGCCATGATGCAGGATAAAGCATGGCAGGGTGCAGGCATGATTCAGCTTCTGAGGAGGGAAGAGCGGAGAGATTTGAAACCTGTGAAAGAATCTTGACTGGAAGATAAAGTAGAAAGGAAAAGAAAAAGGGAAAGAGAAGCAACTAATAGTTAGAAAGCACTTTACAGTTGATGGTGTCTTTATATCTGTTTTTTTTGATTCTGTGGAAATCTAAGAAAGGCATTTTAGGTAATTCTGATAAATCGTAAGAGTCCTGATGCTCTCCATGAAATATGTGAAAGGGGAGATGGTGGAGTTTGGAAGGTAAGTAGTTCAAGCATTAAATGACTGGGCCCTGGATCAAGTTTGTGGACATGACAGTGGATACAAAGCTATAAAAATCAGGACAGGATAATCCATTGAATTTGGGGACAGACATAAGAGGAGAATGAACATCTATTCAAATTATATACATTTAATTAAAAACAAAGCACAGCCACAATAAACAGATTATCTGGGATTTTTTTTTCTTTCCAGAGAAGAAAACAGGCTTCTTTTTATTAAATTTATTCTTTTAGTGATGGTAAAATGCCTGACGTCAGATTCTTCATTCTGAACTAAAGACGATGAATGAGAGAACAGGTTTAAACAGAGGCACTGGGGATTGTGTGTGTGTGTGTGTGTGTGTGTGTGTGTGTGAGAGAGATCCAGATAGAAAAGGGAATTATAACTAAAGAGATGAATTCCATGGGGCCTCAATCTAGAGGAGTAAGGAGGCCAGGCTAGAATGGGCTGGAAGGGTGCACAGAAGGTGGGTCTGGTATCTTTGTGGTGCAAGTTCCTGTTTCAGGTGACAAGTTAGTCACATGATCTCTATATCCCTTTCAATTTTACAGTTTCCTATTTCTGTATAAAATTTGGTTTGCGCATGCCATTGTGTATAGTATGTATCATGCATATATGTTCAAACGGTTCTATCTGAGAAAGGTTAGATGCTTTTTGTATCTGGGTAACAAAGTACCCAGATAATGAAATGTTTGGTATATAAATTTATAAGGAAGAACAAATATAACGTGTCTAAGGGCAGTTGGCAGACAGAAACAAGCTTAAAATAAAAACAGAGCCCTGTGATTTTAGACTACACTGGATTGTTAGTCCCTTGTTCTCTTTATAACTACCTGGAAATGGCTGCATCGGTTTCTAAACCCAAGTGTCGTTAAAAAAAAAAATCTGCAGTGTGTCAAAGGAACTTGCTGCTTCCCTAACCAGAAAGCGAACTGGATGTACTGAGGGCGTGTGGTACCTGCCACTCGTAAAGGCCTGTCTGCAAACGCATCACTTTCTTGGGCAGTGTTTGAAATACCAAGCTTTTGAGCCATTATTCAAGACTTTTCATTTACTGGCTTCTCCCTCACCCCTGCACTCTGTTCTGCTTACTATAGTCCCAAAGCCATTCTTTATTCCCTTCACTGTAGTGGTGTGTGTGGCTCCTGCCCAGTTCTTTCATTCTTTGTATCAATCTGCCAAAGATATATAGTCATGCTTAGTTTTCATTCACAACAGTTGCCTCAAACACACTCAGACGAAAATGGCCCAGCGGTTCCTGATTGTGGTCCAACAGTCACTGTCAGTCACCCTTCATCATGAAGTTGAGCTCTCTGACGGAATTTTCCCCCCAGCTCTGCGTCACTGGAGAGTGGAAATGGCCAATTACAGTAACATGAGCTATAGCCCTGTTTAGTTTCAGCAGTTTGGTTTTGGCCATGGAAAATGAGGGCTCCTTCCCCACCAGTGTATAAGCAACACATGTGGTATCCCGGGTTTACTGGTATACCGCTAAGAACAACACTGAATTTTCCATTTTGAAGTATTTTCCAGGAATTAGGCGTAAAACTAGGAAGAAGTGTATTCTGTGCGGTAGTTATCAAGGGCATGTTTAATGCACTGTTAAAAGATAATCATCTTTTTGTTGCTTGCGTATTTGTTCTTTATTGTGTGGTATTTTTAGTGTATCATGCGTTCTAGGGCAAATCTGTTTACTTGGGTAGATTGACTGAGTTTGATTGTCCCTGAACTTTGGGGAATGCATGCCCTGTAGACCATGTGGGAGAGAATGGTTTCATCTCTCTCATATTCTGGCTCAGAATCCAACGTTCACTTAGCTTTGGGAGACAAATATCTAGCTTTGTAATGAGCCTCTGTGTGACAAGGTAGGCACATCCCAGAGACAGCGGCGAATGGTCAGGGATCCGCTGCTGTCTAACCTGTCTTTGTGTAACATAAGACCTGAAGTATTTTTTTTAAACCTTTTTTCTTGCTATATAGGGAAATCTGCCCTGTCTGAAAGATGTGACTTCATCTTTGTGGAGAGATGGCAGATGTTGTAGTCCTTTTATGGGGTGATGGACTCTCTGACAGTCTTGTAAGACATTTTACTATTAGAAACGCATTCATTTGCTTCTTCAGGTTTTGGGTTTTGAGAATTCATCATCTTTGTGGAAATAAAGAAGCTATTCCCAGTAGTATGATCTAGTAGTTCTTAAACTTTTGGCCTCAAGACCCCTTTTTACATTAAAAATGTTTTAATTAAAAATTATTTTGGTTATTTATTTTTGAGACAGAGAGAGAAAGAGAGTGAGCAAGATGGGAGGGGCAGAGAGAGAAGGAGACACAGAATCCAAAGCAGGCTCCAGGCTCTGAGCTGTCAGCATAGAGCCTAACACGGGGCTCAAACCCATGAATCGTGAGATCAGGACCTGAGCCGAAGTCGGACGCTCATTCGACTGATCCACCCAGGCGCGCCACCCCCCCCCCCAAAATAATTTTTTTAAGTTTGAGTCATCTTTATACCCAAGGTGGGGCTTGAACTCACAACCCTGAGATCAAGAGTCATGTACTTTTCTGACTGAACCAGCTAAGCATCCCAACATTCTTAAAAATTATGAAGGATTCCCAAATTTTCTCTTTATGCAGGTAATGTATTGATATTTACTCCATTAGAAATGTAAGCAAAATTTTGATACTTATTTCATTTAAAATGACATAATTGAGGGGTGCCTGGGTTGCTCAGTCAATTAAGCATCTGACTCTTGATTTCTGTTCAGGTCATGATCTCACAGTTTGTGAATTTGAACCTCACATCACGCTCTGTGCTGACAGAGCGGTGCCTGTGTGGGATTCTCTCTCTCTCCCTCTCTCTGCCCTTCCCTTGCTCATGGCGCTCTCTCTTTCTCTCAAAATAAATAAAAACTTAAGAAAAACTAACATAATAGACTTATTACATATTAATGTTAAAAAAATCTGTTTTTCAACACTTTAAGAAAAAAAATCGGTGACGGGAGCACCTGGATGGCTCAGTCGATTAAGCGTCTGACTGGCTCAGGTCATGATCTTGCAGTTTGTGATTTTGAGCCCCATGTCAGGCTCTGTGCTAACAGCTCAGAGCCTGTTGCCTGCTTTGGATTCCGTGTCTCCCTTGCTCTCTGCCCCTCCTCGACTTGTGCTCTGTCTCCGTGTGTCTGTCTGTCTGTCTCTCTCTCTCTCAAAAATAAATACACATGAAAAAAATTTTTTTATATCATGTGACAGTAGTGACTGTTTTAGTCATCTTGAGCTTCCATAATAAAATAACATACACTGAATGGCTTAAACAACAGAAATGCATTTCCTCACAGTTAGGGAGGCTGAAAGTCCTCAGGCCAGCATGGTTGGGTTTTGGTGGCGGTCCTTGTCAGGCTTACAGGTGCTGCTTTCTTGCCGTATGCTCAGATGGTCTTTCCTAGGTGTGTGTGTACACACAGGTCTTTTCTTCTAAGGCCATTAATGTCATTGGATTAGGGACTCACCCTTATGATCTCATTTATTTAACCTTACTTAACTGCTAACAGCCCTATTTCCAAATACTGTTGAATTGAGGGTAGGGCTTTGACATATGAATTTTGTGGAGACAAGTTTAGCGCAATTCAGTCCATAGTAGTGCCATTATTTTATATATTATACGTCTTGTAAAGTCTAGCTTAATAGAAGGGAGCTGCAGGCCCGTCTGCCTCTGCATTCAGTTGTGTTATTTTGGTCGAAGTAGTTGAAGAAAATCCAGCCCTACACAAATGCACAGATAGAAAAGGAAGTATTTTAATAGCATTTTCAAGTAACAGTGGATATTTTTTTTGAAACTATACTGTGCAAACACTGGACAAGTAGTAGCTTCTTAAAGATTAGTTGCAAAGTAGAATCTGAAACTGTATTACTGAACTTCTTGTACTCTGTTTAAAATTTATTTGCCGGTCTTGTACCTTGAATTAATGCACAGTTTTGTAACAATATGCAGTAGTTAGTTGGAAAATATCAATTCACTGAATTATTCAGATCTCAATATTGACAAATTTCATCTTGCAATATTTTATTTTATTTTTTATTTAAAAATTTTTTATGTTTATTTATTATTGAGACAGAAACAGAGCATGAGTGGGGGAAGGGCAGACAGAATCTGAAGCAGGCTCCAGGCTCTGAGGTGTCAGCACAGAGCCTGACTCAGGACTCGAACTCACAAACCGTGAGTGAGATCATGACCTGAGCCGAAGTTGGACGCTTAACCGATTGACCCACTCAGGTGCCCCATGCAATATTTTTTTTAAAGAACACATTATTATCACCACCAATTTCATCAGAAAAATCTTTAAATATTGGAAAGGCTGCCAAACTCATGGTGCATGTAAGTTTCTCCAAATTCTCATTTTTGCTTGAAAGCTTAATTTTTGTCGTTGGAAACCAATATTGTCAGTTTCCTTCATCCATTTTCAAGAAAATTTACTGCCAAGTTTTTACGTCTGAATAACTGTGGTATGTTAGTTATTCTTTCATATAAGAATGGAAAAAAAGGCTAGATCATCCTGAAACTAGAATAATCACAGAAGTCCTTTTCCTCAAGACACCCATATTTTGATAAGCAGACGTGCTTTATGCAGGCTTCCCATTTTGTCATATAGAACACTAAAAAGGTGTATATTCACTGGTCAAGATGGAATAAAATTAATATTTTTTATTGCATCATCAAGGGTATTTTTTTAATTAAGTTTTTAATTTTAATTCCAGTATAGTTAACATACAGTATTAGAATAGTGTCAGGTGTACAATATATTGATTCAGCAGTTCTATACATTATTCAGTGCTCGCCATGATAAATGTACTCTAAATACCCTTCAATCATTTCACCTATCCCCCCAACCACCTCCCCTCTTGTAGCCATTGTTTACTCTCTGTAGTTGGATCTGTTTCTTGGTTTCTCTCTTTTTTCCTTTGCTTGTTTGTTTTGTTCTTAAATTCCACATTATGAGTGAAATCATATGGAATTTGTCTTTCTCTGACTGACTTTTTTTGCTTAGCAGTATACTTTTTAGCTCCATCCATGTTGTTGCAGATGGCAAGATTTTGTTCTTTTATGGCTGAATAATAGTCCATTACACACACACACACACACACACACACACACACACACACACCTTTATCCATTCATCTGTTGATAGACACTTGGCTGCTTCCACAATGTGGCTATTGTAAATAATGCTGCAGTAGATATAGGGTGCATGTATCCCTTTGAATTAATGTTTTTGTGCTTTTTGGGTAAATACCAAGTAGTGCAATTACTGGATCATATGGTAATTTTGTTTTTAACTTTTTGCGGAACCTCCATACTGTTTTCCACAATGGCTGCTCTAGTTTGTATTCCCACCAACAGTGTTAAGAGGGTTCCTTTTTTTCCACATCCTCTCCAACAGTTGTTGTTTCTTGTATTGTTGATTTTAGCCATTCTGACAGGTGTGAGGTGGTATTTCATTGTGGTTTTGATTTGCATTTCCCTGATGGTAAATGATGATGAGCATCTTTTCCTGTGTCTGTTGGTCATCCGTATGTCTTCTTTGGAGAAATATCTGTTCCTGCTTTCTGCCCATCTTTAATTCAATTTTTTGTTTTCTGAGTGTTGAATTGTATCAATACTTTAGGTATTTTGAATACTGTTTATCAGATATGTCCTTTTATCAAGGGTATCCTTAAATGAAACTGGCTTTTTAATTTTGTTTTAAATGGACACTTATGAATGCAGTGATTACTGTAATACTTGGTGCCACTGCCTTGAGTTGTGCCAAGGCAGCAGTGGTTTTATACACCCACCGTTGCTTCTGCACTACTTCTGACTACTATGTGAAAAAGGCAAGTACCACCTTAGTGTCATTGTAATAATAGTTCGGACCTCACAGACTCTGTGAAAGGGCCTCAGAAGCCCTTGGACCCAGAACCATATTTTAGGAACTGTTTCCCAAATAAACTGTCTGCTCTCTTTTGCGTCAGGTGCAAGTGATTCCATTTAGATAAGAGTAGGGTCCTCCTGTTGGAGATCCAGGATTAGGACAGAGCACAGAAGAAAGTGGAGGAGATGTTGCATGAGAGGAGGGAGCAGTGGAGAAACCTCAGGCATTTGCCTGTTTGTGCACCAAGGTCTTTGATCTAGCAAACAAAGAGTCCTTGTCTTCAAGGGCTCTGAATTCATTGCACATCTTTGTTAGATTTAGTTTGACTTGTGATTTGTGAGTGAAGAGAGCATGGATTGACATCTGCCTCCTGAGCAGGCCCTGAATAAGTGGTGACAGGGCCACAGGGTTTAAATAACTCCTCTCCTCTGCTCTTGGTACAATTCAGTGAACATGCAATGACCACTAGAAAGTGTTATTGTGTCCTCTCCCTTGCCTTGCTGGGCCAAATTGAGTATACTCTAAGGATGAATCTGTGAGGAGAAATGAATGGAAAAAAGGATAGTGTTAGGCCTCCTTCTGCTTTAGAAGGAGTCTGACGGGTCATTCATCCCAGAGAAGACCAAAGGCCTTTTCTTGTCATTTAGTCCTCAGGTAGCTATTTAAATACCAGTCTCTCTTGAGCTCCAGTGTATTATTGTCTTCCCATAGGAATAGAAACCTTGAAAAAATTTCTATGTGTTCTTACTGATGACCAAGAGATGTGTCTTGTATTGAAGCCAGAAAGAGTCAAGTCAGACATTAAGAATATTTCTGGAAGATGTCATTTATGAAGAATTGTATTGTGGAGCCTTACTCTCTAGAATTTAGTGAAGGTCATTTTTGTGTAAGGAAGTGATAAAAATGCATTTCTCATTTAAGGTGTGGTGTTTCAACGAGTTATTCTTTGGGGATTTTACTAGCCCTTTGCTTCTTTGTCAGGATTTTTTGGTACAGCAAAACACGTACATGAAAAGTAAAAGGGTCATCTGATGTTTGTTGTGTGTGGCTCGTGCCAAAACATCTGGATATTTGGAAACATCTGGAAAAGTGGCTGAAGTTTTCACAAGGGTGATTAGCATTATGTGGACGAAAGCTCTGGCTGCTAATCAGATGTTTACCGGTACAGCATTGATAGAAACGTTGGATTAATTTATGGGGAAGGAGGGTTGAATAGACTGTAGAGTGCGTTCTGTTGCTCAGCTTTCCGTAGTTTTCTGTGGAATGAGATAAGGTTGTGTAGTTTCAGAATGTTTCACTTTGATGAACATTTCTGCCTTTAAATCCCGGGAGACATGAGAGCCAGCAGTAGGTCCACGTGGTGTGCTTCTGACCCAGCAGCCGGGTGGTGTCAGTGTGTGAACCGTCTGGGTACCTGAGGGGGGCGAGGTCGTTAGACCCCTGCAAGCACAGCACACCCCTGCAGAGTGGTTTTCTGTCAGGCCATCATGGCGTCAAGTAATCCTCAGACCGCTGGCACTCTCAGTGGAAGGTAAAAGGTGCTCTTCACCTAGGACAAACTACGAAACGACTGTTTACTTCATGCGGCCCTGAGAAGAAAACGGAACTTTTGTTCCTGGGCAGGCCCCAAGAAGGGAAGCGTAATCAGTCATAATAGACCGTGCCTCCTAAGAGGTGCCTTCCTGCAGGGAGCCGTGCGGATCACAGGGGCCTATTGTGAGGGAGAAAAAGAAAGCATTGAAGCAGGCACCAGGCAGCAGGGCAAGAAGGAAACACTTAAGCAAGGGGCCTTTAATTTTTATATAACTAACCCAGAAGCATATTTTATAGCCACCTCATAAGAGTCAGGCCTCAGTCTGGCTGCAGACTTTGTGTGGTGCCCTGGGAGCTGTTGCTGAGGAAGCCAAAGACAGTCATTGACCTTGAAAGGGGACGGAGAGGTGGCTGAAGGCCGGCAGTCTGTTGTTCATTTCAACATCTGGCTGGCGAGAATGCTCTTTATTACAGGCTTTTGTAAAACCATCTTTTCTTCACTATTAGCCTTGAGGGAAATCCTCCCCTAACCCCTGTTCACCCTTAGAGACACTTTAAACCACTGCCTCTTTTGTATGCAGGGCCCCGGATTTGTCCAAATGGTTTGGGACGGTGTTCAGAAATGTCTTTCACAGATGTTGGAGAGCAGAGTTGAGTCGTTTTCTGGCACGAGTTGTGCTTTTGCTTCAGTTCTCCTTGAAGTGAAAATGTATCTTGCTTGTCCTGGGTGTGGCCCGTTTTATCTGGGCAGGGCAGGATTTATCTGCTTTACCAGTGAGCCAGATGCCAAGAGATAGTGCTTTGGCCTTGTGTATGGTACACAGGGCCTGTGTAGCTGAATGCCTCTCTCTCAGTTTGGTTTGTGTAGAGCTTCCAGGCTGGTCAGTTTGGGAATATCATGTTATATTGCCATGCCGAGATGAGAATTTTAGAGCTTCAAGATAGCAATAGCAAGTGAGGGGATTTTTTTTTTCAAACTTTTATTAGCAATGAAAACCTTCAATGAAACTTTTTTCAATGAAATCTTATCAGGCACCCCAGTACAATGGAGCAGAGCTGGATAAATGAGGACAGCAGTCCCAAGAACCTTTCTTACTTGTGTTTTTCCTTTGCCTGCCAAGCTCCCCACCTTGGGAGCCCCCAAGTGTTCCTCTGTCACCCTTAAGGCTTTCTAAAAGCAGCCCTGAAAATAAGAAATATAACCTAAGGCTCTCGAATTAATGTATGTGACAATGGAAGTCTAGAGAGGTTCACCAAGTTGTCCAAACTCACAGCAGGGTGGTGGCAGAGCTGTGACTTAATGACCCAGGTTTTAAGGTCCCCTGCTTAGTCCTATGTCTGCCCTCTTCTCTATCAGTGTTAGAGCTTCAAGGTGCAAAGAAGTGTGGGTGTTAGGCAAGGACCTCAGGGATGGCTGGATGTTTAGTAAACTGAAGTCTGGGGTCCAGGATCTGAGCCTGAGGGTTTCGCTTTCTGTGGTGTTAAATCAGGGCCAGGGTATTTATTCACATGAGACTGATTTATAAATGAAGGTGCTTGTTCAGTTTACAGCAGAGTAATACTTTTCCAGGGCATATACTTTTATCTTCCTGCTGT
Organism: Cryptoprocta ferox; assembly: GCA_028646485.1. Taxonomy (NCBI): domain Eukaryota; kingdom Metazoa; phylum Chordata; class Mammalia; order Carnivora; family Eupleridae; genus Cryptoprocta; species Cryptoprocta ferox. The sequence goes on from CM053578.1 coordinate 32,629,143, forward strand.
CGGACTTAATTTCTGGTAGCCCTGGCTGGTAGTAGTGGAAGCCTAATTCCCGGTGGGGTATCCCGGTGCACAAAAGCCTTCTTTCTCTGCAATCTCCTCTGCTGGCCTTTCTGTGGCTGCAATTTCTTCAATTTGCTCACTCCCCTACTTCAGGGGCTTCTTGTCACTGATACAGGAAATGGGTGTTAAAGCTAGCGGGGGAATGAGAAATACCATTGATTATATGAAAGTCAAGAAATGACAGATTTCAGTTGCCACAGAACAGTATTTTTACTTGAAAGCTCTCTGATCCTACATTGTTAGGCCTTTGTTGGCAGATGGCAGATGCAGATACATTCCTGGCTCTTAGGTACATTTTTGGTGAAGTCCTTGCGTGTATCCCCATGAAGGCCAATCAGTGTGTGGATTCTGAACATAACTAAGAGTCAGCATCTTGTTCCTTTTATCTTCCCCATTTTCTAAAACCACGTCAGTGTCAAAGGAGAGAAGAGACACATTCAGCCATGGTTGTCCCATTTGAACCAAGTGTGTGGGGGTGGTCCAGATGTGAGCGGTATGGGCTGAGACAGCTTTCCTTTGATGCCGAACACAGCTTTACCAACCTCCCCCAAACATATCTTCCCATTTCCTGTGGGATTACGGTATACACTTGTTTAATGATTGCTAAAGTATTGTAGGAACAAATGCGAATCTGGTTTGCATGCTTCCTTTCCTTCAGCAGAAATAAAGGGGGGCCTCTGGAATCCGTGCTCTCCCCATGTCCGAAAATAGCACCCTGAATTCATTAGTCAAGATTGGCAGCAGAGCTGTCGACCTAAACCTCTCCAGAGACAGGCTTGGTGCAGCTGATAGGAGAGGCCCTTCTTTGTCTCACAGTTGGCGAGGAGAGTGGTCCATCAGATCATTCTAGCAAAGTTCCTGAAGCTGGCATCTCTGCTGACAATATGTCCTTTTTGTGTATTCGGATTCTTTTCACCAAGTTCACAACAGCTGTAAATTGGAAGATAGTAAGTCTGTTGTTTTTGACAGTTAAAGGTATTTCTGTTTCCTAGCACATATGTTCTTAGCATGGATTTGTCTGTGGACAGGATGCTCTCTAAAGAAATGCATATAGTCAAAGCTCTTAATGTCTATTCCGGTCCTGTCTACCTGTCTACTACATGGTTTTTGGGATCTTTACCCAGCATGAAATTAATCTAATATTGCTTGTTCTAGTTTTCATGCATTCTTTTTTAAATTTTTTTATTAACAGGCTGTGAATAGTTTTGCTGCCCATATATGCTTTTCTCAGCCATAGAAAACCCCTTTTTTCTAATGCCTTGCATCCCTGATTATTTGGGAGTTACCTTATTATTCATTGTACCTATGCAAGGACAGTGGGTCAATTCCTACTTCATTCCCATGATACCCACTTATGGTAACTGTATCTCCATATTTATTGTGAAGTCAGAGATTGAATGAGTTAATGATCTAGTTACCTGGTTTATAATTGGTAGTCAGGTTGAAGTTTAATCTGGTCTGTTTTCTATAAGCTACTGGTTCAACAGCCACAGATTCCTAGTTCCGTTGTGGAGATTTTTATTCAGTAGGTCTTGATTTAGATCCAGGAATCTGCCATTTTTAGAAGTTCCATGGAAGACTCTGGTGCAAGCACATCAAGTATATGTTGAGTGTCATGATTGTGGTTCTTAACAAGAACATTTTTCATTTGTTGGTGTCGCAGATAAGAAGATTCATTCATTCCAGAATTAAGTAATAGACATTTACCTGCACATTCTGGGCTGTGTTGGAGAAGGAACATCAATCAGGCTGGCACTTGGGGACCTGGCTCTAGCTTCTGCATTGACTTTTCATTAAGTTATAGATATATGATCTGTCTAGGTATCAGTCTCATTAATAAATAGAGGGCACCAGGCACTTTCCAGAGTCCTGACATTCTTTGATTTGAAGGGTTTTGCATGGTAGGAATTGTATTCATCATCACTTTTCACTGGTAGCTGTTGCTTCTTCTAGTTTATTGAGTGCCAGCTGCTCAACAGACCATTAGTTGCAGCTTCTGGTAGCTGGTAGCTGTTCGCAGATTCAAGACGACTTCTCTTCCTTTCTCCTGCCACTAACAACCTCCCAAAACAGATTGAAGTAAACCATTCCCCTGGGAAACAAGTTTTTATGTTGGGGTTCCTCTTAAAGAAAATTCAGGTTGTAATTCTGACCCTTTCTATATGCAGCCTTGGCAGTTTTCACCCACTGGGTCCTTTTTGCAGGCTAGGGACTTTTGTGCCTTTGGGCACAAGATGTGGCTGATGTCATAGTCTAGGGAGCTGTGCTTGTAATGCTTAACCCCCCCCCCCCCAAACAAACCTTTTGCTTCCAGGAATTTGCTTCATATTCTCCAGAGGGGCTGGCCGAGGCAAGTGGCAGAACAAAATATCCCTTTAAATGTTTGGTTCTTTGCCTTTATGGAGTTTCATCAAAATGGTCTGTAGTGCTTTTAAAACTGTGCATGTGTGTGTCACCCAGCCTCCCTCCGCGCCCCCCTCCCCTCGTCCCCCGTCCTATTGAATCAGGCTCTGTCGGTGGGATTGGACTCCTGTGTTTTTTTAAAGGCTTGACTTTCAGTGCTCTCTCTGGAGCCGCCTCCTCTTCCTCTGAACTGGATTCATGCACTGTTTCTTCTGTAATTATTTTTTGTTAAGGCAGGTATAAATACGTGGAGAGCTGTTGTCTGAATACAGTAAAGTGTGGTCTGCATCTGTTGAGAAAATTAAGTTGCCTTGAGACTTAGAAGGCCCTTAGAGGCTGAAGGCTTGACATTCCCAGCACACAGATTAGGCCCAGGAATTACTGCTAAAGATTTACCCGTGGCGCCTGTCTACCGCGGGCTGATGGTTCTTTTTTCATCAGCGTGTTGGAGAGTGGGAAGTCATCCTTTCATTAAGTGCATCTTCACATAATTAGTCATTTGTCCTTTTTTCAGTGTAATTCAACGAATATTATTGAGAGCTTACAACATGGTAAGCATTGTTCTAGATACTGAAGATAGTGTAGTGAACCAAATAGACAGAACTATTGTCTTTTTTAATCTTCCTCTTCACTGAATATATATTTATATGGGATTTAACATGACAGAATTAAATGGCTGCACTGTAGCATTATGAAACATCATTTTAGGGGAATTCTTCAGGATTGTCTTACATATATTCCTAAGATCACAAATAGAACCAAAAAACTGAACTAAGCATGTGAAGCCGGATTAAATTCAAAATTTCTGAAGGCCAAAAGAATAAGCCAGTGGGCTCCAAAAAGAGATTGCTAAGGTCACTGGCAGAAGGAAAATTTATCCTTTGATTTTGGGAATAAGTCTCTAGAGAGTTTTTATTTGTTACAAATCTTTCTTTGACTCTGTATTTTTAACTCCATGTAGACCCAGATACTTTGGGGCACTTGAGTTCATAGTAATTTATCTTTCCCTTTCACCTGTTCACTGAAAACATTAATTTGAGCTGGATGTTTCGGCCTCTGGGATGCTGCTACTTTACAAATTCCTGTACATTTCTATACTTGCCTTAAATGGGTTAATAGAACTTCCCAAGTGTCTACTATAGTACTAGATACTCTACTACTATGGTTTCTACTTCATAGTTGATGTTAAAATCTTTGGATTTAGATGTAATGGGAACATTTTCAATCTGCTTTTCAAGGAATTTAAATACTAAATTGTCCAAATCTTTTAGCATACCTGTTTTACAAGTGCTTTTGTAAAAAGGAAAATGGGGTGGTGGGGATTGTTACAGTTTTCCTTTTTTAAACCATAACATCCTGGGATTCTGAACACAGGCTAAAAAATTGTTGGACTGCAAAGATAACCAAAAGAAAAGAAAAACACATTTGACAAAGATTTCAATATATCAAGGGAACATTGAAAAGAAACCGAAGCTTAGCTTTAGGGCCTGGCTCATGTTGCTATTTGTGAGTTAACCAGCTTAGAAGAGAAATAAACAGTGTGTGAGAGAGGCAATAAAAAGATATTCTGGAAATAATTATTAATGCTGAAATTCCTACATCTAATTTTAGAATGCTTATGTTTGGAATTTCTTTTGCGTGATGAAAATGTGTATTTCAGGTTTGCGGAGAAAAACAGCGCTTTGAGAAGTTGATGGAACATTTCAGGAATGAAGACAATAACATAGATTTTATGGTGAGTTATTCCAGTCCCACATTACATTCTATAAGGCAAGCTCAGTTTCTGCACTTTTTTCCTAAATCCATTTATATTTATATATGATACATATGTGTGTATGTATGTGCATATAAATGTTATGAAGGACAGAAAATTGAGGATAATATGCTATAGATTCAATCTAGAGTGTTCCTCACAATCTGTATTGGCCCCTTACAGTGTTTATTTCCAGTTTTGTTCCTCACGCACGTACTGTACTAAAGGCCCAAAGTACTAAGTATTCATAGCAAATAAATGATGAAACCGTGCCTTTTGGGAAAAGGATGTTAACTCCTGGTACATATACCTGCAGTTGCCAACTTTAGCTTTCAGTAAAGCCACATAAGGATCCTGAAGATAGAAATCAAGAATCTTGGGGTGCCTGGGTGGCTCAGTTGGTTAAGCGTCTGACTCTTGATTTCAGCTCAGGTCATGATCTCATGGTTCGTGGGATCAAGTCCTGCATCAGGCTCTGCACTGACAGCTCGGAGCATGCCTGGGATTCTCTCTCTCTCTGCCCCTCTCCCTCCCCCCCCCCC
>CM053578.1:32634000-32758605 GCA_028646485.1 Cryptoprocta ferox
CAGATTCTGTGTCTCCCTCTCTCTGATCCTCCCCGGCTCATGCTGTCTGTCTGTCTGTCTGTCTCTCTCAAAAATAAATAATAAAAAAATTAAAAAAAAGAAAAACAAGAACCTTGCCCATTTTTCCTATTGTATATCTCAACCAGTGGCTTTCTCCAGACTCTATTCTCAAAGACTAGGGTGCATTGGTTTGTAGAATTGACAGCATGTTTCCCCCAGATTACTCTACAGGTGTGATTCCCACCCACATCTCTTTCCTGCCCTGGGAACTCTGTGAGGGCAGTTAGACTGTGGGTCTCCTTAGGGTGATTCCCGTGTAGGTACTTGGGCTCAGAAGCAGGACTGTCATCTTCAGGTATGAACAGCAATAGGAGTTTGAGAACTTCTGAATTCATACACTCAAATTTTAACCTTGGACTGAAGATGGACTCTGCCATAGACCATTTCCGAGACCGACCACATGTGGGTGGATCCACATCTTCAGGCCTTCTTTGACCTAATCCAGTTGACGTACACATCTCCTGCACCCGGGAGATCTTACCTGGGCTTTGTCTCTCAGGTCACTTCTAGCTTGGAGCAGGTATCTCCATTAGTTCTTAATGTTGTGAGTCTTCTAAAACCTGTGTTTAAGGTACTGGGCACAGTTTTCATTTGAATTGCTTTAGTGGCTGTAAAACATGAAACATAATTTTGGAGATTTCTAACCCTTTTATGTGAAATTTTTTTCTGGGTCCTTAACTTTTATATGCATCCTAGCCCTCAAGCCCTTCCAAAATTGGTGAGAATGATGAAATCGCTTATAGAGAAGCTTTGCTGTTCCATAAAGCATGTTTTTTGCTGTTTAAAAAGGCAGAAAATGTGAAACAAGGAGTGCTTTTACATTGGCTTTTTAATGTTTTTAAAATTTATTTTTGAAAGAGAGAGACAAAGTGCGAGGGGGGGAGGAGCAGAGAGGGGGAGACACAATCTGAAGCAGGCTCCAAGCTCTGAGTAGTCAGCACAGAGCCTGACACAGGACTCGAACCCACGAACGGTGAGATCATGACTGACCAAGCCACCCAGGTGCCCCTGCCACACATTGGCTTTTTAATTTTGTTGCTAGGATTTTGGGAGTGTTTAAGGGCTATGTTTGCACTAGTGATAAATATGTGAAGAAGTCGTGGCCTGGCTCACTGTGCCAGTTTCTTTCCTCTGCCTTCTTACGGGCAACTTACCTGTTCCTGGAAGCTGAGGTTGCAAACTGGAGGCTCCCAGGCTAAGCCAGCCTACAGGCTTATGAGTTTAGTCTGACAGTCGTGTCCTTCGATTAAAAAGTTGAAAGTGGTGCATAAAAATATAGATTTCTGATTCTTTTAAACTAAAAATTTCTGCCAACACTAGGCCCCATTTTTGCAGAGTATCAGGTGCTGGACCCAAGTAGCATTTATTTATTTATTTATTTATTTATTTATTTATTTATTTATTTAATGTTTCTTTATGTTTGAGAAAGAGCATGTGTGTGTGAGAGGGGGAGGGGCAGAGACAGAGGGAGACACAGAATCCAAAGCAGGTTCCAGAGCCCGATGCAGGGCTTGAACTCATGAGCCATGAAATCATGACCTGAGCTGAAGTCGGATACTTAACCAACTGAGCCACCCAGGTGCCCCCTAGCCCCAATTTTTTAGTCTGAAGATCCTCTTTCCAGTTTGCTGTGGTCTACACCATTCCTTACTGTATTACACGTGGTCTACTTCACTCATTATCATACCCAATGGATCCCTCTGCCATTTGAGTTTCTGCTGGTATTATATTAATAACCCCTTTAAAATGCCTGCCCTGTTGGGGCACCTGGTGGCTCAGTCGGTTAAGCATCCGACTTCAGCTCAGGTCATGATCTCACAGTTTGTGAGTTCAAGCCTGCGTCAGGTTCTGTGCTGACAGCTCAGAGCCTGGAGCTTGCTTTGGATTCCTTGTGTCCTTCTCCCTCTGCCCCTCCCCCATTTGCGCTCTCTCTGTCTCTCAAAAATAAATAAATGTAAAATAAATAAATGCCTGCACTGTTTACAAATGAGAGTATATTTCTTGTCACTTACTCATATGTACATGCATCAAGGAACCTTATTTAGAAACTGCTAATACTCAGGTACAGTGCTCAATTCATCTTTGACCTAGCAAAGAGTTGCTTCTCGGGCATATCATGAAACTCAACAAATATTCAGCAGAGAAATGGAAGATGCCAGAATCCCACCTGACCATCTTTTTTTTTTTTTTTTTAAGCTCATTTAACCATAGAACAAGAAGTCATTTTTTGGTAAATTGCAGAAGAATCCTTGAGCCCAGACCGTTGACATATCTTCCAAAGATAGCCAGTGTATAACACACATTCAAAGGAGAGTCTAACTCGATAGAAACCGTTTGAAAAAAGATAAAAAGAAACTGGGTTTCGAGGAGAGGGGAAGAAGGCAGTTTTCAGAGTAAATATGAATCTTGATCCCTCACTCATTTAACCTCCTTGGGGTAGACTGCATTTACCCTTAGAGGGAAAGCATTAGTTGGATATTTTCACCATAAATAAACTGTCACTATTTTTTAAAAAGTTTTATTTATTTGAGAGAGGGAGAGGGCAGGGGAGGGGCAGAGAGACAGAATTTCAAACAGGCTCCACGTTGTTAGTGTGGAGCCCGATGTGGGACTCAAGCTCATGAACTGTGAGATCATGACCGGAGCCAAAATCTAGAGTCAGAAGCTTAACCAATTGAGGCACCCAGGTTCCCCTAAACTATCACCATGAAAATCAAGATAGGGGCACCTGGTTGGCTCAGTTGGCAACTCTTGATCTTGGGGTTGTAAGTTTGATCCCAAGGTTGGGAGTAGAGATTACTTAAAAATAAAACCTTAAAAAAGAAAAGAAAAATAGAACTGTTCAACTTTGTTTTGTTCTTTACCAAACCAGGGACTCATTTTCTCTGTGGCAGGTCTCAGGGCCACCGATGTAGTTGTGGGGAGAAAGTAGTAAATCCACGGCTTTTGTGGAAGGGAAGCCGGTTGATTGTTTGAAATGGAAAAATGGGTCAAAGGTCTGTTACGATCTTGTTGGTATGGTGGGGCCCACAGTGAAATTTTGAGAAGTGATTATCCTGTGGGACGATTATAAGTGATTTTTTAAAATATTCTTTTTTATAATAATTTTCATATTTTCTAGAATACTGCCTGTTGTAACTTACACACTTTGTTCTATGTACCCATAAGACTTTTTAAAAGGTTTAACTGACATGTGGTTAACATAACAGCTAACTTACCCATTAAAAGTGGACAGTTCAACACATTTTTTGCATACTTGCAGGGTTGTGTGGCCGTCACTGCAGTTTAATTTAGAACATGTCACCCCAGAAAGAATCACTGTCAGTAGTTACTGTCCATTTCCTATCCCCAGTCCTAGGCAGCTGCTTATCTACTTTGTCTCCACAGATTTGCCTGTTCTGGATATTTCATATGAATGGGATCATAACATATGTGGTCTTTTATGACTGACTTGTTTCATTTAGCGTAATGTATTCAAGTTCATCCACATTGTAAGATGCATCAGTACTTCACTGCCTTTTTATTGTCACCTAATATTCCATTGTGTGGATATGTCACATTTTTTTAATCCATCACTTGATGGACATGGTGTTTTTTTCCCCCACTTTCTGGGAAATAATAATATAAAATAATACAATATTTATAATATATATTAGTTTTACTAATATAAATAATAGTGAATAATGCTATTACAAACATTTGTGTGTAAGTTTCTGTATGGGGATGTATTTTCATTTCTCATGGGTATATATATCTAGGAGCAGGTTTGCTGGGTCCTCTGGTAACTTTGTCATTAGTGTTTTGTGGAACGGTCAAACTTTCAAACTGGCTGCACTGGTTTACATCTCTGGCAGCAGCGGATGAGTGTTCCACTTTTTCCACCTCCTTGCAGCTCTTGGTATGGTTTTCCATTTTGATTATAGTCACCCTAGTGGATGACGAGGGGTATCTTATTGTGGTATCTCTGTGACTTTTGAATTAAAAAAAATTAGAAAATATTTTTAAAGACCCAATGAAACGAAGGAAAAGGAGATTGGTAAGTGAGTTGAGAGTTGTGTAATTGAAAGCATATGCCTATGTTTACACCGAGAAAACAAGTTTGCAGCCATCTAACCCTTTGGCACTTTCATTGCAGGTGGCCTCTATGCAGTTTATTAATATTGTAGTCCATTCCGTAGAAGACATGAATTTCAGAGTTCACCTCCAGTATGAATTCACCAAGTTAAGCCTCGATGAGTACTTGGATGTAAGTATAGCCGTGACCTTTGGCTCCAATGTAAGACTTGATTTATTGCCTACCTTCAAGATACACTTCTGCCATGACTAAAGAACACTTCAAGTTCTATACAGTCAAGTACCGTAGCAGTGGTTAAAGGGAAACTATCGGAGTGATGCAATCTGCCAGGGAAACTGGATTCTTGCAGCCCCCCTGGGACCTCAGGCTGTCTTCTGCCAGCAGCCTCTTAGTAATCAGACAACCTCTTGTAGCCTCGCTGTACCTCTCCTCTACTCTTGAGCTCTGTCTGGGTCAAGTCTCATTGCACCCTTCATTTGGGCTGTTGAGCAATCCATATTCTTGGTTACTCTAGGGACCCCATCTGGGCAGGGGAAGTCAAACCAAGACTGCTAAAGAGTGATGAATAAATGCTTAGAGCATAAAAAAAATCAGGAGGAAATGGACACTAGAGACTTCCTCATGTAGCTGTTAAATTCTGTTTAATGCATTTGTGGCTTTAGAAGTTCCACTTTTAAGTTCTTGGTTCGTGAAGAGATCTAAAGTTTCTCTTTCTCTGCCTCCCCTGTGGAAGTTCCCTATAGTTCTTCACCTCAGAAGCAGCAAGTTCATGTGAAAATCATAAATGGACTTGAGTAGCTGTGTGTGCCCAGGATGTCCCCATGTCCTTTAACTCCTGAGCAGTTTTGTTCTCCTTTGTACAGCAGTGGTCCCCTTGAATTCAAAAGGCCACCGGTGAGAGGGCAAGAATTGTTGACCTGAATTTTGTATCTGTTTCTAGCTCTGAAGAAGACATAGAAGTACTTCTTCCCTTGGATATCTCTAGATTTCAGCTGTCCAATCTTCATCAGGGCTGAAGCCAGGGAATTAGTTCACTGTGAGGCAGAATCATAGCATTGGTTACTCTCTGAGCTCATCAGCTGGCTTATCAGACCAGCCAGGCTGCCCTTGGGTAGACTGGCCTGATGTTGTCTAAGGACTGTGCTCAGGGAGAGGTGTGATGGATTTTCACTAAAGAGTGGTTTGAATTGTTTTCTTATCTAAATAATCATGAATATCTTTGACAAAATATGGCATTGAGAGATTTTTCCTGCTCTGAGGTCAAGGTTTCTCTGTCTTCTTTCCCTGCATGCCCTGGGAGTGGCAGTATTGGAACAAAAATGGGGCGTATAGATGGCTAATGGTGTTCTGGGTTCTGTTTTGTGATGGTCGTGCTGAGCTCCTTCAGGTCAAGGCTGCGATGGCGAATCGTAACACATCAGGCAGTGCCTGTTCCTCATTGTGTACTTTGTGAAAAAACCTTCTTCGTGGCTTTCTCATTTCCCTTTCTAGGCTTCGCCCTGATTATTCACATGTCTTTTTCAGTTTGTACTCCAAAACTGAGATGGAACATACTCTCTTTAGGGCAAGCTAAATTGAAGAATTCTAGCTTACCCCTAGGAGCAAATCCATCTTCCTGACAATTTATGTAGAGCCTAACTCCTCTGAAAAGTTGAAGATTTTTCCAAAACTGTATTTTTCTAATGTTTTGGTCAGTTCGTTCTAGACCGTGATAGAGGTAGTTAGAAGATAAATATTACAGGCACATAATAAATACTGCATTAGTTTACAGAAACCCAGCCTTGTAAGTAGCCATTGATTTGTTCAATAAATATTTTTTGGTGCCATCTGTATGCCAGTATTATTCTAGCCACTCATCTCTTCCCCCAGGGGAAGTCAGGACTTACATTACTTATAAGGAAGATTGATAGGTTACCTTGACCTCCAATTTCATCTTAAAGCTGGTTGACTTCCTTTGGATGCCTGGGTCTGTAATGCAATGAGTGGAGGAAAGCTGCCTGATCTGTGCTTTGGGAAGCCCTGAACTTCTTATGCTGGGGGAACTTCTTAGGGAAGTTATCATGGAGGGCGGATTCTAGCAATTAATGGTAAAATAAGCCCCCCTGCCCCTGCTACCTCACTCTCTATCCATGTCTTCTCCACCTCCCATCCAACCTAATTCTAATTTGGAATTACCATCTCTACCCAGGAAAATTACACCTACTCTAACCACCTCTGCACACAGATGCCTCTCAAATTTATGTTACCTGGGACTGTTCCCCCTTTCAGAAGCTGCTCTTAATTTTTCTATTGTCCGATTTCACCTGTATCAAAAGTTTTAGTTTGGAATAGGCCTACATAGGGACTGTATCCTTAGGAAGGATTAGGGAGGAAATGTGTATATATTTGGGAGAGGGTGTTCATCGGAAAGTAATGTGATGGTACCTTCTCAGACGAACACTGTGTAATTCTCTTGAGGATGCTACATTGGACCCTCTCTTAGAACAGATTGGACTCTTTGGAACAAACAAAAACATGTAGGCTGTTGTATCGTTATGCTCTGTGTCCACAGCTGTGCAAACACCACCCTCTCTTGTGTTTTGGTTTTTAGAAACTGAAGCACACCGAGAGCGATAAGCTGCAGGTACAGATTCAGGCTTACCTGGACAACGTGTTTGACGTGGGAGCTCTTCTGGAAGATGCTGAAACCAAGAATGCAGCCTTGGAGAGGGTGGAAGAGCTGGAGGAAAACATTTCTCATGTAACTACATCTGGGGAAAGGAAAAACTGTCTTTGTGTAACTGGGTGCCAAGCGGAATGAGTGTTAGCTGTTACGGCAGTAAATGAAAGGAATTGGAATATAGGGATGAACTGCCACTTGAGATCGAGAGCTGTCAAAAGCCACTAGGGGTTCTTTCTAGGAAGGCATGTTTGTTACTCAAAGGGAATCTGTTGCCTTCCTTAGCTCACCTGCTCAGTTTCTGCTGAGTCCAGATTTCCTGGCTGTCTTACTTACAGACACCAGAGGATGAGGTGATTGGCACCACACAGAGGGGAAATGGAACTTGAATATGTGAATTTGGGCTGATGTGAAGAAGTCCTAGTCAACTCCTATTCTCTGAATATCAGTCTTCTACCACATGTGTTCAAACAGGCCCAAGGAGGATGGATTCTGGCACTTTGTGCTAAAATAAGCCCCGCAGCTAATAGACCATTTGTTATCAGTGTCTTCACCACCTCCCACCTCCCACCCGATCTCCCTCAGTGCAACTACCATTGGTACCCAGACAAGATAGCATCCACTTCACCCTCTTTGGAAGTTTGGATTTATTTTTTCTTTAAAGTTTATTTATTGATTTAGACAGAGGGAAAAAAATGAGTGGAAAGGAGCAGAGAGAGAGGGGGACAGAGGATCCAAAGGGGCTCCTTAACTGACAGCGGAGAGTCCAATGCGGGGCTCGAACTCCCGAAACGTGAGATCATGACCTGAGGTGAAGTCAAATGCTTAACCAGCTGAGCCACCCAGGTGCCCCTGGAAGTTTGGTGTGATGTATCAGTAAGTTATATTTCATGCCTAGTCTTCTGAATAGAAGTCATGTTCTGCCGAATGAGTCCACACAGGCCCATGGACAGGATGATCTTGTTCCTTCATGATACCTGTCTTCCTAGTCCTGCCTTCTGGTTACTCACGTTTGGTAAAAATTCATTTCAGCTACAGGCATTTTCAAGGAAATTAGTGAGGATTCCCTTAAAACCTGTTCTTTGAGGAGTGTCCTATTGGTATCACAGTAACTCCATCTCAGGGCAGGGGCTCACTCTTTTTTTTGAGGGATTTTTCTCACCACAGACTAAGTTCAGTATGACTCTAAAGGCCTTCAGAGATTGTCCATTTGTTCATCCATTAAGCAAATATTTGAATAGTACAAGAATGAACAGAAAAATGGTGCTTCTTAAAGACCTAAGCATCGTGAGGACCAGATTCTTTTGTTGAATTCTGCATGACAATGTCCTTGGCTGTAATTGAATTGTCTCTTTTTAGAGCAATATTATTTTCCCATTTGGATGGTCCACTTCTCTCTACATTTTCTTAGCTGAGAGTATCCTATGTACTCGACGCCCTTCACTTTTGTCCCTCGTCTGAAAATGGGCACTTCATGGCCATGGTTAAGCTGAGTTGGTGAGCCAGCTGTTCCCCCCCACCTTTGTTAAGTGCTGTCACGAACCGCTTGGCACTTGCTTAGGAAGGGCACATATCGGCCTTACCCTGGAAGATTTGCATCCCATTCTGAACCCGATCAGCATTTCAACCTCCACCCTTCCTCCTCACCTTGCCTCCCTGGTTTTCTTTACTTGAGATTGTTTTCAGTGAGATGTGAGACACAGAAGTTGCTCACTTTCAGAGCCTTGTGGGAAAAGCAATTACTTAACACTGTCTTCCTCCTGAAGCCTCAGCCAGCCATGCTCACATAACCCACTTGGGTAGCAGGCCGCCTGTTTGTTTGAACTGCCCCTCCAAGTGACTTTTATTATTTGGGTTAGTTTGGGTCAAAACAAGCAGTACTCTTTTTTAAGCTGGTGTTCTGTAGTAACAGAACCAAGTTTTCTGGACTGATACTTATCAAAAGCTTATGCCTAATGGTCTTTTCTTAGGGACAGAAAGGTGAACTTCCCCTCTTGCCATGCCTCCTGCTCCCCGCCCTTGCCAGCCCCTGTGGGAATTGAGGGAGGTACCCTGTGCATTTTGAAACACTAAGGAGCTGACATATGGGTTTTATTAAGGATCATATATAAATGATAAATTATTAATTCCTATTAGAAATAAATAGGTATTCAGAATCATATTATAAATATTCACATTTCCAGAAAAACAGCTTGCAGAACACATGCAGGACTCTGGGCCTCATTAGAGCTCCACTTTCTGAGAACCGAGGACTTGATGAGAATGGTCGTGTGTTATGACACAGCTTCCCTTTTAAACCTTTACAGTTGTCTGAAAAGCTGCAAGACACGGAGAACGAAGCCATGTCCAAGATCGTGGAACTGGAAAAGCAACTGATGCAGAGGAACAAGGAGCTGGATGTCGTTCGAGTGAGTGTGCTGACGGCAGCTGCCCCAGACGGGCATTGCAGGGAAGGTGCTCTCGTTGTAGTAGAACATGGAATACATTCATGTCAGAGGAATGCATTGATGCAACGTATGTATTGGAACCATTTCAGAGGCGATACTCAGATGAAAAGTACACATAGTTAGGGATGGATACACATGTGTTTGCAATCAAATGTTGGGGGTTCCATACTTCCTTATCACAGTTTTCAAGAGCAACAATATTTTCCCATCTGGACGGGTCTGAGTTGATTCAGTGGATCACCCATTTGCTTGGAAATAAAAACACAGCAAAGATTTAATTCATGCCACTTATTTATTTTTACTAGACTTGGACTTCTTTGTATTTTTTTGCTTTGCTTCTACTTGAAACCAGATTTGGTGGTTGCCGTGGAAACAGTGAAATCACAACACAAGGGAGACCTAGTGTCATTCACCAAAAAAATAAAAAGAGAAAAGGCTAAGCAAAACCAATCCATTTTATTATCAGATGATCCCAGCTATTTTATTTGGCCTTAGCATTGTTTTACCTTACGTGTCAGGTTTTTATGGCGTGCCATCCGTGTGTTTGGAATTGAACAGAACATAAAATGACCAAAATACCTGGAGGGCTTTCAGGCGAATGGCTTGCCTCTACACCATCGTTGATGAAATGGCACATTTTCCGCGATGCTTATCATGTCTGTGTGTGTTGCTTGATATTCTGAAATGTCCTACAGTTAACTCTAGGAAATTTATTTTTTGGCACGCCGTCGAGACAGAGTTGTAGCATATGGACTCAATTCAAGTCAGACTTTCAGATTATTAATAATAGACAGGGTGTGAAGAATGTTTCCCTGCCTGCTGGAGGTTTGTGGTGAGAGATCACATGTGCAAGACCCAGCAAGTAAGTTCCAGAAAATCCTTTCCCTGGAACCTTGGTGAGCCCCTTAATAAAAGGAACGGAGACAGCCTTTACATTGAACGTTGTAACTTTTTTGTTTTCTACTAAAAATCTAGACAAAAATAAGTAATTAGTAGAGGGAAGCATTGGCCTGTTGTGTGAACTGTATACCAAAAGGACAGTGTTACAGTGATTGCTGTCCTAAGCTTGGTCAAGGGGGCATTGTGAAGGCCAGAGAAACCCATTCGAGAACAGTCAGCCCCTGGGTATTCATGAGTAGATTTTTCTCTGCTAGGAGATTTTTAATCCCAGTCTGACTTCTATCCAAATCTGACTTAGGGCCTTTTGTCTGCTGTTAGCTGATATGTATCTAGGAGTTACAAATGAATTTTAAAACAAGTAAAAGGAAAACATGGTGCCTCACCAGAATACCCTCGGGGTATTCCAAAGTCAGGTATAAAATTATTTTGGGGTTATCTCTGCCTTGCTCCTCTCCACCTGCAGGGAAGATTGAGTTAGCTGTACTTATTAATGGAAAGAACTATATTGGTGATAACAATTGCTAGAATATATTGCATGCATTACCAGAGAGCAACTGAAAATGAATAGGACTTTTATAGGAAGCTGAGCTCTGTAGAATTCTTAGTTATATGTCAGTATCCTTCTTTCTCTTTTTGGGTTATTAAAAAAATGTTTTTCAACGTTTGTTTAATTTTGAGGAAACGACAGACTGTGAGCAGGGGAGGGGCACAGAGAGAAGGAGACCCAGAACCCAAAGCAGGCTTCAGGCTCTGGGCTCCAAGGTGTGAGTGCAGAGCCCAACATGGGGATCGAACTCTCGAACTGGGAGATCATGACCTGAGCCAAAGTTGGATGCTCAGCCAACTGAGCCACCTAGATGCCCCTTTTTTGGTTATTTTTTTGATCATCAGTTTGCTAATCTGATGGTAATAAGTATGGAAGTCACATGAAGATAGACTCTTATCTGTGAACTCTTTTGCAGGAAATCTACAAAGATGCAAATACCCAGGTTCACACATTAAGGAAAATGGTCAAAGAAAAAGAAGAAGCCATTCAAAGACAGTCTACCCTGGAAAAAAAGATTCATGAACTGGAGAAACAAGGGACCATTAAAATTCAGAAGAAAGGGGATGGGGACATAGCCATTCTTCCAGTTGTGGCTTCTGGCACATTGTCCACAGGGTCAGAGGTGGCAGTGGGTAACTTTGTGGGACCAGCAATGGGGGTCGCCTCCTCGGGCCCCCTGCCCCCTCCTCCCCCACCACTACCTCCATCGTCAGACACACCTGAAGCAGGTGAGAAGCCTCGGTGAGAGAACTGAGGGTAGTATTTGGGATATTCGTATTTCTTCTTTGATCTGCCGTCCGTTTATGCGCTTTGCTTTTCATGGCATTTTCTTTTACTCACCAACTTAAAAAACTTTTTACATTTTGAGATTTAGGTTATAAAGCTTCATTTTACATATGCTGCAATATATTCTTTATTTCTCAATGAGGAGATTTTATAGTGCTTGAAAAAAAAATCCCGTGTCCTTTTCACTATTTTGTGTTTGGATTCTTTATGTGCACGTGACATCCTCCAGGTGAAACCGTTCTCCTATTTTCAAATACAATTTGTTTCTTCTTTTCTTTGCTAGTGCAAAATGGCCCAGTAACACCACCTATGCCACCACCGCCCCCACCTCCTCCCCCTCCCCCACCACCTCCTCCCCCTCCACCTCCCCCTCCTCTCCCGGGTCCTGCAGCTGAGACTGTGCCAGCTCCTCCTTTACCTCCCCCACCTCCTCCCTCTGCACCCCCGCTGCCTGGGACGTCCTCACCCACAGTGGTTTTCAACTCAGGACTAGCAGGTAAGAACACGGAATGGAGTCCCAGGTACTTGGGCAAGAAATACTCATTCGTGTTACTTCTGGAGGCCTTACAGCACTTTCTGTGAGAGTCCAGCCTGGTCTCTTGCAATCCCATATATCTCCTCTATATGATTCCTGCTGCTATAGCCAGTAAAGGGGAAGTGAGGCACAGGAGGGAGGCATTTTTCTCTGAGTAGCTGCTGTTACGCTCTTTCTAATAGGGAGTTCTGATTTTCCGGTCTTGCCACCTTCCACTCTACCCACCTAGGAAAGGGAAGGAAAACTAGTTACCCTCTTAGGGATCAGTGCATTTTCACGGGTTCATCAAACACCTGTGGACATCTGTAGTCGTCAGAGCTCTGACAGCGTCCTTCTGGTGCCCTTGGCTCTGTTTTTGGAAGGTACTTGCAATGTCGTTTTCAAAAGGAGAAAAATGCCTTTGTGTGCAATTGCCTGATGTAGGTTTTCAGGCATTTCTTCTGCGCATTTGAAGATACCAGAATTCACTATAGTGGAACCGAAGCTTCAAGGGAAGACGTTGCCAAGAGCAGTATCTCCCTGCCTTGAAATGCTTCCGCATAGCACGTGCTGCCCTCCTTCTAACCAGGGTAGAAGGCAGCACCCCTCACCAGAAATAAAACAGGGTGTGTGGGGGGCGAGAAGAAGAGAGTCATTCTGATGCCTTGAAATAGAAGTTCTGATGTCTGACGCATGGAAGTGACTTTTTACTCTTTTCTAAAATTCCCCAGCCATTTTCTCAGGGAGCATTTCCCTGGCATTTTGAATTGCTCTGAGCTTTGCCCTGTCATCTCTGTGACATCACATAGTTCTGCTTCCTCCTCCACGTCTGTCCCTTCGTGCGGTCTCTTATTTCTGATGCAGAACTACCACTCTAATACTTGTGCTAGTTCCCAGAGCCGTTGTCCGGTGTCTACATGCCGTCATAGCTCCTCTAAGAGATTTCCAGGCTGCCCACTCCACCCCTCAGAGTGTCCCACCAGCAGCTGTACTAGCCAGTCATTAGGGCGAATTCATCCGAGTGACCCAGAGCAACCTCCTCGTTTCACATCGAATCTGTCCTGTTTACTTCCACCCCAACCTCCACAAAATTGTCAGAGAAACAAAATAGATGCTGGCTGAAAGTAATATTCACAGTAATCCAGTGATTTAGTTCTACCTTTCAAGGTCTCCCCCATCTACTACTTTCTCCTAGAACTTTTAATGCTTCTGAAGGACAAAAGTTGAAAGTGTGTCATCATGAACTGTTGGGTTTTGGAATGCAAGCAAACCAAAGCCTCTTGAGAAGCCCCAGGAATCCATTCCATCAACAGGCTGCAGTCAGTGACTGAGCGTGACAACCTGTAACTGGTGTGTGCACCTGGCTCGCTGGTTAGGCTCTCCTTGTAGCGCCCTGAGAGTGCTCACCATGAGATGTAGCTGCTGTGGGGTGTCTCCTTTGGTCCTGCTTCCTTTCTCCTTGGCAAAAGTTTCGAGTGATAGAGCCTCCACTTGGATTCACTAGAGCTCTCTAGAATTCCCAGCTGCCTTGGCAGAGCGAAAGGGCCACGAGGCTGAGATATGCAGGTCCAGGGCTCCCTTCAGTAGCAGGTTTGTCCTCTCTGGTTCATTTTTTTGCTTGGGTTCTTCCCACTACTTAACTTTAAAAACTTGTAGGCTCTCTCGATTATCTCAGCTTCAGGGTGTGGAACTCTCTGTTCGGCTGATGACCACCACTACTTTCAGGGTTCTACACTTGGAAGTTGTCCCTTATGTGTCTTGTACCATTTTTAGAGGACCATGTGTGGGATTTAAGAAACTTCTCATAAGTGCCATAAGCATCCATTTATTGACTACAAGATGTTCTCTTTTACGAGATTTAAGGATTAGAAGATCATTAGGTAGCACATTTTGTGAGGTGTGTTGCCAGTGTGTTGGGTAACTTTCTCCCTGGATTCAAGAGGCCAGACAGAATCAGGATGTCCCAGTGGGGCCAAGGGACAGAGCTGACATGATCTACCAAGGGCTCCTGGAACCCAGAAGCCTATGACATTGCCAGGCCCTGGGATCCATGGGCAGCAGGATGGCTTATCTTTTCAACAGGCAATGAGCAGGTGTGTGTTTGGTGGCTAAGACAGGGGTCCTGAATGAGGTCCCCTAATTTTATCTGGCTAAGTTTTGTTTACATTTTATAGAGAAAACTTCTGGTGTGGAATGTTTATTTGAAGCGTAAGGCTTTTTCCTCAAATCTGTGACAGAGCAGTCTGGCTCCCATTTCCTGCTTCGGTCATCTGTGACAGACTGTTGTCTCTTTGGGACAATGTGCTTTGGAAGTTCACAATGAGAATTTGTAGTTGGCTGATTATTTTTAATTAAAACATTGCTCGTTTCTTCTGCAGTACCTAGCACAATTCAGTATGGCTGTTGGGGACCACTATAATGAAATCATTTTTTCCCCTCTTCTAAAAAGGATTACTTTTTAAAACAAAATAATAGGGGAGTCTTCAAGGCAGGCCCGAATGGAAATGAATTTTTGGCTCTGTGCTGCCTTGTGAAATGTATCCAAGAAGCATGAAATTCTCTGCTAAGAGTGCGTGAATTGCTGAGCGGCTTGACTCTAACCATATCTAATTTTTTTTTTTTTTTTTGTATTTTCTTTGTCCTCTCTGCTTCCACAAAAGATGGGCCAATCAAGCTTTTCTGTAGGTTGCTTCACTGAGTGTATTGAGTGTTTGCCATGTGTCCCTGTTGGTCACACTGTGCTTTGACATGTTTTCACTCCATCTTACGCTGAACCATTGCATTTTGACCCTGTGTCTGTGGGAAGTCTCGCTGTTGGCTGACTGTTGGTCCAGGTTTGCTCGTACGTTTTAGTAGAAGAGCTTATGGCTTGACGAGCCTGGATTTCATATGCCATATTCCTTTCCCCCCTGAGAGAAAAGGTCCCCCCTCCCCACCTTTTAGTTTAATTGTCAGAGTTGGATCAAGGCATTGACTCTAGAAGGATTTTAGATTTATTATGGGGGAGAAAGGGTAGTTGCTCTACAGAACAGGGACAGGCCGCTAGGTGCTGTGTTTCCAGGCCTTTCCCCACTGGTCTCCGGCTCTCTCCATGGAACACCCACCACGTGAAGCCACTGCCTTCAGCCCGAACACTGCGAGCACTGTGTCTGTCATGGTCGCCTGTAGGCCTCTCCTCCTACAACCCCTCCCCCTGTTTCCCATTGGGAGTTAGGACCACCTTTCTGAAGATAACTTGTTTTTGCCTGTGTTCTGATCTCAGGCTTATTCCTAATCTTGCTGATGAGTTAAAAGTAGGGTGGCTGCAGATGGAATCACTTTTAGCGAGTGTCCTGAGGCCTGCGGTGTCTGTGGATGGATGGTGGAAACAAATGGCGCTGACCCGCTAGCTCAGATTGTGGAAAGATCCCGTACAGCTTTTCCTCTGCCCCCGCCTTCCCTTTTTCCCTCCATATTGCTCAAAGGCCAGACCAGAAGAAGGTCTTTTTCTTTGTCCTGTGGAAAATGTGGGTTTTCCCAGGCAGTGTAGACCTAAATGAAGTGCAGTGAGCACTGCTGGGTGGTGGGGCCTAAGGTGTCACATGGTGGTAGAAAGGCCTGGTTTACGAAGCCTTCGTTTCTGTATTCCTGCATGCTTTTGTGTGGACTTATCAGATGACATTCCTGCTGTTGATGTGGCTTTCGTAATTCTGGAGGAATGGCAGGCAGCCAGGTAAAAGCCCAGTGTACAGTGGGTTTATTTTGTTCTGCGCTGCAGTTCTCTCCCTTACGGATGACGGCAGCTAGTGAAGCTCCCAAACAGTGTGGTGGGTGCCCTGGGATAGACTTAAGAAGGTACATATGTGTATAGCTGGATGGTTCGGGAAAACTGCTTTATGATGTGTACTTAATTAATGGAGTTTTTAATGAGGTTCCTTTTTTAGCTCATTTCCCCATAGTAAGAGGAGTCGGCAGCTCCTTACCTGACCCCTCGAAGATAGATCCCTTCCTCTCTGTTTAGGGGTTTTCTGTGTTTTTAATGGGTTTCTTGATACCTTCTAGTTGCATATAGCTGACTCCTGGGAAGAACTTGCTCTATTTAAAAAACGGGGAAGGGACTGTGGCCATTCTCAAAAAGCAGTACTAATCCTGATTTCTAAGCACCCCTTCTATCATCTTACATATTTTCTGTTTTGAGCTATTCATGGCCCTTGTTCTGGTTGGACTAACTCAGCCTGAATATAATCCTCATTGTCAAAATCGTCCACAAGAATATGTTGCTTCTTGACATTACAGAAAGTCAGCCTTCTTGATGTTACATTCCTGGTGGTGTAGACAGCCACTGCCTGTAGTCTCTGATCATCTTTTAGATTGGTTGGGAAATAATGTGTTCTAGAACTGAGAATTTAAGATTTCAAAATTTGACTCACACTCACCAGTGTCACAGAGTATTTGTCCTCTCTGTTGTCTGGTAACATCATTAATAATTTTTACTCCCCAGTACTTTGTCCTACACATTGTCCTAACATTGTGACTGTAATGCACCATTCCATTTGCCTGCATTAAAAAAAACCAAAAAACCCCAAAACCCTGACTCTTAGACAAGGTGACTACAGTGTTGCATCAGTCAACCAAATGATAAACCTCAAATTGCTCTAGCCAAAGCCACGTGTGGTGTTTTCCATGTATAAAAACACTTGGGTGCCTCTTGCCAGTGTTCCTCCAGTGTTCAAGTGTCATATGCAAGGACTACTCTGATTATTCTTGGGAGTCGTGGGGTTTGGGTGGATTCTTAATTTCATCCTCTCTGACTCCTGTAGCTGTGAAAATTAAGAAGCCAATCAAGACGAAGTTCAGAATGCCAGTTTTTAACTGGGTTGCCCTGAAGCCAAATCAGATCAATGGCACGGTCTTCAACGAAATTGACGATGAGCGGATTCTGGAGGTATCTTTCTTGTTGGTCAGAAACTAGGGGCTCTCTCTGTGTGGCAAAGTTCAAATGGGTGCTCTGCTGACCTGGACGTTTCAGCAATAAAATGCTAGTATTTTAAATGCCTCGATGTAAAGAAGAAAAGAAAATTCTCTAATATAATAATATTAGAGAATAGGACACTATTTTGTAAGGTCGTTTCAAAACTGTTTAAGAAGTTGTGTTACTATGGAGTGGTTTTGATTATCTTCAGTAGATGCCACAAAATATGTATCTGACACAAGCCCTGTCCTTAATTTATAAAAGGGCATAAAAACCCTTTATTGAACTATAAGTGAATAAGAACTCAATAATTACACTCACTAGCTGGTTTGATGGATCGTTTTAGTCTGTGGTGGCCAGCCCTGCTAGGTAATTAGTGAAAGGCAGCTGAATTGGCCAGATGGAATCACTTCTCTACTTTAGCCCTTCATGGCTGCCTGTGTGGCCTAAGTCACGCCATAGCACAAATAGGAAAATAGAGCAAGCCGTGATCAAGGCCAAGTACTGAGTAGAAAAAGTTAAGTTCTTTGATGCTTAAGAAGCTGTCAAAATGGTTGCCTGACTTAATTTTTAAGTATAATGCAATTTGCCCATTTCATCCCTTTTTACTCCAGGATTTAAATGTGGACGAGTTTGAGGAAATATTTAAGACAAAAGCTCAAGGTCCTGCCATTGATCTTTCTTCAAGCAAACAGAAGATAACACAGAAGGGA
The DNA here is from genome assembly GCA_028646485.1 of Cryptoprocta ferox. Classification (NCBI taxonomy): domain Eukaryota; kingdom Metazoa; phylum Chordata; class Mammalia; order Carnivora; family Eupleridae; genus Cryptoprocta; species Cryptoprocta ferox. The sequence goes on from CM053578.1 coordinate 32,651,653, forward strand.
TCAAACAAAGTGACGTTACTGGAAGCAAATAGGGCCAAAAATCTTGCCATAACTTTGAGGAAAGCTGGAAAGACTGCTGACGAGATATGTAAAGCTATCCATGTGTAAGTTCAGGGCATTCTGGAAAGTTCAGTTCTGGTAGATTTATAGGATAAAACTGAGAATATACAAGGGATGAATTGGTAGGTAACAGAAGTATTTCAGTAGCAGGGCAAGATTGAAGATAAAAGGTGGAGCGGTTCTTGATACCCCACACGAGAGATTCCCTTTGTTACATACGTGTGACTTCAGAGTTGAATGAAATGCTGCCTCCAAAGGGGTAGGCCAGAAATTCCCCTTGGGAGTGTCGTATTAGAGTGAAAATTATTGTAGAAGAGGAACAACTGGATTGTGATGTCATTGATTAACTTGGTCTGCTCTCCTGTATGCCGATAGCAATGCTTACGTACAAGGAGTGGAGAAATTACCCATGCTAAGCAAAGGGAGAGCCTGTTACTCTTCTGTGGAGCATCTGAATTTTCTCTAGAGTTGTTGAATACAAATTTGATGGCATTTGTGGAATGATACACTTCAATGCCAGATGCAAATGGGATACAGATGCATTTTTTAATTCATAACAATAGGAATGTGATTCCTCTTTTAGCAACTTTCAGGAAATTTTAAACAAAGTTCGGTTCTTTTTTTATTCTTGAACTGCAGAGAAGGTATTAGTTTTATTTGCTTTTCTATTAGAGGAATCTTTTGGCCCTTCTTGTGATGATGATGACTTTTAAATATGATAAAGAACAAATGTTTTAGATGTGTTAGGAATGAGGTCATTGTAAATTGGCATTTCATAAGTTTTGGTAAGAGATTCATGGAGGAGTATATGACCGTCAGAAATCATTTGTTCCTATTTTATGTCCTGAGTCGAGTTCATATCCAGTAATCTAGTGTATCCTATACTCTGTTCTGATTTTTGATGTTGAAATGTGATAAGCGTTTTGGTTTTTAATCTGCATATACCTTATTTGTCATGAGGATTAGTTGTAAATGTATTATTTTGCTGGACAAAGATTGTCCAGGGAAGAAAATAGAGGTTGTAGCAAATACTTGGTTTGTTCAAATTGAGCATACATCTAAAAAGATCTGGTTTACCTTCAAGGGATGTATGCATTTACATACATGCGGGCATTTGGATACATTTTTTTTTTTAAAGAAGAAAAAATACCCCAGACTGTTGGTTTAATTGATATATATTAGAGTTTACCAGGTATTTTGTAATTGTGTATATAATATTAATTTCCCTAATTAGCAATACTTCATATGCCTTAAAAACCATGTCCTTGAACCACTTAACCATCAGACATTTCAGCCTGCCTTTTCGCTCTTCATACTGTCAGTTGCTGTTGATTTCTAGAGACTTAAAGCTTTAAGCTATAGTAATAGCTGCAAACTGAGCATGGCTATTCTGAAAGGTCTGGGTTCTCAGAAGGGAGCTATTTGTTGCGCAGTCAGGAGCCACACCAACGGGCATCTTTACAGCTCAGCTGTAGACATTGTCAACTCACTGCATTGGTGGTTTATGAACAGGACAAGATGGTGGTGTGGTTGAAAGCGTAAGAGGTGTTCTCCCTAACACATGTCCACATCTGTCTTCAGATTTGACTTGAAGACATTGCCTGTAGACTTTGTAGAATGTTTGATGAGGTTCTTGCCAACTGAGAATGAGGTGAAAGTGTTCCGGCTCTATGAGCGGGAAAGGAAGCCCCTGGAGAACTTGTCAGATGAAGACCGGTTCATGATGCAGTTCAGTAAAATCGAGAGACTCATGCAGAAGATGACCATCATGGCCTTCATTGGGAACTTTGCAGAAAGCATTCAGATGCTGACTCCTGTGAGTGGACCAACTCTGGCAGGGGAGAGGGTCCAGAGAGATATAGAATCATTTTTTCCTTGTAAGTCTCTTCCAGTATTGCACATAGTGTCATGGGCTCTAAAGACTCCTTCCCAGAACTTTCTAGATTGCATTTTTATTTTGACAATTTTTTTTTCACATTGTTTATGCCAAGTACTGTGAAAATGGTGGATTTCCATATTCCACGTTGCTGTTCTCCTCTATAGAATGACATTTGCTGTGTCTACAGATGTTTTCTTGGTTTCTACTCCAATATATAGGATCAGGAAAATTATTTTTTCAAACTTGTTCCTCCCCCTGAAGATACCAGTCTTCTGGCTAGGTTGGCAAGCCTGAAAATGTTACTTTCATTTCTAAAAATGACCCCATATTTCTAATGAACAGACTTACTGGCTTTCATTGGAAGCATTATAAATTTACCACAGGAATCTTTTTTCTTCGAGATTTGTTATAATACATTGTGGCAATGGGGAAGTAAGAGCCAACCATCTCTTGTCCCTTTGTGTTAATCTGGTAGAGACTTATTAACATTAATAGTTCTTTCCCGATTCTGTTTCTAAATCAACTTTTGTTAATTCATGATTACAGTAGCATGTCTGTTCAGCACATGTTCTGAGAACTTCTAGAGGGTGATTATATTCTTTTGGTGTTTTGTTTTCGTTCTTGGACAGCTCCATTCATTTAAAAACATATTGTCTTACATGATTTGAGGAGGTGGGCAGGGAATTGAGTTCTGCTAGAAGATGCTGTGGACTCATAAGTTCTGACATTTCTTCTTATTTCAAATACTTTGAGAGAAGAGTTTGCATGTAATGATATGGTTACCTAAGATGTAGCAGGACAAGTTAAATTTGTTTTGTTGAGGAAAAATAGAATCTCAACATTTAAGGTCTAAATGCAGGTCTGTTTTCTTCTGTGTTAAATTTTTAGTTTCCAATTAGAGTTTCTTATTTTTAACATGTCTCTTTTTTCACCCCCTTCCTTCCTTTGAATGGAATCTAGCAACTGCACTCAATTATAGCAGCATCTGTCTCTATAAAGTCATCCCAAAAACTCAAGAAAATTCTAGAGGCAAGTAAAGTTTTTCTTGTATACGTGTAGGGAAGAGCTGACTTGTCAGCCACATTCGTTGGCCTGGAAATACCTGGAATGCTGTTCTGATGGGCTTCTCTTTTCTCTTTTCTCTCTCTCTCTCTTTTTTCTTTTTTTTTTTGTTTTTTGCAGATTATCTTGGCCCTTGGAAACTATATGAATAGCAGTAAGCGAGGAGCAGTTTATGGATTTAAACTTCAGAGTTTAGATCTGGTGAGTGGACTAAAAGAAATATGAGAGCTATAGAAGGGACAAAACAACTGGCAGAGATCAAGTCCGAGAGTGGAGAGCCTGCTCTTGTAAGTGGGTCGGATGTTTGGATGAAGGTTGCCTGCTAGGTGGAGGAGCACTTGGTACACGTTTTCTGGAACATTATTTGGCAGCAGGCGCTTAGCACCTTAAAAATACTCATGTCCTTTGACCCAGTGTTTCCATGTCTGGGACTCTTTCTTCAAGAATCTGAATTATGGATGCTATATTTATTTTATAATTGCAAGTAATGAGCAACAATGTAAAGATCCAACATTTTGGAAAATTATTAAATAGAACAGGAGTTAATATGATGAACTATTCTTTAACTCTTAGAATGTTTGTGAAGAATTTTCAAAAAAATAATTTTGTGGGGAGCCTGGGTGGCTCAGTTGGTTAGTCTGGCTTCAGCCCAGGTCATGATCTTGAGGCTCGTGAGTTGGAGCCCTGTGTTAGGCTCTATGTTGACAGCTCACAGCCTGGAGCCTGCTTTGGATTCTGTGTCTCCCTCTCTGCCCCTCCCCCACTTGGCACTAGTTCGTTGTTTCTCTCTCTCTCTCTCTCAAATAAACATTAAAAAAAAAATTGTCCCCCTGGATGCAGAAGAGTGTGCTGTTTTTCAGAGTCCTCTGACTTACATGGGCAGGACTAGGAAAAACTACTCCATGGAACCTTCTCCTCCAAGGCTGGGGCTAACACGCCTTCCATGTGAGAAGGTTGGGCTCTGCTCAGGCAGAGTCCTGAGCCCTGGAGAGACATGGCTGTTTGGTAACGAGTGTCCAGTTGGTACCACTCCTGGCCCCAATAGGGTCATGTGTGGTAAGCCCAGCTGTTTTGGGTCATGGAGGCCAGGGAATGAGAGCTGAACTAAAAATGGGTAGACTACAGTGAGGGAGTCCTGCCATGTAGGGAGTTCCCGCATACCACCAGCTCCACACTCACTCCTCTGCTCCTTCTCTTTGGAAAGCACTCACAATGGGGGCTTCCCACTTTTAAGTTAGGGGAAGTCGTATGGCAGATGTGGGATGGCATGGTTTTGTGCGGGTTAGAGACGTGTGAACAGTTTTCGGTGTTGGAGACCTCCTGGCCTTGAGCATATCCCCTGGGGGAGAAGCCCTGTGGTCACTTACAAGTCAGTGGGCTGGTTTCGGGGAGAACACGTCCAGGTTTGACCCTCTTGTGGGGGTGTTTGTCATCCACTTTGGGGCGCCGTCCTCTGTTACTCTGAGTGGGAGGACATCATCTGACAGACAAGCTTCCCATCCTCTTCTACCCTAACCCCTGTTTGTTTTGTTTTCAGCTCTTAGATACAAAGTCAACAGACCGAAAGCAAACACTGTTGCACTATATTTCAAACGTTGTAAAAGAGAAATATCACCAAGTGTCCCTGTTTTATAATGAGCTTCATTATGTGGAGAAAGCTGCTGCAGGTACTTGATTTCGGCGATTTATGTTATTACTCTTGGATGTTGAATGCCTTTAATCATGGATCATGGGGGCGCTGTCCCCTGCTTAACCACTCTTCAGAACTCCTCCGGAAAGACAAGGTGAAAACGTCAGAAGCTCTTGGCTGGGGCGCCTGGGCCGTGGTGTTTCCTACTCTTGGGAGCCATAACGAACAGGGACATAAGGGAGACCCTTCTGTGTCCTCTCTGAAGAGTCTGGTCTCTGGACTTTGGGTAGCTTCCCTCTTCCGTTTGTTGTCCTTGTTGTCGCTTGAAATATGAGAACGAAAATCTGAAAATCACCCCTCAGGCCCCCTGCCCCGCCAGTTTGATTTTGTGCTGTCCCATTTGCTCAGGTGTGGTCGTTCCAAGCATTGTGCCTTTAGGTTGAGTGGGAGCTCAATTATCAGTACTTTTGGCTGTTATTTTGCTACAACGGTTATACATTTTCTCATTTAAGTCATCAGTGATTCTGAGAAAGCCGGGCTGGAATAGGTTTGTAATGGTATCCCCATGGTATAGATGAGAAAACTTGATATTTTTTGAGGTTATATCTCACCCAAGGTCACATGGGTAGAACATGATAGAAACAGGACTAGAACTCATGTCTTAGGTAGTATACTATCTAATGTGCCATGTCTTCTCCAAAGGCTGTTAGGGTAGAAGAAGGAACAAGATGCAGATTCACCCCGGAGTTGGTTACATACTCTGATTCTCACATTGGGATCTTGAACCCTGGGGAGCTAAGGTGTCTATTATAAATTCATATTCCTGAGGTCTACTTCAGACTTAGAGGGCAGGACTTTTTCTGACTTCCTCCAAGTAAATGATTGCTAACTTTTTGTGTTCTTACTATAGAGCATTCCATACTATTTCATACACCATGGGCCAAATTTTATTATAACAATTTACATGTCTGTTTCAACCTGTGGACTTACAGGTATTACCTTTATGTTTATTTATCCTTAATTCCCTTAGCCCCTAGCAAATTGATGGGGGGAGTAAGTAAATGATCAAATGAATGAATGAATGAATGAGATGAGGAGGCATTATTAGCTGGGATAGATCGTGAGGACACCCTAGGACTGAGGGGCGGGTGGGAATGATCCTTTGTGAAGGGCTGTGCAGTGCAGGCCATGGCAGACCCACTGGGGGCACAGGGCTCGCTTACACAGTTCCTAGGATTTCTCTTCTGGTGGAGTGGTTTTCCTACTTTCAGGTTTCTTTGCCTAAATTCGGGATTGTTCAGTATCACAATTCTAATTAAGAAAAATGTTTTACAAAAAGTTTTTGTTTTGGCCGTTTTGTTTGGCTCAACTGAGATTCCCCAGAAGTGTCATTTGAAGAAAAAAAAAATCAGTCAGGAAGTGGAGAGATTGAGGAGCTCTGGCTGGATTGTTTTCTGTGTCCTGTCTCTGGTGGCCAGGTGAACTGACATGGATCCTTATACATTTGCTCCTTTGCTTATTCAGGGAACTTTTCTGAGTCCCTGCTGTGGACGTGGCCCTGTCCTAAGCATCGAGGAGTCAAAGTTGAATAAGACCCGTGTGAGTCTAGCAAGGGAAAAAAAAACTGGCCTGTTCTGTAATTCATGCATGTGCAGAGCAGAGTCAGGCAGCAGGGAGCCCGAGGTGGGGCCCGGTCTTCCTGCAGGAGGCTCAGGAACATACCTGCCCAGGGAGGGTGGCCACGCTGCAGATGGAAGGGGGTTCATGCTAATGAACACTTCAGGAGCAGGGCAGGGTTGTGTGACTGAAAGAAGCTGTCCAAGGTTGCTTGGTTTCTAGTGGTCAGTAGTAAGTAACTCAAGTTCAGCATTTAAATGCTACCCCCTGCTGGAGAGCCACCGAAATGTAAAAGAGGTCAAGATCTTGGGCCACCGTACAGTTAGGGAACTTCTGAGCCTACAGACCAACCAACAGCTTATCATCTCCTATAAAAGAAATGGAATAGTTGGGTATAATCCCAGGATCTGGGCTCCTCAGAGCCAGTATAATCCCAGCTCCTCTGGGTTGTTATCTGAGCTCCATTTGCTGCACAGCCTACTGCCATGTAACCTCTTTATGCTGCCTTTTTTGTTGTTGGCAAATTGGGCTAATAGTGCCAATGAATTGTGCATGTATAGAAGTTAATGCAGTGCCTGGAAGTGAGCACTAGTAAGTTATTCATATTGTAAGATCTCTGCTCTGAAAGCTGGAAATTAGAGCTAAGGCCCTTGAGTAACCCTAGGAATCCACTGAGAACTGGGCTTAGCAGACAGACTCACTGTGGTTTTGATATTCATGGGGACATTGCTGTTTCTACTTCAGTCTCCCTTGAGAATGTTTTGCTGGACGTCAAAGAGCTCCAGAGAGGCATGGACCTAACCAAGAGGGAGTACACCATGCACGACCACAACACGCTACTGAAGGAGTTCATCCTCAACAATGAGGGGAAACTGAAGAAGCTACAGGATGATGCCAAGATTGCACAGGTAAGTGCCCGTGCCTTGGACACTCATGAGGAAGTGACTCGGTCCCTTAAACCTACCCGGGTGCTGACCCTGGCTTTGGGGGAAGACTGCCCTTGGTCTACTGAGGGTAGATTTTCTTATGTAACTGATGACTCCTGTGGGTGACATTTTTCTGAATACTGTATGTGAAAGTGACCCTGCTCTACTCATTGTCGTCTTCTAATTTGGAGTCTTCACCTCTTTAGAGGCCCCAGCCCTTGTCCCTTCCCCTCCTCTTCCACTCCTAGGCTCCCTCCGGGTGAGTCCTGTATTCATTTCAGCCAACATGTGTCGTTCCTGCCCAGTGTGTTGGGTTTCTATAGGCCTTGACCTTGAAATCTTAAACTACACTGGGGGTTAAGTGTACACATTTGAATATCAGCCGAATCGGACTGTGCATGCCATCATAAAAGGGGAGGCAGAGCTTTGTGGGAACTCAGAAAGCAGACATGGTGCAGTGGCTCCCAAATGAGGCTGTATTATGCCAGGGAACAGTTTAAGTGGAGACCTGAGTATCCCTCGGGAACACTGTAAGGAGCATTGAAGCAGCGAGGTGGGATTGGAGTCTGAGTGACTTCTAAGATCCCTTCTAACTCATTGGTGTCAGGGAGTCCTGCTGCGGCCTTAGGAAGCTCTCGAAAGGGGAAGCCCCGTGTTTGGGTGATGGTGTGCACAAATGCAGGGGGTCCCGGAGATGAATTCCTGTGCAGCACTGTCACCGCCTTCTGGTCACCTTTGCCTAGGCTTTTGGAAGAAACAGAAGTCCCTAGAGAGTCGTGGGGAAATGAGAGGGGCAGACGAGAGCTGTGGTGGCAGCTGGATCCTCCCTGCTGCTTTGCTGCAGCTCTTCCCCCAGAGTGTCAAGTTCAAATGCTCCACCTTAAGAAACTCAACAGAAGTTTGTTTCTTTACAGGATGCTTTTGATGATGTGGTGAAGTATTTCGGAGAAAACCCCAAGACGACACCACCCTCTGTCTTCTTTCCCGTCTTTGTCCGGTTTGTGAAAGCCTATAAGGTAACTAGGAGCATGGGGTCCTTTACAGTCTTCCGTGGCATTTTTTCTCAAATGGGTGTCCCCCCAGAGCTGTGTCTGCGTCTCCGTGGCTGTGCAGAGGCCTCCCTTGTTCCATTAGGCAGCAGATCTGGGAGGTCAGCATGAGTCCACCGTCTCCAGTTCTGGGGAGCTCCTGAGCCTGCGAGTCTCCCTTTCTCCACTCAGCCAGGCCTGGGATCAGCCTGAAGACAAAAGCTCTTGGCTGCCTTTGGGGCACATGAGACACCCCGGGACCGTCACTTCCTCACTGACCGATCACTCTTATGGGCAGGGTGAAGGACTTAGAAACTCCAGGCCTCCCGTGCAGTTGTTGGACGGGTCAAGGGAGTGGACTCTGGCCTGTGGCAAGGGCTCTGTAGCTGAGACAGCTTGCTTGGGTGTGTCCTGCCCACGCCTTCAGGTCATCTAGGATCTTCCTCTAGTGTGGGCTGAAAGATGGCGCTAGGAAGGATGGTTACTGTCTGTTTCCTCATCTGGACCAATAATGGCCCTTCGTTTCTTTTTTTTTTTCCTTTTCTCTTTTTAAAGTTTGTTTATTTTGAGAGAGAGAGAAAGTGAGAGATAGCCAGCATGGAGGGGGAGGGGGTTTTGGGGCAGAGAGAGAGAATCTCAAGCAGGCTCCATGCTGTCTGTGCAGAACCTGATGCGGGGCTTGAACTCACGAACCGTGAGATCATGACCTGAGCTGAAATCAAGAATAGGATGCTTAACTGACTGAGCCACCCAGGCGCCCAGGGGCCCTTTCTTTAAATAGGACATTTGACCCAATCCAGGGCTATAGTCTTGAAAAATCATGTTACCCAAAGAGGCATGTGTTGGAAGAGTTTGTTCCTTGAGAAAGAATGACAAGGGCGGTGGGGGTGGGGGGTGGCGTTAGCCATGTTCGTGCACTTAGGAGCATTGCAGTGTTACACTCCAGGGCTGCCTATGTATAACCTTGGTGGAGGAAGGAAGAGTGTGATTGTCGGAGGAGGAAGGATGTGGCAGGGTCATCATTTTTGAGAAACATCCTGTTGAATATAGTGGGTCACTTCTCTAACTCCAGAACTGTCCTTTGGCCTTCTACTGAAAGTTCAAACGTTACATTATTTAGCTATCTTCTCTCTGCATGGCTTTGTGTAGCCCTGATATTACAAGCTGTTGGCAGAAGGAAAAGTGAGGATGAACCCAAACGCAGCACAAAATCACTGGGAGCTGGGAGCGGTGAGAAGGTCACTGGTTACCAGTTGCTGCTGCCTGTGGTACTCTGGGTTCACTGGCTCGTAATGCTAGCGTGCTGCAGAGATGACTCAGAGTGATTCTTGTGATATGCTGGGACCATGTTTAGGGAGGCTGGCTTCAAACGAGAGAATGCCCAAGAGGGCTGAGCTGAGCCTGTTTGATTTCATGTCCTGATTTTATCAGAGTAGTCCCTCTGCTGCTCTTGGGAAGCAGTGAGCTGTGGGGAGAGACCTGAAAGCATCACTCAGGTGAGACCCCTGAAAGAAATAAGAGGCAAGTGAATGGAGATTATGCCCTAACAGTGGGCACAAGGAGAGGAATGTGAATTCCTGCATTCAGAGAAACTCTAGGTAGGTGGACAGGTTCAGGGAACAAAATAAGCTCACATGAAAATCACAGAGCAGAGCTGCCGGATGTCCCACATGTGTGGGACTGAGGGTGAGTGGGGAAGGAATCATCAGGAAGGGATTTCTGGACCAGAACTGCAGTTGCTAGGAGATGTCATATAGGCCAACGGTGAAAGACCGGATCAGAGTCCTGCATAGGCATATAGGTCTTGTAAGCTTTCTTTTCACTCTGATTCCCGGCTCACCAAGATTCTCTAAGAACGACTTTAAAAAAAAATCTGGATTGCCGTCATTCCCACTGACATAATCTTTGGGTTCTTTTGATTTTACCCAGCAAGCAGAAGAGGAAAATGAGCTGAGGAAAAAGCAGGAACAAGCACTCATGGAAAAACTCCTGGAGCAAGAAGCCCTCATGGAGCAGCAGGACCCAAAGGTGAGAAGCACCTGTCCCCTGAGACGGTCCTCCTGGGAGAGGAGGCCCTCCTGGCTCCTCGAAGTCAGCAGGAGAGGGGCACCAAGCCAGATTTGCTCGGGAGCCTTACAGCTTCCTACTAGGGCTTGGAAACGTGGCACCTGGATTTGTTATTCATTACTTTGTTCAGCCAACAGTGGAATGAGGTGAAGAGCATGTTTGTGTAGCGTCTTCCAAGTTTACAGAGATCGGGCATTTAAATCTCAGGTGGATATACAGTGAGGCTGTACCAGGTAACCTGATGATTAACTCCTTAGTGTCATGGGGTTGCCGTTGGTGCTGGTCTTGAGAGCTGGACGGCTTCGCTACAAGGAATGGGAGGGAGGAGTCCCTGGAGGGAAGCAGCCTATGTAAAAACCACAAAGGCTGGCACATCAGAGTGTTCTTCGTCATGATCCTCTGCACCAAAGTTGAAGCCGTCCATGGTTATTACCAGCTGTCTCTTGTGGCCACAGGATCCAGCCTTCCCACTGCTGCCAGCTGGACTTTTGTGTGTCCTTCAGAGAAAGTTTGTTTTTTGGCCCAGAAGCTTTCTGAGTTGTTCTCTGAGCAGAATGTTGGGACGGTGCTATTTGTGTTTTTGGCTGAGGCTGCTTAGTCAGTGATGGGGCACATTTGGACCAGTGGTGCTGGTCCCACTAATCTCTGCCATTTTTCTTTCTGCTCAGTCTCCTTCCCACAAATCAAAGAGGCAGCAGCAAGAATTAATTGCAGAATTAAGAAGGCGACAAGTTAAAGATAACAGACATGTATATGAAGGGAAAGATGGCGCCATTGAAGATATCATCACAGGTAAAAGATATGTTCTCGTCGTGGCCCTTAGAGACCCCACTGATCTTACCCGTAGTGAGCTACTCGCACATTGTGCTGTCGCTTTTGTCCAGGGTTTATACGTTCTTCAGTAACTTTATTCAGATCCAGAGTTATACACAGGGACTCCAGGCTAGTGTTTGAAGCATATTTATAGTGGCTGTGTACTGCCTGTCAAAGAGTCCCAGCACTCTGACAAATCTGTTTTTCATTATTATTGGAACATTGCAGATTTCACCAGGCCCCGCCTTCTGATGGTTTTCCATTGCCTTCAATTTGTTAGCCTGCTCCATTTTCTACTATGTGGCCACTCCTACCCAGGTGCCTGATTACTATGGATAAGGCCCATGCAGGGTTGTGTACTAACCATAGTGCAGAATGTTCCAGCATGCTCTTTACGAGCTTTTTTTCCCTCCTTCAAAGTAACTGAGGACAATAGGAAATCAGGAGCTGGTGCTTTCATTCTCATGGGCCAGCAGGCCTCTAGCCCAGGGCTGTCAGTGAGTGGGGGTCTAACCCCTCCTGGTTCTTGTCTGTTTACGTTGTAGCCTAATGCTTGCTGCTTGAATCCGTTCTGTAGAGATTCTGCATTCTCTTACAGATCGGGACAGTGATTTGAGCCACTACCTTGTGACCGTGGCCATTAGTGACACTCCTTTCTTGTTTGTTGCATATGAATACTGTTTATTAGTTTCCAAGAGACTTCAAACTTTTTTCTGTAGAAAATTTTAAAAATATGCAATGCAAAAGTATAGAAAATATTATGATGAGTTCCCATTATGCTCATCACCTATTAATAACTTTCAGCTCATGGTCAGTCTTGTTACTTGTCTGCTTCTGCCTGCTTCCCATTCACCAACCTCTGGGATTATTTTGAAGCAAGTCTAAGACATAGAATTTCATCTGGTTGTATTTGTTTGTGTCTTCAAAAGATAAGGACTCTTTAATAAAGCAAACAAATACAGCCATAGGACCATTATCACACACCTCCAAAACAAACAACTTTTTAATATCACATGTGCAGTCATTAGTCACATTTCCTCCATTGTCCTCATTTTTAAGAAATATATGTAACTTTTAGATTTTTGACATCATTTTTTTGTTAATAGTTCAGGCAGCATCATAAATAGGGATCGATCCCAAACTGCCAAAAGCACAATTTTTTCCCACGAGCTCAGACCCAAGGAAATAAAATAGGTAAATAAATCACTAACAGGAAGTCAGTAGAGAGTTTCTGGCCCAGAGTAAAGCCGTCTCAGTCGTCTGTGGATTGGTAAGTGGCTGATGAAGTGCCTGAGTGTGGCACACACGTAATCTGTACACGTGCGTCTGCTCGTGTCTCATTGTTCACTCTGCAGTGACTTGCAGATGGCCCCCAGAAAGTCCTCCTTGTTTCCCCCATAATGGGGGAGCAGCTCTGCTCTGAGCAAGTCCAGGAACAGATCTTTTTGGGTAAGCACCTGTTAGCCTCAGTGCCCTAATAAGATTAGCTTGTAGGGAGAGAAGCATCAAGCCTCGCATATTAAGAACTTAGAGTTCCTTTTCCATCAGTAATGTTCTCCATGTCAGTGACACCTGGCTTGTAAATTGAGTGAAATGTACAGTTTCTATTTGCCTGACCTAATCGTTCACATTACCGTGGAAGGTGAATGAGTATCTGCTTCTAGAGCAGGTTTTATTCTCTTTAAAGTATTTTCCACCCATCAAGCCCCAGACTGAGCAACTCTTTTATACTTTGTGAATTCACTTGGGTATATATTGCCTTTCCCTCCTTCCCTGGTCACCTCCGCCCTGCCCCTTCCCCAGGTATGATTAACAAAGCACTAACCGTGTACTAATCTTATAGATCTTGGCTTTTTACTCTCTGCTGTTTTGTCTTATTTGGCTGTCATTTTCAATGCAGTGCTGAAGACTGTGCCCTTTACCGCTCGCACCGCCAAGCGTGGCTCTCGATTTTTCTGCGAACCTGTTCTCACTGAGGAATACCATTACTAAACTATTACTCTTTCTCACCTGATGCTCTTGAAAGGTTGCTACAGATTTTTTGACCTCTTATGCCCCTCTGTCTGTCTGTTCGGGCCACCCAATATGCTAGCATGGAATTGTCATCTCCACGTTAGATTTTATGTTGCCTTCACTCACTGCTGCATGGTTTTGCATTTTAGTCATTGCTGCTTACTCACTGCCACTTTCAGTATGTCTATGAATCCACACAGCTATGGTGGTCTTGAGTGTGTGGGAGTTGAATTAATAGAATTGCTTGCAGAAATTTTTAGAAAAATAGTATAAATAGAGCACTACTTTAAGAGCACTACTACTTTGGTAGTATTGGGACCAAGGAGGTTGTTATAAGACTTCTGGGCTAGTATCTTTGAACACAAAATGATAGTCATTAATAACAGTAACTACTACACCTAACATTTGTTGAGCACTTGCTGTTTTGTCATGGGTGTACAGATATTAAACCAGCCTCCTTTCTGTTCTCCGTTAACATGCTTTGATGACAAAATGAGCTGTGTCCAACTGCTCAGGAATGCAGCGTGCTCTGCAGAAAGAACTGTGAACTACACACAGTTGTAAATAGGGTCTTTCTTAAATATCTTATACCATCTGTAGCCATCATCCACAGTATGATGGAGCTAATGCTACAAGGAAGTAGCCCATTGGACCTAGAAATCTGTGTAAGTTGTTACAGGCAATCCATAGCTCCGTACTCAGCCTCTTCTCCTTCTGAGCATCATGCCCACATTCAGATATCATGTTGGAGCAAGGCTGTGAGGCAGACACTGAAAACAGAGGCTTTAGGAGCTCCCCATAGTCTTATCTCATTTGTGCTTCTTCACTGTGACTCAGTTCCGTGTCAAATCCAGGGCATTTCTCTTGTGATGAGATCATATCTGGACCTGCTTCTCTGGTCAGGATGGTGGCAACCAGAAACACTAATAGCAAAATCCTAGTCTCGGAGAATGCCATTTTTTTTTAGAATAAAAACAAAACAAAACCCCAAACACTTCAAGAAGTAACGGCCTGCCCTTGGTTCCTGATGGCTAGATAAGAGACAGACTTCTCTGCAGTGCCCAGTTGATTAGCAAATGGATAAGGGAGGCACATATTCTAATTGGAAATAACCATTAACTCCCATGCTGAGATTGACATGGAACGGGGTACCTGTTTCGATTGTGGCTCTAGCTCTTCTGTGAATTGCACTTGTTATGTAGGTGCCTCTGTCACTGAAGATCTCAGAGGACGTGGTGTGTTGTTGCCTGCCCTGCAGTGTACTTACCCACCAGTGCTTATTAACAAGGCTAGACACTGTCGTCTACTCAGCTAATGTTCCTGTCAGCTTTGCTGCTGGACTGTCATTCTGGAGCCAAATTTCAAAGCAGCTTGGATTTGGGTGGACCGAGGGCTGGGTGGGAAGAGCCTCTCATCTTTGCCTTGTTTTATCTAACACCTCTTGTATTAATGGCCTCCCACTCTCTTCCTCTGTTGGCTAACATGCCGGGTATGTTAAGCACTAAGTTGAATTGCTTTCCATTTTCATCCCATTTTTACTTAACCATCATTTTGTGTTTTTGTTTTTTTTTCTGTTTAGCCTTAAAGAAGAATAATATCACTAAATTTCCAAATGTTCACTCGAGGGTAAGGATTTCTTCTAGCACACCGGTGGTGGAGGATACACAGAGCTGGCAAGCATCACTTTTTACTTAGCTTCCTCCTCTCTCTGTATGCAGATCAGTGGTTTCAGTCTACTGGTGAGAGTCTGACCAGGGAGAAGTCTTTGTAACCTCGCATTTCAGTGATGCGAGGCAGAGCCTCTCTGTTGGACTCTTTCTGGCCTGCTTCCATGTTATTAAGTGTGATGGCTTGGGCAAGGGTATTTGATGATGATTGTACTTGCTTTGGGTGCTAGGCTGTCCTTCCCCTACCATTTTCTTGGCCTTCAAGTTAATCAAAAGTTAACCTCTTTTGATCTGAAGAAGTTGAGAGCATGTCCTGGCCGAAGAACACATCTATATGGCCTCTGAAGAAAGATGAGGATCTTCAGAGCCAGTTGTTTAGAAGAGTCAGGCATCACAGAGCTGCAAGTCACTGCATATCCTTAGCCAGGAGTGGAATTCTGAACTTCCCTGACCACTCTGGGCCAGGAAGCAGAAGCATGAGAGTATTAAGGCACACAAGAATATTCTTCCCTTGAACTTAAAAGGTGGGCGGGATAATAGATTCCAAGGAGTCAGGAGCTGGTGGGGACTGTGCTGAACCAGAGAGCTTAGGTCTCAGCATTGACTTAGCTCCAGTCTGTTTTTGCCATGTGAAAATTGGGCTCCGTGTTGCCAGGCCCTCTGATTTTCCAAGGGAAATCAGAAACCCTGTTTTTTATATTAATTATCTATTTTAAGATCAGGAAACTGTATTTAAAAAAAAAAGTTGGAGGCCAAACATTCTGTAGGCTAGATACGGCTCATTGGCTCCATGTTCAAGCTACTTAGTAGGTAAAGGGATAAAGATTCGATCTGGTTTAATTCTGTTGTTTGTTTCCCCCTTCTAAATATAGAATGTTTCCTAATAGAAGTCAATTATATTAAGTTAATGAAAGGGAAATATATACTAATTAAATAAAACAGAAAAAGTACAAAGCCTGCCCTGACACTATCAAAAGCAGCTTACCTGCTTGCTAGTGCAAAGCTTGATTTCATATTAAAAATACTTACATAGAATAAAATTCCTTTGTTTATCCCACTTTATTCCATTAGAACAATGCCTCCTTGAGCCATATGCAGTGACTGATTCATTTATTCAACAAGGCTTTTTCTTTTTTAATGTTAGGCATTTTTAAGCATTCTGTACATTTGCAATACAAACTGGAAAATTTAGGAGGGCCCACTCAGCTTCTCCCTTCCAATGAAAAACAGGAACTGCTGGAGAGAATGTACAGGAATGGAGTATTATTTTGATTGAGTGATTATCTTTTTTAGTGGTTAACTGAGCATTGTTTCTACTTCACAAAATAAAACATGGACTTGAGCGAATATTAATTGAATAAAAATAATGGAACCTCTGCCTGCAAAGTAAGCATAGTGTCCTTCCTTTATTAAAATTGCAGGTAAGAAAGGACAGGGCATTTGGCTTATTAGTTTTGCAGTTGAAGATTTATTGCAATTATTGTTGATATTTAGTTTCTAGAAAAAAAGTAAAAGACAAAACTAAGCCACAGCTTTTTTCCAATTGAAGAAATACTTCAAAATAAGAATTCAGCTAGACTCTCTGGCCAGTGACAGAAGCAATTGCCTCTCCTATGTATTTTTCTTAAAGTTCCAGAATCACACCAGTATTACATCCTGCTTTGTTTAAATATTGAGGGCAAAGTAGATGTCCTTGGCTCAAATACTCAATGGATTTTGAAGGGCCTTGTTTGCTGACTCTTCTACACAAGCTGCTTTGATTGGCTGCCAGCTGACTTTTGTCTTGCTTAGACACATGATACTAAGGTTGCAGTTCTCTCATTGGTGATCTTCTCTTTACAGATCTTAGAAACCAACCCTACAGACGAGCCGATGCGGTGAGGAGAAGTGTCAGGCGGCGCTTTGATGATCAGAACATGCGTTCTGTTAATGGTGCCGAAATAACCATGTGAACTTGAGACCCGCCTGTATGAGTAGCAAGTGCGTGAATGAAACTCCACATGAACTTTATGTGCCAGCATTTAACTGCAACCTTGAACATTGATAAAATCGTCTAAGGGCTCAGATTTAGCAAACACATAGGAATTTAAAAATGACGGGCTCTCCTTTCAACCTTTGTTAACAAGTGCCTACAAGTGGAAGTACCTGCTCAGATTAATCAAAGCAATAGGGTTTGATTTGATTAGGTATCTTTTTACACCAGTATATTATCCAATTTTTTAACCAAAATGTAAATTTCGTATTACATTCGTTATCTGCCATTGTGATTGTCCCATGATGGCACACCCTGGTTTCCTGATAAATTGTAAATAACGTGGATGTAATCTGCTCTGGGTTTCCTTTGCTGAGATGTCTTAAGGAATTTTGTGTTTTAGCCATATTCATCAACTGTATTTTAAAGGGCTTGCAACATGGAAGAAGAAAAAGGTCACATGATAGACTCCTGTCCATAAGCAAGCCCCAGTAAAGTACAAACAGGATGCATTACAGTGGCACAAGATACGCCACTCAACTTGTTACACATTCTACTACTTCTGTGCTAGGGTTATGATGCCCCATGAGAAAAGTTCACCAGGATGAATGCAAGGATATAATGGCATACAGATTTGTGTAAGATTTATTTGCAGTACTGTGTTCTTCAGCTAGAGGCAGCTTTAAAAAAATAATGCAAATGTATTTATTAATTAGCACTAAAATTAACATCTCAGTAATCAGTATTAGGATTTCTGAGGACTATTATGGGCCAATCCTGAGAATAGAAATTGGTGCCTTGCTAGCCAGGGGGAAGCTCACTAGCTCTATCAATAAGCATTTAAGATTACTTCTGCAAGCTAGTAGTGTTAGTTACCCTAGCCTTATTCTCCTGACAATCGCCAAGTTATTTTCCCCCTTATTCTTCCTCCTTTTATAAATTGGATACATTTCGCATCACATTATCAAAGCTAAATTCTTGAATTTCCCACATTGCTTTATGGAGAACTGCAATTAAATTGCTTGAAATATTCACATTGGGATTAAGCTTACATGGTAGGTAATGGGACTAAACGGCCAACTAAGCCACTGTTTTTTTTCCTTCCTCTCTGGCAGGGCACTTGATCGATTCCAAAGTCAAAAACTGGACTAAAGCTAATTTGTACTTTTCATAATATACATTCTGCTTCTGGCTTACCTTCTTGGTACATTACATCAATATATTAATTGTAAAGTTTATTGTATAGTATTTAACCACTGAATCTTATTTTATGTTGTGCTTATGTGAGCTCCTTGGTGAAGGTCCCATTTTCCTTGGATAATGTGTAGTTATATGATCTCTTTTTAAATGTACAGATATTTTGCTATAAAATTGGTGCAGTTTTTTATGGTTTTTACACTTTAATTCCCACCTAAGCCTCTGGGTAATAATGTAAATATTGTTTAAAAATGCATCAGCCTGTGCTATACAATCTGAATGTTATTTTAACTTATAGGTTTTTTTTTTTTTAATATATATATTTAACTACAAGGACAGTTTAGGGATCAGTTACCACATTTCACTTTAGCATATCTATTTACAAAAAATTACTTTTAAAACTGCCACCTGCTAGCACATTTTCATAAATGTGTACTTTAAAAAGAACATGCCAAGATTTTGTCTGTTGACTCAACATTCATTTTGATGAAAAAAAGCAATTTGACCATGAGCTACAACACAAGTAGTTGGCCCTTTATCACAAGCAGCTGTTTTTCAGAGCTCAGTGCTAATGAGCATATATAAAACAATTGCCTATTTATTAATCTACAGATAGACAATAATGTTGGCATGTTCTTTTCTGTTATTAATGGGCCTGCTTCTTAGCAATATTAGAAATGTTTTATAAAAAAGCAGTTCATGTTACTTTTCTGGTCTTTTCATGGCATATGAGCAAATAAACTATTTACACTACTATCCTGTAACATGTGATCTTTCAGCGGCATACTTTGGCAGGGGGTGTTACTAGTTCTATGGCTTAAACTCAAGGTATAAACTCCTGATCACTTGCTATATGGAACGTAGGAACCAGATTTTCATAGTGAGGGATACATCTCCATGATTGTATTGCTTCCAGAGAAGCACTTGTCTTTGGTGAAGATACTGCCTCCCCCCTGATTTGTTCAGTGAGGATGTTTTGTGTATACAGATATGTTACATGTGGAGTGCCAGAGTAACCTTGCAACTGACAGCCACGTTGGTTGGCCAGGTACGTACAAGCCATTTGGCCTCCACTGCCCAAACATGGTATTTGTAGTGATAGATAATTCCAAGCCCTCAGAAAAAAATTATGTGCAAAATTCAGTATATTCTTTTTAGGGAAGCAAGAAAATTTGATATATATTTTTTTAAAAGTTTATTTTTGAGAGAAAGTATGAGTGTGAGAGGGGCAGAGAAAGACAGAAATACAGAATCTGAAGCAGGCTCCAGGCTCTGAGCAAAGAGCCTGACACGGGGTTCGAACTCACAGATTGCGAGATCATGACCTGAGCTGAAGTTAGATGCTTAACTGACTGAGCAACCCAGGCACCCCTGAAATTCAGTATTTTAGAGAACTGTCCTAGTGGCTTCAAAACAACTTTCTTAGAGGGGCATGAGTTACTTAGTTGTAGGTTTTTGCTACCAATTCAGTGGTCTTCTCACTGCATCAGTTGTACAATGTAGTTTCAAGAAGGAAAAGTTAAATCCCATAGTTAGTAAAATTCTCTAGTTTGTGCCTTCATGGTAATAGAAATAAGATCTTTTTTAAAGTAGGCTTCATGCCCAGCATGGAGCCCAAGGTGAGGCTTGAACAAATGACCCTGGTATCAAGACCTGAGCAGAGATCAAGAGTTGGATGTTTAACCACTGAGCCACCCAGGTGCCCCAGAAAGAAGATCTTTAATATTCTACAAATTTAGAACATTTTCAAACCCAATCCCCAGCAGTAAGTTCAAATGAGGTAGATATGGTAGGTTTAGGCCATTATATACCATTAATAATGCTTATTTTCAAATTTTTAATGTCTATTTTTGAGAGAGAGTGTTAAGTGTGGGAGGGGCAGAGAAAGAGGGAGACACAGAATCCAAAGCAGGCTCCAGGCTCTGAGCAGTCAGCACATGACCTGAGCCGAAGTTGGACGCTCCACAGACTGAGCCACCCAGGCACCCCTAGCCACTTTTAAAGATGCTTGCCCATGACTCAGAATTAAGTCTCCTGATTCCCCACTCCCAATCCTCTAAAAGTCTAAATTCTAAGATTACACGGCAATGAACATCCAAAGGGCACTGCTGACTCAATAATGCTCAGCCCAGAATGGGACTTGATATATCACTGACTGGTTCAATGTACTGGATTTTGTAAAATTATCTTTTTACATTGGAAGATCTACTTTTGTAATAGGTTTGCAATTCACATACCAATTAAGGCGATAAAACAGCTCTTAGCCCTAAGACATTTTAAAATTTATCAGAAATGTCTGCAAAGATGATTGGCCCAGTATATATGAAAGGATTAATCTGTTTTTAATTTCTCTTATAATACCTATTTTCAAGAAAAAAAATTGAAAAAGTGCATCTTTATAGACTTTCTTTGGTCTAATTTTTATAGAGAAAATCAAGTATTACACTGAGGAAACAATGTGGCCATCTAGCCTCACAGCACACAACTGCTGCAATATGAGGGGTGCTTCGATGAAAAAGTTGACACAAATCCAATTTACTTAGTAAAATGTCATTTTTTTCTAATAAATTATATTTATTTACAAAAATCTAATTTTATATAACTATTAAGGTTCTTTACATCAGAACAATATATAAACAGAAGAGAAAATCTGGTAATTACAAACACAGAAAATAGAAACCTGTTCCTCCTAGTATTATTACTCACCTTTCAGAACAAATCTTGTTTAGTTGTAGGGAGGTAGGCAAAGAGACCAAACCTACCAGTTTCAGGCAGGGTCAAAATAAAATATTTATAAATAGCACATTTTAGGTACCCCAAGGAACAGCATAAAGGGACATCAAGAAATGGCTTAGCTGGATTCGGATTAGGCAGCCACTCTGTTTCAGTCTATGAATGAAAACTGACGTGGGGGGTGGGGGGATGGTCAGTTCCCCAGAAGTTCAAACAACAGGCCATTACACCTGGGGCAATTCCCGGTCATTAACAATAAAACGAGATGGCCTTCAAGTGTAGATCCTGTGGAGTCACAAAAGCAGTTTTTATGTAGCAAGTTTGAAAAGCACAGAAAATATACTTGAGGAACTTACACGAAGGAGACCAGCTATATGAAATGGAGAGATAGAGGGCATGTGTAATTGGAGCCAAATTTTCTCACTTCTCATACCTCACGTTTTGTCGGAAGTAGCCTGAAATGATTAGTTCTCAGTTTAGAATATAGGAATTTTGCTGTTGTTTCCAGCATGGCCTTTAACAAAAGACTAACTTTGATCTAGCTAAATGTTCTCTTTAAATAGAAATTACTACTTTAGAATTACTAAAATATTAACTTATGAATATGAAAAAAGCTCTTTCAAATCATCACAAGGGATTGCCTTTCCTTCTCAAAACCACATGGAAGTTACATGTACTAACAAGCTTTTGGAAATTTCTGTATAAAAGTTACAAGGTACAATCACTAGAACTTGTCCTCAGTGCACTTCAATTATGTATGTGGTTTTAGTTGTGGTCTAGTATAGTTTATTGCATGATGCTTTTTCAAGCCCTATTGATGCAGAGGCTGCGTACCATGAATGTTGGATGAGTCTGTCAACTAAAATTTTACATTCATTCAATGTATGCCTACTGTGTGCCAGGCACTGTTCTAATCCACAGGCTATAGCAGTTAATGACACACAGATCGCTGTCCCCCAGGAACTTGACTACCATTTAAGTCCAAACAACTGAAAAACTTAAGAGCAAGGTACGTTTTAATAAAGGTAAGAATCATTTGACTGAAATATGCTGTAATGCCTATTTAGAACGCAGTTCCATGAAAAACTACTTATGACATTTGGCTTTCCTTTTATGTAAAGTGAGTACAGTTTTACCTAGAAAATGTAAAAATTAAAATTGTACCTGGTACTGAGAGAGATACATCCCCAAGGGAAAAGCAGCAGCCTGATTTAAGATAGAAGGAATTAATGTGCTTTGCCTCGTGTTGCTTTTAGAAATGTTTATTTGGTTCCTTAGGTTTGTATTTTACATTTAAATTACATAATACTCTTAAATATTCTATAGACTTAAAGCATTCATCACTCTTCCCTGGGCACTATTTGATAGAAACCGTTCTCTCTCTCAATTAGCATCTGAACTATAAAAAAAAAGAAAAATCTTTATATAAGGCTACCCCTTTCTGGATGCAAAGAGAAAAGTGGCTGCCTAGTCAGCACTGAATTGACTATTAACACTGGAAGAAAACCAGGATCATCTAGGCAAATGCTTCGCAACACAGGACAAAGGCCCTTTGAAAAATGGTAATTATGGACCCTCTTTCCAGAAAAATGTACAGAGATGTTCCAGTGTTTACATTTTTTACTCCATCAATGAATTACAGCCTTACTCTAGGTCTTTTTTTATTTTATAGTTGTATGAAATGAGGCCCAATTAGCAAAAGTCAAGCTGTGACATTTTGATTATTTTCAAATTTACTGGTAGGCATAGGAAGTTTTTATTGTTGAAAAACATGAATAATCTATATGCTGAAGCTCATATGGGTAATAATGAAATATTCTTGCTGTGTTATAAAACAAAAAAGGTAGGACCATTGCTTTTATTTAAAAGCATTATTTAAATTGGGAAAGTGCAAAGAATTCATCATACTCGACTAAGTTAACTTTTCATACAAATTCAATTTTCCCATATAGGAATTACTGGACTGCAAAAAATAAAATCAAATAGTTGAGATTCTTTGACTATTGATATTAAATATATTAGTAAATTTAATCCAATGATTCATTAATATTGATGTTACAGAGGGAAGAAAACCCCTCATTTACCTAAGAGTCTGATGCTTAACTGAAAAGTATAAATTTCCCTCATCTGAAAATAAACATACTTCCTTGTTTGAACACATGTTCCAAAAGGAGTTTGGACAAATCTTTAACAGAACCAATATTCTAAGACATTTCGGGTTGTAGCAGACTGAAGATTTAGAAACCTAATCAGTAAGTTAAAAATACTCACACAGAACTCTTGCTATAACAAATCTTCTACCACCTGTGCCTTCAGATTATACAGTATCTTTTTGGTAACTAAATCCCATCTGATGGGATCATTAAAGTAGACCAGGATTATAGTCACTTCGATTATATCTTTTACAATAAGGATATATTTTGAATTGCAGTTTATTCAGTAGTTTAGTTTTTAGGTCAAATAATTTTCATGGATGAACTGTAGAGAAACTTGAATTTGTATTGTAGGGATCTGAGGTGATTAAGATAGTCTCTCCAAGAAATACAGAAATCTATTTTGAGGACATGCTAAAACATATCAATAGCTTTTTATTTAAATAGAAAAATTAAACTTAAAAAAGTCATCATTCATGGAATTAAAACAGTTTTACAGATTCTAACTTCTCTTGTAAAACACCACTAGTACTTCTGCCAATATAGGACTTTAAAGATTTTACCACTGACTTACATGTCAAGTGTTTGACATGATTAGCAATATTAACTATCATTATGAGACGTCTGAAAATAATACTAGGCAACTCCCTATTGCCAAAGTTGTTATATAGGTTTTGGTTCTAAGATACAGTAAGAGTTGACTAACCCTCAAGCAAGCAACTTGATTACTTCACATATTCTAAGGATAGTGATTTTTATTTTCCACAGCCTGTCAGTTTTCACAGCAGAAAAATGACGTGGCAGAGTAGAAACAACTTCCCTGTCCCCTTTTACTTGAGGCTTTCAACAGTGGATGCTAGATTTAATGGAAACAGTGGTCAGGGATGGGAGAGGAGTCCTGGTTATTTCATTAGAATGGTGAAGGAAAAATAAAATGGACTTTTTTTTTTCTTCTAAATCCCAACTTGAAATAGGATTGCTCCAAGTGTCCAAAATAAAAAAATACATAATGCCAGACTATGTGCTAAAATTTACTTATTAAAAAAATCTCCTGCACTGAAGGAAAATAGTATAAATTACATTACCAACTTTCAAAAGTTAGCATGTAAAGAGGATTCTAGCTTCAAACCATTGCCTCTCTAAAGTTTTTCTATAGGAAATTTGTAGACCAAAAACAAATTATAGGGGCTTCAAATGTACTAATTTATAACATTCTTAAATATTAATATGGGAAAGTAACCTAGCTATATGGGTAAGATGAAGCAAAATTTCAAGGATTTAATATCTTGAAATGATCATACAATTTTCTTAGAGTTGAGTAGTTTAAGTAGAAATAAATACTAGTACACGCTAGAAGAGAAGGTTTAATAATTGATAAAAATGTACAAAAATATTCAAATCAGAAATGCTTTAGAATGTGTACCACGAAGTCAATACTTCTCAGTGAGCAGGGAAGATAAAAGACTTCCTCAATGAAAAAAAGCAAGAGAAAAGATTGGATTTAAAAAAGAAAAAAAAGACAACTGTTAAAGAAAATGTTTAAGTCAACATTGATTTTTGTTTCAGACAAGGATATTGCAACTATCACTTAAAGTTTGGTGGCACATTCTTTAGTAGGTCCTTAAGGCAAATATATTTAAACTAATTTACAATTTGATTTGATGTTAACTTTTTAAACATCACCTCAAAATAATGCCCTCACGACACAGCCTTTTTAAAATGTATTCAGATGTTTCATAAAAAATAATGGTGGCTTTAGTATAGTAGTGCTCATTAGCACCACTATAGTTAAGGGTCTACCAGGTTTCCATTATGAACCTATTTCTGAGTTCACCATAAAAGATCGTATCAGTTTTACTTAACCAGTTGGGTAGTGCACAAAAAAGCAGTTTTATCAGTTGCTGGTGCTTTTTTTGTACTACTAAATATCAAAAAATTTTTCGTTTTATCTTCAAAATCCAACTTCTATAAAGTAAATCAAATCGCCTCATGACTTAGACTTCAGAACAAAGTAGAGACACCTGCAGTTATCAGTAAATTGCCACCTTTAATCCATCCTGCAGTGCCCTATGAAAGGGTCTCAGAAAGACAGTTATGACTGTATGAAAATATGATTCTTGATACAGAATCAAAAGTTATTTTCAATTTCCTTTGCTTTTATAAAGTCCACAATAACAATACTTAAATGCACTTTTTTTTTCCTGTGATATAATTAAAACCCAGTGTTATTTCAATTGAACTTTTAAAATAGAGTCCCTGGTCTGAATTAGACTTTAAATCATACTGTAAACATATATTTGGTATAATTTATTGATCATCATCCAGTTGCTCCAGAAGGGTCCTTCTGCGCTTTTCCAATTCCCCTTCACTCAGCTCACTGCCAGAAGTATCCCAATTCCCCTGAAAAGACATTGGATACAATTATATTTAACGCAGGTATTCAAAACATTAAGTAGTATCAAATCTTTGAAAAGGAAATCCAAAATTTATATGGATTCTTCTCCACAGCAACAAACCCATCACACGGTTTAAGGACTGACCTCTTTCCCAAAAATCTACCAATGAGCTGCTAACTACTCCCTGGTTACATTAGAGGCGATAGAAGAAACTTTTACGCTGGTTACTTTTTCTTCCTGTTATACCACTGAATATGAAACATCTTGTTTCTATTTAATGCAAGCGGGGGGGGGGAGGGGGGGGGAAGGGCGCTCATTACCTAAGGCACTATATTCCTTGCTAATTTTGCAGACTCTAGGTCACCTTAGTGTTTTATATTATAGAAAAGTGTTATGCTTTAAGGATACTATCCTCAGATAAACATTTATGAACAAGACAATACTAGGTTAAACTCAAAAAATAATATTTGTGAAGAACCTTTAGAAAGTGGATAGTTTACCTACTCTCCTTCCATTCAGAGAATTCATTTAACTTATTACAAAGAAAAACTGTTGAGATGCTAATAAGTAGCTTAATCTTCACGATCTTCACCAAGGATGTGCATCAGACTCACCAGGGCAGCTTTTATTTTTTTAATATTTATTTTTGAGAGCGAGCATACAAGTGAGTGGCAGAGTGAGGGGGACAGAGGATCAAAAATGGGCTTTGTGCTGACAGCAGAGAGCCCAATGTGAAGCTCGAATCCATGAACCGTGAGATCATGACCCGAGCCAAAGTTGGATGCTTAACTGACAGAGCCACCCAGGTGCCCCACCAGGGCAGCTTTTAAAAAGAACCTCCATATCAACTGAATTATAATATCCAGAGGGAGAAGCAGCGTGTTTATCTACACAGTTTAAACTCTCCACAGATGGGATTCAGAGGCATTATTCCTGCTAATTCCACAGTATTTGTGGAAGGAATGGCAAGGCTAATAAGAAGGCTTGTGTTACTGTGCTGTCGTATATGTATATACACACATACACACACATATACATGGGAAACCAAAAAACTATTTATGTGATTGGATATTAAAATGTTAACTTAGCCTTGTAGTTCTCTATCCCTTTGCCCTCACCTCTTCCCTCACAATGATTACTCCTAAAAGTTACTGGAATGCTACCTTTTGAAACTGAATTTAATAGTAACAACTCTGCACACCTGGAGGGAGAACCCTGGAACTGAGTCTCTTATATTCCTTAAAAAATTAGATAATGTACAGTAGTACTTCTCAGAACTTACAAAGCAGATCATATCCTTTCTTAGTGGGTTAAAACAATAATCATGGAAGACTTATTTTTTGAGGGATATAAAGTTTAGGACACTCACATCATCAGCTCATTCATAACCACGTATGTTAGAAAATTATTTTGTGTCAAAGAAAGGTAATTGAATTTCCATTGTTTTCTTCAGTGGTAGCCAACCTACACAAAGTCTATTTACTGCCATAATTTTAACCACAGAATCTATTTTCGTATTGTGAAAACACAAGTATGAAATACTTACAGAATCCTTTCCAGTCTTTTTCTTAGGTGATTTATGTTTTGATTCTGATCTTTGTCTTGTTCTGTCTTTTTCACTTTCTCGGTCTTTTTCTTTTTTATCCTTTTCTCGCTCGGCATCGGACTCTGGAGAGTCCTGTGTAAATAAAAACTAACGTTAACATTTTGATGAAGGTACCATTCATTTTTTAATACCCCCGTATAAATAATATTTAAGAACATCCATATATTTAGGCGTGTTCCTAGTGTGGTGAAATTTGGAAGGTCTTTCCTTTGGGAAGGATGACATTCTAATAAAGTAACATCACAAAAGAGCTTTACTAAATTAAAGAAGGAGGCACACAGGATTAGATTTTACCTATTACATAAAATGCAGACAAACATTAATTTTCTACCAACCCAACAAAATGTTCAAATATGTACAGAAGATGCTGTGATTAGCTTAATCATCAATTAGGATGACTGTAAAACAAAATTCTCTCCTCAAAACTGCAACTGAAAAGTAGGATTTAAACTATTCTGTCACCACCTAAGTGGATCCTTAATTAATTATGTACAAATTTAAGTGAACAGCATGAAGAAAACATCTCACTCAATAGGTACTTATATTCTGAAAAAGGTCCTTACATGTATCTTGATGCATATGTAAAATTTTGAGAATCAGAGAAAGCAGTCGAACATTTAAACTTGTGATTCTCACCATAGCTGCAACACATACACGCACACTTGGGTCTTTCTCTAAGATTACTTTAAAAAGCCAGAGTGGGAATCTTAACACTGATGGATGTGTGTGTATGTGTTTAAAGATCGCTAGAAGATTTTAAAGAAAAATTAAGGTGAAGACAGAGTCAAGGGTCCACCTGAACTGTGCTGGACTAGCAGAAAAGACTTCTTCTGCTACTGAACAAGTTAAGGGTGAATGCCTAGGTGTAGTATAAAAAGATTAAAGACTTGCTTACAGATTTATGTCTCCTCTTCTTGCTTTTCTTCTTATGTTTTTTTGACTTCTTATAACTTCTCTCTAAGCAACATGAAAAGAAAAAAAAAATGTCAGAATTTGAGGACATCCAAGTGCTAATGATTCTGATCAAGTTACACTTACCAGACTCAGCACTAGAAGAATGTTCTGAAGCAGACCGAGACTCTGATCGCTGTCTTTTTTTCTTTGAATGGCTGTCATCATCATCTGAATCTGATCCCTACATAATACACATAATTTCATTCATAATGTTGCTAACAAAAATTTCAGTACACTTAGGGTGCCTCAATAAACTTTCTTACCGATCTAGAGCGGGAACGTTTCCTGTGATGTTTTTTGGATTTTTTAGAATGTTTCTTGTTCTTTGAATGATGATGCTGACATTCATGCTACAGGTGTAGAAAGAAAAGGATTCCAGAAGTTTACATTAGAGAGCAGATCATAAAGAATTTTGAGATGCTATATACAGGTAAGTTATTAGAGTAAAAATCTCATTTGCACATTTAGGACGTTACTTCTTGAAACTGCGAAGAATTAGCAATGTTCTGTTCCTTCCCAACCATCCTTCCTGTACCCACTCGTTTTGCCATCTAAACACGGCAAAGTATTAAGAAAGAAGGTGTCCTTAGAGGAGTGAGTGGTGTGCCTTACTAGAGGCAACGCATACACTCCAGGCAAGTATAATCTGCAGAGCAGTCCTGCTTTCAACAATGAAATAAAACTGCATTCAGAGATGGTTTTTCTGATGAATCTGGCTTTGCTCAGCAAGCTAGGCTTGGCACTGCGAAAAAGAACTACTCTCAGAGCCATCCTTGAACTAACATGAATGAGGTTAGCCTCAGAATAAAGCAAAATCTATTCCTTTTTCTCTGCACCCAAGGAGCATTCACTTCCTGGTCAAACTTAAGAGCTCCACACGAAATCAGAAAAGGAAATCTGTCTTTGTGGATTTTAACTCTTCAATGCTGCAGTAAAAGCTCCTTGCCTCCAAACTTATCTATGGCTTTGAAAATAATTATGCTTCAGTTTACGAGTAAGCGGAAATAAAAGATTTGGCTCAAAAGGGAAGCTCTTTTTACTTTATCTCACTGAATGCTAATTCTTTCTCCTTTTCTAACCCAAAGGCTCAGACTACTGGGGTGCCAAGACTTATTCCAACGTGATCAGCTCCTCCCTCTGCTACCATCTTCAGCTCCATTTATGACCTCACCACTTTACTCCCAGCACAGATCACCAGAGAACCCTGCTGATGATTAGGAGTTGGAGGACAATGCTAAGACACTAGCTAGAGCAGAGCTGCTCACAATTAATTCTACTGTAGCACTGGAGAATCCTGTTTGAATAACTCCGATGCCAGCAATTCTGACATTCTGAATTTCTCACAAGCCCCCAGGAATGCAGATGCTGCTGCTCTGAAATGCACTTTGAATAAAAAGATCTAGAGGCCTCCAGGACTAGATCAAAAGGCAGCTGGGAAATAATAAAGGTGCATGTGGATACGTGTTAACGGAACAAACTGTTGTCAACACTGAGATTCATCAAGAACAAGAAATCTAAAGAAACACTGAATAATTAAGTAACCTGCAGTGTCCAATGACCATACCATTCAACATTCTAATGTTAAATAATTTCCAGCTTTTCAGCATGTTCTAAAGGATCACTTTATGTAACTGCCAGGATAGGGTTGTTAAAAGCACTGACCCTAGAGTCAAACAGCCTGGGCTAGAATCCTTTCCTTGCAAATTACTTTACTTCTCTTTACCTTAGTTTGCTCATCTATAACTTCACAGGGTTGTTGTGAGGACTAAGTTCATACATGTAGTATTTGTAGAACCATTAGAACAAGGTCTGGCCCCACATAGGTACCAAATACTATTTAGCATTACTGGGCAATTTAGCATATTTACTATATACATGTACCTACCTGAAATCTTCATCAAAATACCCTTATTCAGTTAATGGAGTAACTTACTACTTATTCCATTATTTTCCAGACCTCCCCGAACATTCAACACATCTAACAGTGTAATATTTGAAATGTGTGCTTAAAAAGCTGTTCAACTTATCTTTAGGTTTACCAGTCATTCTAGGACGCTGCTAAATCGCTGCCACACAGTAAAAATACGAAACAAATATAAACGGTCTCTAAGAACAAATCTTTATATTCACATGCAAGCTCAGTTCCCATGGAAAAATCAATTCTTTAACCATCTTAGGTAATGACATTTATATAGAGACAGTATAATTTAAGAAACATACTTTAATCTTTTAATATTTTTATGTATATTGTAATAGTTGATATAATTATGAGAATACTGAAATTACCTCAAGCACATGCATAAAATCTTTAAATATTCGTTTTCTTTCAGACTCTAGAGTTATGTCCTCAAATGCGGGCTCTTTTACAAATCTCTCCCGGATCTGAAAAATTCAGATATGAAATAAATACATAAATACCAAGAAAAGTATCCCAGTATGACTAAAAAGAATCACAACAGCAAGTGGTGTGCTGACTGCATCCCCTCAAAATCATATTTCTTTTCCTCTGAAGTCCAAACATTTTAATAAATATTCCTAAATGCAGGGTGAGCTGACTTTACACTCTGAAAACATTCTCAATATATTTAATTTATATTCTACAAATAACTTCAGCTTCTTTTTGTGGCTATGAGAAAAATATTTTTAATTCCCTTATCTTCAATTGTAAAGGAAACGAATCATTAGAAAGATTTCACAATTATACATACATCTTCCCAGACAGCATCCAATTCTATTGGAGGAGTAGCTTGTTTCAACATACTCTTAAATGCAGATTCTTTTCGTTTCATCTTCCGAGCCTCCTCTTTTTCTCGTTCACGTTCACGGGCTTCTGCTTTTTCTAGTAACTTTTAGAAAATCGTATTTAATCAGTTATAATAGTGCAGCTGAAATAATTATTAATTTGAACATTCTCCCATCATATATAAGTTTGGGCCAATTTATAATACCAATTACTTTGAACAAAGGAAACTTCATCGTCATTTATTATTTTCTTTTACTTACTCTGAAAGACTACTACTCAGTAAAATCCTAGTCATATTCCCTTATTTCAGTAACTTACAGCTTAAAAACTGTACTAAAGTAGTTGTTTAGTACAAACCTAAAGCTAGTAAAGATGATAACTCACACTATTGAAAGCCAACTTAATATTTATAGTAAAGATGATAACTCACACTATTGAAAGCCAACTTAATATTTCCAGCATCTAATGTGGTTGATCTTTTAGTTGAACTGATTATGGCCACAAAGTCTTCAAAAGTAGTATTTACTTCAACTACAAATCCTTTATCCTAAGAAAAAGAAATCTTGTTAACACTAATAATACATACAAATCAAAGGAACACAGTATCAATTTTTAAAATATACTACATATTGACAAAAAATAGTAAGTGTACTGTTTACCTTCAGAATGTCTTTTATGATCTTCTTCTCATCATGATAACGTGCTTTAAGATCCTCAACATAAAACTTGAAAAGGTCAAGTGCAGTTGATCCTAATGAAAAAACTAAAGAAGTCAAAAGCTAGCTCTAACCAAAGAGCTGCAATTACTTTTTTGTTTATAAAACAAAATAAAGCACCCCTCCATTCCCCAACACAACCCCCTGCTTCTCTGGCCCATTCCAACTACTATCATAACCATAAATAGGGAAAGAAAACAATCTCACCCGGCTGACCAAGCATATTAGTGAATCTGATGTCGGAACTAATTGTGGGATACAATTCCATCCAAGATGACATAGAATGCAGTTGTCCATGTTCATGGAGTTCATCTAAAAATATCTAGGGAGGGAAAACCCAACAACAAAAACCCATTATACTGAAAAATCATCTTCAAGGACATTAGAAATATTACTGTAACATGAAAATACTTTAAAAACAGCAATATTTGAAACTCTTGTATCAATGTTTTCCAAATATGTTTAGGTACAAAGAATACTTGCTCTGTGATGAAAGTAAAATCTGCTTTTTGGCAAAAAACTCTTCTGCACTTCAAAGAAAAGGATCTTTGAAAAGCTACATTATTTTCCAAGGTTCGATTTATTGTCCCGTAAGATAGACATTTCAGTTTCTTCCATATTAATTTTATATCTCAAGACTAATTCTTTATAAGCTGATTCCAATTCGTTCATTCGTTCATTATCTTTTTTTATTTTCAGGGCAACAATGAAACTTTTGTACTCAGTAATTTTCACATTTCCTGCTTCCCCAAATCCATAGCGAGGGTAATTCTAGAAACAAATGTCTCTAAAGAACTATGGCCATCCCCTGCCCAAAAGAAAACAAATAAAAAACAACTATGGCCCAAAATTCTGCTCCTGAAATTACACCTACACTGTTCAATATGGTAGACCCAGGTCAAATGTAGCTTCTAAGTACTTGAAATGTGGCTACTCTGAATTGAGATATGCCATCAGTACATAACTGACAATGATTTTGAAGATTACCAAAATATATCAATTTTTAAAAATACTGATTCCATTCTAAAATAATATTTCGGATATATTAAAGATTACTGAAATACCAATGTAATATGCTGAAACCAGTTATAGAAACCGTAATCAGAAATCATAGCCATACTTTAGGACTAAAAGACCCACCTGGACTTTACATCAGGATTTCCCTTTTATATTTTCCAGTCGCAGTACTGACATAGTAACTTCTATTTTCTATGACCCATATTTCCTTATTTTTATTGTATTATTTTATCATACAGGTCTTTTTTAAAACTATTCCAAACCTTAAGAGGCAACTAAAAGTTCAATGGTTGCCAAAGAATATTGAAAGACTTAAAAATGTTTTCCCCTTCTTCCCAGGAACAAGGCTAATTTAAAATGTAGGTTTTCCAGCCTTCTTTGTATCTAGTTGCAGCCACGTGACTAAAATTCTCAGCAGTTGAATATGAAGAAGAGTAGAACTTCCTCATCACTGGCTTTAAAAAAACAACTACATTAATCAAACGAAACACACACACACACACACAACCAAAAACCAACTGCCCTTTCAACTTCTTCCAAGCTGAAATGTGATGGACAATATAGTCCTCACCATGCAAATAAGGCTAAGGGGCTAGATCAATTCTCAAAGCATGGGCTATCATGTGGAAACCTGTTAGAAATGTAAATTCTCAGAACCCACCCAAGACCCACTGACTCATACTCTAGGGCTAAGGCTCAATAAATGTGTGGTTTTTAGAATCCTATAGGAAACCACTACAATAAAGGAACTTACTAAGAGTAATAAATGTTAAGTTTTTATGGAATGAGGACTAAAATAATGCTATTGGCTTTGGCATAACAGTAAGAGTTTATTTAAAAGCCCTCTAGGTAGGGTGCCTGGCTGTTTCAGTTAGTAGAGCATCCAATTCTTAATCTTGGGGTTTTGAGCTGGAGCCCCAGACTGAGCTTACTTAAAAAAAAAAAACCAGACCAGAGTTTACTTTAAAAAAAAAAAAAAAAAAGACTTCTGGGTGATTCATATGCACACTAAGTTGTTAGAACTACTGTCTTAGGGAATGGCAATGTGTCCTACCATACACCACACTATTATTGAAGAAATATGCTTGTTTAAACCATTGTAACTCAGCATTATCTTAATACAGCGTTTAATGGAGGAGATGCTGTAATTAAGACTGCATAGACTCAAATTCTGGCTCTACTGTTCAGTTGTTGAATTTGGATAAGTTCCTTCACCTCTATGAGTCCATTTCCTTAACTATATAAATGGACGTAACAAAAATAGTACCTACTCTTACAAGGCTGTTTATAAAAAAATTCTAAGTGACTGGGGCGTCTGGGTGGCTAAGTGAGTTGAGCATCTGACTTCGGCTCAGGTCATGATCTCATGGTTCAGGGGTTAGAGACATGCAGCTCAGAGCCTGAAGCCTGCTTTGGATTCTGTCTCCGTCTCTCTCTGCCCCTCCTCCACTCATGCTCTGTCTCTCAAAACTAAACATTAAAATTTTTTTTTAAAAAATTTAAGTCATTATCAACTTAAAAGGTATAGCAGTAAGCAATCAATGCTAACTCCTATTAAGACAATTATTGAGGGGCACCTGGGTGACTCAGTTAAGCGTCTGACTTCAGCTCAGGTGATGATCTTGAAGTTCACGAGTTCGAGCCCTGCATCAGGCTCTGTGCTGATGGCTCAGAGCCTCGGGCCCGCTTTGGATTCTGCGTCTCCCTCTCTCTCTGCCTTTCCCCTGCACACACTGTGTCTCTCTTTCTCAAAAATAAACATTAAATTTTAAAGATAATTATTGAAATAGGCAATCTGGTCAAATATGAAATGCAGAAACTCATTACTCCATCTTAATCACTATTAACAAGAGGACAAAAGTGGTATTTGGAGGTGAAAATGAGCCACTAGTCTATCTAAAGGAAATACAATTTCAGTTTCTATGTACAGAATTATGGCCCATCCTCAAACTATATACCCCGCAGTATTCCCTACTGTTCTCTAGACACTAAAAATCAACTAATACTAATGAGTCATCACACCTAGTTTGTTTTCAGTCTTCTCTCATGCTACTCCTTTTTCCCAAGTGAAATCTTTAAAAAAATTTTTTTTTAAATGTTTATTTACTTTTTTAGAGAGAGAGCGAGCACAAAGAGGGAAGGGGCAGAGAGGGAGACAAAGAATATGAAGCAGGCTCCAAGCTGTCAGCACAGAGCCCGATGTACGGCTCGAACTCATGACCCGGAAGATCATGATCTGAGCCGAAGTTGGACACCCGACCAATTGAGCCACTCAGGCACCCCCCAAGTAAAATCTTAATCAACTTATCAGTGCTCACCTTAAACATCAAATCTGCAATAGCCTTTTATGTTCCTCTGGACTAAAATGGCTGCTTTCCTTAGGTGGATTCAAAACTAATTATAGTACGTGAGTTAAATGTATATGGATCTGCCACAAATCCTAAGTTAAAAGCTCAGGTTAATGATCTGGGATCAGGGGGTCTCAAATTTGTTTCTGTCACTTTCAAGTTCACTAACCATATTATGAAATTAGGCTAGAAAAGAGAAATTTTTTTAATTACCTGAAAAGATTCTCTATTTTTACGCTGTCGTCTCCTTTCTCTTAGCAAACTCTTTTGTTTTTCTTCTTCTTCTTCTTTTTCTAAAGCTCGGATGTGTTCTTCAAAGCAAATTAATGCATCTTCTTTATCCATGTCTAGAGTTTTTTCAGTTAAAAAGAAATTAAAATGTCTAATATCAGTAAGATACACAATTTACATTAACTTCTTACAAACCCCAAATTCACCTTTCCAAAACATTTATACTTAAAAACTCAAATATAACTTATAATCATCTAAATAGGAACTATTTTTTAAACATTTCTGAACACCCTCATTAAAAGGTATCTTAAATTTAAGGGTGAAATGTTTTCAAAGGATAGAATTTTAGGGCCCTACCCCAAACCTACTGGTATGGTATTCGAGGGGTAATCCAGAAAACTATAATTTAAAAAGCAACTAGGTAGTCAGAAAATGAACGTGGGGAAGCTTAATGTAGGATGTTGCTAACACATTTTTTTGCTCTTTGCAAATCTCTAAAGCCATTACCTCAAGGAGACAGTGTAAAATTGGGGTAATCTGGTTCTTACCGGTCACATAAAAAAGGCAAAAAATAATTTTAAAGTTTTATATGACAAATATTTTCAAGGATTATCTGATAAAGTTAATATTTTCTTCTGAAATAATGAAACTCAACTAGACTCTATTTAGAAACCAACAAACACTGTATCAGGAATGGACAAACTGTATAAAATTCACTTAGTGATCTGATAATAAAAGTGAGAATTCATTGCTGTTGGGACTTTTAAAAAACTTCCTCCCATTTAGTCATTATTCTTACTCTGTAATTCCTCATCTTCTGCAAAAGTTGGATTATCCATCAGATACTGCTGTGCTTCAGACCAGGTAGTAGAGTATGTTACATTAGCCATGTTGTCAAGTATGTTTTTTAAGGCTTCCCAATTTCTCTTTCGTAACTGCTTTGCTTGCTCCTAAATCAAAAGTATGAATACATATTTTGAGGTTCAAACAAAGTATGGTATCTGAACTACAATCATTGAGGGTTTATTTACTACAGTCTGACGTCCAAATTTCACGTTACCCATTTATTTTTCGTATCAACACTACCTTTCTAGTGCTCTTGTCAAAATGCTTATCCTGGTAATTGCTTACCTTCCATTTGTTTTTTTGCTTCTAAGAAGCTGAAATCTGGAAACTATCTCCCCAACGACTCTATAAATCTCTCTTCCTATAACTATGCATTATAGACAAAGTCTAAAAGTTACTCTGGACAAGACACACAATAGGTAAATGTTACGGTCTTCACCTTCAGTTGTGTTCAAATTTTTGTTAGTAATTATATTCCTATAAATTTCTCAAGAGTGAATAAACAACAATGCATAATGTAACAGACATGAAATACTTTAAAACGTTATCCTAGAAGCACATTTTAGTGGTAACAATTATATATACTGCTGTTCCTATAAAAGAAACGTACATAGATTATAAACAAATTTACTATTTTAAAAACTTAACTTAAAAAAAGGTATCTTTCAAAGTAGGCATAAGACAGCCAATTTGTAACACTGAAGTTAATAGTTGGATAAATCTGTACCTACTATGTTCACATCAGTAACTGCCATTAATGGAGCTATTTGTTTTTATTTTTTTTTAAGTTTACTTATTTATTTTTGAGAGAGCATGAGCATGTATATGCATGGGGTAGGGACAGAGAGCTCTAATTGAGCCGATCTGTTAGCAGAGAGCCTGACTCAGGGCTTAAGCCCATGAACCATGAGATCATGACCTGAACCAAAATCAAGAGTTGGATGCACAACCAACTGAGTACCCGAGTCCCAGGAACTATCCATTTTTAAACCTAACTTCTAATAAACATATCTGCCATACCACATAAACAAAAAAAATGGACAGGTTATAAAGTAACTCCTAATCAGAATGAAGAAATACCTTGTTTCATCTAGAAATATTAATAGCAAGGAAGTGAGGAATACCTTTTCTTTTTTTGAAAGAAAGAATAAAACATCTTCATAGATTTCAAGACGATCACGTTCTGATATTGCATTCCAGACTTCCATCTCTCCAAACATTTGCTCTGCTTTTCTAGTTAAAAAAAAAAAAAAAAGTTACTCTATATTGCTCAATAAAAATTGAAGCCAATTTAGAGTAAGTATAAAACCACCCAATGAGCATTCCTTTCCACTCTAAGTTCATGAGTATATCATACACAGGAGAGCATTTGAATATGTAAGGAAAAGAACAAAACAGGCTTCCATTCCTCCCTAGAAATGAAGTGGGTAATTCTAGTTGAGCCATGTTTTGTAGTCAAGACTGTATTTCTTAGGGTAGTTACATGGGTAGCTTAGGGTAGCTACATGGACACTAACTGTCCATGGAACTAAATTATAGACTTCAAAGAGTTGCCAGATAGTTAATACATGAAATAGAGGACTATTTAAAGAAATGAAGAGTCCTTCACTAATGATTTTCTTGAAAACAGAGGAAAATAAGGAAACATATAGAAAAATGAACTTACAGCAAAAATGTTAAATCCCAATTTTTTTTAGAAAGAAGTGAAACTTTATTATATTCAGTCTACCTCCCCTTTTCAGTCCCTAATTAATAACTCAGTATATAAGTTAAATTCCATATTTAATTACTGATTTATCCTGTATCTTATGAAACTGCCACATTCACAATCATTTAGCTTTATTTAATGAG
This sequence comes from Cryptoprocta ferox, assembly GCA_028646485.1. Classification (NCBI taxonomy): domain Eukaryota; kingdom Metazoa; phylum Chordata; class Mammalia; order Carnivora; family Eupleridae; genus Cryptoprocta; species Cryptoprocta ferox. Next base: position 32,689,178 of record CM053578.1, read on the forward strand.
CATCTATGTGAGATTAGTTATGGTACTTGGCAAAACGTCTGACACAAAAACAGTGCAGTAAACATACATTATGCGTTACTAAAAATCTTACTTGTATCTGGTTGTGGAAGTCATTTTCTCATGATTTTCAAGAAAACGCTGAAAGGATTCCTTAGCCTCTTTGTATTTCGATCTCGCTTCTTCTTTTTCTTCTTTCTCTGTCTGGACTTTGTAAGCGTTAAAGGCCTGCTTTTTTTCACTCAACTTTGCTAAAGCACTAAATAGAAAAATATCATATAAGAGTAAATGAAGGCAGGATGATCAAACGTCAATGCTTTGGGAAAAAAAATAATTTCATTCACAAATTAAGAAAATTTCAGTAAGATATTAAAAATTAAGAAATGATTATAGAAAATAATTTCTACTTAAAAAATTGTAATTTCATCTGTGGCAGGGTGCTCAAATTATGTGACAAGTTTTTTGATTCATATCTGACATAAAACAACTGTTCTTTTTTTTTTTTACGTCTTTATTTTGAGAGAGAGACAGAGAGTGAGCGGGGGAGGGGCAGAGAGAGAGGGAGACACAGAATCTGAAGCAGGCTCCAGGCTCTGAACTGTCAGCACAGAGCCCAACGCAGGGCTTGAACCCACAAACTGTGAGATCATGACCTGAGCCGAAGCTGGCCGCCCAACCGACTGAGCCACCCAGGCGCCCCACAACTGTTCTTGATATTCAAAATGACAGAAGACTATGAAAGTGAAAAGTTACACTATTTTACACAACTTTGAATTTGCTAGGGTTGGAAAAGTAAATAAAAAACTTCAAGTGTTACCTGTATCGTGGATCATTAATGATCATTTTCATAGCTTGTTCCCATGAAGCATTAGATGGTACTCGCTGAAAACCATTGAATGACAAAATTAAAACCTTGCACATACATTGTAAAAGTCATACAACAGGAAATTCCTTTGCACAAGTTTGAAAGAGGTCTAGTAATTTCTATTGAACCATGGCAAACCTTGGTATTATACATACAGACTAAAAAGAAAACTTAAAACTGCTATTTAAATGGAGCATGAATACTTTAAAGACTGATTAAAAGGTAAGCAATTTTTGTGAATAAAAAATATATTAAATATGGAGGTGCTGTGTATTACACTGTACATGATACTTTTTTTGGTGAAGATCAGTTTCACAAAAATATTTTTCAAAAAACGTTTAGTTCATTCTTAGTTACAATGGTTTAAATTAGTATTTCCAATAAAGGCATCAAGGTACTGACTGCATTAAAGAGTAACTTCTTTTATTACATTATATGTCACATAAATATGTTTAATACCTTTTCTTTTAGTAATTCTTTAAATGCTTGCTTTGCCTCCTCCTTTGTATTCCAAGTATAGGTTTTTTTTGCTGGTTGGCTTTCCTCCTCCTCTTTTTTGGGAGTAAAACTAAAGGGAAATTTAAACATCGTATTTATAATTTAAATATACATTTGCTTCACTCAGAAAAACAATGTTTTAATTATTATTTAAGCATCTGTATTGAGATTATATTCTACAATTTTAGAATAAATTCTCCTACTTGAACCCTACACACTTACCTAAACATAAAGACATAAAGGTGATACACTTTTCTCCTGAAGCACTGTTAATAGGACCCTACATGAGGGACTGTAAAAGAAACAATTACACTAAAACACTAGTTCCACTAGCCCACAAATGAATAATTTTAAATAGCTTGTAAAACTTATCCAGGGGCACCTGGGTGACTAAGTTGGTTAAGTGTCCAACTTCAGCTCAGGTCATGACCTCATGGTTTGTGAGTTTGGGCCCTGCGTCAGGATCTCTGATGTCAGTGCTGAGCCTGCTCTGGATCCTTTCTCCCCCCTCACCCCCTCTGCCTCTCCCCTGATCACACTCTCTCAAAAATTAATGAACATTAAAAAAAAAAAAAAGCAAAAACCAACAACCCTAAAATAATATATATCCAGTGCCTTCATATCAGTCCCTTAATAACTAAAGATTTGGCTAAGTGTGCATAAATATAAAAAACATGTCAAGGATCAATAAAATCAGGGTGGGCAAACTATGACTCATGTGCCAAATCTAGCCCACTTCCTGTTTCTGTAAAAATAGCTTTACTCGTGAGCTTATATATTGTTTATGGCTTATTATGTGCTACCACAGCAGAACTGCATCACAATGATAAGACTTTATGATCCACAAAACCGAAAGTATTTACTCTTTGATAAGTTACAAAAGAATATGCCAAACACTGACCTCAAACAAAAGAATTAACATACCCAAGAATTATCAACTGTACTAATATGGGGATCTTTATGAAATGAAAAGGTCATATAATCCTAACATGTTTTTCTATATAAAGGGGAAAAATGCAGAAAAAACAAAAAACTAAGTAGAATGCTTAGGGGAAGACTAGAACAAATACTTAACAATGACAACAAAATATATTCACTCTCTGAATCAAGTAACCTTACTTTGGGAAGCTTATTTAAAATTGTCAGAAATCGTATAAAGAGGTCAGTCAAAAATTAAATGGTCTACACTGCAGTAATTAAAAAGATTATACTGATATAGGAACTATAGAAAGTATTAGAAAGAAAATAAGCAGGAAATAACCCTAAAATTATGAAAAATTGTTGTGGAAAAATAAAGTATAAAAGATAAAGTATCAATTCTGGTGCACCTGGGTGGCTCACTCAGCTGGGCATCTGTATCTTTATTTTGGCTTAGGTCATAATCTCATCGTTCTGCGATCGAGCTCCATCCCCACGTCAGGCTCTATGCTGAGGTGGAACCTCCTTAAAGATTCTATCTCCCTCTGCTCACCCCCTACTTGCGCTTGCTCTAAAATTAATAAAATTTTAAAACAAAAAATCTTCCCCCAAAACCTAAATATCGTAACACTGAAATTTATGTTTATGTAAATATGCCAACATTCAACATGATGGAGTATGTATCTTTACAAATGTAAAAGACATTAGATAGATGCGTAAAATAGATAATGCCCACATTTTTAAATGGGCAGAAGGAGGGTGCCTGGCTGGTTCAGTCAGAGGAGCAGGCAACTCTTGATCTTGGGGTTGTGAGTAGGAGCCCCATGTTGGCTGTAGAGAGTATTAAAAAATAAAACTTAAAAGATAAAAATGAAAAAAAAGGGCAAAAGGATATAAATAAAATGTTAATTACTCTTTTATGCCTTCAAGTATACCTTATAAACTCCTTTTTCAACTTGTAAACATCAGAAAAAATTATAAACCAATTTTCACTTTGGGAAATGTACATATCAAGAATATTTACAAGAACAAGTAGGGAGATGAAATCAATATGCTTAAATATCAAGATGGATGATCATGTTTGGAACCTGACATCACAGTTAACATTATTTTATGAGGACATCGCTAAATTCAAGAGTCATAGCTCAAGGGTACTTTTTGTATCTGTATAAAGCACAACCATATGAAATATTACCAGATTACAGCAAACACAAGTACATGTAAACTATAAATTGACAGATGCAGCTGTCTACTTTTTTAAAAAGTTTTACCAACTTAATTACAAAAACAGTTTTCCTATACCCTACTAAATCTTTATTTTTGTTTACTTAATTTTTGCTTCTGTTTGTACATCAAACCACAGCACCTCCTTGCAGGGCTGTGCTAAGCCATTTTTGACTTCCTCACAAAATAAGGAAAATCAATAATACTAATCCTACCTTTAATTAAAATTTTGTTATTTTAATAATGATGGACTTTTGGCATTAATTCTGATCTGGAATTAAAAATTACTGCACCATTATTGATATCTTGATTATTAAGGTGCTAGGTAATTAAGAAACCCCTTTAAATTTGTGCCTCACCCTGTACCTACGAATTCTGCTTCCTAAAACTTTTGAGGATTAGTTTTACAACAGATTAAGAGCATGATCCCACAAGATTCAGCCTTGAAAAGGATTCATTATCTAAAGGCTCATGCTTTGATGCTCAAAAACTTTTTAAACACTTATTGGCCACCAAGTAAACTAGCAATTTCTTGTAATAATGGAGCCTGGTACGGATTTACAAAAGAGAAGTCACTAAACTTACTCAGCTACTGTTTCCTGCTTAGCTGTTTCTTCTCCAGTATTACTGGACACTTCCATACTCTGATCCTGAACAGCAGGAGTACTAGTAAGTTGTGCTTGCTCTTCAGTTGAAATTGTTACTGTATTCTCATTATCTACAACGGTAGCAACAATCGAAGTAACTTCAGGCTCAGGAACAACTGCAACAGTTCCACCCACAGTATTAGAAGCAGAGGTGGAAGCACTGGCATTGGCTGCAGCAGCAGCCGCAGCGGCTGCAGCTGCGGCCGCAACAACAGCGGCTGCAGCTTCTGCAGCAGCCATGGTGCTCATTGTGGTAGGAATTTCTGTTGTAGGAACTGGGGCTGTTGATGTTGTGGTGCACTCTTCCTGTTTACTATATGTTAAGAAAACAAAAACAAAAACAAAAAAATTGGTCATCTCATTAATATTATCAGAAAGCCCAAAACACTAATTTTTATCATAAAACCAAATGAATAAGAGAAACCAAAAAAGGGAAAAAGGCTGTGTGCTAAGCTATTAAGCCATTTGAAAAGACTGAAATCATAGAATGAAACTGGATTACTTTGAGCAAACATTTATGACAGAGACTAAAGAAACACTCCGAAGTTCCAAAAGTCCAATAATTGTTTTCATTTACAAAATGCCCCATTATCAGATTATATTAAAACATAAAATTTGGCCTATCTCATAAATTTCTATAAGAACTTTAAATTTTATCCATTTTACATATTAAAAGGAAAACCTAAATAAAGGGAGAGATATATAATACTTTATTAATTCCCAAATTTGATTAAACAAAACAAATTTTGGGCTTTTCTACAACAGTCTTCATTCTTATGAATTAAAGGATGCAATCCAAATTCAAATCATCACTGTCTAGGGAAAGTGTCATTTGTTTATCCTCCGTAAATACCCCCCTGGCCCCAAATCCTCCAAAGACATCCAACCACCAGACCTAACACATTAAATACTATTTATCCTATAAAGCAAAGAGTTAAAACAAGAATGTTACAGGAGATACCAAATCTGTAAATTGTACTGATATCCAAACATTGCTTACCTGCTTTCTTCAGCTTTGATCATTGCTATTAAAGAGAAAAAAGAAAAGTTACATGACATGGTTTTTAAATACAGTCACTGAAAACAAACTTTAAAGGGAGATAAAGAGAAGTTTCATACAGTAAGATTTAATTTACCATCCACAAATACATCAACTTTTTCAGAGCAAATGCTTGCTCCAAGGTTCCAGGGCAGCAATTAAAGAATGAAGACAAATTTAAATGACAGCAGTTTTTAGGAAAGTTTCTCTGCACACTGCTACTTTCCCAAAGGCTGCTGCCTACTGCAAAAACTCCCTAAAAATATCTGTATCATTCTGGAATAAAACAGTATTTTCCTCAGAGATAAAACTATGGTATTTTTTTTAAGATACCAAATTCAAAATGAGATCAAATCCACGTTATGGAATTCCAGCACATATATACTAGCACTGTCAGATAGATAGTTATGCACACCAACTATTTGTAGTAAGGTTATATCAGAAATGAGCTTGATATTTCTTACATGAATAAAATGGGATTTTACCTATCTACAATGTTATTATTATTAGCCAATGATAGTGTAGAAATTTAAACTGGACTTTAAATATTTGCATTCAATATTTCGGCTTTTATTCCAATTAATTTTTTCTTTATGGGTAACAAAAATATTCAGCTTCATTAAAGAATGAAGCACTCCACATAAATGGTCACAAAGCTGAATTTGATACAATGATGATCTAAAGCCAATTATGTGACACAGGGAAAATGTAAATAGACTTAAGACCACAGTGCCTTTAGAAAATTTTTATTCTCTGTACTTTCAGATGTCATTCTGCAGACATCTTTATTCTACACTGCAGACTACTTTATTGGCCCCATTTCTAAAATCTATTGCTTCTAAGTTGGTAATTTATGACACCAGATTCTATTAGAAGTGAGAGTAAAAGAGTTAAATTTTCAATTCTTACTCTAATCTCTATTTGAAGAACTGGGTTTTATATTCTGTAGTATTTCCAGATTTTCAGGGGTATTCTGAATAGTTGAGGATAATGAAAAACTCTCCCTTTGCAAGTGAAACATGGAATTTTGTTTAATTCTCCCGTTACCACACATAAAGGCTATTTTAAAATGTGCTAAAATTAGGGCGCCTGGGTGGCTCAGTCAGTTGAGCGTCCAGCTTCGGCTCAGGTCATAATCTCGCCATTCGTGGGTTCGAGCCCCGCATCAGGCTCTGTGCTGACGGTTAGGTCAGAGCCTGGAGCCTGTCTTCAGATTCTGTGTCTCCCTCTCGCTCTGACCCTCCCCTGCTCACACTGTCTCTCTTTCTCTCTCTCTCAAAAATAAATAAACCATTAAAAATTTTTTTAAATGGGCTAAAATAAAATCAGCATTAAATGTATAGTCTGAAAATACATTAAAAAGATTTAAACTAAGACTCAAGATTCTTTGCTCTCTGCTACATGGGTTAAGTCACCTATTGTATGTATGTACCAACAATCACAGCTGTATTTAGAAATACTGTACATGACATCCTTATTCAATTTTCTAATAGTGTATTAATGGTTTTAAAAATGAAAATATAATTTTAAAAGCCCCAAGCTCATTTATAATATAACCCTTAAATGAATTCTTTGAATTAGAGATTTCTCACTGCAGATTTATCCAATCATGGTTAGTGAACATTAGTAACATATTCTAAAAATGTTAAATAATGACAGAAAATGAATTATCAAAGCAGCTCACCATGCAGGTTTGATTTTGTAATAAGACTTCCAGCAACAATGGTATTCTGGTATCCTAGTTTCAGTGGAATCAAATCAAATAAAAATCTATTTAAAATCTATAGAACTGATATCTAGAGCAACAAGAAAATAAGAGCCCATAAAACTATTACACCATTTAAAATGTTCTAATCATTTAATTTTTAAAAATAAGACCTGTGTTTGAACAATACTATTTATGAAGGATTGTTTCACTGTGAATGACATAGATATGTAAAAAACTAACAGTAGAAGTTATATTTTCCTATGTTACCTTCAAGATCCTCAAGTTCTTTAGGTTTGGCCCAGCGGGATTCTTTTGTTTGAGAATTATAATAGTAAGGCTTTCCAGAGTCAGATTTGTATTCCTTCCAGGGACATTTAGATAAAAGTTGCTAAAGGGAAATAAAAATCATCAGTTAATAGTAATATATTTAGCATCACTCATCATTCACATCACTGTTTCACTAAATATTATCAATCTGTACAAACCAAACGCTTGTGAGATGACAAGCTACCAATTATAGAATACTTGTTAGGTGATGTTATTTGAAATATTATTTAATCTTTACAATAATACTGCAACATTCATATTATCATTTCAGATTTATATTGTTATTTAAAAAAACTAACTTAAGATAATATACCTAATTAACAGGCAGAGGCAAGATTCAAAACCAGGTCTATATGAATTTCAAATCTTATTTGCCCCTGCCATTTATACCCCACCATAGGTAAAAATTATCATACATATTTCAGACACTTCTCAAATACAAATTAAAGTAGGAAAAACATAAAAACTGGGAAAGAAGCAAAATGATTTAGTCATGCTTAGGTATCAGTTTTATGGCTAATATTTTATCAAACCTGTATGAACTCTCTTATGTAGGGAAACTATATGAACTCTTATGTAAGGAAACTAAGTATGATATACTTAAAACCTAATATATAAAACTGGTTAGCGTGGCATGAGAATGCTATTGAAAACTCAAATTTAGACAGTGTCTTAGTGACATTTAATGATGAAATAATTGCCTACATCAGTACTGGGATTAAAAGAATAATTATAGTATCTGCCAACCTTCCATCCCAAGTGTTACTACACACTGCGTATTAGTGTGGTGGTCTGGAAAATATTTTTATCCCCTCAAATTCTTTAATTTAGAGGGAGAAAAAAATGTATGCTGCCAACTAGGAAAAATCTCTTATGGCTTGAAATGCCAGATCAACTGTTACTTAGGACTCCTAATTAGTTCCTAATTAAACCACATGCTATAATGTTTACTACTCAGTTTATTCCTTCAATCTAACCTCCACATCTATACATTCTGAACAAAAGTTGCAACATAAAGTATAATTACATACTTTTCAGGTTTTTTTTCCATGGAGACAGATAATTTCTATCTCTAAGAGAAGGAAGTACTTGTATTTGTAATTTAATTCCATCTCCATTACCCAACCTCACTGGAAATTTTTAAGAATTCATTGCAAGACATTTGCAATCACCTAGGTTTGCTTTATAAAGAGGAACACAACTTAAAATGTGAATTTAAAGAATAAAGGGCAAACAGAGTCTTATTGTTCTTCCAATTTATTCTTTAAATCATCTTTCTAAAATTGATGCCACCTAACCAGTAAGCATTCCTGAGCAGGGGCAAAAATCAGTAAACAAATTGGTCAGTCCTTCTAACAAGCACCCATGAAATCCTAAAAAACAAAAAACAAAAAAAACCAAGACCTAATCTGTTTAACAATCCCTAATTTTCAAGCCTCAAACTTTTACCTCAGCAGGTGTTTTCAGATCATCCGGTTTCTCCCAAGTAGACTGTTTTGTTTCAGTATTGTAGTAGTAAGTCCTTCCATCAGGTGATTTATGTTCGGTCCACATTGATTTCTAAAGAAAAAATTACAGAAAGATTCAAATTTTTCAACTGTGCTGTGACAGTGAATACTAGTTTTCATTAGTTTCATTAACGCTATACAAAGAAATTGAAAGTATACAATGAGCATAGTTTTGACAGTTTAAATCACTTAGAATAACATTCAAGTAGGGAGGTAACTGCAAAACAGATCATTTTAAAACTACTTCAAAAGCAGAATGGCTCTATTGAGGTTTTACAATCTCTATATTCTACCAAGTCTCTCAGAAGTATATGACTGTTTCACCAACAGTAACTTTGTTAACTGTTATAACTTATGTAACACACAAGATAATCTCCCACCAACACAATCTATGCCTTGTAGATAAAATACATGAAATAGATGTTAATGTAGTATGTAGGTAGATTGATCATGAGCTCGATAACTTTATTTGTATCAACTTGGACAAAGTTCTAAACTGACATGCCATAAAGACACAATTGTCAAAATTGCCTACTAAAAGTTGCTAGTAAAACCTCAGCCATCAATAGACACGATGCCTCAAATAAAGGCTGGTTAAGAGTTTTACATGGTTCCCATAAATACACATTTAAAGTAATCATAAAAGGGCCAGGAAGAAACTTTGAGAGGTGATAGGTGTCTGTTGTCTTGGTGGTGATAGTTTCTCAGGTGGATGTATTCCCCAAATCATCTAGCTGTACAAAGTAAACATTAAATACATAGTTTTATATGTCAATCATATCCTAATAAAGAGGTTTTAAAAAGTAATTTCACAAAATCATGAACAAATTAATTATTGGATGAGATCAAAGGTACTAAGTCCAGTTCCAACTATCAGATCATTTAGGTAGTAATGAATTAAAGTATGAATGAAAGATTAGAAATGATCTATATCACATTTCTTCAAATCTAAGAACATTACTGTACATACCTCTAAGAAAGAAAAACTAAAATCATCTTCAAGCTATTACATGCTTTTTAACCCTCAGATTTTGTTAAACTTTTGAAAGATGTATTCTTCTTCAGACACTGATTTTACCACAATTCCATTCTTTGAATAAAAAGAAAAATAGGCAAATATAATAGTTAAGCTATTCCTTAAACTTCACATTGAAACCATTTTTTTTAATGAGAGCTGCCGACATCCATCCGATTCCACACCATATTATCCTCTATGCTATAAAAAAAAATATTGGTAATGGAGCGTTTATTAAAAACAAAAAACTAAAGGTCAACATTACTAGTTCTTAATGATCTTCTGAACTTATTTAAATCTGACCTACCTTTCTTGTTTCCTTATCAACTTTACTGAGAAATAGAACACACCTACTTTTGATTTGTGCTTTGGGAATGTTGTTCAACATACATTATTTCATTGCTTTTTCTGCTTTCTCACCATAATGATCTTATTTCTAGCTGATAAGAGTGCTGTGCCATTATTTCTAGAACTTTCTTTCAAACCACTGACATTCATTCTTCTGATGTTGGCACTTTTGTTGTTCAGTCATGCACAACAAAACCATAACTGCTGCCTAGAGAATGGAGATCATACATAAGACACAAAATAGATTATAGGATGCATCTCAATTTCAGACATGTTCAACGGTCAAAGTAAATATGCTAAGTGATTTAAGAAACATTTGCAAAATGTGGGGACGGAGAACAAGAAAAGATGACTTAAGGAGAGAAGTTAATGTCATTTTAACACAAGTAGATGAGGGAAGATGATTATTTTCTGGAACTTCTGAGAAAACTGGAGTTGATGTGAAGAGATTAATAGACATTAGAAATCAAAGAAAAAACTAACAAAATTTGAGCAGTTTGGTAACAAAATGTTTGGCCCTTCATCTACAAATTCGTTAAGTCATCTGACATGACTACAAAATGGCTTTCTGCATGGTGTAGGATAGTTAAGATAGCTCAAAATGTACATTAAATTCTTTAACTTGTTCTAGCACTTCATGCAGAATACGACACATACAATCTTTCTGGAGCAAACATTATAATAACTGGAAAATATTTAGCTGGCTGTTACTAATCTACTTTAACATCTTCTAACCAAAAGGTGATGAGATAGAGATACATGGAAGCTTCAACTGTATGAGTAATGCTCTATTTCACAAATTAAATTCTGCTATGATAGAAAGAGGTTTGCATTTCAGGTCTGCACTAAAGGGAAATCTACTGCAAGTTCCAAAATTATATTTAAACTTCCCAAGTCACATCTGGTAAAGGGCATCAAGGAAAAGAGGAAGTTCACCAGAAATAAATAAATTTATGAAAAAGTGGAATGAAAAAGGGTACCAAAATAAAAGGGAAAAACAGGACAGATACAAACCAGTAAAAAAATAAAATAAAAATAAGTAAACAATTTAGTATTCACTAGCTATTCCTTTATTCAAGCCTTACAGCTACACTACAGGCAGTATGAACACTATCCTCATTTTTCAAATAAGAAAATCAAGACTTAGGAGGGTTAATATAACTTGCTCATAGTGATTCAGTAAGTAAATAATAAAACTAGAACAATTCAGTCATATCTGTTTCTAAAGACAACATTTTACTCACCCTGAAATGCTTTGTCAGGGATACTATATGCAGAACAGTCTGTCAGTAAGGACAGATAAAATTCCTCATCTACTATGAGTAAGCACTGCATCAATTTTCAGGTAATTCGCTTAATAACCTCACCAAGGTTGATACCATTTATTATCTCCACTTTATAGAAGAGAAAACGGAACACAACAAAGTACAGGAATATGCCCAAGGTAACATAGTTAGCTAGTGAGTTCATTAGAACATTGTCTGGGTCCACATACTGAGATCCTATTAAACACCAAGGCTCTAACACTTTGCATCAATAGAAACAATCATTTTCGACAGAAATAGTACAGGATATAAATTCTGTATATATATAAATTCTGTACTAACATCTTAACTAATATACCAAATCCACTTATAGAAGTCAATTCTGGAGTAAGAAAAATGATATACCTGATAAACTTTTGCTCCTTTTCCTTAAGTGTATCTAATCTTCAACTTAAAGTAAAACTGTATCTCCCCTCTAGCCCAAACTAGGAACTAACGTTTTAAAAGAAAAATTTAAAAACAAATGTATCTTGAATGTTGAATGTAAGATGAAGAATGGCATAAAACATCAATGGGTATATGGATAACTGTCTTCATAGGATAAAATATGACTCATGCAAATAGTTATTAAGTACTGAGTATAGCACAGTCTATTCAAAAAACATTATTTTCCTAAAAATTACTTTAAGAAGAAAACATAGGACCTCTCCAGTCCAAATCACCAATGCTGACTATCAAATATTTAGGCTGCCCTGGCATTATTGGAGAAAACCTAATAAAGATGTAGATGTATATTCTGAATGACCCAAAACCAGGACATTACTTTTAACCTTAAGGTTGGTTGCTTTGAGGGTGGGTAGAAGATATTAAGATAATCCTTGCATTGGAGCTTTATTCTGCACTTTTGTCACAGATAACAGCCTTCCCAGAATTATTTTATTACTGACAGTTACTGTATTATTAAAAAACTGTCAACACAAATGGCAGTTCTGGGGAATCAACCAAAAGTTAACATTTTTACAAATGATAAACTAAAAGCATAAACATGCAGAATAAGGAATTAAAAAACCATCATCCTTAATATACAAAAATCTACACTCATTAAGATGATCTAATGGAAAAATAAGCATGGCCATTAACAACTCAATACAGACAAGTAGATATTCAACTTCATTAGTAAATCAAGGAAGCATACATTAAGTGAAAACTTGTTCATCAGATAAATCACAAAGACTTAGTATACAATGTTAAAAGGGTGTGAAGAAAAGTGCACTGTCATGCTAGTGTTGGGAATGGAATTAGTACTGTTTCTCTAAATGGCAATTTACTAGTTCTCATCAAAATTCAAAGTGCAAACAATCTCCTGATGCTGATATTTTATTCCACAAAACCCCATTTATATAGTTGCAAAGATGTACAGGAATATCCTCTACAGGATTACTTGTAATGGTGAAAATTTTGAGATTATTCAATGTCCACTCATAGGAAAACAGTTCAATTAGGGTCCATCATACTGTGGACTTAGGTAGATCTATTTAGAAAATGTAGAAGATACAGTGTGAATACTGATTAAGACATTGCGATATATCTGCAAAATATATACAGAAAATATTTAAAAGGAAAAGACTGGATAAAAGGAAAAAAATGCACATATATAATTATCAAGAAAGCTAAAAGATTCCAAAAAGCTAGTCAACAATTGGGTTTTGAATAAATTCAATACACATATAAACAATTATATGCACATGAGACACATTTATATATACACAGATATTTCTGTAAACTATAAGCTCAACTGAACAAAACCAAAAGAAAGTAACTAAATCTAACATGAAACAGAAAAGTCCCCTCAACTACTCTAAATAAGGGAAATGAGAAAAAGCCAAAATAGAAGATCAGAATTAAGGACCAATATAACCACATAACAGATGATTTACAACCAATTCCCCAAATTTAAAGGAAATTATTTCCTCACAAACGATTACAATTTACCCTAGAAGAACCTAACTAGATAATTCCATGAAACACCACATAAACTTTAAAAAACAGAGAATTACAATATGCTTCAGATCATCGGAAAAAATGAAAAGCTCCTTACTAATAACAAAATTCAGGAGAAAAGTATCAAAAAAGAAAAGCAGGTAATGTTACTTATGAATGTTACTTTTAAATGTAAAAATTTAAATATAGCAATAGCCCATTAGCCAAAAGAATCCTGCAGTGTATATATTCGGACCAAGTAGAACTTATTGTAGAAGTGCCAGGGTGGTTCAATACGGGGAAATCTATAAAAAGAAATTATTTCTGTTAACAAATGGAAAAAAGAAACACCACATGAGCACATCAACAGACTTGGTCAAATTACATCCTGAAAATTATGACCATTCAGAAATATTTTAAAAAAAAATCCTAAAAACAAAAACACCTAATGATAAAGGCCAACTTATCCAAAACCAATAAAAATTACTGTGAAGTTACTTCCATTAAAATCATGACCAAAATGTGAGTCTGCAATCACTGTTTCAACAAACAGATTATGGCAATAAAATGAAATAAGGAATATAAATATTTGGGAAAGAGATATATTCTATTATCTTTACTGCTGACGATTCAAATGAAATCTAGTTAAAATGAGAAAAAGTATTCTAATTTTCCAGGAAAATTTAAAAAAGTATTCAATTTTCCACTTGCTATAAGGTAAATATACAAAAATCTTTTAATTAACAGTAACTACTCTGAAAGAAAAAAAAATCCTATTCATAATATAACAAATTTTTAGAAGGTAAAACAAAAATAGCTTTGATAGCAGTTTATCCCACCTAAACAGAATTTAAAACAAAAACCAAAATGAGAAAACAGGGACTTCCATATGGGTAAAAAGTAACACACCAAACTTAGCATGCATTTAGCAATTTAGTTTTGAATCATAGCAACAGTAAAAAAAAAAAAAAAATACAGGGAGAAAAAGATTAACTTTTTCAAGTTAAAGATTTTAAGACACTCCCCTTAGGTAGATCAAACAGATGAAAGATACGCCAAGATCAAAAAATTACAAATTAACCTTAAATTAAAAGCACACAAAATATCCCAAAAAACTAATCTTAAAATGGAACATAAATGAAGGCTTACTAAAATGCAAATGACATCTCATAGACCGTACTTTCCAAAGATTGCATGCAAAAAAAAATATACTTCATTAAAAAAAAGAAGAAAAAAATGTTACCCAATGGCATGATCCATGAAAGCAAAGAAGTTAACTGTCAGACTGGACTTCGTTAAAAACTTCTCTTCTGCCAAAGTCACAGTAAAGAGAATGAAAAGACATACCAAAAACTGGGAGAAAAACATCTGCAAAGGGCACCCCTGATTTAAAAAACAAAAAAAAACCTGTTATCCAGAATATACAACCTCCCCCTCCCCTTCTTCTTTTTTTTTTTTTAAGTTTATTTATTTTGAGAGAGACAGAGACAGCACGAGTGGAGGAGGGGCAGGGAGGGAGAGAATCCCAAGCAGGCTCCAAGATGCCAGCGCAGAGCCTGATGCAGGGCTTGACTTCACGAATCTGTGAGATCATGACCTGAGCCAAAACCAAGAGTCAGACACTTAACTGACTGAGCCACCCAGGCACCCCAGAATATAGAGACCCCTTTAAACTTAACATTAAGAATATGAACAACGCAATTAAGAAATGGCCAAAAGAGCTGAACAGATACCTCACCAAAAAAGACATACAAGGGATAAAGAAGACTATGACAAGATTCTTAACACCGTACATTATTATAAGTTAAAATTAAATGCCATTTATTACTGGTGGGAATTCAAAACAGTATAGACATTTTGGAAGAGAGCTTGGCAGTGTCTTACAAAACTAAATACATTAAAAAAGATTTTTTTAAAATATCTTTTGAGAGAGAGAGTGTGGGCAAGAGGTGGGGGGGGGGCAGAGAAAGAGAGAGGGGGACAGAAGATACAAAGTGGGCTCTGTGCTGATGTGGGGCTCTAACTCACCAAACCATGAGATCACGACTCGAGCCGAAGTTGAACACTAAACCGATGAAGCCACACAGGTGCCCCAAAAACTAAATACATTTTTACTATATGATCAAGCAAGCACGCTCCTTGGTTATTTACCCAAATGGTCAAAAACTTATGTCCACACAAAGACCTACTGATTAATGTTTGTAATAGTTTTAACCATTGCCAAAACGTGGAAGCAAAACTAAGATGTCTTTTAGTAGGTGAATGAATAAACTTGTGGCAAGTCCAAACAATGAAATATTATTCACTATTACGTTACTATCGTATTATTCAGTACCAAAAAGAAAAAAGGTACTAACCCATGAAAAAAAAATGCATGTTAAATACATATTACTAAGTGAATGACGATAGTCTGAAGAGGCTACATACTGTATGATTCTAACTATATGATATTCAGAAAAAGTAAAACTATATAGACAATAAAAAGAAGGGTGGTTGCCAGGGGCAAGGGGTGGAGATTTTTAAGGTAGTGAAACTATTCCCTTTGACACTGTCATGATAAATACAGGTCATTAGCATTTGTTAAAACTCATAGAATGCATAACACTTAGAGTTAACTCTAATGTAGATTGGACTGTGGGTAATAATGATGTGTCAATGTAGGATCATTAATTTTAACAAATGTAACACCTTGGTGAGTGATGCTGATATGCATCTGTATGCATGTAAGGGGACCGGGTATTAAGGAACTCTATTTTGTGTTCAATTTTGCTAAGAACGTATAATTGCTCTACAACAGACTATATTTAAAACAATCCCAAACCTAGAAATCAAAAAAAAAAAAAAAAAAAAAACCCACATACCACTTAATACCCTTTTAATAAAGAAATCAAATGAAGGAAAAAGAAAAGATATTGGGAGCTGAGTAAAATGAAAACTATGTCAAATCTTAAGCAACACACTTATATCACTACAAAAAAATAAGAATGTGTAACAACCATGAGCTAAGTATGCAAGAAGCTAGAAAAAAGGCAACAGAGTAACCAAGAAGGAAATAAAGGTGACAGCAGAAATACACTGAATGGTTGACCCCTCCAAAATACAAAGTAAAGGCAATGACAGGATTTCTAACTCTATGCTAAGTAATTATTAAACCTCAAAAAAATAAGTATCTGGAAAAACATAAATTAGAAAAAAGTTAAAACTGGAATAGCTCAACAACCACTGAAGGATTTGAAACGGTAATCCAAAATCTCTATCCTCAAAAAGTATTAGGTCCAGTTAGTTTTTAGTTGTGTTCTATCAAGCTGTTAAGAAATAAGTTATGCAGCATTTATGTAACTTGTTCTAAGGATCAGAAAGAGAAGGGTTATTACCCAGATAGAAACAACCTAAGTAAGATATTAGCAAATTGAATTCAGAAGGAATTAAATATACATGTGCACATGTATATTTAACGCCCTTAATGAATAACTAGGATTCACCTTAGTGAAGATGAGACATCAGACAATGTATGTGTACTTGTACTTCAGACTATTGAAGAAATATCATGACCATCTCAGCTGCTACAGAAAAAAGCAACTGGGAGTTCTAAAATCCAGTTCATAATGACCTCTCTCAGCAAACCAGGAACAGAAGAAAAGCATCAACGTAACAAGGGTTGTATATCAAAAAGCTATAGTAAACATATTAAATAGAGAAATCCAATACATATTTGCTTTGAGAGAGAAAACAAGATAAAAATGACAGTTTATTACTGCTACTGCTCACCATAGTAGTAGAGGTTCTGGTTGACACAATAGAAGTTGAAAGATTAGATATGATGATTAGAAAACCTCATTATGTGAGGAAGATAATGTAACACACACAGACAACCCACAAAGCAACAGGAGTTCAGCAAACCTCCTGGATAAACACTCCTGGATAAAGTAGAAGAGGAAGATTCAAAATAGCACCAAATTTTATTAACAGAATGAAAGATGGACAAGCCTTCAATAGGAAAAATTTAAAGCTATATTAAAAAACAGACACAAAAGAACTACCATGTTCACTGATATGACTTAATATTGTAAATACGCTCCCATAATCTACAAATTCAACACAACCCCAATCAAAATACGAAAAATATCTTTTTGGACAACCGGACAAACTGATTAAGAATTTATTTAGATAGTACAATGTCATTTATAGAAAAAATACCATATATAGAAAACCCTAAAGACTTCACAAAAAAACCTGTTAGAAATAATAAATTCAGTAACGTTGCAGGGTACAAAAATCTGCTGCATTTCTAAACATGAATAAAGTTAAGAAAAATTAAGAAAAAAAATCCCAGTTATGAGTACACCAAAAATAATACCTAGGAAAAAATGTAATCAAGGAGGGGAAAGACCTGTACACTGAAAACTACCTAAAGCAATCTATAGAATCAATGTAATCCCTATCAAAATTCCAATGACACTTTTCAAAAAAAAAAATAGAGCACATTATCCTAAAATTTGGATGGAACCACAAAAAGACTGAATAGCTAAAAAGTAATCTGAAGAACAAAGCTGGAGACATCACACTCCCTGCTCTCAAACTGTATTACCAAGGTACTGTAATCAAAATAGTATAGTATTTGTATACTATAGCATAAACAGACATATAGATCAATATAACAGAATTAAGATCTCAGAAATAAACTCATGTACGGTTGACTAATTTATGGCAAAGGAGGCAAAAATATACAAGAAAGGACAGCCACATGCAAAAGAACAAAACTAGGTTAGTATTTTCAACCATGCACAAAAATCAACCCAAAATGGATTTAGGCTTAAATGTAATACCTAAGCCATAAAACTCCTAGAAAAAAAAGAGGCAGTAAAAGCTCCCTGACCATCACACTCTTGGCAATCATTTTTTTAATCTGATTCCAACAGCAAAGATAAAAAGAGCAAAATAAGTAAGTGGACTACATCAAACTAAAAACCTTCTGGGACAACAAAGGAAATCAACAAAATGGAAAAGCAACCTACTGAATGAGAGAAAAATATTTGCAAAACACGTATATGACAAAGGGTTAATATCCAAAATCTATAAAGAGCTCATACAACTTAACAGCAACCCCCCCTCCCCCCCCCACAATCTGATTAAAAACAGGCAGAGGATCTGAATAGACATTTTTCCAGGGTAGATAAACGGCCAAAAGATTTATGAAAAGATGCTCAACATCACTATCAGGGAAATACAAATCAAAACCACAACGTGATATCACTTTACATTTGTTAGAATGCTTATTATCAAAAAGAAATAATAAACGTTAGCCATGATGTGGGGAAAAGGAAACCCTCATGCACTGTTGGTGGGAATGTTACTGCTGTAGCCCCTATAGAGAACATTATGAAGGCTCTTCAAAACACTAAAAGTAGAACCACCATATTATCCAGCTGTTCCACTTCTGGGTATTTATTCAAAGAAAACGAAAACATTAACTCAAAAAGATATATGTACTCCTAGGTTCATAGCAGCATTATTATTTACAACAGCCAAGATATGGAAATAACCTAAGTGTCCCGAGATGGATGAATGGATAAAGATGTGGTACACACACAAAAATACTACTCAGCTATTAAAAAGGATGCAATCTTGCCATTTGCAACAACATAGATGGGACTTGAAGGCATTAGGCTAAAGTGAAATAAGTCAGAGGGAGAAAGACAAATACCTTATGATCCCACTTACATGTAGAATCTAAAAAACAATCTAAAAAACTCAAACTCAGATATAAAGAACAGATTGGGGGTGGAGATTCAAAATCGGTGAAGGAAGTAAACAGGTACAAATTTCCGGTTATAAAATAAGTTACGGAGATATAATTCACAACATGGTAATTACTGTTAATCCTGTGTTGTATATTTGAAGACTGAGAGTACATCTTTAAAGTCCTCATCAGAAGAAAAAAAGATTTGTAACCATGTGTGACAGATGTTAACTAGATTTATTGTGATCATTTAATAATGTACATAAATATAAAATAATTATGTTGTAAAATCTAAAATGTTATATGTCAGTTATACCTCAATAAAAAAAAATGTAGAATATAAAGAAATAAGAACAAGAAAAAACACAAAAAATCTACACAAAAAGTTTCCTAAACATGCATGTCTGAGGACATTTATTCAAGTGATCACCTATTAGGGAGGGTAGATGGGAGTGAAAATGAAGAATAAAGTGAAAAAAATGTGACAAATCCTCCCAGGATCAATGAGAATGACCATCATCTGAAGAGTTCAAGTAAGTCAAATCTGTGTACCTGAAATCTCAAAAAAATTAAAGCAAAAAAAATTTCAAATACACAGTATTTTTAGATGAGAAAATTTAATAGAAAAGTAGAAAATGACAATTCTCCCAAAACTGAAATGAATTAAATATAATCCCAGATAAAAACTCAATTCTCCTTTGAGTGTGTGGGGGGGGGGTATGTGCATATTTACAGATTATTCTTGGAGGGGAATACAAGAATTCGTACACTAACATTGAAAACAGTTAAGGAAATAATGAAAAGAGAAACCATGAAGACTTGCCTTACTAAATATTAAAGCTATTTTAATCAGAAAACGTATAAAATTGGATGAAAAACAGATATGGACAGTGGAGAAGAAAACCCAGAAACAGATGCCAGAATAGATGAGAATTTAATATATGACAGAAAAGATTCTTTCAGTTGAGGGGAAAAAGGGGTGTGATAGACAACGGACACAACCAAAACATTAATGGCGATGGTCCCCTCAAGGTGGAAAAACTTAGGGTGATATTTACTTTCTTCTTTTTAACTTATGTTTGCTTCTTAATCCCTCAAGTGAGCCTGCATTATTTAAATCAATAGAAAAAACATGTAGCTATCACTAGTCAAAAATACAAAAAGGCACTTATAATCGAAGAGTATGACATGGACAAATAATAACCATTCAACTTTAAAAAACAGAGGATATGAGACAGTTTAAAACATTTAAATACAGTTCACAATTAAAAGTTCCCCCCCATATTTAAAATATTAATACATTTATCAAGTCACAGCTTTCCGCATTTCCTCAACCATAATAGGAGGATACCAGCTACCTCTCAGGACTATTTTGAGGAAATGAGATTACACATAGAAAGCCTTCCATTCATCTTTTAAGGAATTAAAAAACACAAAAATCAAAGAAAAACTTGAGGCCAAAAGGTATGGCTCTTATCAAGAAGGATAAAATAGGCACCTTTAAGTGAAGCTTTCAGGCTTATATTATTTTTCCCAACATCATAGAAATATGTAACAGAACACCACATACAGAAACATCAACAAAAATAACTGCAACTGCTCTCTTAAAATCAAGTATGGAGAAAAAGAAACACAGCATAGCAGTATCATTCTCTCCTTCCCTAAGGGAGGGAAAAGTCAATCCTGAATATTGTTATTTGTCTTTCTGACACAATTAGGGAAGGTACGAGCAAAAAAGTACTTTAAAATTCCGTGCATTAAGAAGAGTTTTAAGATTTATAATAATAAACAAGGGCACACAAATGTTTGTATACGAAACCAGGTTCTAATATAAACCTTATGTGAAAATTATTGGTTAATTACTGTGTACCTACAAGTTCTAGTTCCCTTCTAATCATAATGGGGAAATTCAAATCCCTGTAAAATATGACAGATACCTGATTCCTTTTCTTCTCATTAAGTCCCATCAAAATTAGATTTTGAGATATATCAAATATTTTTTTTTAAGTAGACTTCATGCCCAGCACAAACCCCAATATGAAGCCTGAAGTCACGACCCTTAAGATCAAGACCAGAGCTGAGATGGAGTGTCAGACGCTTAACCGACTAAGCTACCCAGGCGCTCCTCAAACAATTTTCCAACCTCTGGCATAGAAAAGAAAGAAAAAAAGATTCAACTTTAGTAGATAAACTTTAAAATAGAAATAAGGATCAATGTTGTAGGCTAAAGAAGTATAATGAAATAAACATATTCCACAGGTACTTACTGCACCAGATGCTGTACCTTTAAAAAAAAAAAAAAAGGAATATTAACAATGTGATAAATCATACTCTCGAGTGAACAATTAAATTATTTGTTTATACTATTTATTCTGCCTTATCCTGTCACACCAAATATCCTAAGGCTGTCCCATGTGACCTATATGCATGCTTTTTCCACAAAACAAATTGCTACAGCGTAAAGCATTTTCAGAATTGAACTTTCAAAATAAAAACTCACTTGGATCCAGTTTGAGAAGTATTAACAACCTCTGCCTTTTGTTTCTCGTCTTGCTATTATAGGTGTTTACCTTGACTAATTCCTTTCTTTACTACACTACTGAAATATAATAATGCCTCAGACTTTGGATTCTATGCTTTAGATTTCTAGCAAATTTAATTCTCTAATTCCACACTTGTGGTGTACGATACAGTATCCATTAGCTACAACATGTCCCTGTTTAAAGTAAAAATTTTAATGAAGAGTAAGATTTAAAAATTCAGTTCTTTTGCACTAGCCAATTTCAAGTATCCAGGAATCACATATGGCTATTGACTACTGTATTCAACAGTACCTATTACAGAACATTTCCATCACTGCAGAAAGGTCTATTAGATGGTACTATCCTACATTATTATCAAAACCCCTTTAGACATAAGGGAAATCCCTATTTAGTTATAGTTTAACTTTAGAAACTAGTAACTTAAAACTACGTGTAAAAAAGAAAACAGTAACTATATGTAAAAAGAATAAAACAAAATACACACACACATATATATATAATATATATATACTGAGAACAATTAAAAGAAGCTCCTATGGATATCACTGGTAGAGCCAAGGCATTTATAAAGTAAGAAGGAATTTTATGAGTCTTTTTCTGACTCACAGACACAGGAAACAAAATGCTGGTAACCCAAGAAGGAATAGCAAAATGGCGAAGAGGATTAAGAAATACAAACTTCCAGTTGTAAAATAAGGCAATATAGTAAACAGCATAGGAAATATAATCAATAATATTGTAATAACTTTGGATGGTGACAAATGGTAACTAGACTTACTATGGGGATCATTTTTGTAATGTATAAAAATATCTAATCAAAATGTTTTACAACTAAAACTAGTAGAATATATGTTAATTATACTTCAATTAAAAAAAAGAAATTTTAAGGCAATTTTCCAGCAGTATTCAGGCTAATTGTAATAGTAATCAGCTCTAGATACCTAAATAGGCAAAATACTATACTATGCATTTTACAACATCATTTCAGCTTTAAAAAATTTGTGAAATATCTTTTTTTATAGTTTATTTTTGAGACCGAGAGAGACAGAGCATGAGTGGGGGAGGGGCAGAGAGAGAGAGAGGGAGACACAGAATCTGAAACAGGCTCCATGCTCTGAGCTGTCAGCACAGAACCCGATGCAGGGCTCGAATTCACGAACCGTGAGATCATGACCTGAGCCGAAGTCGGACACTTAACCAACTGAGCCACCCAGGCACCCCAATTTGTGAAATATTTTAAAAAGACCAATTATGCCTCATATAAACCTGCAGGAAAGCACATGGTGCATTTTAAATGTTTCAAATCATGTTTAAAACAAGAAA
Organism: Cryptoprocta ferox; assembly: GCA_028646485.1. Taxonomy (NCBI): domain Eukaryota; kingdom Metazoa; phylum Chordata; class Mammalia; order Carnivora; family Eupleridae; genus Cryptoprocta; species Cryptoprocta ferox. The sequence goes on from CM053578.1 coordinate 32,712,123, forward strand.
TGTTTTGGCATAATCATGGAATAAAGTTCAGCATCTGTAAAACCAATTTATCTGGAACATTATTTACTCATGGATAATTGAGGCATTACTATTACATATGAAAGGTACACTAGTTGAAACAAATAGTTATTGATAACTGGCTGGTTTACTAAAAGGCTTACAAACTCCAATAGCTACAAAGACGAAGCAGTCCAGAAGGCCAATCAGAGTTCATGCTCCATATCTAAAGGAAGGAGTTACTATCTCATTCCACAATGTTTGCTGAGTACAAATATGGACTCAACCAGAATTTTTCATTCAAACATTCTCTAGTTACCTACTATGTTGATAAGGACCACTGTAAACAATGAATATTCAGATAATCCCGTTTTTCAAGGTAAATTCAATCTTTGTGTAAAAAGATAAATTTAATTATTACATAAGGGCCACAGATTTTAAATGTTAGCAACTAACTATAAAATTCAAAAACACTGTTTGGGTAAAGAATAACTGTAGACCAAATCTGGTCCCAGGACTCTAGATCTAGTAATTTTTTATGGACTCAATTATGAACACTTCCCCTGTTTCCCACGGCTTTAAAAAAAAAAAAAAAAAACAAAGAAAAGGAAAAAAGTCAGGAGTTAATCATAAAGCCCAAGTGACACTGCCTTTATTACTTATAGCTACTGTTCAAATGAACTCTAATATTTAAACCATATATGGTATACATACCAGCTGCTACATCCATATTATTTACTCCTGGCTGTAAGAAAAAAAATGAAATTAGTAATATTCATCTGTTTAAACTATATTTTATGTAGTTCCTCATAAAGCACAATTGTTCCCCTTTATGTATAATTCTCAAGCCACTGATTCAAAGATTCTCAGTAAGTTTCAGTTATTAGTTCCCTGAGCGTGCTATAAATTGTAAAAGCATTAATAACTTGGGGCCATTGAAGCACTTTAATCTAAGTGTTTTATTTATATGATCATCAGTTACATATAGATCCACAACCCTTTACCCACAATTCTGAAATAGAAAAAGCTCTAAAAATCAAGTGTTTCCAAGTTATGAATCAACATTCATTACTGCCCTGAATGACATGAGCTCTTTGTCTTTACTTATCCTACCCCGGAGAGAATATCCCTAAGATACTGCTACAGAAATTTTGTGTTCAAAATTATATGGTACTATCCAACACCCCAAGGGAAATCTTTATAGAATATATGGTATATGCAAAGTATAATTCTACAATATTAAAACATTTAAAAATATATTTGGCCCAAGGGTTTTGGATAAGAGATTTATAAACTTACCACCCCCGTGGAGTATGCCACATCTGCTCATTACAATCAGGAATCACATCAGGTAATAAATAAGTTATGCTAATATGAATATGAATATTATAATGATATACATATTGCTATACAATCCAATAAGAGTGTTAAGGTTGTCAAGCATTTTCTAAGTAATGTGCTATCCCTGAAGTCTCATGTAATACAAATTTCAAATAAAACCTTCTGATTCCTAATTCTAGGATCTAGTACTATATCCCATTACATCAATTTTTAATTAATACTCCATAAAGCAAATGTCTACTCTTTAAGATTAAAATGCTACCAGACCAGGGGCAGGGTGGCTCAGTGGGCTAAGCATCTGACTCTTGATTTTGGTGTAGGTCACCATCTCATAGTTGTGAGATTGAGCCCCATGTTGGGCTCTGCTCTGGGGAGGGAGCCTGCTTAAGATTCTCTCTCCCTGTCTGCCCCTGCCCACTTGTGCATGTGCGCGTGCGCACTCTCTCTCTCTCTCTCTCCCCCAGACCCCCAAAAATGCAACTAGACCAATAAAATGCTTCTAGTGGACAGGTTATACTTCTTATTCTATTCTTGTTTAACACAGAATAAAAACTAAAGATTACATGTAGGTACAGGAAAAAATGTGAATGCCTATCACTGAAGAACCTAAAAAAATAAAGGCCCACTGAAATTCCTATTTTGTGTTACAGTACTCAAGACATACTTAAAAAGCTAACATGACTGCCTATAAAAAAATATATTCGGTATGTTATGTTATAAAAGTGGTAAAGCAGTCAAAACATCACAGAAAATAACCATTTTTACTAGATTACCGGTAAGGCAGGCTGCATGGAAGCTTGAGACATATGAGACATCATCATTCCAGGCATTACTGAAGACATCATTCCAGGCATCTAGAATAAAAGTAAAAAAAGATTACTAAATAAAACCAAAGCATTTAACAGGACTTTAAAAATCTATCTGGTTATCAAAGTTAATATGTACACCTCAAGATTTAAACCCAATGAACATTATATTACATGAATAGTATGCTTAGTAAGTGCTTGTTGAATGAATGAAGTATTTTATCAATGAGTTATTTTAATATTTGCCATAATTTATATGTATAGTTAAAATTATTTTAATAAACTTCAAACTCTGCACTGTTATTTCCAAGGTAAATTTGAGAAAATTAATATCCTTTTAATTTTAACTCATTACTCATGTTTTTCTCCCTTCTTTGGTGCAAGACAAAATCTTTTTCTATTTCTCATCTTTGACTTTTAATATCTGTATTAAATAAATTTTACAGTAATTGGCTCTTTAAAAAAGCCAAACTTCAGACATAAATCATCTATGTCCTCTCTTGAAAAGAAAAATTTAAAAAAAGCACATAAATAAATACCTGAAGAAAGAAAATATTAGTTTTGGAGGTTAATCTAGCCTACCAATGACTGCCATACAAATCTAAGAATGAATCTTTACCACTAATAAATGAATAAAAATCATGAAGATTAACATAAATTTTCAAAGGATTTTGACCCAATAGGCGTCCATATTAGTATAATCCTACCTTATAATTTTAATATGAATAAACCTAAGAAAAACATGGAAGGGGATAAAAATCTATAATAATCATAGGTACTGGAACACAGTAACCAGGTATTCAGTTTCAAATTAAATGAAAATTGGAGAAATACAAAAAACAAACAAGTATACTGGTCAACAGGAACATAAATTTTACTAAAGGTAATGAGAACACTTGCATACTAAATTTTATTATTTGAGAAAGTCAACTCACAGAGCAAAACGAGGCTAAAGTACCATTAAAATGAGGTACACTGTATTAATGGATTAAAAAACAAACAGAAAGGTTTTTTGTTCCTTAAAATAGCCAAAAAATTGCTTAAACATCATGAAACAAGAACCTGACAGAAAACGTGACCAGTACTTGGAATATATGGTGAAATTAACAGTTGGCGAAAAAAAAAAAAAAGGTTAAGAATTTGAAAACAGAAGCACAAGCCTCCACCACCCAGGCTAACAGAACTAGAGAAATAATTTATACATTAAGAGAAAAAAACAGAGCATACAACGAGAACTAGGCTTGTTTCCTCTTCTCACTACTCCCAACAGATAAACACTCACACTTAATTTTACTTTAGACTAATAGCAAAGTAGTTTTGAATTCTTAAAGTACTAAATAACTGATTACAAGGGGAAGCATACTGGGCAACAGAGAGAAACAGCCTGGTATTTAAAATGGCCTATATATAAAATCCAAAGCTGTCAACATATCTAAAAACTAGAATTCTAAGCTAAATTAAAAAGCTGAACTTTGAAAACTTGGGAAAGAAGTATTTTCTCATAACAATTAAAGACATTAAGAAAAATGGGGTAAAATCATCATGTAACAACATTTTCACATGGTAGCAGTACAAAAATGTAATTTCAATTTGAAATACTCTTGACTTCCTAAGACAGTGATCAAATCCCATTTAAATAATAAGGGACAAAAATCCTTACATATAACAAAAGTTGACTAGAACAGGCCAGTGACACGTAAGGCAAACAATATTTGAAAATTATTAAACAGTCTGAAAAAGTTCTCAATTGTTTTCCTTACCACACTTTAAAATTTGCGTTTAGACTAAAACTCATGGAATTGATTATAGAATGTGATTTAGTGTTAAATAAGAATCTAAATTCTCCCTCAATATCTCTGTGAATTCTGAGGGGCAGTTAGGCTAAGCAACTAGCTAGGCTTATTCAACTGGACAAACATTGGAAAGATTCTTAAATTATGTACAACTGAGTATCTAAAAGTAAATAGATTATTAATGTAATTTTAGACAAAAAATTGTGGTATTTTAAATATGAAGCTAAAGAACAAAAACAAAATATGAAAAATACTACATTCTTATGAAAAGCTGTTAAAAGAATTAGACAAAATAAGGGCTGTTCCAGACACCTGAGCATCACAAAAAGCCTGTTTCTCAAAGTCTGAAGAATCTACTTTGTGGAAATGTTACGATTTCCTTTTTTAAACATTAATTTTAGGATACACATAATATGGGGATATATGTTTCAACCCATCTGAATTCTTCCAGAGAATCTGTGTTAACTTAGGCCAATTTTTTGGCAGTACCATCAATATGAAACCATTTAAAATTTCTAAGTTATCACTATTTTGTTTTAATATAAACTGATCCAGGTTGCAGGCTTATGAGATTTCTGGCTCAAATCCTCCAAAGTGACTTTTCTCCCCTCTGCCCAATAACCAAAGTTGAGGCATTCAAAACTAAGTTGTCCCCTTGTGTATGGTAGGTTTACTTCTTCACATGAAGGGAATAAATAACCCTTTGGTCTCCCAGCTTGATCTGAAGAGTATTTTAGACTTCTCATTAGGGTTTTTTTTTAATGCCCTTAATGGCACATAATATAATGGGAGTATCTTACCACCAACGGCATCTTAAGTTCAATGAAAATGGGATGTTGACTCAAAATAGTTAAAGGGAAAAATTCTTAACACAGTTGCTACAATGATGCCACTACAAATTCCATCAGCCAGATCATTCTTAAAGCTACAAAGTAGTAGTTCATATAAGCTTAAGGGAAAGCACACTATATTCACAACCACGTAGAACTTTACAAATTTCAATTAAAGCTACTCTGGAGAATGCATTAAATTTCAGAATTACAAATTTTTAGTTATTAGGAAATAGAAGAAAATGCAATGGTAGAACACATACATGTGAGACATCAACTGTCTAAAATATTAAATATCTGAATTTTATGGACACTTTGCCACTTTTTAAAACCAAAAATTCATAAATGGCCAACGATTTGTGTATATATACTATATAAAAATTTTCCTATGTATATTTCTATTCTTTTAATAATAGAAATTAAATCAATTATCACGATGTCCTCAGAAGAAATACCAGTATGAAGAAAATAAAAAATAAGTAGAAACTAGGGAGACTGCACAATCTGCTCATTCTTAGTATCCCAATTTGGGAAGGTCTTAATGTTAAACAAAAACAAGCCTGCTTCTTTCTTTACCAGATATTTTTAAAATTAAAGGTAAAGTAATAAAATCAATTTCATCAGTGCTACAACACATTCCACAAAATGTAAACTAAACTAGCCCAGTTGTTTTATGATAATTAAAGTGAAGATCTTCACGTGGGCACTTCAAAATTTCTTTTCTTCACTATTATTTCCAGAAGTTATTCCTGCTGGAAAGAAATCACACAACCAAAACTATCTTCTGTCTAAATATTAACTTTTAAATCTCATTGATTTTTCAAAACCATTCTTTCTGCAAACCTGAAATTGCATATTGATTATCTAAAAAGTTAGATTGCCTTTTGTTTTTAATATATTTTTTAAATGTTTATTCATTTTTGAGAGAAGAGAGTGAGAGAGAGCGCACAAGCGGGGCAGGAGCACAGAAAGACGGAGGCACAGGATCCAAAGCAGGCTCCAGGCTCTGAGCTGTCGGCACAGAGCCTGACATGGGGCTCGAACTCACAAGCTGTGAGATCATGACCTGAGCTGAAGTCGGACATCTAACTGACTGAGCCACCCAGGCATCCCATAAAAAGTTAGATTGCCTTTTTACTTGGTTCCTCTAAATATGTTAAAGTCAAATTCCACAAATAAGTACACAGAGGCTATTAAGTCTAGGACTTAAAAACAATGATCTTTTATATCCCTAACTTACCTTATGAATGAATGCAAAAAATTAATCAGTGAAGAACAGTAAAAACTACATCTTTGAATGTAAGTAGATATTCATTTGATTAGAAATAAACAGAAATACTTCTGTTTAAAGCATATCCTTAACAACCCAAAATAATAAGTACTTGCATTTTGGGACAATTATTTAACTTTAGTCCTCTTCATCTACAATTTATATATAAATTCAAGACATTTGAATTCTGACATTACATTTAGATAAACAAAAAATAGACAACATTTGTACAAACTGGAATAGAACCTTGCCATTTATGAGGTTTCATTCATTTTAGGATACACATAATATAAGTATATATGTTTCAACACATCTGAATTTTTTTGAGAGGATTTGTGTCGACTTAGGCCAGTCACTTGGCAGCACCATCAATATGAAACCATTAAAAATTTAGTAAGTTAATTGCCAGCATTCAAAAATATTTAGTTTGCTAAATTCTCTCAACCTGGATAGTTTAGAATTGAAGTATACACACTATTCCTTCAGATTCTAAGGAAGCTTAATGACATAATCTCCTACTGCTATACAGGAAGTATAGTACAGCTATTAAGTACAGTCTAGAGTGAGACTACCAGAATTCCTATACCAGCGTGGCACTTACCAGCTGTGTGATCCTGGGCTAATTTACTTAACCTTTCTGGGCCTCAATTTTCTCCTTGTAACATGGGGGAAAATAGCACTCATCTGTTAAGACTGCTATAGGGATCAAATGGGACAATGCACAGAAGGTGCACAGAACAATGCTCTATAAGACAGCTGTTTTATTACCACTGCTCTCCTTCAACTAAGATCATCAAAGTTTCTCTTCTATTGCCCGGTCTCTCATCTACTCCCTATTAGATCGGCACCTTGGTTCTTTAAGATGGTATCTAGTAAATAATGTAAAACCATCATTTTTGCTAGGAATAAACATGTGTAGTAAGGCAATCCATTCTGAGCATCACATTTAGTGATGGCTCTGCAATGTCACTGGACAAATCACTTGATTCCCAGGGCCTTACTATTGCCATCTATAAATCAGACATACATCCTCTAGCCAACTCACTTTTCGGAGTCAAAAGGATCAAATCTCTCAAAGTTATACAAATGGTACTAGAATTATAATCCTAATAGAGATTAGGCATCACCACCCTATTTTCTAAAACCTTAAAAAAAATTATGTGCAAAAGGACAAGTAAATAGTTTACATTGTTAATTGACACTTAGCCCACTATCTCCTACTAAACTCCAAACTTCTTAAACGAGGGCAAAGAAAATACAAAGAAAAAATTGTTGGGTATGGATATATGGATATACAAAAACTTAAAAACAGAGTTGAATGAAAATAAACTAATTTTAATTTTTAAAAAGCTCTAAACATGGACTAGGGATACACACACAAGCTGTGATGTCTCAAGTCATACAGAATTATACTTTAAAACTTCCTTTAAAAATTCACCCAAGTCTTCTTTCAAACACAAGCCATCAAGGATTCAAGTATAGAGGGCCATAAAACTGTTATTATCTCCTACCCCAATCCTTTCAACTAGATTCAGTTTTGTATCTAGTTAAATGATTATAGATGGTTTATATGAAACTTTACTTTTTAGTTTCCTCTCAATTGTGGGCACCTTTACAACAAAGAGCAATCTCATTTATGCACATATTACTAGTGCAGAGGGCAGGTACACAGACACAGCAGAAACTCAAAAGCCTGTAGTAGACAACGTTATGAGCAGTTCTTATTTCTGTATAGGAGAGAGAAATTTTCCATGATATTTAACAAATATATGCTAACAGATACATAATGACCTTGAAATTACTGAAAAAAAATCACCTTTCAGAGAATTATTCATTTTCTTCTATCACATGGTCAAAGAAACTATACCAAGTCTATGTTTTTGAACAGAAATTTAATATTCATTCATTAATCAAGAGATAATAATTTAAAAAGTCTTAACCCCAGCAGAAAATTAGGACCTAATAAGTAAAATTATGTTTGTATTGTAGTGAGAACATTTTTTTTAAGTCTAAGATAAATGAGTTTTAAGGGGAAAAGAAAAATCAAAGCCAAAGATAAAGCAAACTATTTGTCAACTCAAAACAGTCCTCATTTGCTGGAATGTTTAGCCTTTCAAAAGACATAGCTACCAGCATCATCCAGATTTGGAGAAGATTCAGGTACAGTACACTGAAATGTACTAAGTCACAAAGAAGCAATTAGAAGCAGGTTTTCTTTCACACCCATCATGCAAAACTTCATTATCTTTAGTAACCATTAACTACAATTTATTTTTCTTTAATAAGGAAAAGAAATGTATGATTACTTGACCAGAGAAAGAAAACAAATGTAAAAGATTCATCTCCACAAAACTTACAAATGTCTGCAGTAACATGACAGCCATCAGTTAGAAGATGAGAAAATAAAGTCAGTCAAGCATGTGAGGAATACCTGTTAAGTTTTCAGTACAGGATATATATATTCATTTTAACACCACAGCCAGAAGACCTAAATGCTTATTGACTGAACGTAATATGACGGTATGGTAAAAGAAAGGAAGAATGAAAGACTAACAAGTTCCATATGAGACAGTAATCTACTCATTCTTACTTTCACAAACCTTCACAACTTAGCTCTATTATTTCTCTAGGTAAAAATCAAACACCCTAGTACAGAGCTATAGGATATACACAGCCACCAAATCTTTACCTAGCTACTGATATACAATTTCATAATTCTAAGTCATGTCATCGACATTTCTAACAAACCCAATTAAAAGTCAACCTGTTAACCTGTTCAGATTTGTTGTCTTTCCTTTTTAATCCTGTTACTCAATGAATACATTCGTTGCACTCTACAATGCTTCATTCATGTTTGTTAACACTAACTTGGATGTTGCCTTTCCTCCTAAAGACCAGACTAAATGAATAAGCAGCCCCAATAATAGTATTTCTCACAAAATGCTAATTCCATGCAACATTAATTCCATGAAATGTGCTAGACAAAGCAAAAAAACCACATAACGGGGGGAGGGTAAGGAAGGCTGGGGAAGTGGGGGAGGGAGGAGATGGTAAAATAAAACCAAGAAACACTGAGAAAAATGGGTTTAGAAGGCTTCTGCAAGACTTCTCAACATCTTTAGAAAATACTGTGCCCTGTGAATGTCAAAGGCTCAGGAGAGGGGTACAGTTCATTACATGGTCTTCTTAGATCTCTCCAAATACTCTCCATGCTTAGAAACACTACTTTAGCTAAGGTTTTTGAATAGATGAGTTCATATTTAAGTGAAATACTACCTAAAGACAATACTATCATTAGTAAACCCATCAAAATCTAACTACACACACAGCCTAAAAGTTATACAAACACATTAGGTCTAGGTCAATCTATTTTTTAAAAAAATTACTTGCCTGGATAATGTAAATGCATATAGAAAGTTACAGAGATTCAAGAATTATGAGCATATAACCTAAAAAAAAAGGCTTTTTGTCATTTACTAATGTCCAATTCAATGGCATGGATTCTGTAAATACCCAAAAGTAAAGATAATTCAAAACCAAAGGAACAAATCAATTGGTCAAATCAGCCAGAAAAACCCAAGATGCCAATACTTTGGATTTCTCTGGAAGGTCTATATTCCAAATCATTTCCCCTTAGGGTATGGAAAAATTTATGGTAAAATTTCTTAAAAAGAAGACAATCAATAAAGTCATACTGACAGAAATACATTTGCTTATAATTTAAAATAAAAGGAAATACATATTTTTGCTTTATTCACCAAACAAAAATTATTTACTTCATCTTATCTTTCATTTTTATCAAATGAAAAAGCAACCGTAGAGAGGCAAACACTAATACAAAGTGGCAACAATGTAAAGTCACAAGTAACCACTGAAAATAGTCACATGTAACATCTACTGTCTTCATGGTCTATAATGTAGGAAAAATATATTTTTGTTTCATTCATTCAACAAGTATTTTACTGAGCACCCATGCTGTGCCAAGAACTGTGCTCAGCACCTGTGGAATTCTTAAAAAATAGAAAACACAGGCCCTGCCCTCTAAGAGCTTACAGTCTATTACTTGCTGGAAAGACAGAGTAATTAAACCATTAAACAAATCAAAATTAAATTCCCAAATAAGCAAAATAATAAGAGTTATAGGCAGATTTCATTGGATTTTATTTTAATATTTTGAAGGGGAGGTGTATACTGGACAAAGTTACTGCTGAGGATCTTTGGGAGAAAGCAGAACTTGAAATGGTAGAACTTAGGTTAAGTAAAGGAAAGCTCATGGTGGTCATGAGGTGTGGACAGGAGGGCATGAACAGCACGAGCTCAGTCATGAACTAATTAAATCCCTCAAGATATAAAAAGACCAGCCTGGGTTCAAATTAGAGAGTGCAAAGACATGCAGCTCAAAATCATGCAATGAATTGTACTATGGGAGAGTCTTGAAAGTTAAACTGAAATCTAGACATTATACAGGTACAGTGGAGCTTCTTGGGCAAGGAGACAACACGCTGAAATCCAGAAGAATTTGAGGGTGCAGGTTTAAAGCAAAAATAAACAAAAACAAAACAAACCAAATAACAACAACAAAAACAAAAAAAAACCCTAAAAGTTAAGAGCATGTTGGGCATGTGAGTGTAACTACCGGGGGTCCAGAGAGCAACAGGAATAGACTCAAGATCTATTAAAGCCTGTCTTACTCAATTTAAGAACAAGAAAAGCAAACTAATTTGTAAAAAGCAATTATTCACTTATCAATTTATTGAAGAGACCAAAAAGTAATGAATAATTAGAATTAGGGAGGCACTACTGAAAGTATTTTGTTTTTATTCCCACATCAACCCATAATATCTCATACATATTACCTACTCTTATCAAATAATCTGAATTGAACCACAGGTTGTTAGAGCTGAAAGAGTTAAGTCTTTTACTCTACTTTCTCATTAAAAGAAAAAGAAAAAAAAAAGAAAAAAAAATAATCTAGCTAGAAGGACTCTCTTAGGCTTTCAGTGAAGGCAAAATCACCCATCATAAAGGTAGGACTTGATGTCCTTTGTGTACAAAGAACAAAAATGAGTAAGATATGAAAACATTTTAAAAGCAAAACATTACTTACTATATAAGGAGAAGATGGCCTCACATATAATCACATCTTAAGGCAAATTTCTACTGCAAATTTTTGAGTACTGCCACCAAGCAGGGAAATTATTTATAATGGTTTTTTAACCAATGATAAACCATTATTTAATTTCCATATTATTAAAAGGTTACACAACTTTCAAGGTCCCTTCCAGCTGCTAAGATTCTATAATCCTGTAAAAGCAGAAGGACAACTTTCCCATGTGAAGTTAACATACAATAAGAGGCAAATTTAACCTATACAACAGATAACTGATATAAACTTGAAAGAAATAACACTTTTTAGTAGTAACAGATTCAGCCTGAATTCTAAAAAGGGCATGTAGGTTATCTCCTGAATAAAATCATACAAACGAAAAAACTCTTTAAAAAAAAACCATAGTACTCCTTTAACCTGTAACTTGATGCATCAAAAAAGTTATGACTTCTGGCTTCCATACGTGGTTATGCACATATAACCAGTCTGCACACTATTTTACAAACAAGTTTTAAAATCTCATGTCATGTTCACTAACACTCCAAAGACCAGAATCATTTAGCAAGTAAGACTGGCACCAATTTTCATCTTCAGCTGGTCCCAGAATGAGATATTAATGTGAACTAGGCAATATACATGAAAGTTCCATAACCTTCAGTCCCAAAATCTAAATCTGTAAATTGGCTTTTTAAAATTGAATGGCAGAACCCTACCAACTTTGCGTCACCACACTGAACTATATAGGCACCCGACTGTTTTTCATTATCTTCTGACCATTAATATCTCTGAGAGTGGGTAGACAGACGAGATGATATGCAGAAAAAAGAACAATTTTGCTAATTAGCAACTCTTATTTTTAAGTTAGTTGTTTACAGGGCTTTAAATTAGATTTCAAGATTACTTGAGAATTTAAATTATCCATGCCCTCCCAGTCTGTTACCAAAGCTAAAATAAGAATTAGTTTTACTAATTTGGGTCCCATATAAGTCAGATGTTAAGAAGAAAAAAAAGAAACAATCTAATTTTAAGGAAAAACAATGAGGTTTCTCTTGGGACCCTCAGGGCTGGACTCTTTAGTCATCCATTCATTCATGATCCTAACAGAAGCCAACAGGGAGACAGACTTTTAAACTTCTAAATACTCAAGTACACTTACAGATACATGGCATACACTGGTTTAGGAAAAAAGAACACCACAAGGTAAAATTCAGAGGATTTGAACAGATGTGTTCCAAATAGCAAGTAACCTTACTAGGAAGATGGTCACTGATACAGCTAAAGAAAAAGGGCCATAAAGCAAACTGTGACCAGCTTATGTCAATGAGATACACAAAAGTACTTAAAAAAAATAAATAAAATCTGCATTTTACTAGAAATGACTAGCTGGTGTCTTGGTTTGGTAGTGCAATAGCACCATTACAGCAAGGGTAAGCAGGTCAATCCCTTGCAAAACTTACCTTGATTGGCCCAATGGAAACAGAAGGCCCCAGAAAAGAGAGAAGCATCTGGCAGTAGCAAATTGTTTTATTTTATCTTTCTGTGGAAAGAAACTAATTTTAAATAAGAACCAGAGCATTTAAAGAATAAATATTTTTTAAAGCTCATTATCTAGTTAGAGCAGCTCTACTAAGAAAACCAGAAGAGCTCCTTGCTGCTTAGAGATGGAGAGAAACAGAAGAGGAATCAGAGTTGTTTCTCCATCACCTAAGGGTGTTTTAAAACTTGTGTTATTCTAGAATCACAGAATAAATGGTTCTTTTATTAAAAAAACAAACAAACAAAAATCCTACCAGCAGAATCTTTTGGGCCTGGTGTCTGAGTAAAAATTTTTATACAAAATTAAGGGCTATATTTCAAATAAAAGAGAAGAAAACCACTTGACATTAAGCCCTTCTACTCCTAAGGTTAAGTTAAAAAGAGAAAGACACAGAGCAAACTCCTTTCTCCACTACAATTTCACCAATAAATTAAAATATCAAGGCTCAAGTGATTAACAACATAAACTGTATTAATTAGTAGGAAGACCATACCTAATTGGCTTTCCAAAATATTTTTGATGATTTATTGATACTCAAATGGAAAGAACTCAGCCAACAAAGAATGTAGGTATCACAGAACCTAACGGGGCATAAAATTATTCATGGTAACTGAACCTGTTACCTTTCTTGGATGCTTCTCTAGGAACTCAGTTCTACTGAATTCACTGAGTCAGCATTAAAACCTTTCGATACAAATCACTCCCACAAAATGTCCGTTTACAATTTATACTGGAAATGAAAGGGACAGCTCAAAAGCAGGAGTGCAGAAGCAATAAGCATTTAAAACAAAACAAAATGAAACAGTGTAAGTGGAAAATGAACCACCTATTTGGCACTGTCCTATGATGAATTAAATTAGAGTAGAACCTCCCTATTCTACTCCCCACACGGGCGCGCACGCACACACACACACACAGAAGAGGAAGCTATTTCACAAATAAACTTTATTCTAAGCCAAGACCTAAACAACACCTATTTTTAGATTCTATGCATTTACATGGTCCACAGACATAAATTATGTTGACCTATAAAATAATCACTATTCAAACATTAACTTCAATTCACATAATTGGAAAAAAAAAGTTATTAAACTAAAAAGACTACATACATATACAACTACTTAAAAAAAGAATTTAATTTTGTTGTTGGTAGAAAATAAATCTTTTATACAGAAGGCTTTCCTTACAGTCAAAATTTGATCAGCATCATCACTCAACATTTGACTTACTTGACAACATTATTTTGGCATAAACTAATCCTTAAACAGCTGCACGTACTGACCCAGATTTTGAAATCTTGACACAATGATACCACAGGCAAAAATAAACAAATAAATACAAAATAAAACAAAAACATTCTTACTTGTCCCATTGGCGGCCCTCCCATAGGGGGCATCATTTGCGGCATCATTCCATGAGGTACAGGAGGCATGTTGGCTCTCTGACCCATAGGGTGCATTCCCATTGGGGCATAATGCATGCCAGGGTGCCCCATCTGAAAAATAGAGACAATTTAAAAATTAGCAAATAACAATAAATGCTTCTCATAAATCTGATTTCAACAAACTGGTTATGTACAGTGGCATATTAGGTCAATGTGTAATTCAATTACTGGGTTAGCTTACACTTTCTTAAATAAAATGCACTACACACCAGTACTTACAATGAACTTGCAACTAACCAAATTATGTAACAAAATGGAAAGAATTAAAACAACTACCGGACAGCTGGAATATAGGTTTTTTTCTTTTCTTTCGTCTTCTTTTTTCTTTTTTTTTTTTAGGCACACTGCTTTAATCAGTTACTAGTTGGCTTGCTAAACTCAGGGAACATGTATGTGAAAGCCAATTTAAAAACTGTTATGGGTGAAAAACCACAACTTTGTTCTATTTCACACAGATAGAAGATGGCTAACTGATGTCAGAACACTAATTATCTTTAAATTTGTTTTTAAACTGATTTTAAGTTTTGAAATGAGAATTTACGGAATTAACTCAGATAAGAGCTGGTCTTACCAAAAAAAAAAAAAAACCCACAAACCACAGTATGTGTACCCATGGGCACTTAACTCCTAACATATAAACATATTATTTTCTAGCAGAATCTTTAACACAAGTAGAATTACTTCTGCTAAAAGAAAAAAATTTTCAGAGACTAAGATGTGTCATTCACAGACCCTTAAAACAAACAACTAATACATCCATTTCAATTCCCTTTTAAAAGACAACTATTTCTTTACTTGTGTGCCCATTGTTCCGGGTCTTAAGAACAGGTAGTTATCCCCTGCCAATTCTCCCAGCTGTACCCCCTGCAGACACCACTACTGCTGGTGAAAGCAGATTTTACTAGTCTCTTTTAAAATCTACAAAATCAAGCCTCCGCCTCCCCCTTACTGCTACAGCGGGCCTACCTCTCCAAGAGGCTCACCGCGCCCAAGGCCCAGCACCTCCACCGCGCATCTGTCTAGGCCAAGCCCAATGGGAACTTCCAGGGACCCACATCCTTCCCTTTGTGCATCCCCGCTCTCCAATTCTCTCCCTCGTTACGTATCCCACCATCTCGAGCTCTTCCTCCGTCCGCTCTTATCTTCTTCTCCTTTCGGAAAACGCTTCCTGCCTCTCTGACTCCGTTTTTCATTGTGCCGCTTTCCCCCTGCTCCACCGATCCCTTACCGAGGGCCGTCTCCTCAGGAAGCCGTCAGCAGAGACCCAAGAGCTGGAGCAGAGGCTTGAGCCGGACAATCTCCGCTCCCCGTCCCCGGGACCCCGCGAAGGAGGATGGCTCTCCATTTCACTCACCATGAGGCCTCCACGCTCAGCTCCCGTCCCCGGCCTCATCGTCGGGCTCAGACTGCTCCGCCGGCGGCCACTGCCGCTACACATACCAACAAGAAGCGATCTGAGTGGCTGGCGCCCGCTGGGGCCAAAGGTTAAAGGCTGCCCTGCGCTACGGGGCGGGATCAGCGGGGCCAATAAACTGACAGGCTTCCCCGCTGTCAAATCAGAGTGCGCTGTCGACAGGCAGCTCTTCGGCGATTCGCCCCCAACCTCAGCCTCACTCGGCGTCGCCTGCATGGAGGGGGGGGAGGGGGACGGAGGAAGTTTCTGCGCCTCCTCCGGGAAAACTCCAACTTTCCCCGGGGAAGAGAAGACCACCTTGTCCCAGCTTCCCGAGCTTAGGCCGCCTCACCCCGTAGGGGGTGGGGCAGTGGGGGCCTGCCACTTTCACCCACTCCGCCCGAGTTACGTACGCCCCACAAACCTGAGGCTGCCTGGGGTGGGGTAGGGTGGGATGGGGGTGGGGTAAGCAGCTTCTAGCGTTAGCGGTGGCCGGGGACAGGCGCGCGCGGGGGCGCGCGCGGTGCTCGAGGCGGAGTGGGGGGCGGGGAAGTGGAGAGGAAGGGGGCTCCTTAGAAGAGGGTTAAAGCTCGGTACGCACCAGCTGCGGAGCCCGCGCCGGGGCGCAGGGGGCGGGAGGGAGGCGTGTCGAGCAGCGTGGAGGGAAGTTGTGATGGGGCGGGGAGAACAATGCAAAAGAAAAAGAGGGAAGGGCAGTTAGGACGAAGGGAGAGCGTTTGGGCGGTGAGCTGCCGTTAAAGAGAGAAGCCAGAGAAGAGTAGGTGCGTCCAGCGGAAGAAGGGAGAAAGCTAATCCGTTCGGAAATGTGAATCAGAGGGGTATGGGCGGGCGCTAGGACCGGGCGTCGAAAAGATGCAGCTTTGGGGCTGCCGGGGCGCGCGCTTGCCTAGAGGTGACGCGACGGTGGCGGAGGTCTCTGGCCGAGACGAAGCACTGCAGGGAGAGGAGACTTTGCCTACCCTCGCCCTCGGTTCTCCTTTCCCTGCACGCTTCCCTGCTTCCCTTCCTTCCTACGGCCCGGAGATCGTGCTCTAAGCGCAGGGCACCCACCCTTTCCTTAGGCTCCACAGCAGTTTCTCCGCCCCGCTGCGCACTCCCGGACACCCCTGCGCTTCAGGGCCGGGTGGTGGAGGCTGTGGGGGGGCCTGAGCGCTGATTGGCTGCTGCGGGGGCGGGGTGGGGCGGGTGGGAGTCTCTCTACGTCTGCTGGCCTGCTCGTTTTTCCCGCCATGTCGTTTGTGGAGAGCGGGCGGCGCTCTGCTCCTCTGCGGCGACGCCTCGGCACCCCCGTTCCGTTTGCCCGGCCGGCGTTTTCCGCCTTCACTCAGGGGGACAGTTGGGGTGAAGGTGAAGGGGATGAGGAGGACGGATGCGACCAAGTGGCTCGCGACCTGCGGGCGGAGTTTTCGGCCGGGGCGTCGTCGGAGCCTAGAAAGGGCTCGCTACTCCAGCGGGCCGGGGCCGGGGACGGGTCGCCGGTTCTGGCCGATAAGCGCAATGGCATTTTCTCAGCGTTTGCGGGCGGCCGAGCCCAGGCTCGGCCGTGGCCTGTCCAGGTGCTGTCAATTATCTGTTCGCTGCTGTTCGCCATCCTCCTCGCCTTCCTCCTCGCCATCACCTACTTGATCGTAAAAGGTACTGAAGCTCGGCTTTGAAAGTCTGTCCAGCGTAAAGTTGAAGGCTCTTGCCTTCCATCTCTCCTCCCCGTCAGAGGCCAGCAAGAGGGTAGCGGCTTTCACCAGTCCTCATTGGCACCTTTCTTTGCTCTACCTCTGTTTTTTCCTTACGGGTGGCGGACCTTGGGCCAAGCTTAGGAGACCCATTATAAGGAAGGGTCTTAATTAAATAGGTACCCTTGAATAAACAATCGAGTCAGTGAACACTTGGCGGTGAGATGTTGACAAAGTTAAGCAGTATGTAGGACAACAATCATTAAAAGACGGTGAGACGTGTGCGATTAAAATGGGCTAACCATATTCAAAGACTTGGTTTAATCCACAAGTGGTTACTGTGCTACCCACTGATTCCTTTGTACACTCACAGCATTCCTGAAAGACCGGGGTATCCATCCCACGGCCTAAAGTTCTACTTGTATAGATAAAATAATTAGCTCTCTTGATTCTGTGTTAGGTTTTCAATCGAGTGTAAAGTTACAGGAGCTAGATAATCTATTATTTTTCAGATTATTAGTTTTGTTTTCTTGTGTCTGAAGAGTCGTAAGAAAGAGATGTGCCATGAAAGATTTTTCAAAATTTATGTAGTTGTATTATACGGCTGGAATATTTTTTATTACAGTGGAAAGAATCAGGCCAAAGTTTAAATGTCAGTTCTTGCTGCGCGTGACTTTGGCCAAGGTATTGACAAAGAAAAGCTAAAACAAAAACACTAGTTCTATGAGATGCACCCAACAGGTTGTCACTCAAGTATTATTAGTTTTCCTTCACTTAACAGAGTTAAAATGGCTTCACTCCAGTTTTAATTTTTCCTTGTCGTTTCCAAGCCCTTATTGAGCTGCAGATGGCATCTAACAACTTATGCTTGATTTTCATACACAAAACAGATTGGCAAGTTAACATGAACCTCTTTATACAATGGTACTGGGTGTAAACTGTCAATATTAAATGTGTGGGTGCCAGTGTTTCATTCCTCTTTCCTCTTTTTTTTTTTTTCACTGAAACTCTGAGTATTGTAGCTTATTTCTCTTATGTTGTGAGAGATTCCCTTTATAATATAAAGCCACAAAACTTGGTAAGTGGAGTCCATTGTGGAAGACATTGAGTTGTGCTTATTTTTGAGAATGGAAGGAACTTAATATGCTGTGTAATTTGTGTTACATAGAATATTTTCAGGGGCATCCGGCTGGCTCATTTGGAAGAGCGTGATCTCAAGGTTGTGAGTTCAAGCCCCACATGGAGTATAGAGATTACTTAAATATATATATGTACATAAAAAAAATATTTTCACAGTAACACTAAGAAGTTGACTCAAATATCCTTTTTGCTTACTGAAGGTCACGTAGCTAGTAAATGGAATCAGAACTTAGACCCAGCTGATTATGACTCCAGAGCACTTACCACAACTCCACAGTATCTTCCCAGCCTTTGAGCTACTGTTCAAATTGTAAAATCATCTTTTTTACACAAGCCCCCCTTTTTTTTTTGTATTTTACAGAGTTACATGCTGAGAATTTGAAGACTGAAGACGTAGACACTGGGCTACTAGGTATAGACCTAACTGTTCTTTGATTTGTTTTTTACTTCATTTTTATGTTTTATGTTTTGCAGAACATGTTTAAACCTTACAAAATTTTAGATAAAATGCTCAATATACCCCCTTGTGCGATTCAGTGTTAATTTTTTTCATTTGCGTTTGTGTGTGGCAAATTTTGTTAGATTTTCTTTTTATGTATGTTTGGTGTGTGTATACACTACCCACACTGGGAATATAATTTGAACACAACTGTATGTGATGAAGACCCAAAGACTGTTTAACATTTTCTAGTTAACCTCCTGGGAAAGTCTCTCTGTACCTCTTCCCAGGAATTAAAAACAAACTTAAAAACTAAGCAAAGATGACATCATAAGCAGACCTCAGGAGAAATTTCAATTCAAATCTCCTTATAATATAAGCAGCGTGTTTTTTAAAAAATGTGAAAAGCATTGGGCATATGTGTACAGGTTAATGATGACTAAGAGACTTGAGTTTTTATGCAATGTCTGTAGAATGCTATAGAATACAGATTACTAATGAAAAATTAGAGGGTTATTTATCTTGTATTTATTTCTTTCTGCCAAAATGATTTTGAAATGTTTTACTCCTGTTTGCTGTAATTTATTTAATCACCCTGAATTGGACAGAAAAAATGGTTGAGATCCTATCCTGCTTGTTAACTCCCTCCCAATTTTCGCTATTTAATCTACATCTTCAAGGCTAATGCCCTCACAATGATACAAAATAGAGTCTGCCTGATTTTGCAGAAGGGGAAACCTTTATCTTCAAATTACAGCAACAAATTAGTTGCTAGATGTCCCATGAAAACTTGTCTGTCATCTTCTCAACCTCTTGCTTGAGAAAATGTACTTTATGATGACTCATTTTAACAATGTATGTTG
Organism: Cryptoprocta ferox; assembly: GCA_028646485.1. NCBI lineage: Eukaryota > Metazoa > Chordata > Mammalia > Carnivora > Eupleridae > Cryptoprocta > Cryptoprocta ferox. The sequence goes on from CM053578.1 coordinate 32,731,774, forward strand.
TGTAACAACAACAGTCTAAAAACAACCAAGATTATAAGGATTTTCATAGCATTTGTTGATCTATCAACTCAATACAATAGAAACAGAATCTTAAGAACTAAGCATGAATTCTCAGTTGTTTAAAAATTGACAAAATTTCATAGGGCGCCTGGGTGGCTCAGTCGGTTAAGCATCCAACTTCAGCTCAGGTCATGATCTCGCAGTTCGTGAGTTCGAGCCTCACATCAGGCTCTGTACTTACAGCTCAGAGCCTGGAGCCTGCTTCAGATTCTGTGTCTTCCTTGCTCTCTGCCCCTCCCCCGCTTGTGCTCTGTCTCTCTGTCTCTCAAAAATAAATAAATGAAAATAATTTTTTTTAACTTGACAAGATTTCATTCACATTTATGAAAAGCATAGGTGGCACTTGTCATCTGAAGGAATAGCATGTTCAATATTAAAAGGATATAGTATGCCTTTGTCATTGCTCTACTTCCAATTAGTCTGGTATTGCTTTTAAATGTGCCTGATATGTAATATTGTAACAGCATATATGAAGATCATTAAGTCTTTGGTAATGTCTTGAGTACACTTTGGAGATTCGGGAACAATCTCAGGAATGAAGGGAGAAACTGCTGTATCTTTTTTTTTTTTAATGTTTATTTTTGAGAGAAAGAGAAAAAACATGAGCGGGGGAGGGGCAGAGGGAAAGGGAGACACAGAATCCGAGGCAGGCTCCAGGTTCTGTGCTGTCAGCACAGAGCCTGACGTTGGGCTCGAACCCACGAGCCTTGCGGCATGAGATCATGATCTGAGCTGAAGTCGGACACTTAACGGACTGAACCACCCAGGTGCCCCAGAAACTGCTGTATCTTTATGGCCAAAAAAACCCCACTAAACAATTATGCCAAAACAAAAATCCTTATTTTGAACCAATGCTTCAGTGGTCAAATGGAGAATATACTCAGCGTCACCTAATGGACCAATTCAGTTTCCTAAGGATAACTTTAAAGTAAGCATAATTGTCTTTGTAACAAGAATTCATTATAACATGTGTAATAGAAAATGCTCTTCTCCAGAAAGAGAATAAGATTCTTAAAAACCTGTCTCTTCTAGAGAAGCAGTGCCAGGATGATTAAACTCTTATAAAGTTGAGCTTACTAAGATAACACTTGCCCTTACGTTGTTCAAAGCTGGAATTCTCTTCCTTTGGAAGAAAAATGGACCATTACATCTTTACAGAATAATGTTTTGTGTTGACTACTAGTTGCTGGTTGAAAGTCCAATTGAGAAAGCTGATAGGTGAAAATAGGCCAGTTGTTTTTTTCAAATTTTTACTGGCATTCAAATCAATCTTGAGTTGATTAGCTTAGATATGAAGGATTGCTGTATTAGCTTATCCCTGAAGTAATGCCTGTGGAATTATATCCTTACCTATTTGCAAATGATATAAAAGTTTTCACATAAAGAAACAATCTTTGGGCACCTGGGTGGTTCAGTCTGTTAAGCGTCCGACTTTGGCTCAGGTCATGATCTTGCAGCTCTTGAGTTTAAGCCCCCCTCCGTCAGGCTCTGTGCTGACAGCTTGGAGCCTGGAGCCTGCTTTGGATTCTGGTCTCTCTTTCTCTCTCTCTCTCTCTCTCTACCTGCCCTTCCCCCACTTGCTCTCTGTCTCTCTCTCTCTCAAAAAATAAACATTAAAAAATGTTTTTAAAAAACAATGTTTAATAAAAACTGTTGAATTTGTCCATTACTTACAGACAAAGCAGAATGCAGCCTTTTCAAGTCATACTGATTTTGTCGTATTATATTTAGTTTGCCTTGTTTGCTAGGAACCTCATAGCTAAATGTAAAGTTTGATTGTTTTGTGTATTACCCTTTGTTTTGTTGTAATTATTGTCCGTACATGTTGTTATCTTTGTATTTCAGTGATTCCTATTTAAATTTTATCGCTAACTGCCTCAATTCTTTGAAAATCAGCTGGGTTTTAGAAACAAATAATGTAAGCATAGTAACTACTCTGCCATGAAGCCATTCTTTTTCTAGACTCACTAATAAAAATTTTGCACACTGCAGACTTTTTTAAAATTTTTAAATGTTTGTTTATTTTCGAGAGAGAGAGCATGCATGCTCAAGTGAGGAAGGAGCGGAGAGAGAGGGAAACACAGAATCTGAAGCAGGCTCCAGGCTCTGAGCTGTCAACACAGAGCCCCAAGGAGGGCTTTGAACTCAAGAAACTGGAGATCATGACCTGAGTGGAAGTCGGAAGCTTAACCTACTAAATCACCCAGGCGCCCTTGCAAATTTTTGTATTGCAATTTAGGCCTAGTCCAAGATTGGCATAGCTCATAGAGCAGATTTTAGCAGCAGTTCTCCTTTTAGTATGTGTAATAATCACCTAGACTTTGTTTTAAAAAGTACCTCTAGATTTTGTTTCTGCTCCTGGAGTCTGAAGAATCTTCATTTATAACAGGTGATTTTGCTGTACCACCATTAGAGAAATAATTTTGCAGCGCAAGAATCTAATTTTTTAAGTGTGTTTTTTTGTTTTTAAAGATTGTATTTAAAAATTTTTTTAAATGTTTTTATCTGAGAGAGAGAGAGAGAGAAACAGAGTGTGAGAAGGGGAGGCGCAGAGAGAGAGAGACAGAATCTGAAGCAGACTCTAGGCTCTGAGCTGTCAGCACAGAGCCTGATGCAGCGCTTGAACCCATGAACCACAAGATCATGACCTGAGCTGAAGTCGGACACTTAACCGACTGAGCCACCCAGGCGCCCCAAAAATTGTATTTTTATGTAATCTCTATATTCAATATGGGGCTTGAGCTTACAACCCAAAGGTCAAGAGTCACATGCTCTACCAGCTGAACCAGCCAGGTGCCTTTAAAAGTGTGCTTAAGAGCAGTTAAAAGTTCTTGCAAGGTGACTGGTGACAAACTAATAAATAATATATAAGCACAAATGCCTCTTAAAAAACCTAACTTTGGATCTCAGACACTGCCATTCTCTTGCCATCTTTGTCTGAAAGAAATCTTCATGGGAATCCCTGCAGATTTTTTAAATTTACGGAACGCTTATCTACTCAATCAAAGTTAAAGTCACTTAATTGGCTGCGTGCTTTAATGTTCAATATAACATCAAAGTCCCATTTTTCCATTTTCATGAGCAGTTTTATTTGTAAAAATTGGTATTTTGTGACTTTAATTCTTTCTTGGAGCATCTTCCAGAGACTAAAGAGAAAATTGAGTTACATTTTTGATAAAATAAAGCTTATTTAATCTTGAAATTACCATGTTGGTCTTTTGGGTCCTTTTATAAATCTAAGATACATAATGAAATTTTAGTGATCTTTTCTGTATCTGAAAACATTTTGCTATTTCATTGTATTAGGAATAATCTTAATAGAACTTATCTGTTACTTTTTAACTTTGCTAAAAATAGATAATGAGGGAATCCTGTAGAGCAAACAATAGCCTGGAGACCAATCTGACCTACCTGTTTTTTGTAAATTAAATTTTATTATAGCCTGGCTTTACCATTTCTTTATACATTATGGCTGATTTCATGGTACAATAGCAGAGTTTAGTGGTTGTGACAGACCTTATGGCAAGTAAAACTCAAGATACTATCTGACCCTTTTCAAAAAAATACAGTATTCTCATCCAGTTAGTCCTTCAACAGAAATGACTCCAGGCAAGAACATAAACCATCCTCTTTGCTAAAGGATGTATTTTGTTTTTCATATTTTGTGCTATTCTCTGCCCTAGCTTATTTCATAGTGTTTGTAAATGGGCAAATGCTGAAGGCAGCTATGTATAAAAACGTGATTGGAAAGAAATTTTAAAAATTCATTGGGTTGATCATTCAAATTGTTTATAAATCTGAAAATGAAAACGTTTTGCAAATTATGGAGCAAAGGAGATTGTTGTCCTCTCTTTGCCATGTGTTTTGTGTTTTGGTGATGCAAGTGCAAAAAGAAAAAGCAAAACTAATAATAAGCTGTAACCACTTAAAGGTATATTTGAAGTCTGGAATCAGTATTTATAAGATAATTATTTTCCAGATTTCATATATGAAGTTAGTAAGCAGTTACTTGCATTCAAGAGTATATGGCCATTTTTAGTGTGTGTGTTTTTAAAACCAAGGAAATTCAGAATAAAACTTTGGATTTGTATTTATAAGTTATTAAAATTTCTAAGATTTTTCACGATCTCTTTAGTCTTCTATGAATTGTTCATCAAGTGACTTAAAATAAGGGAAAGAAAAAAAATAAGGGAAAGGTATGTTGGACCTTAGATGGTAGTAATAACTATTTTCCCTATTTTACTGAAGATTATAAGCTTTGAAGAGTAATACAGGCTTAACAAGATTTGCCATGAGTTAATTATATCAACATGAGAGGTGGATCCATGGGGTTGCATTGTACTCTTCCCCTACTTTTGTGTATGTTTGAAATTGTCCATAATAAAGAAGTTTTCTAAAAGTTTCCCATGTGAATCTGATGATTTAACATGGTTGGAAACTACATAAGTTATTTTTTTCTAGTTTTTGGCACTTCATCCTTCAGAATGTTTCCTTCCACTTCCCTTGCCTTTTTCGGCAGGAATGGGAGTGGAATTGCTGCATGCTCAGCTGCAAGTGAATGGGCAGTTGGGTAGAGACCTTTACCAGGTGGCACTGGCAGGGGAGGAAAGAATACTTTCCTCTGCTCCTGTATTTGGAAATAATAAGTTGGAACATCAAAGGCTGTCCAGCTTTCTGTCTTGACATACAGAGACACACATTGCTTGAGGGATTTGAAGACTTGAGTTATCGATAGACTGTGTTTATTTTTAGAGAAAATACTAAATTATTTAAAATGCTTTCACCCTCCTAAGTTAGAAAACCATAGAATCTGATAAAGTTGCAAAAATTTGCTTAACATTTAAAAATAGTTGATTAATTTTAGGCATGAGTACATCTAAGGTTTTATTAGTAACCAGCTATAGTTTTTACAACTTTTAAGATTACCTAAATATTAATTTTAATTTTTAATTTCATAAGTTATAGAAGTAGTATGGTCTCAGAAAGAAATTCCACAATTGAAGCCAAGATTCCTACTAATCTACTTGTGTATATTTTCAGATCTTTTTCTAATCATTTATATATATAGGATCATTCAAAATGTTTTTTCACTGTCTTAGAACGTAATTACAATTATACAGCTTTATTAAAACGTCTTGGAGATTATTCTGTTTCAGTATATATAGTTCTACCTCATTCTTTTTCATTACTGCACTGTAATATTCCATAGTATATAATTTTACTTAAAAATTTCAAATTGTCAGAAGCTCTGAAACAGGACTTGGAAATTATCAGTGTGCTGTCACATTTACTCATTCATTGTTTACTTATGGCACAATAAGTTAAGAAGAATGTGTGTTTACATAACAGTGTTTAGTAATTTGTTCCCAATATTGGATCATGGGAGATGTTTTGTTTGTCTGTTTTTCTGGTTGTTTCTGTTTAATATGCAAACTACTGCCTTCACATCTCTGACTTAAAGCTACTGAAAGTCACCGTATCCCTGTAAGCCTGAAAGTGCTAAATAAAATTATTTAAAACATATAATAATCTTTCTTTGTTGGAAGCTTTTATAGAAATACAGAACTGCCAGCATATTTTTAGACTAGTAACTACACTTGGAAGCCAAAATCGCTTATTTTAAAAAATGAACCAAAACAAAATCCACCATGAGATAAGTGAATATAAAATTCCAGCAAAAAAGATGGGAATAGGAATTTTCCACCTATCCCCATCTTTGCTTTAGGTAAAAGCATTGAAGCCTAGAGGTTTCCATTGGTGGAAAAGATAATTTCCATCATTTCATAAACTGATGAAAATTGAACTATAGATAAGAAAGAAGGATGTATATATTTATTTAAAGACCTATATCCTTTGATAACACCAGTTCTTTGGAAATTTGTTACAGGTATCTTTGTATAACTGTAGAGTTTATGTACTAGGGTATTACTTGCAGCATTGTTTTTAATAGCAGAATAATAAAAATATGCAATAGAATTGTAGCTATGTATACTGATATGAAAGGTCTCCAACATTGTTATGTGAGAAAAGCAAAGTGCAGGACAGTTTTTCTGGTGAGAATCCTATTTGTGGAAAATGGAATCTATACGTATTGTACGTTACTTGTACATAACTTGCTCCATATATATACTTACATTACCTAGAAAACTATAATTTTTAGAAAAGATGCACAACTTAGCTGATTGCTTTTAGTAGGAGAATTGGTGAATTGAGGTAGGAAGACTATAACAATGTATGCTTTTGTACTTAAAAAATTATGTTAACTTGGTAAAATGGGTTCATATAACAGTTGTCAAGATTTTAGCTTCAGGGTTCTGGAGGAAGGGACTTGCTGCAGATTTAGTTGTTGCTAGCTACCAACCTGTGTGATTTTTCTGCTTGTTCATACACAAATTGAGTCATTTTCTGAAGCATAAGTACTTTTAGACCACGATATTGCAATGTACTTTTTTAGGCGTATCATTGTGAATTGACTTTTGTCAGTGATGTAACTCTTGATCCATTCAAAGTGAATATAAAGTAAAGCTACCCAAGGTGAGATAAGCACTTAGATTGTGGAATAGTGGTCAGTTTTGAAAACTGAAGAATATTCTTGTATTAATTTTGACGTATTAATTTTGAGTGTATTAAAGCACTTGAGTGAAAAGGCTTGATGGGCTTTCGAGAACCTCACATTTTATTAACCTTTTAATCTTAATTTTGTGTCTTTCTCACATTTTTTTAGGTATTTAAAAATTTCCATTACTCCACCACAATCCCCAGATAGTTGATTTTTCACAATTACTGTCTTTGTTCTGCAGACTTTATGTATTATAAGATGTTAAACTTAGTATAAGCCTGTCAATTATTTTCTCACCTTCAGTAGTATTCATCCAAATAATAACAAATAATAGCTATTTGGCAGAATAACCATCCTGGGTTTATAGCTGAACATTAAGTAATCTTATAATTTTTATTCTGGTCTTCTATCTCACTGGGTTGGCAGGAGCATTGTACCTCAGTCTTGCTGAGTTTCTGTCTACCCAGTCCCAGATTGGGTTCAGGTTCTAAAGTCTGACACTGTGCCAGGACCTTGGGGTGGAGTGCAACTACTCCTCAAAACATTTGCTCAAATGAGTTACTGTGAAAACATCTTGTTTTGTGGTCAGGATGGCCCTTCAGATGTACTTGTTTTTTTTAATCTTTTTATTTATTTTTGAGAGAGTACAAGCGGGGGAGGAACAGAGAGAGTGAGAGAGAGACACAGAATCTGAAGCAGGCTCCAGGCTCCATGCTGTCAGCACAGAGCCCGACGCAGGGCTCTAACTCATGAACCAAGAGTTCATGACCTGAGCCAAAGTTGGACACTTAACCAACTGAGCCACCCAGGCGCCCCTCAGACATAGCACTTTTACAGCCATATGACCATCTGCTGTTTCTATATCTCACTTAGGGGAGAGACATCTGCAGGCTTGGCTCTGGACCCATCTGCCAGGCTACTGTATATAGCTACAGTCCCTCTGTGGTGTTGTATGGCCTCTTCTCCTGCCTCTGCCAGGAAGTCCCAGCAGTACTGTCCTCTCCGTACACAACACACACCGCTTTCTTCAAACCAGGAGAGTCTTCCTCACCTGTGCATAGCCCTCACGCTTTTCCCTCCTGTTCTACACAAATGTTTTGTCTGTATTCAGTCTACTCATTATCTTTGCTGTCTACTCAAGACATTTTGTGTTTGTCTACCTTCCTCCTAGTTCCCTTAATCATTTTGCAACATAAAAACCAAAGAGGCACCGGGGCTGTTTTCTCTTCTTTGTCACATCTTTCTGTGGCAGTGAACACAGTTCCTTATTTCTTTAAAAGGGGGAAAGGAAAGGGAACTAGTGTGAAGAGATTAAGGTTAATCTTTCAAAAATACTTTGCCACAGTATTTCTTAATACTTCATTGCTCTGAGTTTGTCTTTCAGCTGTTTTATGAGACTGTTACTGGACTTCGTATGGTTTGTAAACAGTCCAGTGCACATATTTCTTAATTGCTTCTTGCTAAAAGGCATCTTCCTTGTGCCTTTTGTGCAGCCAGGAAATTTGGTAATTCATATATCATTCTCAACAGTAGTCTGCTCAACCTTTCCTCCCTTCCTATACTACTGAGGCCTGGGACACAGTCATCAGTAGAGGTGGCTTAGTAAACTCTCTTAAGGAGGCAGTTTGAGTATGTATCTAAAAACCTCAAATTATTCCCTCTATTGTCACTTTGTTCTTTGCCTCCATTCCTTCACTTCTCAACCTTTTCCCCCCTTCCTTGAGTCCAATATAATACCATGCTTTTAACTTAAGATTCCAGTCTTCCCCTCTGACTGAAAATAAAATTTAGGATCCCAACTCATTTGTAAATTGTGAGTGAACTTTTGTTCATATACTGAAAATTGAATCAGCTTGCGTTAATAATGTCTATAGGAAAGCTATAAAGAGTATACACTGTAAAATTAATTCTTACGTCAAACGTCCGTAGTATGGAAAGAGAGGAAACACTTAATAGTAGGTAATAAAAGATAGCAACCTGTGATTCATAGAGTTAAATGAAAAATGTCAAGACATTTTAACAGTGAAATATTTTAACTGCTACTTCTTATAGTCGAATTTTGTAAAGCTGTAAGCTGCATTAAGTTGAATTTGTACTCTTTACCACATATTAAATAATTGAAATATCAAACTATTAATGTTATTTACATTTATTTTTAATTATTTTGTTATTCAGTTATAACTTAAATGTTAAAATATTGAATGAAATGACTCCTAATTGTGCTTTGGTATTTTACAGTTTACATGGTTTAGCTTGTACTAAACTCAAATCTCTTATAATCACCTACATGCAATTCAGAAGTTCAGAAATACACATGATCTTCTGAACATGAAGATATTAGTTTAATTTAAATTGCTTTGGTGTTAATAAGTAAAGTTTTCTTCTTCTCTTCCCATAAAGGATTCTGGACTCTACTTATAATATCTCTATCTGCCGGATTCGCCTGTTGTAGCTTTTCTTGGACAGTGACTTACTTTGACTCTTTCGAACCAGGAATGTTTCCTCCCACTCCTCTTTCACCTGCTAGGTTCAAGTAAGTATTCCTGTTTCTTCTTTTTTAACCCATTCCAACTCTGTTGGAATGCTAAAATATACAGAAGGAAGAGGCTATTTATTTGTAAGGTAACATGTTGAGTTTCCAGTCTCTATAAAATATAGATGACTTTAAGGTTTCCAGATTGGTTCAGCCTTTAGATAAATGGAGACTATTTTAAGTTCCTGACCTAGATATTGCAGTATTTTTTTTTAATGAAATTCAAGAATTGATCTAAGAAGTAGGAAATTTTGATGGCTGTTTGTCCTCTTGGGATAGAATTTCATTTAAACAGTTTAGGAAAGCTAAATTTATATTAGCAATGTGAGAGTTTTACTAGATGCATCTATAAATGGTCAGATTTCTATCAACTTAATAATTTGGATTGGACTTTTCCTCAGATTTCAGTTTTCTTTAGTAATTACCAAGCATTTATGACACCCAATTTATATGTCTAGGTCAGATTAGATGCATTTCATAGTGGAACAATATTAAATGTCTTTGGTCTGTATTTTCTGTATTTCAAAGACTTTCACAAAATTTAGTTCTAATCTAGTTGATTTATGTCAAGAAAGCTCGGGTTTTAAACACTATAAATTTGCAAATATGAGTTTCTAAGACCTCTAGTTTATTCTATAAACTGAGGGGTTGGGGAAAAGGTGCAGAGAAAATAAACTCTGTTTAAAATTCATAGGTTATCAGAGTATTATGGTTGTTATTATTGCTATTATTGCTACCGGCCAGCACCAGCTTACTTTATGGACATTTTATAGAGATCAAATAAAATCTATTTGAGAAACTCTGTAAATAGGAAGTTTAATACTAATGATATTTATTTATTAAATGCTTATTTTTGACAGAGAGGGGGGAGGAGGGAGAGACAGAGAAAGAACAAGAACGTGAGTGGGGAAGGGGCAGAGAGAGAAGGGGACAGAGGATTCAAGTTCTATGCTGAAAGCACAGAGGCCAATATGGGGCTCAAACTCACAAACCACGGGATCATGACCTGAGCCAAAGTCGGATGCTTAACTGACTGAGCTCTCCAGGTGACCCTACTAATGATATTTATTAGTAATTGTTATTACCAGCTTTCTATATTAGTAAACTCATATTTTTCTGTCTTATAAATCTGTCTTTAAAACTTTTGACTTTACTTCAGATGAAATGTGTGGGTGTATGTTAAACATCTTAATAAATCCCTACCTGTATATGAAACATAAATCATAGTTGGCAATAAATTTTGTATGTGTATGTTCATAATGGATGAGTAATTAATAATTAAATTAAATTATTCCTAATAGTGCAATGCCATCCCATAGTTTACATGGCTACCATTTAATTGCAAAGTTTATTTTACTCTGTGATACTGTGTTCAGTTCAAATTCATATTCTTGATGCTCGATGACGTTCATTACTTGGTAACAAGAGGTATGCATCTAATGTCAATATCCAACTCTTTCATAAGCCACCAAAAAACATAATCTTATTTTTTCTCTTATATTTCTTTATATCTCACTTCTCTCCTGATTTCCAACCTTACATTTCTAGCTATTTAGTAGATTTGCAGCCTGGATTTTAGAAAGCACCTTGCACTCAAGACTCTAGCCTGTCTTTTAAAGACATCAGTCTCCATCCAGTTATCAAGGCTTTAAACCCATATTCCTTTGCGGATCTAGGTCTAGTCATTCCTGCTTTTTGAAATGTTATTGGAATACTTTGTCTTTGCACCCTCAGTGTTTTTGCCCTTTTTAAGGCTTAGCCAATGAACTTCATTCCTTGGTCTCCTCTACTCCAGACTTTCCCTCTTCAGATTCATCCTGTATATTGTTACCTCTTTAAAAAACAGGTCTCTGCCACAGCTCTAACCTTGCTTAAAAGTCTTCAGTGGCTTTCCCCTTGCCTTCAGAATGATGTCCAGCTCCCAAGTACAGCATTAACAGTCCTTCCCCAAATGATCCTTCCTTACTTTTCCAACTTTATCTTCAGCTATTTCTCCAGTGCACCCTATTCTGTAGCCACATATCAGATTCCCTGGCATTCCCTGAATAAACTGTACTTTTGAGATGCCATGACTTTACTCTTACTATTTTCTCTTCGTGGAATATTATTTTCCCTCACAGATTGTCTTTTACCCATACAAGAATTCATAGGCCTCATAGATGATAGAAGCTTTTGGAGTTAGAGAAAAGCATTTCAGTGTTCTCTGAAATACCTGGAATGCTGTGATCATTTAACTAATTTCTTAAAAAGTATCTTTGCCTTTTTTATTAAACTAGAGCCAGTAGCGATAGACCTCAGTTTTTAGTGTTATTAGTCATTCAATTTTAATATCAGGTAGTATCAGATTAGAGACTTAGATTGTGTGTTTGTTAATACAGTCCTAAAACCACAGTTTTGAAATATACATTGTACATATGTATAAATTCCGTTAGGTAACTTAATTTTATATATGATAAATAAACTATTAAATATCTCAAGACCATGAGTAAAAATGTAATTTAATATTATCATGTGTTGATACAGGAAAGGCATATAATAAATTTAGTTATAGGGGATCGATCGCATATTAACATAAACCACAGACCAAAAAAGGCATATAATTCAGTGATAATTGGTGGAGTTTTATAGTGAAAACCCTGCCCTCTAGTGCTTGTGGAAAATAATGCAATTACTCTGCTTCAGAAATGTCAGAATAAGTTTATTCTGTGTGTCACCAGTAGAGTGAGAACTTGTACAGGGAAACAACTTCTCTCTTTTTAGAAAGTTTAAATCTTCAGACTTTATTTTCTTAGAAATTAGATCAATGTATTTCATTAGTTTGAAACATCACACTTTTATACAAATATCTTTGTAACAGACTATATATTCTTTTATAACTTAAACAATGATGTTAATATAAATATTTTTGCATACAAAAGTACAAGTTCTTAGTTGGAAATTCAAATAACAAAGGCCCCCAGAGGCCCCACCTCCTAATTCCATGACATTGGGGGCTAAAGTTTCTAACATATAAATGGGAGAGAATGTGGAGTGGGGCACAAACATAGTCCATACCACATATAATTTAGAAATTTTCACTTTTATATAAGCACAAGACCTTTAGGAAATACAAGATAAAGAATTTTGCAAGGTATATTTTTAGACAGGTATTTAATAGACTTCAAAAGGCATATTTTAAATTAATGCCTTTATTTTTTTTAAGTTTATTATCAGTGAGCAAGCGAGCAGGGGGAAGGGCAGAGAAAGAGAGAGAGAATCAAGCAGTCTGTCCCAAGCAGTCTCTGAGCTGTCAGTGCAGAGCCTGATGCGAGGCTCAGTTCCATAAACTGTGAGATCATGACCTAAGCCAAACTCAAGAGTTGGATATTTAACCGACTGAGCCACCCAGGCATCCCTCAAAAGGCATATTTTGAAGAAAGATTGTTATACTGACTTATTTTGCAAATTTTGTTGAGGTAAAGGGTATACTGCAGTGTTACACACACAGGCTTATCTATTAGAAAACAATCATTTTCTTTGTGTATTTGGATCAATTATACTTTTAATTATTTTCTTCTGAAAATATTTTACCATGTTATATAATGAGGCGGTAACTTTAATTATCTATATAGGCTTTCCCCACTTCTCACGACTTTATAATTTTTACTGCTCTCTATGCTACTTAACATCTCCAGTTCACTTCACATTAGTTTTCATCATTCATTCATTCAGTTTGCTCAGTGATTTCCAACCAGGCAAATATAACAGTGTATATGTAATCAGTATTTCACATGTGATTATCTGCTTTAATTATAGTTTTCAGGAGTTAATGCATCTAGGTATGTGACCTACCCATGCAAAGATACTCCATTATTTGAGTCCTCCTGATTGGGAAGGAAGTTAGATATGGATAGATGTGCCTTAAAGCTGCCTCTTTTCTAACAGTGAATGAATGTTCTAGGATTGCTAGGGAAGTCTTAGAGATTCCTAGTAAACCTTATGGGGGAACTGAGTCTCTGCTAAGCCACCCTCAGGTATTATCATTAGTCTAGGCCCTCCATTTTTTAACAGATGAAGAAATTGAGGCCTGGGGAATTTCTCCACGTTGCAGAAAGCCAAATAATTTGCATGTAACATAGCTGAGACTTGACTCTGTTTATTGTTTTTTTGTTTTGTTTTTTTTGCCATGCTAGCTAAGCCCACCTCCTTTGAGTTATAAAATTAATCAGAAGGAGGTATTTCACTAATTGAAACAGCTTCATCTTATTGACAGTTAAAGGCATTCACTGGAGCTTTTGCTCTCTGGCAGTTTTGCCCATGTGATATTGCAAAATCCAATCAAAACCTGTTCTTCACATCTCACTGTCTGTTAACCATTGTTTTTCTTCTAGTGACCACTGTTCTCTACTTTAGACTACTCTGCACATTTCACATTACTTGTGCCCCATCTAGTGGTGCAGTGATATACCTGCAGGTTTATAGTTACTCAGCATGCTAAAAATAAAAACCATTTAATTATTAGGGCACCTGGGTGGCTCAGTCAGTTGAGCTTCCGACTTTTGCTCAGGTTATGATCTTGTGCTTCATGAGAGTTCTAGCCCCGTGTTGGGCCCTGGGCTGTCGGCACAGAGCCTGGAGTCAGCTTTGGTTTCTATGTCTCCCTCCTCCCTCTCTCTCTCTCTGCCCTTTCCTGGTCACGCTCTGTCTCTCCCTCTCTCTCTCTCTCTCAAAAATAAACAAACACTAAAAAAAACTAAAAAAATTTAATTATTAAAATGTCCCACCTAGGATAGAAATGTTACTATATAGTCTAAAAAGTAAATTTAGAGGAAAAATGATAATGTAAGTGATGGATTTAGCAAACAACACAGTGTAGAAAGCTCATTTTTATAATTATGAATCAAAATATTTAATAACAGTAATATGAAAAATAGTGAAAAAAGTCATTAAATTTGTCTGTCCTAGAGTAATTGTACTTAGAGTCAGGAATCAAGGGCCAACATTTTTTTTTTTTAAGTTTATTTATTTATTTTTAAGAGAGAAAGCCTGAGTGCTAATGGGGGATGGGCAGAGAGAGAGGGAGAGAGAATTCCAAGCCAGCTCTGTACTATCAGCATGGAGCCCAGTGCAGGGTTTGTACCTATGAACTGTGAGATCATGACCTCAGCCAAAACCAAGAACCGGATGCTTCACTGAGCCACCCAGGTACCCGTCAAGGGCCAACATTTTTTTTTAATGTGTACTTATTTATTTTGAGAGAGAGCACATGTTGTGTAAGCAGGGGAGGGGCAGAGAAAGAGGGAGAGAGAGAATCCCAAGCAGGCCCTGCACTGTCAGCCTGGAATGGGCCAACATTCTTAAGTTAAGGGTGTTATTTCATTGCAGTCAATACTGTTAATTAACAAAAACCTTACTGTTGGCATAAAAAAATGCACATTTAGATCAAAATTAAAATTTAACAGCATGTGACTATAACTTTCAAGCCAAGAAGTTAACTTTGTAGGGATAGGATTATCATTTTGTGGTAGAAATACCCACAAAGACTTACTTGTGTAAGAAAAAATAAATCAATACTTGTGTTTAAAGATACTAAGGATGGGCTGTGTTATAGAAATCAAATATTACTGGAAATTTCTAACCTCATGCTAGTCGAAGGTAATATGAAGTAAGATTTCTGGCGAATTGGCTATCTGTCCAAAGTCTGGATTATTGAATCTCTTACTGAGAACCTGATTTTTAAATAATTTTTCTCCTTGTTGAGAAATATTGTGTACTTGAAATCATTGTTGTGCTTTATGCTAACTAACTTGGATGTAAATTTTAAAAAATTAATAATAAAAAAAAGACGTAAAAAAGAAATATTGTGTAAATAACCTGTCGTGCATTCACAGTATTGTAGATTTTGGAGAATGTCTCAGTTCTTCATAAATCTTCCGTTGACTTCTGTTCTAAGAAATGTATCATGTTGAATCTTATAAATGAAGATGAGTCTTTTTAAGGATAGAATGAATTGGTTGCAATTATGGCTTATTTGATGTGGAGTTCATGGTCAAAAAGTAGGGACACTTTCAATTATCGGTATTATGTAAGGATTTCTAGGAATGTGCCAGCGAAAAGAGTAGTGTCTTCACTAAAGCTGCTTTAAATATCATCTGTAGAATTTGTCAGTATTTCATAGTTAATATACAAACCAGGGGCTATATGTTGCCTTCTGGTACTATTAGTCTTTTTTTGTTAAGACCACTGTGAGTTATCTACCTTTCTATATCCTTTTCCAATCACAAATGATATTTGGTAAATATCAAGATACTCAGTTTCAAAAACCACATGCTTTTAATTTCATCAAAAATTAATTTATTTCGAGGCACCTGGGTGGCTCAGTCCATTAGGTGCTGACTTCAGCTCAAGTCACAATCTCATGGTTGGTGGGTTTGAGTCCCGCGTTGGGCTCTGCTGACAGCTCAGAGCCTGGAGCCTGCTTTGGACTGTGTGTCTTCCTCTCTCTCTGCCCCTCCCCTGCTCACGCTCTGTCTCTTTCTGTCTCTCAAAAATAAAATAAACGTTAAAAATTTTTTTTAAAAATTAATTTATTTCTACAAAGTCTTGTTTTTTTAAAAAAGTATATTACCTCACAATGGTATTTGGAATCTCCAAAGTAAATTAGATGTGAGAAACAAAAAAGGGAACAGCTGGTTTTTGTTTGAATCACTTTCTGGTAAACTGCTTTTGTTAATATTTTACAGACTAAAATTAACACGTGATCTGGTACTCATTTTCTATGTGTAGTGTCTTGGATATAAACAAATGCTGAAATACTTAAATTTTCATTACATTTGTGTATGAGTATGTCTTGTTGTAGATGGGAAGCAGACAATGAGTAAAATATTTAATCCTAGAAAATTCCAGTTTTAGGATTGACATTGCTGTATTGTTATATTCTTTGTCTATTCAACACTAGATTTATTTTTCTGTTTAATATTAAAGTTTTCTCTAACTTCTTGTTCTTCTTGCCCTTGAGGACTTTAATTCTTGAAGGTTAAAATATGGACAAATAGAACAGTAAAAGTCATAATAGAAATGGGGTTGAGTTCTTAGTAGTAGAAATCTTAGAGGTCAAGAAAAGTGGGTGACTTCGTATTTAAATTAGAAGTTCCTTTTCCACACACACTTAATTGAGCACAATAAGTTGACTCTACTATTCTTTCATATAGATTTTGGAGACCTGCCTTTTTGAGGAATCAGATTCTTTATTGCCTTGGACTAATGAAACAGATGTCGGATGGCTAGCTAATTGCAGTAGGAGAGAAAAGCTACTGACAAAAGAGATAGATCAAGAACCTGGCCTTGATATTTGAATATCATGAAGTTTCATTATCTAGGTACTATTTGGAGCCATCAGTTGAATATGGCCACTATTAATGAATATATTGATGGTACTGCACTGTGGCTTCTTGAAGTGAAGGGTTAAAATCATACATGTCTTATAAAATAGATTTCATTACTGTTCTGAATGGATACTTAAATAGACATAACAAAATCCATAAGAAATCATATTAACTATTCTTGGTTTCCTTGTTTTCATAAAGTAATATAGCAATGAGTATTTGCTTTGTACATGTTTGCTATGGATTTTGCTATGCCAGTTTACAATGTTTTATGTATGGGCTACTGAAAAGGCACAGTATTCCATATGCCCAGAACAACACTGATAAGAAATACCTGATACTTGCCAGTTTTGTTTCTGGAACTTTTTATGTGTCGTCTTTGTAAATTATAAGAGGCAGCCTGATATATGAAAGGGCTTATAAGACAGATGAGGTGGCTGCCATATCCAGGCTACATCATATACTAGAACTTTTGAGCAAGTCAATTAGTGTCTCTAAGCTTTAATTTCCTCTCTAAAATGGGATAAAAACAATGATATCAGTCTTCATAGGCAATGTAAGTTTATTGGTTAAAGCACCAGATATATTAGGTGAGAAAGCAGTCATGGTCTCAGAGTATTTCTTTTCTTAATTGAGATTTTTCAAGCTGAATGTCGGACTTGACCTGCTGCTGACTGCCAATTCTATTTTTTTCGGTAATTTTTGTTTATCTTGAGATTTTATCCTTTCCATTATTTTCTCCTCTTTAGATTCTTATGATATAGATACTCTTTGTTTCATGAAACAATGCTGATATTAGATGGTAATGGTTTTTTTTTTTCTTATGTTTCTTTTTGAGAGAGAGAGAGTGAGAGAATGCACGTGCAGAGCAGGAGAAGGGTAGAGAGCAAGGGGGACAGAGGATCTGAAGTGGGCTCTTTTCTGACAGCAGAAAGCCTGATGGTGGGGCTAGAACTCACAAACTGTGAGATCATGACCTGAGGCGAAGCTGGATGCTCAACCAACTAAGCCACCCAGGTACCCCTAAATGGTAATGGTTTTCAAACACAGTTCTTGGCAAAATAAGTTGGCAGTAAAACATGGTGTCATTTACTCCTGTTTTCAAAAAAAATCTTTGTAAAACTGACTCATGAAATCTAAAAGTTTCAGAATCCCATTATTCTTATATCTTTTGTACTATTTTCCCTAACTTTTTATGAGATATGGACTTTGTTTAATCAAGGTAGTGCTTAGCACAGATGAATGTTTGGGGGCATTTGTCTACCTCAACACACTGGTAAATAAAGTTAAAATGTCTGACATTCAATTTGCCGCCAAGTAGACTGCTGTATATATAGGTGAACTGTCACTTACTGTGTACTTCCATCCAACCAGATAATACCTGTATTTCCTTTAGACTGATTTTCAAGGAATTGTAGTACAATTAGAGATTTTAAAATGTATACATATGAAATTTCATTTTAAAGAACTTTTCTCATATCTTTAGGATCTTTCAGTGCTCATAGGTCATTACATTAGTTATTATTGCACTGGCAAAGCATAGGATCGTGACTCAATTAAAATTTCTAGTTGATAAAATTCTAGATAAAAGACTTTACTGTATATACAGAGGCATAATTATTGCAGAATTAAGATCCAGAAGGGATTAAAGACCTCATGCAGACCATCCTTATGCTATAGAAGTGGAAGTAGGACCATGGAAGTTGGCAGTATAGCTAGGAAACTAAAATGCTAAGGAGAATAAAGTCTTTAAAAATGAAGAGACCCTACGGGCACCTGGGTGGCTCAGCTTGTTAAGTGTCTGACTTTGGCTCAGGTCATAATCTCACGGTTTGTGTGTTCACGCCCTACATTGGGCTCTGTGCTGACAGTTCAGAGCCTGGAGTCTGCTTTGGATTCTGTATCTCCTTCTCACTGCCCCTCCCCCATTCATGCTCTATCTGTCTGTCTCTCTCTCTCAAAAATAAACGTGAAAAAAAATGAGGAAACCCTTAAAGTTCAAATTTGAAATTCTGTTATAGCATAGTTTACTAATGTGTAGATGGATAAATGAGCTTGCTCCTTTAAGATGGTAGATACTCTAATAACTGATAATTATTTATAGTGCAAATCATTAGACTAATTACAAGGGTAATGGGGCAGTGGAGCAAATGCTCAAAATGTGCACCAGCAGCTCCTATGTATTTTTAAGAATGATACATTACAGTTCAACATTAAGTGTTTATATTTATACTTTTTCCTCACTTTTTACATCTTTTAAGTGTTTATCCAGATAATTGTTTACCTCAGAGTTATCATGAACCCTGAAGTCAATATACAATCATGTTTCTAATGATACTTATATTTTTAAAAATTTTTTGATGTTTATGAATCCCAAGCAGGCTTGGCATCAGAGCAGAGCCTGATGTGGGGGCTTGATCTCATGAACCATGGGATAATGACCTGAGCTTAAATCAAGAGTTGGATTCTTAACTGACTGAGCCACCCATGTGCCCATAACGACTTTATATTTTAAAAGCATTTTCTATTTTTCAATAATTTAGAAAATTATTGGGAGAGTGGTTGTATCTTAAAATTTCTCCTTATTGATTTTTTGTTGTGAATATAGAATTCATAAAAGCTCATCATAAAATAGCACAGAATTATATAATTTTGAAGGTAAAAGGCTTTCAAAGTCTCATTTTAAATAACCCTGAAATATAACTAGTGTTAACAGACTAGTTTAACCTCCATGTTTAAAAGAAATCTATACACATGCAAATATTTTCTTTTTTACAAAACCATAATTATATAGCACATGTTATTTTTATAATTATTTCTGTATTAGTAAAGTCTTGTGACTGAATATGTATGCATATGGTTTGTGTATGTATATGCATTTGAAATATATCACTCCACCCAAATATAACTATACTTTAAAATTTGATTAATAATAAGATAGTTTGATTTTTAAAAAATGTTTTAACTTTATTTTTTAGAGAGAGACAGCGAGAGTGAGCGGGGGAGGGGCAGAGAGAGAGGGAAAGAGAGAATCCCTAGCAGGCTCCATGCTATCAGCATGGAACTCGATGTGGGGCTTGAACCCACAAACTGTGAGATCATGACCTGAGCCAAAACCGAGTCAGACGCCCAGTTGATTGAGCCATCCAGGTGCCCCTAATAAGATAGTTTTAATTTTATTCTTTGATGCTTCATTCCAAAAATATTTTGCCATATTTTATACTAAGAGGTTATTTTGAACATATGTATGCATACACATTTATATACCCAGTGTGTAGCCACTAAGCTAGCAAGGTAAATATATAATAGGAAGAGAGAAATAAGAGAAATTTTTCTCCCCAGGTAGTGTTTTGCTTGATTTCTTACTTGAGTTCCCTGTCATATAATATTTTAAAGAAGTCATAAAATCTATTTAGAACATGATGATACCATAAACAAGTTTTATAATTACTCGTTCAACTTATTTTTTTGTTTAAAATTAGAATAAATTTGAAACTTTGATATAGAAAGTAATTGGGATTGATGTCTGAAGTGATAGTCTGGTTAGAAAACTTCTTGCTAATTTATAGATTTCTAAACAGTGACCATCAGTATTTACTTTGAGGCTTTTAGAGTCACCAGAAGATCTTGCTGAAAATAGAGATTCTGATTCATTATGTCTGGAGTGGGATTGAAATTCTGAGTTTCTCAGGAATTCACAGGCATTGCTTATATATTGCTGGTCTATGGACTACACTTTTAAGAAAGAAGTCCATGAACTTTTTCTGTCAGGGGCCAAGTAATGTGTATTTATAGCTTTGTGGATCATATGGTCTCTCGCCCCTCTTCATCTCTGCCATTTTAGCACTAAAGCAGCCACAGACAATGCAAAAAAAAAAAAAAAAAAGGAATGAGTGAGGCCATGTTCCTATACAAAGAAACAGGTGGCCAGGCAGGCGTGTCCTAGTTTGCCAGCCCCAGCTGTAGAAGACTACTCTGAAATAAGGTAGTGCCTACAAGATTTTTAATTTGGGGGTAAAAAATATAAATATTAGTTGGGGTAGGCTTGTCTGTTCATATAGTTCCATTCCAATTGGTTAGTTTTATAGCTAAGGATATGACACCTATTTCTAAAAATTACGTCTCAATTTTAGAAAACAAAGAACTATTTCATACCTAATTGATAAACTTACTCTTATTTGAATATCTGAGTTTTAATGAATAAATGACACTAAAGTAATAATGAAAGTTCAACTAAAGGCTGCCTATTTGAATAAGCAGGAAAGTTTACCATGAGAATATTTAAAATTATAAAAAATATATAAAACAACTATAAAGCCCATTGTATTTATTTCAGTTCTCCTTTTAGATCTTGAATTCAAAGTGACTTCCTAGCCAAGTCTGAGAAATGTTTTTCAGGGTTAAGAATGGAGTAGGAGACTTAAATTAGTGACAAGGAAAATAATTTTAATTGAAACTTTACAGTAGGAAAGCCAAGGTAAATAAATCAGGGTTCGTATTTTCCGTTATTATGAACTGTAGGAAAAACTAGCTTACTTTTACTAGGCCTTGTGTAAAGAAAAAAGTTTGAAGTGCCTGTCCTGTAAAACTGCAAACTTCTAGAGGTCAAAAGGAAGGTCAAGTAGGAGAGAGAGCCTGGAGCAAAGCTAGTGAAATGTTAAAGTAGCAGAAGACCTCAAATTCATTTTAAAATAGGCCAGGGCCTGTGGTGTTCCATATAAGAGGATAATGAGGCTTAGGTGAATCATCCAAACTAAGATCTGAGTAACTAGAGTTAACAGCCCTGGTAGTCTGAACTAGAATCTCACCTAGCACTATCCATCCATCCATCCATAAATCCATTTCCTACCCGCACCCCCGCCGTGGCTATTCCAAATCTATGTTACATCACACTCTTCAGTGAATTCCACGTCAAGTCACCGAAAGTTCATTACGGGTGAACTTCCTGCTTCTTTCATTCCCCTCTCCTGATTACAAACTTTACATACATACCCATTATCCTACCCACTCTCATCGAATGAAATGTTCTTCCACCAGCCCAAACTTAATTTTACTTCCTTTGCTCTAGATCCCATACCTGCCCACCCCTGCAAGTCCATTTTTCATATATTTCAGCCTTCCTCTTTGTATCTAGTCTTGTTAAGAGTATTTCTAAAACATTCAAGTTTCTCCTATGTTAGAGAAAAAAAAAATCCTCATGTCCAGTTATCCTCTCCACATCTAAGCATCTTGGAAGATTAGAGAAGAGGTAAGCCCTGTATGCACAGTGACTGCAGGTGTCTTGTAGTCGCCCCTATACTAAATTTTTTTCTCACTGAATTGACTGCATTCCTCCTAATTACAAACTTTAATGCTCATTTTTCAATCCATTATTTGAAATGGCTTATGATTCCTCTTCAGAATGCTTTTCTTTCTCAATTTACGTGCCACCACTACCTCCTGTTTTTCTTTCTAGCTTTCTGATCTCTACGACTCAATTGTGGAATCACTTTTTTCAGCTACTACTAATTGGCTGAAGACTTTCAAGTCTATCTGGCCTATCTTCAGCCTCTTTCCTGGGAAACCTCCCCTTTGGTTTTTATTTGTATTTTCTGTTGCTTGCTGGGAATTTTTACTTCAGTGTCCTTCAGGTGTTTTCACTTCAGTGTATCTAAAATTGACTTTGTTATTTTCCAATGCCTACCATGCTGTTTCTTCTCTTGGGTTCTGTATCATGGTGAGTGATATTTTATCTAGCCAATAACTCAAGTGAGAAACCTGGTGTTGCCTGCAGGTCTTCCTTCTCTTAGTAACTCCCACCAGTCATGGGCACCAAATAAAGGCTGGAGTTTATTGTGTGTGTGCTCAATAAATGCTAGGCACTGCAGCAAGTATTGTTAATGTTATTTCAGTCTTCACAGAAACACTAAAGAGAGGAATTGTTATTTTCATTTTAAAGATGAAGAATTAGATTTTCAGGTAGGTTAAAGTTTTATAAAGTAGTAGAACCATGGTTAAATTCCACTTGAAAGAGTTGACTTTCCAGGTCCTTCACACTAACCATACCAAACCATTAACCATCTCCTGCACTCTCCGTTGTCTCTTGCTTCTGTACATGTTGCTATTTCTTTAAAATTCTTAACCTTCTTGGGATGCCTGGGTGGCTCAGTGGGTTAAACGTCTGATTCTTGATTTTTGCTCAGGTCATGATCTCACGGTTTGTGGGATCGAGCCCCGTGCATTGAGCTGTACACTGATAGCTCAGAGCCTGCTTGAGATTCTCTCTCTCCTCTTTTTCTCCTTCTAGCTCATGCATGTGCTCTTTCTCTCTCTCAAAATAAGTAAACATTTTTAAAAGAACTCTTAATTTCCTTATACTCAAATTAAAATTTTTTTTAAATATTTATTTATTTTTTAGAGAGAGACACAGGGTATGAGTAGGGGAGGGACAGAGAGAGAGGGAGACACAGAATCTGAAACAGGCTTCAGGCTCTGAGCTGTCAGCACAGAGCCCGACATGGGACTCATACTCATGAACCACAAGAGCAGGACCTGAGCCGAAATTGGACACTTAACCGACTGAGCCACCCAGGTGCCCCCTTCATACTGTTTTAAATCGGGCATTAACTCTTCTTTAAAATCTCTCCCGTTCTACAAGCCGATGGTTCCTGTCTGTTCTAGTTATGCTGTCTGTAAAACTTTTAACACGAGGACATTGTGTCATTAGATTGGCCTTTGAGGGCAATATTGAGGGAAGTGCTGATTCTTTCTAATTTCTCTGTCTCCCATATGTAATGCCTGATATAGATAATTCATTATGTAATTTTTGTGAAGTAAAAAAAGTATAACTTTATATAAACTTTAGAGTATAAAGTAAGGGGTGAATGTATGTTTTTTCCTTAATGAGAGACAGCATTTCTCTCATTAAGGGAGGGAAACTGACTTTTTGAAATTCTAACACTTATATCCTAAATACCATTGTTAAAGTTAGTTGGAATACACACAATTTTATTCTCCCCAGCAATTTTTTTTCTTTTTTTTTAATTTAGTTTATTGTCCAGTTGGTTTCCATAGAACACCCAGTGCTCTTCCCCACTAGTGTCCTCTACCATGACCATCACTCCCCTTCCCTTTTCCCCCCTCCCCCTTCCACCCTCAGTTTGTTTTCAGTATTCAGAAGTCTCTCGTGCTTTGTCTCCCTCCCTCTCCCTAATTTTTTCCTCCTTCCCCTCCCCATGGTCCTCTGTTAGGTTTCTCCTGTTAGACCTATGAGTGAAAACATATGGTATCTATCCTCCGCCTGACTTATTTCACTTAGCATGACATCCTCGAGGTCCATCCACTTTGCTACGAGTGGCCAGATTTCATTCTTTTTCATTGCCATGTAGTATTCCATTGTATAGATAAACCACATCTTCTTGATCCATTCATCAGTTGATGGACATTTAGGCTCTTTCCATGATTTGGCTATTGTTGAAAGTGCCGCTACGAACATTGGGGTACATGTGCCCCTATGCATCAGCATTTCTGTATCCCTTGGGTAAATCCCCAGCAGTGCTATTGCTGGGTCATAGGGGAGTTCTATTGATAGTTTTTTGAGGAACCTCCAAGCAATTTCTAATAAGTAATTCTTAGAACAAAGAATACAAAAGAAGTTGTATCATTTTGTGTTTCTGAAAGAAACATAAAAAGAAATGCTTTGCAAGTAATTGAAATGTTGTTTATTTAGTTTCTTTCAGATTTTGGGTTTGGCTAAGAACTTTTGATTCCAGATAAAGAACTGTGATTCCAACCAAAGATCACATAGCTTAAAATTCTTTGGGAATTGGATTCTTTTCTAGGGATAGAATGAAAAATAAAAGACGGCTCAGATATGTGAAAGGGGAATAAATTGGTACCAACTAGCTCATCCTGTCTCCAGCTGAGCCAGTCAAACACAGAAACAAATAGCCATTTGGTTTTTCTTTTATTTATTTATTTATTTATTTATTTATTTTGGGGGGGGGCAGAGAGAATCACAAGCAATCTCCGCACTGTTAGCCTGGAGCACGATACGGGAGCTTGAACTCACAAATTGAGGGATCATAACCTGAGCCAAAATCAAGAGTCGGGCACTTATCCGACAGAGCCACTCAGGCGCCCTCAGTTGGTTCTTACCTGTAGGCCCTTAATACAACTTTTTATTCTGGCAAGCACAGAGAGCTTTCTGCTTAGATCAAAATCAATTAGCAGTGAAATTACTGTTTCAAATGGGAGGAGTTGTGTCATAAAAGTGTGTCTTTAAAAAATATAGTTTTTAATCTTTATTTATTTTTGAGAGACAGAGCAAGAGTGTGAGTGGGGGAGGAACAGAGAGAGAGGAAGACACAGAATCTGAAGCAGGCTCCAGGCTTTGAGCTGTCAACACAGTGCCCGAGGTGGGATTCAAACTCACTAACTGTGAGTTTATGAAATGAGCCGAAGTTGAACACTTAACCAACTGAGCCACCCAGATGCCCCATAAAAGGCGTGTCTTAAATGTTGGAGTATATATGAGGGAAAATAAATGTTGGAATTAATATGATATAGGAATGAAGATTTCAAGAGAGAGTAGTCTATTATGTAGTACAGAGATTCAGTTCAGAGTCAATCAGTGCTGGAGTGAAAACAATCAACAACATGAAACAAGAAAAGAGACCTGCTCGGGCCACCTGGGTGGCTCAGTCGGTTAAGTGTCCAGCTTTGGTTCATGTCATGATCTCACAGTTCGTGAGTTCGAGCCCCATGTGAGGCTCTATGCTGACAGCTCAGAGCGTGGAACCTGCTTCAGATTCTGTGTCTCCCTCTCTCTCTACCCCTCCCCTGCTCGCACTATATCTCTCTCATTCTCTCAAAAATAAATCAAAAAATATATTTAAAAGAAGAGAGATCTGCTTGAATCTGTTGGTCTCTCTCTTAAATGAACAAAGGCAGTTTATTTAAATTTTGGCAATAAGCAATAGCTTATTCAGTACCTTAATTTGTGGTTTCCTTTAATTGCCAGAATCATTGAAGTCATTTGAATCTTAAGTTTTAATGTATTCCATTCCTATAAAATATAAATAATTAAAATATAATTCTTGTATACTTTATTCATTTTATAAGTTACTGTTAAATACCAATATAAATATACTGCTAGAAAGTACATTTTTCAGACTGCAAAATCTTGATATAAATATTGGAAGTTTAAGTTCTCTAGTGAATTATAAAGGGAAGTGATTATGAATTTGTAGGAAGAGGATAATACCAAGCAGAAATGCACATATACATACAAAAGCCCATAATTCTTCAGTGTCTTTCTTCTATCCACCTCCTGGGTCTGTTTGTATAACCTTATTTTTTGTTTCTTTGTTTTGGCTTTGGGATGGGTCTAGTTGTAGGTGTTTTCCTTAAATGAAAGGAGAATGAAATAGAATGTAAACAATTCTTAAAAATCTCATCTGTAGCTAGCTTTCTTTTCTATACTTTATAGTGGTTAACATTTATTGATTATATGCTATGTGCCAGACACCTGATTCTTAGCTGTATAAGAGAAGATTCTATTTTTATTTCCATTTTGGGGGATTGAGTGTTAGGTCAATTTTTCTACCTTCATATCCCTTCTAATTGACAAAGTTGGCATTCAAATACATCTCTAACTACATAGTTCAAATGCTTAAACACTAACAGGAACCAAATAAGTACATCATTGCAGGATTCTTTATTACTGGAAAGGAATTCTTTATAACCAGAACCAAATAGGATCTATTCTATAACTAATATTTTAGGATATGGAAGTAGTTCTATTATAATGAATTTATCTTTATAACCATATTTTTCTAATACATTTTATTATTATTGAATGATATTTCTCATTTCCATTTTGATTTTAGAAAATTGTTGAAGTAGAATTTTATCCTAACATAATAAAATACACATTTAGTAATTCTAACATTTCCTTTATTTTTTTTCTTTTATAGTTTACTGTCAAGTTGGTTTCCATATAACACCCAGTGCTCATCCCAACAAGTGCCCTCCTCCATGCCCATCACCCCCCTTCCCCTCTGCCCCGCCCCCATCAGCCCTCAGTTTGTTCTCAGTATTCAAGAGTCTCTCACAGTTTGCCTTCCTCCCTCTCTCCAACTATTTTTTCCTCTTCCCCTGCCCCATGGTCCTCTGTTAAGTTTCTGCTGCTCCACTTATAAGTGAAAACATATGGTACCTGTCCTTCTCTGCCTGACTTATTTCACTTAGCATAACATCCTTGAGTTCCATCCATGTTGCTACAAATAGCCAGATTTCATTCTTTCTCATTGCCATGTAGTATTCCATTGTATAGA
>CM053578.1:32758705-32821610 GCA_028646485.1 Cryptoprocta ferox
GTATCCCTTGGGTAAATCCCCAGCAGTGCTATTGCTGGGTCATAGGGGAGTTCTATTGTTAATTTTTTGAGGAACCTTCATACTGTTTTCCAAAGGGGCTGCACCAGTTTACATTCCCACCACCAGTGTAGGAGGGTGCCCGTTTCTCCACATCCTCACCAGCATCTATAGTCTCTTGTTTTGTTCATTTTAGCCACTCTGACTGGCGTGAGGTGGTATCTCAGTGTGGTTTTGATTTGTATTTCCCTAATGATGAGTGACGCTGAGCATCATTTCATGTGTCTGTTGGCCATCTGGATGTCCTCTTTGGAGAAGTGTCTATTCTTGTCTTCTGCCCATTTCTTCACTGGATTATTTGTTTTTCAGGTGTGGAGTTTGGTGAGTTCCTTATAGATTTTGGATACTAGCCCTTTATCCGATATGTCATTTACAACTGTCTTTTCCCATTCTGTCAGTTGCCTATTAGTTTCATTGATTGTTTCATGAAGCTTTTTATCTTGATGAGGTCCCAGTAGTTCATTTTTGCTCTTGATTCCCTTGCCTTTGGGGATGTGTTGCAGTTGAGGTAAGGGGGGTTGTTTCCTGCTTTCTCCTCTAGGGTTTTGATGGTTTCCTGTCTCACATTCAGGTCCTTCATCCGTTTTGAGTTTATTTTTGTGTATGGTATAAGTAAGTGATCTAGTTTCATTCTTTTGCATGTTGCTGTCCAGTTCTCCCAGCACCATCTGTTAAAGAAGCTGTCTTTTTTCCAGTGGATACTCTTTCCTGCTTTGTCAAAGATTAATTGGCCGCACACTTGGGGGTCCACTTCTGGGTTCTCTGTTCTTTTCCATTGGTCTATGTGTCTGTTTTTGTGCCATTACCATATTTTCTTGATGATGACAGCTTTGTAGTACAGTCTAAAGTCTGGGATTGTGATGCCTCCCATTTTGGTTTTCTTCAATATTACTTTGGCTATTCAGCGTCTTTTGTGGTTCCATACGAATTTTATGATAGTTTGCTCTAGCTTTGAGAAGAATGCTGGTGCAGTTTTGATTGGGATTGCATTGAATGTGTAGATTACTTTGGGTTGTAATGACATTTTACAATATTTATTCTTCCAATCCATGAGCATGGAATATTTTTCCATTTCTTTGTGTCTTCTTCAATTTCCTTCATAAGTTTTCTATAGTTTTTTTTTTTTGTTGTTGTTTTTTTATCATACAGGTCTTTTATATCTTGGTTAGGTTTATTCCTAGGTATTTTATGGTTTTTTTGTGCAGTTGTGAATGGGATCAGTTTCTTGATTTCTCTTCCTGTTGCTTCATTATTGGTGTATAAAAATGCAACCGATTTCTGTACGTTGATTTTGTACCCTGCGACTTTGCTGAATTCCTGGATCAGTTCTAGTAGGCTTCTGGTGGAGTCGATCGGGTTTTCCATGTAGATTATCATGTCATCTGCGAAAAGTGAAAGTTTTCTTTGCCAATTCTGATGCCTTTTATTTCCTTTTGTTGTCTGATTGCTGATGCTAGGACCTCCAGCACTATGGTAAACAACAGTGGTGAGAGTGGACATCCCTGTTGTGTTCCTGATCTCAGGGGGAAAGCTCTCAGTTTTTCCCCATTGAGGATGATATTAGGTGTGGGCTTTTCATAAATGTCTTTGATGATGTTTAAGTAAGTTCCTTCTATCCTGACTTTCTCCAGCGTTTTTATTGTGAAAGGATGCTGTATCTTGTCAAATGCTTTTTCTGCATCTATCAACAGGATCATATGGTTTTTATCTTTTCTTTTGTTAATGTGATGTATCACATTGATTTGCGAATATTGAACCAGTCCTATAACCCAGGAATGAATCCCACTTGATCATGGTGGATAACTCTTGTTGAGTATTTTTGCATCGGTATTCATCAAAGATACTGGCCTGTAGTTCTCTTTTTTTGCTGGGTGTCCGTACAGTTTGGGAATCAAAGGGGTGCTGGCTTCATAGAATGCGTCCAGAAATTTTCCTTCCATTTCTATTTTTTAGAATAGCTTGAGAAAAATGGGTTTTAACTCTGATTTAAATGTCTGGTGGAATTCCCCAGGGAAGCCATCTGGCCCAGGGCTCTTATTTGTTGGGAGGTTTTTGATAACTGATTCAGTTTCTTTACCAGTTATGGGTCTGTTCAGATTTTCTATCTTTTCCCGTTTGAATTTTGGTAGTGCATGTATGTTCAGGAATTTGTCCATTTCTTCCAGGTTGTCCGGTTTGTTGGCATATAATTTTTCATAGTATTCCCTGAAAATTGCTTGTGTTTCTCGGGATTGGTTGTAATAAATCCATTTTCATTCATGATTTTGTCTATTTGTGTGCTCTCTCTTTTCTTTCTGAGATGCCTGGCTATAGAGGTTTATCAATTTTGTTTATTTTTTCAAAAAACCAACTCTTGGTTTCATTGATCTGTTCAACTGGGGTTTTTTTTTTTTTTTTTTTTTTGGATTCTATATTGTTTATTTCTGCCCTTCTCTTTATTATTTCTCTTCTTCTGCTGGGTTGGGGTGCTCTTGCTGCTCTCCTTCTAGTTCCTTTGAGTGCGCTGTTAGATTTTTTATTTGTGCTTTTTCTAGTTTCTTGAAATAGACCTGGAGTGCAGTGTACTTTCCTCTTAGGACTGCCTTGCTGCATCCCAAAGAATTTGGATTGTATTTTCATTTTCATTTGTTCATATGTTTTTTTAATTTCTTCTCTAATTGCCTGATTGGCTCAATCATTCTTTAGTAGAGATTCTTTAACCTCCATGTTTTTGAAGGTTTTCCAGGCTTTTCCCTGTGATTGATTTCAAGTTTCATAGCATTGTGATCTGAAAGTGTGCATGGTATGATCTCAATTCTTTTATATTTATTGAGGACTGCTTTATGACCCAGTACTAACATTTCCTTTAGGAAACATGCTGATTTTGTCATTAAGTTCTATTTTTCTACTTATTTTTAAATTTTAAAATTCTTTTGAATTCTTATGTTACAGAAATCATCTGTTAATTTTTATTATATTTTGGGTCTCCTTGATTGACTCTTTGGAACTAAAATATTTATGTAGTTCTACTCCCTGCATCATAGTTTTAGTTGAAGTACGGGTAATGTTGATCACTAACCTCTTTTAATAGGTAGAGAAAACCTATATAATTTCTTTCTAATGTTTTTACCTTGCCCCAGCTACTTTGAATAGTTATAGAAATTTAGAACTGGAAGGGGCCTTAAGTTAATCTGTTCCAGCCCTTCACCTGATAAATATGAAATCTTAAGTGTGAGTCCACTTCTCCTGGTTCTGTCCTTTTTCCTTTACAGTGGTACCTCTTTTGTTCTGTTGGCCCATTGCCACTCTGAAAGCTTGGGTCAAAATTCATATTGTTAAGAAAACTTGACCTTGTTAACTATATTGTTTGCTCTACTCATTTATATTTTATTTACAGTTGACACAAAAGTATTTTGAACAAGGGAGTGTTTTAGGAAAATTAATCTGGTACAGTGTGTTTAGGTATATGCAGAAAATATGAGTAGCTTGGAAGGAATTTCACCTTGAGTTCATTTTCTTGGTCACATTCATATTTGAAATAATAATTGTAGCAAATCTCTAAAAAAGTTGTTTTCAAAAGTTCCTTAAGCCTATTACAGAGACCTTGTTAATATTGAAATAAAATGGAAGGTTTTCAGAGTTAAAATATTTCCATCATATAGTGCTATGAGACAATAGGATTTGTTTTTGTTGTGTGTGGTGTGTGTGTGTGTGTGTGTTTTCCACCTATTCAGTAGCATAGTCCAAATTGGAAATCCATATGGCATGACAAAATCAAATCAGCTTGACACCCATCTTCGTGGATTTGACAGTATTAATATTAAATAATGCTGATGTTTTACTTATTCTGGATAGAATTTTTTTTTATAACCGATCAAGTTTCCCATAATATACTTTATATATATATATATATATATATATATATATAGTATATGCCTTATTGTTATGCCTTATTGTTCTAAAATACACAATAGAAGAAAGGGCTACCCCTTTTTAAATTTTTTTTAAATTTTTTAAGTAATCTCTATACCCAATGTGGGGCTTGAATTCACATCCCTGATCCCTGAGATCAAGAGTCACCTGTTCCACCAACTGGGTCAGCCAGGTGTCCCCGAAAAGTGCTACCCTTGATCAAACTTATCATTTTCTGAGATGTGATCTTTTCTTTTTCCCTACCCTTCCCTTCATGAAATTATAAAAGAACTAATGAGCAAAAGTTGTATATACTCAACCCTCCCTTGCCAAGCCCCCCACCCCCACCCTTATATTTTATTACCATTTGTCTACCAGTGTGTGACTGCTTCAGATTATGAAAATAAAAGGTCACGAATGACTTAAAACAGTAAGAAAGAATTTGTCATAGACCTCAGGTACTGCTTGAGCCTCACACTGAGAGTGAGCCTGTCAAGAACCTACAAACACTGGAATTGCAGGCATTTCCCCCTTTTAATCTAATATGACCTTAGTCTTCCTATTTTTTTCTTAATATTCATAGAACTTGTGGGAATCACAAAATAAAATCAAAGAATTGAAAGGAAACTGCCTAAAATCACCAATTCTTTTTATTCCATGTAAATGTAAATACAACGATAGCTCTTTTAAAGTGATAATAAGCCAAGTCTTGATGTCTCCTACACTGATAAATGAAAAACCATGATTAGGAAGAAGGAAGGAGGAACTTGAAATAATTGTCTGTTTTGTTTCATCTAAG
Organism: Cryptoprocta ferox; assembly: GCA_028646485.1. NCBI lineage: Eukaryota > Metazoa > Chordata > Mammalia > Carnivora > Eupleridae > Cryptoprocta > Cryptoprocta ferox. The sequence goes on from CM053578.1 coordinate 32,763,453, forward strand.
GTCTTAAAAATGCCTGTTGGTAAAATGTAAAATCTCCATGCATATATTTAGTCACCTTTTCCCCCAGCCCCTATATACTTCCTCTTACATACATAGATCTGTTTTTGGATGCTACAGTCTATTCCAGTGTCCTTTTATTTCTGATTCTATTTCTGTTTTTTAAACTACTTTGTTTTTATGTTACAACTTTTCTGATTTCTCAGAATTTTTCTTTACTCCTTTTGCACCTTTACTGTGTCAGATAAACTTAGTATCAAAGTGTCAGTTTCCCACCAAAGGAATTCTGTTGAGCTGTTACTGAGATTTCATTGAATTTATTTATTGTTTCTTTTCAAGGTAATTGATATCTTTACAATGTTAAGTATTCCCAGATTATGGTAGATACTTCTTTTCATTCAGATACTCTTTTAATGTCTTTGAATAAAGTTTTATTTTTAACTGTAATGTAATTCATATAACATAAAACTCACCATTTTTAAAGTGTACAACTCAGTGACTTTTAGTATATTCTCTATCTTATACAATCATTATCACTCTCTAATTCCAGAATATTTCCATCACTCCAAAATGAAAACCCCATACTTATTATCAGTTACTCCTCTATTATCCCCTCCTCCAGACCCTGGAAACCCCTAGTCTAGTTTTTGTTTATAGATTTGCCTTTGTGGGCATTTCATGTAAATGGAATCATACAAGTCCCAGAATGTGGTTTTTAAGGTCTTATTTCTTTTACTTAGCATACTGGTTTTAAAGTTCATCTATGCTGTAGCATGTATCAGTACTTTACTTTTTATGGCTGTATTACATTCCATTGTATGGATATGCCACATTTTGTTTATCAGTTGATGGACATTTGCTTTGTTTCCAATTTTTAGCTCTTATGAATAATGCTTCTGTGAACTTTCAGGTGCAAGTTTTTGTGTAAAAACATGTTATCAGCTCTTGAGTATAAACCTGGAATGGAATTGCTAGATCATATGGTAGGTCAACTTTTTGAGGGACTGTCAAACTCTTCTACAGTAGCTATACCATTTTGTTTGTACCAGCAATGTGTGAAATTTCTGATTTCTCCATCCTCACCAATACTTGTTTTTTTTTCTTTTCTTTTTTGTGTTATAACCATCTTAGTGGGTATGAAGTATTCACTCATTATGGTTTTGATTTGCATTTCTATAGTGACTAATGATGTCTAGCATCCTTTCTTGTGCTTGTTGGCCAATGTATATCTTCTTTGCAGAACTGTCTATTCAAATGCTTTGCCTTTTTTAAAATTAGATTGTCTTTTTTTTCTTTGAGTTCTAAGAATTTATATCTTAGATAGATAGTAGATCCTTATTAGGTATATGATTTGCAAGGGGCACCTCGGTGGCTTAGTTGGTTAGGCATCCGTCCAACTCTTGATTTTGGCTCAGGTCATAATCTCATGGTCATGAGATTGAGCCCCACATTGGGCTCTGTGCTGGGCATGGAGTCTGCTTGAGACTTTCTCTCTGTCTCTTTTCTCTCTCTATCTCTCTCTCTTTTTCTATCTCTCTCTCCCTCTCTCTCTCCCTCCCTCTGCCCCTTCCCTGCTCACTTGCTCTCCCTGTTTCTCTTTCAAAAAACAAAACAAAACATGATTTGCAGATATTTTCTTCTGTTCATTGGGTTGTCTTTTTACTTTCTTGATCTTGATAGTGTCCTTTGAAGCAGAAAAGTTTTTAATATGATGAAGTTCAGTTCATTTGCTTATCTAAGAAACCATAGCTTAATTCAAGGTTGCAAAAATATATACCTTTGCTTCCTTTTAAGAGTTTTAATTATTTCATGTACGTCTGGTCCATTTTGAGGTAATTTTTGTATAGTGTATGAGTTAAAGGATCAAATTCATTCTTTTGCATCCAGTTTTCCCAGCCCCGTTTGTTGAAAAGACTATTCTTCCCCTCCTAGGTGGTCTTTGGTACTCTTGTTGAAATTTAACTGACTATAGATCTATGGGTTTATTTCTGGACTCTTTAATTCTATTCCATTTGTCTATATGTTTATTCTTATGCCAGTACCATGCTATTTGATTACCGTAACTTTAAGTTTGAAATTGGGAAGTGTGAGTTCTCCAGCTTTGTTCTTTTTCAGCATTGTTTTGGCAATTTGGGGTCTCTTCCATATGAATTTTGGGATGAACTTGTTCCATATCTGCAGAGAAAGGCAGTTGGAAAGGAAAATTGAGGAATTGCATTGACCTTATAGATCAATTTAGGGAGTATTGCCATTTTCATAATATTGTTTTCAATTCCATGAGCACAGGTTGTCTTTTATTTATTTAGATCTTCTTCAGTAAAGTTTTATGATTATCTTCATATGAGTCTTGTGCATTACTGTTGTACTTCTAAGATTTTGTAGTCTTCAATATAAGGATATTTTAGCTTAAAATATTTTTTTGGCTTTGTAAGTTTGTATTTAAATTCCAGTTAGTTTAACACACAGTGTTGTATTTGTTTTAGGTGTATAGCATAATTTTTTTTTAATTCACTAGTACTGCTATATAGGAAAGTTGTTGATTTTATCAGGAATAAACAAATAGACCCAAAGAATAGAATAGAAAGCTTACAAACACCCACACTTAAATGGTTATATGACTTAGGACAAAGGTACCATGGGAATTTAATGAGGGAAAAGATGGTCTTTTCAATAAATTGTGCTGAAACAATTGGATTTCCATAAGGTGTAACATGGGCATTGGCCACTACCTTATACCACATACAAAAATTAATTTGAGCTGAATTATAGACCAAAATGTCAAAGGAAAAACAAAGCTTCTCTAAAAATGGCTTATTTTCATAACCATCGCCAAAGATTTATTGAAAAGGCCATAATCATTTTTTTTAAAAGGACTGTATTTAAATTAAGAACTTGTTCATCAGCAGATCTTATTAAAGAGTGAAAACACAAGCCATAAACAGAAGATATTTATGACACATATTATTGACAGAGGACTCTATAAACCAATAGAAAAATGAGCAAAAAGATGAACAGGAATTTCAAAAAAGATGATATTTGAATGGGCAGTAAGTATATTTATCATCAGAAAAATAAATATTCAAACCACAACAACATAATCTGCAGACCCACTAAAGTGTAAAACAATGATAATACTAAATGTTGGTGACAGTGTGGAGCAACTGAAACTGTCAGACATTGCTGGTAGAAGTGTACAGTAGTCAACTACTTTGGGAAAATGTTTGATGTTTTTACTAAAGCCAAATTTACACCCACCTTATAACCCAGCAATTCCATTCCTAGGATATACCCACGAGAAATGAGTGCAGATGTCTCACACCCACTAAAGATATGTAGCATCATGTTCATAGTATCCCTACATATAGGAGCCTCATATTGGAAGGAACCCAAATGCTCTGTAGTAGAATAGATAGATTTTGTTATTTTTATATAGTAGGGTACTAAACTGCAGTACAAAAGAACATAGGCTAATGCTACATACAACAACATGGATGAATCTTACAGACACAATGTTGAGCAAAAGAATCCAGACACAGAAGAAAACATACTCTATGAGGGCATATAAGATGGAACAGGTGAAACCAGACATTGTGTTAACAAATGGTTGTAGTGGTTGTCTTAGGATTTGAGGGAGGGAAGAGGAACAAAGAAGCTTTCTGTGGTACTGGAAATGTTTTGTATTTGGTCTGGATAGTTGGTACTTGAGGGTGTAACATGATAAAGGTTCATTGATCTGTATGCATATCGGGCATTTACATTTCACTGTGTGTGTATACTTTAATTTAAAAAGTAACATGCATATATAGAGACTGAATAAAATAGACACCATACTTAGACCCAATTTTTCAATTCAAAACTTGCCTTTTACAAAAGATAGATGAAGGATTTTGACAAAGGGCAACCAAGATACCATCAGTTTTTTACAGAACATTACATATAAGTCATAGGAGAGGAAACCAGCGGGCAGGGGTTGTCTTTCTTTCCAGAGAGAAGAAAATCATGGTGAGTATTCTGAAAAGGAGTTTTAAAGCAAGTGACTACTAAAAGATTTTAAGTCTCTTGCCTAGCAATACATGTGTGACAGTTGCTACCATATTCTAGTGGGGATATGGTGCTTTTGAGATGGTAGAAAGACTGAGAATCTGCTCTGGAGCATTTCTTCATTGCCATTAAAATCCCTTGCTTTGCCTATTCTTTAAGGGTCACTGAACATTTGAGCATGTATAGCTCAGTAAAATTGTTATACCAACATTGTAGTTTTCATAATTTTCTAAAGTTTGGTAAACTGTACTTTAGAGGTTTTTCTATTTTTATGGGAGTATAGGGTCAAAAACTAGTAAAAGAGAACAAATAACTAAAATTCTGTTCCATAATTAACTTCATTTTGTTAGTATGAATTTAAATGTTCATGGGTCATTAGTAGTTTTTAAATAATGAATGGCAATGCTGATAGTTCAATTTTATATTAGCTTTCTGTTCACTAATCACTATGTATTTGAGGGAGTATTTTTGAGATGTAAAGCATCTAGAGCATCTGTTTCCTTTTACCATATAGAGGTTAATGCAGTTAAGTAGATTAACCCTTAATGCCACATGAGAAGCATCTTAAACTAGTTCCAAGGTGAATAATGTTGAGTGGAAAGTATAAATAATAATAACAGGGGCTATCAGGAAATATCAGGGCCTTGTGTAGTCTCAGATGAATGTGGTGGTGTTCTTTAGAGAGTGTTCTATACTCCTTACCTCAGATCTTGTAAGACTGGAATCCTTCAAATGTTAATTCAGATCCAAGTACCTCTCTGTCTTTGACCTGTTCTTAGGAAAGGAGGCGAGGAAATAGGCATGGTGACCCTCAGTCCGGAACTCTTACTGCTAATGACTTTGGGCTCTTATTCCTGCCAGTGCACCTCCCTATATGTCCTCAATTTGGATTGCTCCACTGAGGAAGAGATCTTCTGCCTCTGACACCAATTGGACATTAGCTTCTATTCTTTTTAGCATGTCTTGTCTTTATGAGGATAAGCAAAGAGTATTATTGCAATAGTTAATGGGAGGAATCTTAAAGAAAATGTAGTAAAATAAGTAAAATTACTGTAAAATAGGGGAATCAAATATCAGGGAAAATCTGTGCACATAAGCAAGTTGGCACTGAGTAATCATAAAAGAAGAGATGTGTCTTTGCTAATACTTAGGAACTCATTGAAGGCCACTTCAATTAAGTAACCTATTGAGAACTGAAATGTCTATAAAAGACATAATCTGGTTTATAACTTCCATATGGAAAAGTGCTGTTTTTATTGCTTACCAAGAGTAGAATTTCTTCATGTAATGCAAAAATGGAACAAACAGGACAAATACCTGAAATAATATGTATTTTTAGTTCTGAACAAGAGAATAGGGAAACAGTGCTAATTAATGAAAGAGCATGTTTGTAATGTAACAAGATTTAAACATACAATTAGGATATGATACACTCAGTGACTGTGAAGCACAGTGACGAAGTATAAGGGATTAAACTGAACATTTTGCTGTAAGTAATGAAACTGAAAAACTATTTGATAAACAGGACAGCTTTTGGCAGAAAACTTAAGGTCACTCTATTAATACTGCAATCACTCTATTAATACTGCAAATGTCTAATATTCTTTTTTAACATGTGTATTAATGTGTAAACTATTAGGGAAACATTTTTATGTTGTAATCATTTCAGTAAAAACTGATGGTGTTTGTTACTCCAAATTACATTTTCCTTTTTTCGTTTTTTTTTTCCCCTAGGAAACTGACTGGACATTCTTTCCACATGGGCTATAGTATGGCAATTTTGAATGGCATTGTAGCTGCTCTTACTGTAGCATGGTGCCTCATGTAAACCTACACCGAAGCAATATTTTTGGCAAAACTTAGTCATGATTGCTTTGTAATAACAGGGAAGAACATCATTTGCCTACTCAGAAGACCAAGAAACCTGCTGTTCATTATGGGGTTCAGATATGTGTCATATCATCAACATTATGGAGGACCATCTTTTTTTTTTTTTTTTTTTTTTTTTTTTTTTTTAACGGAGGACCTTCATCAACATCATTCTAGAGCTTAGGCATTGAGAATATCTGAGTATTAAGTTTCAAGTAATTTCTTAAAAGTGTAAGATGTTTACCTCATCTTTTTACTTTTGTGTGTGTTGTCCTTATAAATTATAGATAACGTTTTAATGGAGATCAAACATGAAAACTTGAATACAGGGCAATGCTTACCTTGCTATCTATAATACTACATTTTTGCTAAGAAATACTAGTAGTACTGTTTAACTGAAATAGAAATACTTCTTATTTATTCATTATATGATGAAAGCAAACAATGCCTACTACTTTGACATTTTATAGAAGCTACTTTTAAATCAGAATATTTAGTTTTCATTAGTCATATAATCAGTAGAAGGGTGCATTTATATTTTTAAATGGGGTATAGTTCCTTATCTGTTTTTTTTTTACATATTTTCCTACTACATATTGAATTTGTATGTTTTTAAAATTGTTATATCTAGATTATTAAATATTAAATAATTTGTCTTTTAAAAAAGCAAAAAAAAAAAAACCTGCCAAAAAACAAAATCTACACTGATCTGAGTTTAAAATTAAGTAAACCTATTTTAGCAAAAAACTACTAAAAAAAGTAAGTTACTTAAGCCATTAAAATATTAAGAAATTTGAAATTGTTCATTATTTCTGTTTCCACAGTTGTGGTATTTGTCTTGGTGTGTATATAGTTACTCCAATAAAACTGGTATTATTTTGTTTTTAATAAATATAAATCTGAAATTTTTATATTTAGAAATGCTTGAACTACTTTGTTTTTAATCTCAAAATTTTAGTTACCAAAAAAAAGGTATTTTGATACAGTGTATTTATAATTTTTTATATATAGTTTCATAATTTTTCTATTTAAATGTTCTATAATTGTGTTTTTGTTTTCACAACAATTAAGCTTAATTGTTCTTACTTCTTTTCTAAATATCTGTTTAGAAGGTTGCTTCAGTTTTAGAAAGATAGACCATTCAAAATGCTATTTTCTCTGGCCATAGAACAACTTATCTTAGGAAAGCATTGTGTAGCAAAACTACTTTATTCAGGCTGAATGGGAAATGAATATGTGCAGTATGTTCCTGTTATCTCCTAAGTGTTGTTACTGAGTAAATGATTTGTATTTCTAAAAGTCTTAACACTTCTTTTACTACTCAAAAACCTTTCCTTGGAAATAACAAATTGTGCTTCAATTTAAGTTATCTAAAGTGTTTAGATTAATATGGGGGGAGATGTGTGTGCACGCAGACGTGTGTGTGTGTGTGTGTGTGTGTGTATTTGTGTACACATACATACATATACAAATTCCATGGCTTAACATATTGTTTCCCAAAGTGGTTATTGAAATGAATTTATTTTCACTCCCTGCCTTCCTCCTCATACCCTCCCAGTTCTTCCATTACAAAGGAATGTAACAAAATTAGTTTTTCTTCTCTCCACCCTTCAAATCCCCCTCCCTAAAATTTGGATAGCTCCTTCCAGATCTTTGTGTCATATAACTAGGAAAAATATTACAGTATACCTTTTATATATATAGGTATCTGTAAGATACTACATGTATATATAATATAAATACATACAGATACATATTTTTAAGATAGTTCTTTTGGAACCTTATTTCTGCTGGCCTAGCACTTCTTTTTCTTGGGAAGTTCCTCTCTCCAGTCCATCATAAGATCCAAATATAAATTGTCCTACTTCCATAGCAGAGTGATTGACTAAGGATAGGTACATAACCAAAGCGGGGACAGTCCTAGTTTTTCATCTCTCTTGGCCTCAGTGATCATAACAGGGGTGCCAGCAAGGTTGGATTTCAGTGAAGACCCTCTTCCTGGTTTATAGAGAACTGTCTTCTCATTGTATCCTCACATGGTGGAGAGAGAGAGCTAGCTGTCTTCCTCTTATACTAATTTCATCATGGAGCCTCCACCCTAATGACCTAATTACCTCCCAAAGGCACCAACCCCTAATACTGTTTTATTGGGGGTTAGAGTTTCAACAAATGAATTCAGGGAGGGAACAAAACTGCAGTCCATAAAAACATCCAGTGTCAAAAGTAGGTTCTTTGAAAAGATAGGCTTCTAGTAAAACATTTTAAGAGATTTTCTGTATTTGTCCATTTTTCCATTTCAGTTCATGTTCCTGATTGTATCAGTGCCATATATTGCCAACAGCAGAAACCATCTGGCTAACTGGAGGAAAGGGGAATTTATTGGAAGGATATCCAGTGGCTCTCAGAAATGGTGGGCAGGAACCAGGACAGTACTAGTGATGGAAAGTACTGGAGGAGGAAGCAGAGTCTGTTTGATAGTGGGAGCAGCCAGTCAGGATGATATAATGAATCCTTCCTGTCATTTGTTTTTGTTCCTTGCAAGATTAGCTCAGGGTTCAGAGTCCTTGGAGAGAATGCTCAGTTGGCCGAGATTGGGTCATGTGCCTATTCTTTTGGCTTCTGTAATTGAAGGTAGCATCTGGAAATCTTCTGGGATGGGTGAATGTGTAATTACCAAAAAAGACAAATATTCACTACAGTTCACTCTTGGCTGTTCAGTTTTCACACACATTTTATTCTTTATACTTAAATTTCCAAAAGTACTCATACCCAACAGTGCAGCTATTGTTTACTATGTTCACGGCCAAGACCTTTGGATTATGTTCATTTTTCAAGTTTTGCTACATTCTCATTGATGTTCTGCTAATTAAATACTCATTTTAGTACTAACAGACAACAGAAAGAGATGGGAAATTTGTTAAAATATATGTTATATATGACAGCAAGGAAATAACAGGTGGAAGTTACTGTCTTATTTAAGTGCCTTAGACTTTACTTCTACATCTATTCTTTAATCTTTGTTTTGGCTACTACCTTGACCAACTAGGTTTCTTCCCTAATAGAGTGACCAAATCTAGACAGGTTTAAGTTCTTTTTTCTTTTACCACTATACTTGGCAACATAAGAACACCCCTCAGAGAATCTTCAGTTTTCCCTCCAGACTCTTCCTTGCTCTTATTTGTGAAGCAACTGTATCATAAGGTTAAAACACCCCAACTAACATGGCAACTCTCTTTTTTTGCCAGGTTACCTAGGGGCATAAAGAATCCAAAATTATCATGTGGCAGTTTGAACTTCTAGTTACTTTCAACTAATTTCTTTTGAACTCCTAAATACTAAAATCTATAAAAACAGTAGAGTCTGGAGTCAGAGGAACAAAAAGCAAATACTTCATGAGCAGATAATTGGGTGAAATAGTAAGAGGCTTCTTAGTTCTTAGAGCTAATATAGGAATGGGAGAAATAGCATTCAAAATCAGTTGTTGAATATAAATATACACTGCATTTGGAGTGTTGTCCCTCAGCTGGCTTCATAACTAAGTCTTCAAGCACTTATGTCTTCCAATAAATTCCTTGGCTAAATTCACTTGGCTAGAACAGTGTTTTATGGGAATCCATGATAATGTAGAATTATGTAGTAAATCCATAAATGATGGTGCTGCCAGAAATGTCATGGGCAAAAAAAGCAAAAAACCCATAATGTCTACCAATGAGGACAAAACTAAAACATTACCTCTTCTAATGAAATTAGTTGGCTACCAGGTAGCTGGCTGACCCCCCAAGATATGATACCTACCAGTAGAGTGCTCTCGGCAAAAGCAAAGTGGGAAAGTAGGGAAGGTGAGGGAAGGTAGGGGGCAATAGTCAGAAAAGCCTCAAAGTGTGGTTCTGCCTGTACTCTATCCTCGCTTATCCTGGCACTTTGTTAATACTCTCATTTAGCAGTGGCTTGACAAGATATTAACATTTGCAGAAAAGGTTATCTTGTCTACCTAATTATTCAGGGCCTCTTTCACAGCGAGGGCTTTGCTGTGAGCATTAACATAGCTCAAATATTCTCACATTCTGGATCCATTTTAAGAGATCCACCTATATACTGCTTCCAACCTTTTTTAAGTTGGCACCAATCCTTTTCCAAGCACCCAAGAATCCAGCCAAACCCCCAAACTCACTTTCCATGAGTATTCATAACTTTTTTTCATACCATATCCCTGCAGGCCAAGGAGACAAAATGAACTGTTCAAGGCTCTGCTCCCAGGAGGTCTTTCCTTTCCTGTCCTTTGCTGCCAGCCATGATCCAAGGGGTTTAATGCTCCACACCACCTCATTTGTGGCTGGTAGTAACATAATACACAGAACCACCTGTAAGTCAAGCTTAATATTTTTCCAACATCAAGTTATCCATAGGGAGTTCTTGTGAGGCGACAGTTGTCAACTGAGTAAAAAGAGGGACCATGGCCGGTGAGCATCCTGGGAATGTGATCACACAACTTACTTGTGCATTTAGGACTGGCTCAGGACACTTTTCCTGGATGATAGAACTCAAAGGATGCACTTACATCAGTGATTCTCAACTGAAGGCAATTTTGCTTCTCAGCGGTAAAATATAACAATTTAATGAAATATTTAGAGACATTTTTTATTGTCACAATTGCAGAGTGCTACTGGCAACTAGTTGATAAGCCAGAGTTGCAACTAAATATCTACAATGCTCAGGGCAACTCCCCACAAGAAAAAGTAATTTGGGCCCAAATATCAATAGTGTCAAGGTTGAGAATCCCTGATTTATATTTATGTCTAGATAATATCCTGTTTAGAATGGACAGCTGGGATCAGCGTTACCTGGAGTTCCAAGATCAGGTGTTCATTCTCCAAAAGACCAGATAGAACATGTTTCTCAAGATGAGAGAGTTTTTAGCTTAAGAGGACTTGTCTCTGTGCTAGTACCCATTTGGACCTCTGGCTGACAAGGTCTGTCACAGACACTATTAACTACAATGACCCTGTATATTACTAAAGTTTCTCACATACATCTGGCCAAAGAATTCAGTTCACTTAAAAAAAAAATCCACCCACAAAATATTTTCTTCCCATCTCTAATGTTGCCTGTTTTGTACAGGAAGAAATACTTCCACAAAGGTTATATACAATGCTATTGTTGAATTGGAGACAGACCAGACCACATTTGGCCATTTCAAGTTCCTTAAAGCCCTGGGCACTGTCAAAATGGGTGGGAAGGTACTGACTGCAGGGGTTGATACTCCACCAAGGGGAAATCAAGTTACTGCTACACGATGAGTATGGACAAAACCCCAGAGGCTCCAAGTTGCTTCCTTCTTAGACTCTCAAGTTAAAATATTTCAACAGCCTTACACAGACAGGGGCTTAAATTCCTCAGGAATGAGGTTTTAGTCACCCCACTGGATAAAAAACCTACACCCATTAAGAATTCTGGCTGTAAGTCAAGGGAACATGGAATGGGTATTGGACAAAATAAGTCATAAATACTATCTAGGGAGAGTCTCATGACCAGTTTCAAAAACAGCTATATAGCCTCTATATTCCTTTCTATGGCATGCGTGTATTTTAATCAAATTTAGCTTTACTTTTTTCTGTTTGTTCCATTGTTGTATATAGGATTTTGACATTGGCTAATATAATGTAGTGCATAGATTGCAGAATATCATGGTGGGATTACTATAGAACTGGGGAGGAATGGACATTCCTGAGGTCCTGGATATGAAACTGAATATAGTAACCTATGAGACTTGATTGTCTTCCTGTGAGGAAGGGTGCATTCTTAGTTGAATCAGAGATGTTTGTACTATGTTGAGTGGGATAATTTGTTGAAGAAGTATAATCATGGGAAATTGTGGGTATGTATATATTGGGCAGGCAAAAGAGTGGACACTAGTGGGTATTTTGTCACTTATTGACTGCTCCACTCCCCAACTCATTTTTATTTTGGGAGGATTCCTTGTTAGGTGTTTGTGGGAGGTAAGACTCCACATTACATTAGAGATGGCTAAGAGATTAGATATTTTCTTTATCCCAAACTGATTGCTAGTATGTAACCTTGGTGCCACCACTTGTATGCTCCTGGCAGAGTTTTGAGTTGTGAATGAATGACACGGTAACAGCTTAGAATGCATTAGTTGTCGTATCATTCTTTGGCAGTGGCAATCCTAGGGTGTTCGGCAGTGACTGGGTCAGTAATGGAATTCTAAACAGGCTGTTTTGAAGCTTGTCTTAGCTATTATCTCTGTTACCAAGCTATCCTTGATTTCTTTCATTTTATGATCCAACTTTTTGGCCTTTGAATTCTGTAAGTTACTCCCTAATCTTAGAATAAAATTACTTTCTTCTTACCTAGCTAAAATTAGATTCTGATGCTTAAGATCAAGAACTAAGAATTCGGGATGCCTGGGTGGCTCAGCTGGTTAAGTGCTGGACTCTTGATTTTGACTCAGGTCATGATCTTGCGGTTTCTGGGTTCGAGCTCTGCGTAGGCCTCTGTGCTGACAATGTGGAGCCTGCTTGGGATTCTCTCTCTCCCTCTCTCTCTGTGCCCCTCCCCTGCTCACATGCACTCTCTCTCTCAAAATATATAAGTAAACATTAAGAAAAAAATTAACAACTAAGAATTCATTGTATATCAGCTTTTCACCACTACTTATCCACTGCCGCAGTGACCCTGAGGCTGCCGCCCACCTTCCCCGGACTGCATGGCCCATGGGTGGGGAGGGGCAGAGCTGGGTGTTTCCCTTTAGAGAGACCTTGTTCTGAAGGTGGGGTGCTTGTGGCTGGGCCAGAGCACGGAGGGCTGGCTGGGGTGGGGGCGGGAACCCCTTTTGAGAAGACTCAGCTCCTCCTGCCAGGGACCACTTTCCCCTCGCACCTGTCCTCTGGAGTCAGAACACGCACATGAGGGGGTGAGGCCAACCCTAAGGGCCAGGCTTGGATGACGCATCCTGGAGACAGAGCCAATTAAAACTCATTTCAAACCCAAAAAAAAAAAAAAAAAAAAAAAAAAAAGCTTTCAAAGCTTCTTTGAAAAACTTTGTCCTACTGTGATTTTTGCCACCTGGACTCATTGCTTTTACCACTACTTTTAAAAACTATCATATACTATCCAGCCTTACTATTTTGTAATGACTCATCTTCCTAAAGAGTCTTTTAGACTCTTTTTTAATGTACACGATACTTAGGCTGAAGCTTACACACAGCAGGTGCTCAGTAATTGTGACATGTATTGAACATTTAATCTGCATAGAATTACAAAGATGTGTAAGGAAAAATGAAAAATAATTTTGGAAGAACTAACCTCATCTTGTGTATGTTATATAAATAGACACTAAGAAAACTTTCTACAAACATAAATGTTTCCTACAGTCATACAAATATTGTTTTGTATAATACTGAAAATTTTCAGAAATATAAAGGTAAAAAGAATGTATAATTGTGATTTTTAAAATAAAACCTATTCTTGGATTTCTTTTAGATCTGACCATTTGCAATGCCATTGGATTTAGCAGATAAGTGGTACAAATAATGGACAATCAAAATTAATTTATTTTGATTTTCATAAATTAATATATCAGAACCAGCCTCCATAGTAAAGTGATCTTACATATTGAGTTACTGGGATAAAGACCTAAGTTATACAAAACTACAAGTCATTGCTCTGAGTAAAGATGTATCCAACAATGTGAGATGGTTCATCAAACATCAATGCTTAGGATGGTAATTTTTTTTACTTACAACCTGAAGAAGTTGTGTTCAACAAAACTTCCAAATTCACAATGACATTAAACTCTCATACATACTGGAATTTAGAAGAAACTGTATAAGAATATCCCAGAAAGACATACAAAAGGGCAGAAGAATGGCAGTTGTTTGACAGTGGGCAACTTGATAGCATTATGGGGGAAAAGCCCAACTGTGTATGTAAGGGACCACTAGGAAAAGTGTTACAAACCAATTGAAATACATACTTTGAGTTAAAGTTCTGGCCTTTGCTAGTCAAGAAAAAGTCAGAAATGTTTCAAATCCATGGTGAGAAAATGGACCCAAATTGAGTATATGAAGTCCTCAGTTTGAAAACTTTAAGCTTAAAAGTATGTGTGTGGGGGGTAGTTACTAGCGGTTTATTTTTTGTTTTTGTTTTAAGTTTATTTTGAGACTGCACATGCACATGAGTGTGTGTGTGTGGGGGGGGTCAAATAAAGAGGGAGAGAGAGAATCCAAAGCAGACTCCACTCTGTCAGCACAGAGCCCGATGTGGGGCTTGATCCCACAACCGTGAGATCATGACCTGAGCCGAAACCAAGAGTTGGACGCTTAACTGACTGAGACACCCAGGTACCCTGCTATAATATACTTTAAAAACTTGTCCTCTGGTTTCACTGTTCATATACCATGGAGGGGTGGTTTGTTATATTTTTTGCATTATCTATATCCTTAAGATTTATGTTTTAAATACCAAGAAATTTCTAATTGGTTAAGATTTTACTGTTAGATTGGTAGAGTATCTGCCTGTTTTGCATAGCAATAAACTACTAAGATTATTTAAATTTCTTATCTAAGATTTTTTTCTAGGAAAAACTAAGGTTTTTTTTTTCACTGATTGTATTTCTGAGACTCTTCTACAAAGTAAAAATTTAGTTCTTATTGGGAAGCAAATAGGAACTATTAATGATTTTGTTTTATAAAATATACATCCATGACTCTTTTTTGTGTCTTCTACTTGCCATTAGGTGATGTATAAAAATTTGTTTTTCAAGAATGATTATTTTTTTTTAATTTATTTTGAGAGAGAGCATGAGCAGGGGAGCAGTAGAGAGAGGTAAAGAGAGACTCAACAAGTAGATTCTGCACTGCCAGCGCAAAGCCTGATGTGGGGCATGGTCCCAGACCATAAGATCATGACCTGAGCTGAAATCAAGAGTCATATGTACCTTGATCGGATGCACCTGATCACCCAGGCACTCCAAGAAAGATTTTTAAGAAACCTTTTCTGAGATTCACTGTAGTAGGTTCTTCAATTTAAAATTTATCTATCTATCAGTTTTTGAAATATTTCTTATTGGATGCCTACATGACACTTAAAAGTATGATTCTCATTTTAATTGTTTCTCCAAACCTGAATACAAATGGAAATTTGCTCAATCTGAAAGTGTAATTTTATATAAAAAGTGATAAATGCCGTGCACGCTATATTTTATATCAGTATGAACTTGCAACCTCCAACAGTGTAAGCATTAGTTGTATTTAATGTAAAATGGAAAATTATACTCTCATTACACTTTTAGATTCAGCATACTGACTTTCACCTTAGGCAGATTTGTACAGCACTAAGAATTATAAATTATTATAACTTGCCTAGAAGTAGTAATTACTTTCTCAGTATCTAGCTAAAATACAGATATATAAAGTCCTATCTTTTTGATACATAAATTGTGCTGACAGAATTTAAAATCATTGTTGAAAAAAAGGCTAAATTTTCAGTAGTAAAGCCAACACCTACAAAAGTTGGGGGGGTGACTTAGGATTTTTGTTTTTAATTTTGAACTGTTCTTAGGAATTCATATCTTCCCTGACATGTTATTCTAAACTGATTATCCAGATCCATTCTGAGGCTGACCCAAAGCCACTAAGTGGTTGGCCACAGTCTACTCTAAAGAGAAGGAAAATATGATTTCAGTGGGACAGAGGGAGAAACTAGGGGTATGGTCCTGGAAGAGGTGTTAAAGCAACAGTATTATTAAATTTTGTTGGAAAGAAAAGGCTGCCAGGGTAAATGTCAGCAATTCCCATCCCATTCACTGTTCTTTCACAGTGGTAACACAAAACAACTCTTGGTTACGTTCCAGAATTTTTACCCACAAGATTAATTGTATATATCTGAAGCATTCTACCTTTGAAAACTGCAGCACTCATTTATGGTCTTATAAACCTTTACCAAAGCTATTTTTAGCCCATGCTATCTATAGGTAGAAACTCTAGAAGAACAGAGGAATTTTTTCCCTCAAAAACTATCACATATGAGTTCTAAGGATCCTTTATGATTTTGGGGGAATTTGCACACATCCATTTAAATTCTATTCCTTTATGATTTAATAAACCACTAGTGGCGTGCCTAGGTGGCTCAGTTGGTTAAGTGTCTGACTCTTGATTTGGGGTCAGGTCAGGGTCTCCCAGTTATGGGATCAAGCCCCACATCGGGCTCTGCACCAACAGTGCGGAGGCTGCTTGGGATTCTCTCTCCCTCTCTTTGCCCCTCTCCCGTTCTCTCTCTCTCTCTCTCTCTCTCTCTCTCCTCTCTCTCTCTCTCTCTCTCTCTCTCTCTCTCTCTCCCTCCCCCTCCGTCCCTCTCGCAAATAAATAAACTTTAAAAAGTTGGGGGGGGGCACCTGGGTGGCTTAGTTGGTTAAGTTCTGACTCTTGATTTTGGCTCAGGTCATGATCTCATGGTTCATGAGATCGGGCTTCACATTGGGGCTGTACTAACAAGCGCAGAGCCTTCTTGGGATTCTCTCTGTCCTCTCTCTCCACCTCCCCTGCTTGTGTGTGCATGCGTGCATGTGTGCTCTCTCTCAAAATAATAAATAAACATTAAAATAAAGTATTATAGTAAAGCTCTTATTATAATGTACTATGTGTATTCATATATTCTTGTATTAAAGGATATTTTTGATAATATAAGAAGAAAAATATGTAGTAGTAAAGGGCTGATGTTAAAACCATGATGCTAGATGGGTTTAGGCATGCTAAAACTGTATGTTAAGACATACTCCTTCCTGGTTGAATATCTGAAGGCTTGGTTGGAACAGTTCAGTGAGTGACTAATAAAACCTTCAGTTTGGCAATATATTAAAAGCTTTAATTTCCCAGTTTTACTTCTAGGGCTTTTTCCCTAAATAAGTAATATAAAACACAGAGAAATCTCTACATCAAAGATATCCTTCACAGCAAATAAGTTGTGGAAAATAATGGAAGCAAACTAGAAGATCAGTAACATATAGTACAGAAACAGTGGAATATTGCGCAGCATTAAAAAAAAGATGGCTATCAAGAGGAGTAACAGGAAATACTGTTATAATCTTAAAAAGCAGGACACAGGTGTATAAAGCTGAGTTTCAACTACATGAAATAACTGCACAGAAAGAAGATATGAAGGAGATTAATTGAAATACTGTTTTCTCTGAGCAGTTAAATTATAGGTGTTCATTTTCTTTATGGATTTCTGCATTTTGTAAAGTTTCAATAAATGTATATTATTTCATAGAAAATAGAAGACTTTAAAAAATAATAGTATTTAGCTATGTATAGTTTTTGTGAGAATTAAATAAGATACTAAATGTGAAATTCTCTAGGATATGCTGAGTATTGCCTTCTAAACACAAATAAGAGAAGGGGTAGTTTCCCTCTCTAGCAATCAGAGTTGCTTGTCTTATTGGCAGGAAACAGTTACAAAAATTCTTGCATGCTACATAGAATCAAATCCTGTCACTCTAATTATACACATTTTCAGGAATATTAATTGAAGAATTGTTTTAATAGTGAACAACAGGGAACAACCTAAACGATCACAACAGAAGATTGATTAAATATGTTTTGTTCATTTATACAACAGCATACTAGGCGGTCATTAAAAATAATGAGGTAGATATGTAGGCATTAAAAATTAAGATGTCCATGATACAGTTTTAAGTGAATGCTAAATTGCAAAACAGAATTAGTGTATAATCCTCACTTTATCAAAGACAAAATCGGGAAAAAATCTTACATTTTATAGGCCTGATATAATAGTCTCAAGGGGGTACACGGGTGACATGACAGAGTCTCTGATCTAAAAATCAGAGAAACATTCTGGCTCAAATGCCCAACTGTATTTAAGATTTTAACTTTTAAATCAACATAATCCAGATATCTTTACCTTTAGTAGTACAAGACACCTCAATTTATTAAGATTAAAGTATCGGTCTGCTCAACATCACTCATCAGGGAAATACACATAAAAAACCACAATCAGATACCACCTCACACCTGTTAGAATGGCTAAAAGTAATGACAGGAAACAAAAAGTATTTCTATCCAGTGTTCTTACCCAGTATAAATTGTTGCAGTTCTGTTTTTATTATTTTTAATTTTTCTATTTTCCAATGAAGTCACCTCTATTGTGAATCTTTCCTATTTAAGTAGAAAAAGCACTAGTGGATTGTGAAACCTATGACTAGTCCTGGTCTCCCGCATAGGAACTATGTGGCATTCAGAAATTCATTTGAATCTCAGATTTCCGAGCTAAGCAGTAATTTATATAAGCCTAGATGATCTTTGAGGTCCTGTTTCATATTAGTTTGGGTCCTCTGAGAATCGGTGTCAAGAAAGAATTAGGAGTGCAAGAAATTTATTAGGGCAAGTGCCTGTGAAAGGTAAAGGGCTGAAGGAGCAGGAGTAAGAGAGAGTTATGCCATCTGAGAGGAAGAGGGGAGAGGAAGGAGGTTTAGTTAGTAATCCTCAGACTTTAGTGTGGCTCTGACAAAGGCCCAGAGAGCCCCAGAACAAAGATTGCCCACTAGAAGAGTCCTGCCATGGGCTGGCTTCAGCACCCTGCTGCATCATCAGCTAGAGGCAGCCCAGGGAGAGTATAGTCTCAGCATGACCACTGTTGTAGATCCCAAAGTTAACTGGTGGGAAATCAGGTAATTCTTAGGAGTTCTATCTTGAAGGAAGATCTGATACCTCTAGAACTGTCACAAGATCAATATCTCTAATTCTTAGATTATAACCAGTATGGACTGCATGTTTGTGTCTTCTTTCCCCCAAATTCTTGTATTGAAGTCCTAACGTGTAATGATGGTATTAGAAGGTAGGCTCTTTGGAAGGTAGTTTGGTTTAGATGAAGTCTTGGGGGTAGGGCCCCCATGATGAGATTAGTGTCTCTTTTTTTTTTTTAATTAAAAAATTTTTAATGTTTATATATTTTTGATAGAGACAGAGCACAAGCGGGGGAGGGGCAGAGAGAGAGGGAGACCCAGAATCTGAAGCAGGCTCCAGGCTCTGAGCTGTCTGCACAGAGCCCAACACGGGGCTCGAACCCACAAACTGCGAGATCATGACCTGAGCCGAAGTTGGACGCCCAACCAACTGAGCCACCCAGCCTCCCCAGTGTGCCTTTTTTATAAGAAAGAAACCAGAGCTCCCTCACTCAGACATGTGAGGATAGAATGAGAAGGCGGCTCTCTTCCCAGCCTCCAGAATTGTGAGAACTTTTGTTCTTTAAGCCACCCAGTCTATGGAATCTTGTTATATAGCAGCTCAAACTGACAAGACAAAAGTGATTCCTCATTTTCATTAGAGACAGAGAGAGAGAGAGAGAGAGAGAGAGAGAGAGAGAGAGAGAGAGGATTTTCCTCAGTGTCAGTTTCATGGATTTGAGAGCCAGAGGCCCAGTTTGCTAGGAAGCGGTGTAGTGAGTGTCCCTGCTTGCTTCAAACTGCTCCCTCCCCGGCGTGTGATGCAGATTTTAGTTTTCCGCTCCCTCATGCTCTCTCGGTGTGTCCGGTCACTCTGAAGCTCCATTCACCATAGTCGTACGCAGTGGTACGGTAGGCAGTCGGTAGGCAGTGGTGCGAGGGTGGTGGCACTCTCCTTGTGTAAAACAGTGCTTCTTAACCTTAGCTGTACACTGGAACCATCTAGGGACCTTCAGAAATGCCCAATGCTCTGAGCATGCCCCGGCTCGAGTAAATCAGAGTCTCTGGGGGTGGAGCCGGACATAAATATGTTTTAAGACCCTTCAGGGGGTCCAATGGGCAAGGAAGGTTTGAAGCACTGCTTCAAAGGAGCTTAGCTCCCGGGAGCTAAGAAGCACAGACTAAATTAGGAGAAACACTCCAGGGGCAGTATTTTCTTTTCTTTTTAAAGAAACATATAACTGTTTTTCTTACTTCCTTTTTGAAGTAGAAATAAAGGACATTATTTTTATGCCAAAAAGGCAACACATAGAAGTAAACTTCAAACAAACTGTCCCCATTGTCATTTCAGAATTTGCCATGCGAAGCATTCATAACTCAATTCTTGTTTTCTTACTATGCTAAGTTATTATTTACTACTGTTTTGTGTTCAAGGGGAAGTTATGTGTTTCAATAATAATGAAAAATGTTTTCTTTAATCCTTTGAGACACAGTTAGTTGATTTCTATAATGCTTTTGTGAAGCTGGGGGCCATACTCGTGGTGGAAGAGCTGAGTTAAAGTAGTTTTCCAGCAACATGGACAGTTTTAGATGCGACTTGTTCAGTTTTATGCTACCCAGCACAAAATCACTGCTTTCAGGAAACATGGTTGTTGCTCTGCATTTAGTAAAACAAGTATTTATTGTGGGCTTGTTATGTGGTGGGTAGTGGGGTTGGGATCAATGATATAAAGATGAATAGAAGAGGTTGGGTCTATTAATGTGGAAATAGTTAACTAATTTGTGGAGTATTCTTACAATGGATGTGATTGACTATGAAAGAGTAAGTTGGATATATACTTACACATGTTCAAAGTTACTCATGATAATGCTGTTAGGTGTTTGTAGTTTATTTAAGAATTTTGTTTAAAAGTACGTGTGTATAAGCATATTAAAATTTTGTTTTTATTTAAAAAATTTTTTTAAATATTTATTTATTTTTGAGAGACAGAGAGAGAGAGAGACAGAGCAAGAGTGGGGGAGGGGCAGAGAGAGAGAGGAGATACAGAATCCAAAGCAGGCTCCAGGCTCTGAGTTGTCAGCACAGAACCTGATGCTGCTCTCAAGCTCTCAAACTCATAGACTGCAAGATCATGACCTGAGCTGAAGTCGAATGCCCAACCGACTGAGCCACACATATTAAAGTTTTAAAAGAATTCATACAAAATAGTGGTAAGCAATGAGTGAGTGAGGAAAGCAGAAGGAGTCTTTCATACTTTTATACAACCTTTTTTTTAAAGAAGAGTATCATTTTAAGTGACTATAGACATGGAGTTTTCTGGTGTTTTTGAAATTAAGAAGGTCTCTATAAGAAAGAAGTCCATTTCTTCAGGGAATTGAGAAATAATTTCAAGATGTTTTAAAAGGACTTTGCCAATAAACCAAAGGTGTTTTCTTGGCTTCCCAGTAAGAAAAGAAACTAGAAAAAAGTATAATTAAATAGCCCTTATCCTTTCCTGGTAGGCTGCTTTGTTTCGAAACAATGGCCCTGCACTGGAAACAATGTTATTTTCTTTACAATACAAACATATGAAACAAATTTGTAGCAATCAAAGAACAAACATTTCTCACAGGTCACTTTTTTTTTTTTTATGAATTTTTAAAAATTTTTTTAATGTTTTTTATTTATTTTTGAGAGACAGAGACAGCGCGAGCAGGGGAGGGTCAGAGAGAGAGGGAGACACAGAATCTGAAGACAGGCTCCAGGCTCTGAGCTAGCTGTCAGCAGAGCCCGACGCGGGGCTCGAACCCACGAACTGCGAAATCATGTCAGGTCACTTGTTGCAAATTGAACTCAAAGACAGCAAACATCTCTTTAATGGACACCTTATCAGGATTCCAACAGAGAAATAGAACCAGTGGAAGATACATATATCTCATATTTACTCTTATTCCTTGCAATATATATATATATATAATTATAATTTGTCATATAATATCTATATATGTTTACATATATATGATGAATGTGTGCGTGTGTGCGCATAGAGATTTATTACAAGTAATTGGTTTATGTCATTATGAAGGCTGACTAGCCAAGTTCAGATCTTTAGAGCAGGTTGGAAACTCTTGGGAAGGAGATGACATTGCAGTTCTTAACAGAATTTCTTCTTTGTAAGGGAAGCCTCAGTCCTGCTCTTAAGGCCTTTCAACTGATTGGATTAGGCCCACCCAGATTGTCAAGGATAATCTCCTTTACTTAAAGTCAACTGATGCTAGATGTCAATCATATCTACAAAATATTCTTACAGCAATACCTAGATTAGTGTTTGATTGAATAGCTGTGCACTATAGCAAGTTGACACATTAAATTGACATCATGGTCCACCGTTTGTCAATATGGCACCTGTACACATCTCCTTAAATGATACTTAATCTCCAAATAAAGACAATAACAAAGTCATACTTTCCTCTAACATGACTGAACAATCCTGCATACAAGTTAAAATGCACCAACCTTTTCCCTAAATGAGGATGCAAAGTCTTACAGTGAACTTTACTCTTCTCCTTGATATTCTCTAACTTAAGTATTACGATATGAAGTTAACAAGTACTAACATGTATTATGTTAAATGATAAAGGAATAAGAGAGGGATAAAATACTATTTTATTCTTTCCTATATATATAAGAAATACTCCTAACTATTACAATCCTTTTTTCAGGAGTGGTGGTATGTTATTTATAATGACCTTCTTGCATTATCCATTCCATATTCCCTTTGTCCTCAGTAAGCACTCAGGTAATTGTGGGGTTTTTTTGTTTGTTTATTTGTTTGTTTTTGTTTGTTTGTTTGTTTTTTCTGCCTACTTGGATGACCCAAATGTTTATTCTTGAAGATGATGGGCTGGCCATTAGAAGTCCTGCCTGGATTAGATTGTTGTAGTTTTCCATTGACATTAACCACCACACACAGTTGTACTAAGAGACACCCTAAGGAATCTCTTGCATTTTAGGCCTAATTAATTTGACCTCCATTGTGTGGTAGCAGCCCAATATCCCTTTGGTAATCAGGATCAATCACTCCAGTCAGTATGGTAGCAACCCTCTTCCCCTGTTGATTCAGAAGTGTGGAGAGCTAAAGTGGCTGGGTGGCCATCTTAACTTGTAGCTCAGCAAAATCATTGTTAGGCAGAAGCATTCTTACCATTGAGATTAAGACCTTAAAACCAGCAGAACATGAGGTCACGGGAGCAGGAAGCAAACATTTGCCAGTGGATTACTCGAATAATAGTGAGTAGTACACTCCCATTTCCACCCTTTGATCCCCGGACCCATGGAATTTGTATAGGGGAGAAATAGCACCTTATATCGGATGCTAATCAGAGCTTGTGTCACCTCCTGGAGAACCTTTGCTCCTGTCCTGCATGGTATTGCCACCTAGATGGCACTGTAACTGAATCTTCAAAAGTTCTTTTCACCATCCTATCGAGCCAGCTGCTTCAGGATGACGGCAAGACCAATCAATTCGATGAGTATGGGCCCTCTGCTACACTTTATTTGCTGTGAAGTGAGTATCTTGATTAGAAACAGTGCTGTGTGGAATACCAGGATGGTGGATCACAGCATTCTGAAAGTGTATGGATAGCAGTTTTGGAAAATGATGGTGTGCAAGGAAGGTAAATTTGTATCCAGAGTAAGTGTCTGTTCCAGTAAGAACAAAATGCTGCCTATTTACTGATGGCAATGTCGACTTGCCACCAGTTAACTGGCTGATCACTCTGGGGAATGGTGCCATATTAAAGACTTAGCATTGGTTGCTGCTGGCAGGTTGGGTACTCAGCAGTGGCTGGAGCCAGGTCAGGCGTGGTGAGTGGAAGTCCCACGTGGCTGAGACTGTGCATAACCTCATTCTTGCCAGAATTGCTACTTTCTTCATGAGTCCATTGGGCAATGACAGTATTGTCTGAGGAAAGAGAATGACTGGTAGGCACAGAATGGGTCACCTTATTCAATGGATTATTTAAAAAATTTCTTCTGGATTCTCCCAGTGTGGGACAGGAGGTCTTATATGACAAATCCACCCAACATCCTAATCTCCCTAAGCCTTTCAATTCCTTCCTCTATAGTATACCAAGGCAATTCTGGCATTTTAACTTTAGGGTAGCACACATTTTGGTCTATGTTTCAGTCAACCAAACAGTCAGAGCCCTTTCTGACCCATCAAGCTAAATCATCAAGTCCAGAAACTGCTTAAGGGGCTCATATCAATCAATTTGGTACGATCTAACTTTATTTTCCCTCCAACATTTTTCCCACACCCTAATATCCACTCTCCAGATTTCTGTCTTTATAAATTAGAAATGTCATGTACTTCTTTTGTTGTATAAACTATTTTTGTGTTACACTTAAATCTCATCCTTTAGGCTTTATGGGACTTGGGTCTACTTTTCGGTCTAGAAGCAAAGGGGGTGACAGTGGCAGATCCTGCGAAGAATCAATAGCGCCTTGCAAGACAACTTCAGAAGAGGCTATTATAGGTTCTTCAGGCAAAGCAAGGTTAACCTCCAAAGACAGGATGGAAGGGTTGCTTCTAACTCGCAGAATTTAAGAGTTTTATGTCCCCAACTTCATTGGGATCTTCCCAGATGTCCCCATTCCAATTATCAGGATCCTAATTCCTTTGCAATGAATGCATTCTCTTTAACAGAAGAAGAGGCAAAGTTAAGAATTCAATTTGCATTCTAATTCAGCCACCAGCAGGATAAAACTCTGGTTTGTCTTTCAGAAATCTCAGCCTTGCAGCTATTGGAGATGAGGTTTTCTTTCAGATCAGATGTAGCTCAGGTCATTTATGCATAGGATGAGTTGGGAGTTTGAAGCCCTGAGCTTATCCTTTTCCTGCCCACTTTCTCCAATGCAATTGGGAGCGACCAGCAAATCTTATTACACTCTTTAGTTTGACAAAATGTTCTAAAGTATCAAATACATGGTTGGTGAAAACTTCGACTTTTATAAATATTTCATTAGGAGTAGCCAATGGTAATATTTTGCATATCTCTATTGGCATATCACACTATAGACTACAAATACCCTCTTTATTACTGAATAATCTTTAGTATTTTAAATCTAATATGATTAGAGACGCAGTTCAAGAAAACCCTGAACCAATTCAGAAAATTCATCCTTAAGGTTTTGTTCCTCTAGAAGTACTTTAGTTACCAAAATCTGATCAGAGTTCCACCAGAGAAACAGGTATTTATTCTTTAGAGTGCATAATTACCTTGTTTTATTAGTTTCTATGTATTTCTCACTAATTTAACCTTAATCTCTTCTCAATATATTCTGACACAACAGATACTCTATTTGTCAAAAGAAATGTCTCCTGGAACCTTTGGACTTGCTTCAATCTCTGCCTGGGATACGCTTGTCTCCTTGGACTCTCTCATCATAATCCTTGTAGGGATTTCCTCTGCTTTCTCCTTTAAAGTGGATATCTTATTATTTTCCCCATCTTCCCTTTTCTTATTTTATTCCTCACTCTAGTAGAGCACATTTTCCAGTAACTTCCTGAGGAAGGATGCTTGGGAAGTAACTTATATTTTGGAACATACATATCTAAAAATGTCTACATCCTCACACCAACTGATAACTGACTAAAGGTTGAAAATCATTTTTTTTCTCAGAACTTGGAAGGTTTTGGTCCATTATTTTGTGGATTCTAGTGTAGATATGAAAACTCCTGAGCCTTTTTATATTATCTGTGTCCCACTCTCCATTCCAGAAACAAATAAGAGTTTCTTCTGGTGGCCAGTGTTCTGAAATTTACTGATACTGTGTGTTTCATGTTAAACTCCTTTTTTTTCCTAGCCTTTCAGTCTAGACACTCACAACCTTCAGTTATGGAAAGTCTTCCTGAATAATTTCATTGTTATTTTCTTCCTTCTGCTTTCTCTACTCTTCCTTTTTAATCCTTTCCTTATTATTTGGACATCGGTTCTCCTGATCTAGTCCTCTAATTATCTTATATTTTCTGCTTACCATCTCTTTGTCTTTTGGCTCTATTTTTGGAAGGTTTTCTCATTTTATCTTTCAAAACTACAATTAAGTTAAAAAATTTCTTCCATTGTATTTTTTAATTTTCAAGTTTAAAAATTATTTCAATGTACCTTCTTTAAATAGCATTCTATTTTTATTACATGCATCTGATGTTATTTTCTTTCCTTTTAAGCTCTTTATAACTTTTTTTTTCCTTTTCTTCAACTACATAGTCCCCATTTTTCTAGGTTGCTTTTTTCCTTTGCTTGTTTTGTCTTCTTTCTTTTTTATAGAGGCTTTCCAGCTGCTAGGTGATCCTGGCTTTCTCTTCATATTGAAGAGTAGGCAGTAAAAAGCTACTGAGATTATATACCCGAGAGATTTGAAAACATATGCCCGTATAAAGTTTGTACACAAATGTTCATAATAACCAAAAAGTGGGATAACATTCTTCATAATAGCCAAAACCACCCAAATGTTCATCAGCTGATGAGTGGGTAAGCAAATGTGGTATACCCATAAAATGGAATATTATTCAGCCATAGAAACAAAAGAAGTACTGACACATGCTATAATATGGATGGACTTTGAAAACAGTATGCTAAGTGAAAGAAGTCAGATACAAAAGACCATATCTATATATTTTTAAAATTTGTGTGATTCTATTTATATGCAATGTCCAGAACAGGAAAATCCATAATGACAGAAAGTAGATTAGTGGTTGCCAGCATTGCAGGAGAGAGAGCAATGGGAAGAGACTGCTAATGGGTACAAGATTTCCTTTTGGGGTGAAGAAAATCTTCTGCAAATAGTGGTGGTGGCACAAGTTGTGAATATACTAAAAACTACTGAATTATACATTGTTTTTAAAAAAGCTACCTAGAAGGTGTGTGTGTGTGTGTGTGTGTGTGTGTGTATGTGTGGTTTGTCAAATATAGGTTCACTGTATAGTGATCTGACTGGGTCATTTCATTAAGAAACCCCCAAAATCAATATTTTTAGGTCTTTACTCTTGAGCTAGTCAAATTCTGAAGACAATTCTTTCATCTCCTGCCTGAAGGATATAGGCTTGTTTGCTAGCATTGTAAGCTCAAATGAGAGAAAATGGCTACAAATCTCAACATTGAATATATAAACCTTCAGTTAATCATCCCTTTTTCTTCACTGTAACCCTGTCCCCACTCTACCAGGTGTCCTGAGTCTAGAAACCTCTTTACACTCTCTCCAGACAATAAGATTTCAGTCTCCTGCCAAGTTTAGAGAGAGGGGTGGGTCTGATTATGTGATTGGAGAGTTTTCTTAGATCAATTCTTAAATAACTTTTTGGTTTTTAGTTCCATTTTTACCCTACCTGCACAGGTTCCTAGTGCCCCCATTCTGAAGCTTTTGTGGTTCTATTATATCAATCTGATTGCCTCTGAGTTTTCTCCTGTTTGCTTAAACTCACCTTTCTCCAGTATGCTAAGTTAATTACTTCTGGTCCATCTGCTTCCCAATTTCTACCATTTTGTTGCTGCATTTCCCCTTCTGTTCTTGTCTGGGTAAATACATTAACAACAAAACAAAAAACCAACAACTAAGCAAACAAATTCAAAAACCCCTTTACTATTATTTTAGTGGGAATTTGGGAGACAACAAAAGTAAATGCATTTGTTTAATCTACCATCTTTACCTAGAACCCATTGATAGGATATGTAAGGATGAGCTATTTTATATTCCTGAGATAATCTCTGTTGGTCATGATATTGCATGATTAGTTAAATAATATTTAACTTGGTATGTTTTCACCTCATTTCATAAGTAAAGTCTTCTAAAATGTTTCTTCTGTTACCCATGAATGGTTTTGGTATTACTATCATTCTAGTCTCATAAAATTAATTGGAGAACCCTTCCTTCTTTTTTTAATTCCATGAGTTTGTTTACAGTTGGAGTTGTTCTTTCCTCAAAGATTTAGTAAGAGTTCATTGTAAAAACTTCCTATGATTTGGCTTTACTCTATTACTTTTGCCTAAAACTCTTGATTGCTATGAACTTTGATATTTGTGGATTCCATAATGACAAAGTTATTACTCTAAAATTTACATTTCATGGTACAGTTATATCACTATACAACCAGAAGATACTGAATTCAGTCTGAACTGACTCCAGAATATATTCTAAGAACTAAATATATTTTAAAGAAAATGTATTTCTTTAATGGTGCTAAGATTACAATGAATAGCCCTAAAATAATTAAATTAGCCACTTTTAAAATTAATTACATAGAATTTAACACTGTTGCTTCCAGATGATTTCATACATGTGAGTTTTGTCTTCCCAGCTAAACTGTAAGCAACCTAATTCTAAGAACCACGTTTAATACAGCTTTGTATTCTTTGTAGTGCTAACAATTGTGTTGGACAGATAGACATATCATGTAAACACTTTTGACTAATTTTGGCATATCTTCTTACCATCTAGATCTTTCCTAACGAATGAATGTGGGAAAAATTGAGTTTATCAAGGATTCTGGCTAGTTAAGTTCTAATGATTGATGAAATTTCTTTAAAAATTGTGCATTAAGCATATAATAATTGATTAAATTTCTTTTGAAATTGTTGCCCAGTTTTACATTAGGTCCTCTGACTTTTTTATCATATGATCTTAATGACTAGCTTAGGCTGCTTGCAAAAGTAATGACCCATTCATTTGTTTAATTCATCTCAATAATTGATGCGGTTCATTGAACCCAGTGGTTCAGCTGGTGTGATTGATATTGAAAGCAAATGTAGCTGAAATGAGTATGATAATCATTCAAGAGCCTTGTTTGTCTACTGCAGTGTTGTGACCCCCAGAATATGAGTTTGTGGGGAGCCCTCTTAGTTGTCTGAGACACCCAACCTAGTATGATCTTAGCTACTCCATGCTCATTTCACCCAGAATAGTTCATCTTTTTCACTTAGTGAGATTCCCCATTAGGTGTTGTTTGAACAGAAGCTTTCCTGCTAAAAAACAACATTTTTTTTTTCAGTAAGCTCTAGGCCCAATGTGGAGCTTGAACTCACAACCCCAAGATCAAGAGTCATATGCTCTAAACTGGAGCCAGCCAGACACCCCTGGATAAAAACAAATTTTGAAAACCACCCATCAGTTGAATAAATGTGACCAAAGTCTTTTTAATTCACCATTGCAACATCATTGATTCATTCATACATTTATTTAATTTATTCAAGAAATGTTTTTTGAGAACATACATGTGCTGAATACTAGCTCAGACTGTGAAGACAAGCTCCTGTCCTGCAGAGTACCAATAGCTAGTTGTTCTGGACCAATCATTTATAATTATTCATTATTTCTAGTGAGAGAAAATAAAAGGACAATTTGCAAGGATTCCGTCTTGTGTTCTTATTCCAGTTTACAGTTTCATTTTCTCTTGTCTTCAAGATAACCAAATACTTGAGAATAATAAAGTTTTAACAAGTTTGCATCATATTAAAATGCAAAATATGGTTAATATTCAGAATATGGTTAAGAGGGGTGCCTGGGTGACTCAGTCAGTTAAGCATCAGACTTTTGATTTCAGCTCGGGTCATGATCTCATGGTTCATGAGATCGACCCCTGCATCAGGCTCTGTGTTGACAGCATGGAGCCTGCTTATGTTTCTCTCTCTCTCTCTCTCTCTCTCTCTCTCTCTCTGCCTCTCCCTCACTCCTGCTCTCTGTCTCTCTCTCTCTCTCTCTCAAAATAAAGAAATAAGCATTTAAAAAAAATAATTTGGTTGAGAGACCAGAAAGTGTTACTCTGTGAAATTGAAGTTGACCTCTAACTCTGTCTTACCAAATTCCTTTGAGCCTAACAGCTACTGGAGCAACACACATGGGGGTTCAGAATGTGCCACCTAGAAATTGTTACAGAGCTTTCTCCCCTGAGAGTTGGATGAGAGCTCTAAGACAGCATGGCACACTCCATGCTGAGATCGTGCAGAGCTCCCTGAGGACCCTTGACCTTCAAGGGGAGAGTCAACTGGTCATGG
This sequence comes from Cryptoprocta ferox, assembly GCA_028646485.1. Lineage (NCBI taxonomy): Eukaryota > Metazoa > Chordata > Mammalia > Carnivora > Eupleridae > Cryptoprocta > Cryptoprocta ferox. The sequence continues at coordinate 32,793,085 of CM053578.1, forward strand.
TCCAGGAGACAGAGGAGGAACTGAATGGTGGCCTGGTTCCTTTCCATCTTGAGCTGGAAGAGTGGCGAACAGAGAGCAGAGGAATTTTATCCTGATGATTAGAAGGAAGACTGATGACCTTCCTTTTGCCACACTGCCAGCCTCACTTAAGGTATCAGCCACACCAAAGTCCTAATAAGCAAATGAAGAAAATTACAGTGAAGCAGGCCTAAAAGTAGAAAGAGATAAATGAATGGAACATAGAGATGCTAGAAGATCTAGAGAACAGCTTGAACAAAACAATAATTAGAACCCTTTAGGTTTCAAGTAAAACACAAATTAGACTTTCTAGAAATAGGAAAACATAATTTTGAAATTACAAAATCAACATGTGATTTGGAGGATGGCTATTAGTATAATCAGGAAAGAGAAATACATCTATATTTTCATGTGAAAAAATACATTGAGCATCTACTATGTGCCTGACATTATGCCAAGTCCTGGAGATAAGGGGCAATAAGAAAATTATGGCTTTCCTTCTCTGGAGCCAAAAGATTTGAGAATAACAGAAAGGGGGATCAGGGAAGATTATTCTGAAAAAGTGACATGGTAATCCACATGATTAAAATTTCAAAGAGAATGATGCTCATAATAAAAATTAACATGGACAAGATTATTCATTTCTTTGAAGTTACCTGACTGAGATGAACTTTAAATATTCCACTTAGTGCTGTCCAATGCTTACCAAGGAACTAGGGAGTTTTCAAAATTCTACCAAGAAGAGTAAAGAGTAAATAATATTATAAAGGCCATGAAAACAGTTGATTTTATTATGACAAAGGATATGTCATAATGCGAGTGCAGTAAGTTGATAGCAACTAATAGATGTATTTTGTACTTGCTAAGCACTACATTTATTGTCTCAGTCAGTGCCTATAAAGTGGCCTCCGTACCTTCCCCATCTGATGGATAAAAGAAACAGAGGGACAGAGTGGCTATTTGTCCACAAAGCTAAGAAGTAGCCAAGTCAGGATTCAAACAGAGCTTTTACTGATCAACAGTGAATTCGTTTCCACTACCTGTGCTCCTCTAACCTGGAGTCTTGAGAGTCACATTCTCATGTGTCTGCTACAGTTCTGGGAGAAGAGAGATCTTCTGATGAGGAGTCCTATTTCTGGAAAAGAAGTATTCCATGCGCCTACGAAGCAGTTCATTAAGCAGATTGCTGTACATTGCTTAAATGCTCCTTTTTGTCATTCAGTTCTCTTGTCTTTAATTCTGGACTCTCAATCAATCAATTGGTTTCTGATCCATAATGTGCTCTGCTGAGTGAATTTGGGTCTTGTGAATATGATTGCTGGTCCTTCTGACAAACAGACTTCCCTTTGTGATCTCTTCTGGCTTCTTAGGAATTTGGTTAGTATGCATCATCTGCTCAGACCCAATCATGGCTTTTAAAATGCAATTTCTTTCCCTTTTTTTACTTTTAAAAACAAATGATGTACGCCCTATATGAAACTCATTTCCAGTAGTCAGTTCTTGGACTTTTATTATATATTTATCTACAATAAAGAAATTAACTTCCAGGAGTGGGTACCTTCAGATGAAATCAATAGGGCCTATACATTCAGCACTGATACTATGAATGTTTTTTTTAAACAAATATAGTAAAATAAACATCAGTTTATTATGTGAACTCCACTGGAAATTGCACAAGAGAAGCAAATAAGGTTTAATTTGTGTTAGACAAATGATGAAGGAAGACAGTTTAGGTGATACAAAGAAACTTATTTAACACTTCATGAAGCGGACAGTCTCCTTTCAGAAACTGCAAAATTGGGTGGAAGGCAAACAACTTTTATCAGATAAAAAAATAAAGAACAAGGAAGAGCAAATAGAAAATATCTGATTAGCTGAAGCCTGGTAGTCAACTTTATTTGGGATAAGATGCATAGTTGGCTTGGCATTTGGGGATTTAGCTGACTGAATATACTGTTTCTGATCAAGAGGAGCATTTACAGGAACAAAAAAGTTTCCTAACTTTTGGTTTGGAGACCTGGCACCTTGGTCAGGATCCCCTCCATTTTAGGCCTACAGTTATTTAAACAGGAGTAACTTCTTTCTCCCTGGGTGTCTCCTATGTATACATCAGTATACATGTTAATAAACTTGTTTTTCTCTTGTTAATCTGTCTTTTTAACAAATGTTTCATTTATTTTTAAGAGGGGGAGGGAGGGACAGAGAGAGGAGGACAGAGGATCTGATTTGCGAGCTCTGTACTGACAGCAGAAAGCCTGATGTGGGGCTCGAACTCATGAACCATGAGATTATCACCTGAGCTGAAGTCGGACATTTAACCAACTGAGCCACCCAGGACCCTAATCTGTCTTTTTTTTTTAAAGGGCTCTTGATAAGACCTCAGAAGGGTAGAGGGAAAATTATTTTTTCTCCCTTACATCATCAAGCTCTTCAGAAAATGTCCGATCAATTTCCTGATATGATAATTAATGAGGAGGAGCTGTCTTTTTGCTTTCATTTAAAAAGTGGAATTTATGAACTTAACAATATTTTTTTAAAAAGTGGAATTTATGGGAATGATATGAGGATTAATATTTATAAAATACTTTTTGAGAGGAAGAAGCATTGTGATTGTTCAACAGAGTATAGAGTTATTGGATAGTAAGATTAATCAATCTCTTGTAAATCTCCTTAAGTAAGTAAAATGGTTATGACAAAGGACTTGATCAGAAGTCCCGAAAAGGTATCATGTGCTCATTAATGCGCACTGTCAGAAAAGTTTGCAGAGTAGCACTCCTCCTGCGTGTCTCCTGCCAGTGTAGCTTATCTCTGGTATAAAACCTTGGTAAGACTCATGGGCAGCTATTACCCATGCCTATCTAATTGTTCTTTTTAGCAAGATGTCACATTGAAAAAAAGAGGCCTGCTCCACAGAGCAATGTCAGTTTTTACCGTAGATTTAATGGAGAATGTTCAAGAGAGTTTAGATTACATATATACCACAGTAATACCTAGTAAAATCTCTATATTATGTGTCTGATCTATTCCCATAGGTTCTTTCTGGCTGACAGTATCTTCAAGTCTACGCCCTAATCTCTCCATGGCCCCCCAAACCTGTTTTCCTGGAGCCCTTCAGCTCGGTCTACACCTCACTTTGCAAAACAAAGTGTGTTGGCTAGCCAGGCTTTTGCCCCTAAGAAATCAATTCAGGTTAGGGACTACCTGTGGTTACTCAAGTTTGTCCTTGAAGTTTTCGTCAGGAAGCAAAGTATTTATACTCAAAAAGCCAGGGGTGGGGGGAGGAAAAGAGAAGAAATTCTGCTGTTAAACAAGATTTTCCTCTTTTTCTTCAAGTGCTAATTTCTCTGTCTTTAAACCTAGCTGATGGCGCGCCTGGGTGGCTCAGTCAGTTGAGCGGTTGAGCGACCAACTTCGGCTCAGGTCCTGATCTCGCGGTTCATAGGTTCGGGCCGAGTTGGGCTCTGTGTTGACAGCTTGCTCAGAGCCTGCAGCTTGCTTCGGATTCTGTGTCTCCTTCTCTCTCTGCCCCTACCCCGTTCATGCTCTGTCTCTCTCTGTCTCTTAATAATAAATAAATGTAAAAAAAAAAAAACTTAGCTGGTACCCATAGTTAATCAATTAAACAGAAGATCTGATTGGAGATAGACGATATCATAAGGAAGTATAAAATCACAGTGCCTTAATTTTATCACCATTTAGTGTGTCCCAATGGAGACTTTTAATCTAAAATAGTTTGTGAACAAAGTTAAAATTCAAGAAATTGCAATTGAGCAATAGTTGCTTTCTAGAATGATAATAAATAGACACCTGTGTGGGAAATAAATATATTCAAAAAATGTGGTTACACACTAACAAAACAGAATATTAACACTGGTCTAAGAATAAAGAGATAAAAATTAAGTAAAAAATGACATGGGGAAGTTCTTTAAAACAAGCAAGCAGATATATTTACCTTTGGGAGGATTTCCCTTTAAATTCAAAATATTTAGAGAGGTAACAAAGCAAAGAAGATAAAGTTTATAATTTAGATACTTATGTTTCACGTGAACTTGGTTTGAAATGAATGTAAGTAAAATATAAAATGCAGAAAAAGTATAATGTGTAAGCATATTAAAATTATTAAGAGTTTATTTGGGCACCAAATTTATTTAAATTGGGCAGTGCCAAAAAGGAAATGGTTAGGAGCGCTCCCCTGACAGGAGCCAGGGGAAAGACCTATCTAGAAAAGGTGCAGAAGCAAAGAAAGAAAATGATTTGATTGGCTGTACCTCAAAGCCTGGTTGGCTATTTGTGATTGGTTGTCCTTAGGTTTGGACTTTTGTAACCTTGAGGCATTTGCAAGCTTAAGTTTTGGTTTGTTTACATAGGCCACCAGAACATTAGAGCCACTTCAGTCTAGTGGCATCCTTGTTTAATTAATATACTGAACACTACAAAACAGATCATAAAATTAAATTAAGAAAATATTTATAAAGATAACTCATCAAGTGATATAATTTTTAACATTTAAGTTGGGCACAATAAAACACTTTAAAATAAGTATTCAAGAGTTATTATCCAGAGATAATTGTGAAAGGGGAGAGATCACTGGGCTCTTACCTCTATGTGGCTCTCTGATGTGAAGGCCACATGACTGCCACCAATGATACAGGTTATTACTGCCTTAGATTGGATGATTCTCCTAATTGTTGAGAATTTTAATGTTGGCAATTCTGTTGTTCAGACAGTGCTGAAGCATTTTAAAAGTAATGAATCAACATGCTTTGTGTATGTTTTCTAAATCTTTAAGCAGGTCTTCAAATATTGAGAGAGTAGGGGGAAATTGTGCTTTACTATACTATAAGCTATAAACTATACAGGGAACAACATAGTTCCCTAGTTCCCTACTATACATTGTCTGGAGCACATCCTTCCAGGTTATCTGCTACGGATTCAATGGGAGCTATTTTACAGCTCTGAAGCTTGGAGATAACTAATAGCAATGTGAAATAATTTTTGTCTATAGATATGCAACCTTTCTCCTATAGAGGTTCCATTGACTTTCCTCCCCGCTCTGAGGAATTAAACTAGGTTTGCGTCTGTTTGCACACTCATTTCAACATTCCTTTTCTAGAAATGTGTCTGTTCTTTGAATTCTCCTTTGAACTGATTATAATATCTTAACCATTCCTCCACTCATGGGTTAAAGAAAAGCTTTAATATGTGTTTATTTTTATATCTGTATGAAAACAACAATTTTACTTATTAAAAAAAAACCTGTAACAACAACAACAAAAAAACCCACCAAGTTTGTCCTTTACCATTACTTGGGAAACAAACGTCTTTCTACATCCAATTAGTTGAAATGAGTGACCAAAACATCTATCTCAGTGACATGCTGTATCTTCCCACACTAATTAAACATATTCTCCGCTTAGTGAATATGTTAAAGAAATTTCTGCTCTAATTAGTTTCTCACTAATCAATCGCTTTCACATTTTCAGTCTGATTATCTTCTCTGTGGAGGATGCAGAGAAGTAGGGTTTATCCAAGTGTAATCTCTGTAACTGCATCCTAATGATTCTACTTTGTGACTGTTTTTCCTTTTTTATTGGGCTGATGCTATTCAGTGAAATATGTAACCGAGTGTCCTGGTAATCTCATAGCTGCCAACTGTGAGAACACAAATATCCTTTGCTTTATCTATTCTCATATTTCTGACACCAAATATGTGGGGTTTTACCCACACCAACCAATTCTCCTCAATTCTCTGTGGACATCAACTGGGTATCCCTCACTTTAACTCAATTCTGATACTAACCGCCTGGAGGTAATTCGGACCCCACAGATGAAGGGCTCACTTCCATGAAACTGCTTCCTCCTACGTCAGACACCAATCACAAGTCCAGGTTGTCACCTGTAGTCCTGATGACTTGCTATAAATTGAAGGTTCCCACAGCTCCTTCCTCAGATTTGATAATTTGCTAGAGTAGCTCACAGAACTCAAGAAAGCAGTTTACTCACCACTTATAAAAGATACAACTTGGGAACAATCAAGTAGAAGAGATGCAGAGGGGGAAGGGGTGTGAAGAATCCCTGCTCTCCCTGAGCTCAAGACCCTCCTAGCATCTTGATGTATTCAGCAATTTGGAAGCTCTCTGAATCCCCTTGCTTAGGGTTTCTATGGAGGTTCTATCACATAGGCATGGTTGATTCAGTCCCTGTCCCTCTCCCCTCCCCAAAGATCAGGGGACAGTCCTGAAAATTCCAATCCTTTAACTCCTGGTTGGTTCCCCTGACAACCAGCCCCCCCATTCTTAGGGGCTTTCCAAAGTCACTTCATTAAACATAAACTCAGATGTGATTGAGAGGGGGCTTGTTATGAATAACAAAAGACCCTCCTTTCACCTTTATCATCCCAGAGCTATTTCAAGAATGGGACAAAGACTTAATATTATAACAAAAGATGCTTCTTTAGTTCATCACTTAGGAAATGACAAGGATTTTGTGAGCTCTGACCAGGAAGTAGAAGAGCAAATATGTATTTCTTATGATACCACAATATTACAGTTTTCTTTCCTGAATGATGGAAAGAATTGTGGTGTGCATTAGTCAAGCAAGTAAGTCATCACTCAGGATGCATTTGTTAAGCACCTAGTTTATGCTGAGGTCTCTGCAAAATGCTATAATACCTAAATGAGACACTTTTCTCCAACTTTTCCATCCAATTGGCAAGAGGAAATTAAAGAGCAAGAAAATAGAAATCAATAAAATTCAATTGGTGAATATTAACAAGGAAGTAGAAGTTCAGAGAAATAAGTAATCAGCATGCCCTGGAGTATTAAGGGAGGGCTTCTTGGAAGAGGTGATATGCTGGTATTGAAGGATGATCTGAAATTAGAAATCTGTGTCAGGGGTGGGGGGTTAACATTTTAAATAAGAGTTTTTAGCCTGGGATCCATGCTTGAGCTTAAGGAAATCCCTGAATTTGTTTCCCAACTTTGGGCATATTTGTGCTTGTGTAATTTTCTCATGAGTGGGTCCATAATTTTTAATCAGTTTCTCAAAGGGGTCTGTGATCACTCTAAAGTAAAAAACCACGACTTAAAACTATATTTAAGAACCAGGGACCTTCAATCTTGGTCTTGTCCTAAGAAGTGGCAAAACATTACATTAAATGTAATTTCCACACTTACAGTAATGAAATACCAGAAAGCAGTCTCTAACATGCAGTGTGATAAAGCATTGATAGGTGGAATAAAGGACCAATCACATTCCTGCCCGCAGCAGCAGGACAGAAGCCACTTTCCTCCATCTTTCTGTATTATCATCGTCTTCTAGACACATGTAAGGGTCTTTCATTGGGTTTTCTAACTTAAACTGGATACTGTGTGTGTGTGTGTGTGTGTGTGTGTGTGTGTGTAGTTTTCACTCTTACACTGAAAAAGTATAAGTTTCTAGGAAAACAGATTAATCTGATAAATTAAAATATGTTAAATTTTTTTTCTTCTCAAACTTGAGCATGCTTATACATTACTCCTATGCATTCTCCATCCCCTCCCCCCCATTGAACACAAAAGGACATAAAAGTAAACAATTCTAGGCAATCTATACACAAATTATTTCTCTTTATTTCCCACATCTCCTGTCTTGAAGGTAGAAATAACACCTCTCCTTTTCCTTTTTCCTTTAGAATTTTGTGTCTTATTTAAAGATGTGCTCAGTAAGTATAGAATTCTTAACTAAGATGCAATTTCTATTTTAAAAAGAGTGTGAAAAAATAGAATCCATTACTTAGAACTCTTTACCCAATTACTTTTACTCTATCACAGTTTCTAAGGGTGCCAGCTGTGTTTTCCTTGTGGTAAAGGGAGGCAATTTGAGTAAATTAAAGAATGTTTGCAATTGATGTGTACAGAGCTGTCCTTGAAGTGTACATGGTATTTTCAAGATGATAGACTCTAATAAACGTTTTATCTTTTCAATGTTAGGACTATAAAATTCTGTCCCTTTTCTTTCTCAGTTATGACAAGAAACTAACAACGATACAAAATTTTATACAGCATCTGTGATACTTTCCTGTAATGCAGGCTGCCATTACAAAGTACCACAACCTGGTGACTTAAAATAGCAAAACTGTATTGCCTCATAGTTTTGGAGGTTGAAGCATGAAATAAGGTGTTGGCAGGTTTGGTTTTTCCTGATGGTTATGAAAGAGAATCTGATCCACGCCTCTTGGCTTCTGGTGGTTTGCTGGTATTAAAAGATAAGCTGAGGGGGCGCCTGGGTGGCTCAGTTGGTTCAGCAACTGGCTTTTGGTTTCTGCTCAGGTTATGATCTCGTGGTTTGTGAGATTGAGCCCTGAATTGGGCTCTGCTGACAGCATGGAGCCTGCTTGGGATTCTCTCTCTTCCTTTCGGTCCCTCCCCTACTCGTGGCCCAGTAAAGAGCAGTGTATAGCCCCACAGCTAGGCACTTACTGTGCCATATAGAGTATGCCCATGAGAAGAATTGTGTTGTTATTATTAGAGCATCCCTGACCACACCTGGCTGCTGGATATTAAAGTCAAGGCCTGCTCTGGGTACACTTGGGTGAAATCAGAAGGCAAGGTGTTGGGTACAGCTTCTCTGTTTTCTTTTTTTCTCCTTCCTTCTCATTCCTTCCCTAGGTTAAGTGGGATAGGGAAGGGAAAGTCTCCATTCTTGATAATAGCTGTCTTTAGAATCAGCCCTAGATTGGCACCTGGGTGGCTCAGTTGGTTAAGCTTCCGACTCTTGAATTTGGCCCTGGTCATGATCTCATGGTTTGTGGGATTGAGCCCCATGTGGGGCTCTGTGCTGACAGCGTGAAACCTGCTTGGGATTCTCTCCCTCTCTCTTTGCCCCTTCCCTGCTCCCTCTTTCTCTGTCTCTCTTTCTCTCTCTCTCTCAGAATGAATGAATGAATGAATGAATAAATAAATAAATAAATAAAAGAAGAAGAAGAGTCAGCCCTAGGTAGAGAGGACACTTTGCCTATGCCATCAATAGTCTATCTGACTTTTCCATGTTGGAATCAGACATACAGAAGTATATTCAGAATGTAATACTAAAATAATATATATAGCCAAGTTTATTAAATCAGTTTTACTGTTATTCATTTATTCATTCATATATTCATTCAACAGTCATTGACAACCTGTGTAAAGTAAAGGTTGAGGCCGAGGGCTTGGGAGTCAGAAATATATATGAGTTCCAATTAAGATTCTATTATTAACTAATTATGTGACCTGGAAAAACTTCTTATATATTTTTGTTTCCTATTTTTGAACCTCAGTTACCTCATCGGTGTATATTTGGAATAATAACACTGTCAGTATATATTACATTATGTTAAGATAAAAACCCCCAAATCGCAGTAGCCTGAAAGAAAAAAAAGTTTGGTTTTTGCTTATGTCCATCCTCACTGACTGGATTCTCTATACCATATCAATTGTCTTCCAAATGACAGAGGAGCCAATATCAGGAACATTTTCCGTCACTGTGGGAGAGGGGAAAAGAGCTCTGGAGGGTTGTAGTTGGCAGCAATGTTCTGGCTTGGAAATAGTTCTGCTCATAACTCATTGGCCAGAACCAGTCACTGCCATCCAACCACAGAGGGTCAGGAACGGAGATCCTACCTTGGAGAGCTATAAGACCTAGTGAACAATGTAAGGGCTATACTGATATCACTATATCACTTCTATAAGGTAACAAGAAGGATTTCATGTGTGTGCGAGAGAGAGTTTGTAAATATATAGTGCCAACAATGTCAGGTACATGGAAGACAATAATATAGCTATTATTATTCTAGTACATTATGACTATAAGGCACCTACTACATGCCAAGCTCTGAACCAAGTATTGGGAAGTCATAGGCTGTCAGTTAAACTCCAACCCAGGAAAAGGAGTGAGAAAGTTGTTACTGAAGAGAGCTGTTGCTGGTTATCTTGAATGAACAAATTAATAAATTCATTTTACAAATTGGTCCCAAGGCAAATGGGCTAGAGAAGTGTCCAAATATGTCTCATTTAACCCTCACCCCAACATAGTAGGATTATTTATACCTGTTCACAGAGAGGGAATGGAAGCCTAGAAGGCTTGTGTGACCTGCTCAAAACCGTACTGCCAGCAAAGGTCAAACTGGTGCTCTGAGGATAATACTGGAAAATGCCCTGAGGACTAGTATGCTCCTACCTCCTGGGTGATGTTTGGGAGCCTGGGGTTGGGGTGGAACTAGTAGGTTTGATAGATATGAATATATGGTTTTAATTGTGGATTTAAGTTGGTATTGGTATAAATTTTTTGGTATTCAATTTTTTCAGTGTAAAAGTAGGATAATGATAATAACCATTTCATAGGATCTTTTTGAGAAGTAATGTGATTATAATTCTAAGCTTTTAAAAGAATACTGTCCACACAGTAAACTCTCCAAAATGTTGACTATCATTAGTTTTCCTTCAAGTGCAATTAATTTAGTTAGTTAAGGTAGTGCATTTGAAGTAGGTATATATAACTGGTTTTGTCTGTCATCTCTGGGCCTGGGTGCTGCTTCGTGCCTACAGGGAAATGAAGGCTTTTCCATAAACCCAGAAGGATTATTATGGAAGCACACCCAGCATATAGAACTCTCCCCTGCTTAAAGTCTTAAGCCAACTGAAGCCATTTGCTCCTATCCACTGAGCTTAGCCTTGATCTCTTTCAGGAGATCAGAAACACATCACTTCCCAGAAGGAGCAGGTTAACCAAGAAATGGTAAAGTTGCCTGTCCTGTGACTCCTGCCCAGTCTAAAGTTAGGATGAAATCTAGGCATGGTAGCAATAAAGCATGTGTGACTGTAACCTCCTCAGGTGGCAGGAAGTATAGTGCAGTGGTTGAGTCCAGATTCTGGAACCAGACCTGCCTAGTTGGCTCTTTGCTACTCCTATTTGTTGACACCAGTTTTGGACATTGGTTTCTTCAATGGTGCCATGGGCATGACACTGAGTTGTGTAAAGCACTTAGAATAGTGTCTGGCACATAATGAGCACTTGAAAGCTGTGGATCCCCTGATGCAGATGGAATCCTAACCCAGGTGTAAAAGAAAAAAAAGCTTATTTATTTTGGGAGAGAGAAGGAGGTGGGGAGAGGTAGCGAGAGAGGGAGACAGAGCATCCCAAGCAGGCTCCGCGCTGTCAGCTTAGAGTCTGATGTGGGGCTCGATTCCAGGAACTGTGAGATCATGACCTGAGCCCAAATCAAGAGTCAGAAGCTTAATGGACTGAGCCACTCAGGCATCCCTGACGCAGGTATTGATTGAGCATCTACTGTGTGAACAAGGCCAGGGTTATCTCTGCTCCTACACAGCTCCCACCTACAACTGGCTCCAAGTCCAAGGTCTTTCAATATAGCTCAGTTGTGATGCAGCAGGAGAAAGAGAATCTGTAATAACTAAAAATCACTTATGTGATTTTAACTAGTATGTCTTACGTTTTATTAATTTTCCTCATTGTAAAAGTGTCAAACAATTGAGAAGCACTTAGGATGTAATGTCAAAGCTCCTCTCTCTTCCCTTTGCTCTCAATCCTGCTCAGATTCCACCCCACTTCAGAGGGCTCACTGTTAACAATTTATTTTTTATACTTCTCATCTTCTTTCTCTACCTTTGCAAACATGTATTTGTATGTATGCACGTGTATATACACATCTATATCGTAAAAGAAAGAAATCATTCTTCATACAACGTACTATTTTTTCCCTTATTTTCACTTAAGTATATGTCAGATATTTACGCATGTTGATACATGTAGATGTAGTCCATTTTATGACTATGACATAACTTTTTCATCATTCCTTATGAACATTTAGTTTTTTACTCAAGAAAAAATTTTTTTTTACAAACAGTGCTGTAAACAGTTTTTAGTGCACATGAGAACATTTATTAAGATTAGAAACTTAGAAGTGAAATTATTGGGTCTACGGATGTTCATTTACAAAGTTTTGTAGATGCTTATAAATACCTTTCAAAAGTGCTTCACCAATTTTTACCTCTATGAATAGTACATAATAATGCATGTTTCTTTGTATCCTCTCCACAACTTCCTGTTATCAATGTATTAAATGTTTATTAATCTAAGGAAAATACATACAATTTCTATGGCTGCTTTGGTATGTATTTCCCTGATCACTCATAAAACAGAAAATGATTTCTTATGTTTATTGAATATTCGTACATTATTTTTGTGAGCTGATTGCTCATATATTTTGCCAGTTTTTCTGTTGGATTATTGACTTATTTTTTTAAATGTTTATTTTTGAGAGAGAGTGAGCGTGCATGCAGGGAAGGGGTAAAGAGAGAGGGAGACAGAGGATCCAAAGTAGACTCTGTGCTGACAGCAGAGAGCCCTGATGGCAGGGCTCCAACTCACGAACCCTAAGATCATGACCTGAGCTGAAGTAAGACACTTAACTGAGCCATCCAGGTGCCCTGATATTTTTCCTATTGACTGTAAGAGCACTTTAAGTATTGTAACAGCAATCATTTGTTGCATATATTGCGAGTATTTTCTGTCTCTTGCTTCTCTTTAATATTATATATGGTATCTTTTACTAATACAGAATTTAAATTTTTACAAATTCAGTTTGGTCAGTCTTTTCTTTTGTGACTTCTGGATTTTGTATGTAAATTAGAAATCTTACCCATCCAAATAAAAATAATCCTCTGGGTTTTATTAATATATAAATGGAATTTTTACATAAGATCTGAGGTAAGGATCTAATTTTATCTTTTCCTAAAGGAGTAATCAATTGTTCCAATCCCAGTTTTTTGTTTGTTTTGTTTTTGTTTTAATGTTTGTTTATTTTTGAGGGAGAGAGACAGAGTGCAAGTGGGGGAGGGGCAGAGAGAGAGGGATACACAGAATCTGAAGCAGGCTCCAGGTTCTGAGCTGTCAGCACAGTGCCTGACATGGAGCTTGAACTCACGAACTGCAAGATCATGACCTGAGCCAAAGTTGGATGCTTAACCGACTGAGTCACCCAGGCACCTTCCAATTCCAGTTATTGATTTGCAAATTCTACACACACATGATTTTCTAGACATTTTTTTTTTTTTTTTGGTAATTGTATTATTCCATTGGCATTGCTACACTGTTTTAAAAACCATAGATAGCTTCATTGTATGCCTTTACAGCTGTTTGGACCAATCCCCCCTTTTTATTCTTCTGTTTCAAAATCCTTTTGGCTACTCTTGTATGAACTACCAACTTTAGAATTTGGTTTTGAAGTCCTACAAACTATTCTATTGGGATTGCCTCATTTATATTGATTAATTGCAGAAGAATTCACTTCTTTATACTGTTGAATTTTTCACATTCAGGCACATGACATGTCTTTTATTTATTTAGGTTTACTCTTCTGTCCTGCAGTAAAGTTTTATAGTTTGCTTTATGTAGTTCTTACATATTTCATTTTTAGAAATAATTCAGCTTTATTTTTTTAATTTAAAAAATTTTTGTTTTTTAAAAAAGTTTTTAAATGTTTATTTATTTTTGAGAGAGAGAGAGAGACAGAGCATGAGCTGGGGAGGGGCAGACAGAGAGGGAAACAGAATCTGAAGCAGGCACTAGGCTCAGAGTTGTCAGCACAGAGCCAGATGCCAGGCTCGAGCTTATGAACCATGAGATCATGACCTGAGCCAAAGTTGGTGCTTAACAGACTGAGCCACCCAGGCACCCCTCAGCTTTACTGAGGTATAATCATCAAATGAAATTGTAAGATATTTAAAATGTGCACAGTGGTAATTCGATATATGTATACATTGTGAAAGCATTTTCCTGATCTAGTTAATTTACATATCCATCACCTCACATATTTGTTTATTTATTCTTTTTGGTGGAAACTTTTAAGTTCTAGTGTCTTAGCAAATTTTAGTTATACAAAACAGTGTCACAACTATAATCACCCTGTTTTACATTAGATCCTCAGATCTTTTTCATCTTATAGCTGAGCGTTTGTATCCTTTTACCAAACTCTCACTATTTCCCCATCTCCCAAGTCCTTGGCAATCATTTATCTACTCTGTTCCTATGAGTTTGACTTTTTTTTTTTAAAAAAAAAGATGCCACATACAAGCGATACCGTGCAGTATTTGTCTTATTTTACTTAGCATAGTGTCCATCCATGTTGTCACAAATGGTGGGATTTCCTTCTTTCTCATGGCTGAATAATATTCCATTGTATATATTTACCACATTTTCTTTATCCATTCATCAGTTGATAGACAGTTGTTTCCATATCTTGGCTATTGTAAATACTACTGCAATGAACATGGGGATGCAGATATCCTTTCAATATCCTGTTTTCATTTCCTTTGGATATTTACTTAGAGGTGGGATTGTTGGATCATGTGGTAGTTCTATTTCTAATTATTTGAAAAATCCCCATACTGTTTTCCATAGGGACTGCACCAATTTACATCCCCATCAACAGTGGACAATGGTTTTCTTTCCATTTCTTTCCCAGTGCTTGTTATCTCTTGTTCTTTTGTTGATGGCCATTCTAAAAGGTGTGAGGTGATATCTCTTTGTGGTTTAATTTGCATTTCCCCAGTAATTAGTGACTTTAAGTACATTTTCATGTATGTCTTGGCCATTTGCATGTTTTCTTTGGAAAAATTTCTATTCAGTTCCTTTGCCCATTTTTTAATCAGATTTTTTTCTTTGCTATTGAGTTGTGTGAGTTCTTTATATATTTTAGATATTAATCTCTTATCAGATATATGATTTGCAAATGTTCCTCCTTACATATTTCTTTTTAGTATTATCCCCAGGTATTTATGAGTTAGTTGCTATTGGAATGAACATTTCAATTACATTTTCTGATATAATATTTCTGATATATAAACCTTATTTTTGTTGCTGAGTTTGTATTGCTTGGCTTACTAAATTTTCACATTGGTTTTAATAATTTTTCATTAATTCATTTGGATGTCCTAAGAAAAAAATTGTAGAATTTACAAAAACAAACAGTTTTCTGTATAGTCAGTCTTACTGGGGGAATAGGGATATTTACTACAAATGGATTTTTTTATGTCTTTATTTTATTTTTGAGAAAGAGAGACAGAGAGTGAGCTGGAGAGGGGCAGAGAGAGAGAGAAGGAGACACAGAATCCGAAGCAGGCTCCAGGCTCTGAGTTGTCAGCACAGAGGGCTGGGCTGGGCTCGAACCCACGGACTGTGAGATCATGACCTGAGCTGAAGTTGGACGCCCAACCGACTGAGCCACCCAGGCGCCCGACAAATGGATTTTAAAACAGAAAAGTGGTTACAGAGGTGAAGGTGCCCATGAAAAACCACACCAGTAACAGAGATAACCCAGGGGTCAGTAACAGCAGGAAGCCACAACTACTAGACTGAAGAGATAAAAGGAAGAGGCAGTGTTACTAGACCTTGGGGACCAAGGTAACCCCAAAGACACTGGGCACATGGTGCACCTGTCTGCTGGAAGCAGAAGTCATGCAGGAGACATAGCTGCTGCCAGAGAAGCTGTAGGAGGCCAAGAAGAAGTGAAGAAATACCCTGTCTTCTCTTCCCTCCTGGCCCCACCCCACCCTGGCCCAGTCTCCACCAGTGGCCTCTCACCTGTTGGGTTTAGCCAGACACCAGTTGAAAAGAAAGTTTGGGAAACAGCCTGCAGGGATGGCCCACTTATGATTTAGAGCAAAGCATGAGGCACTTCAGGAGTAGATTTGAGCACAGGTAGGCATAGAATTGGCTCACTTTCTTATGTTTATGCCTCTTGATTCTTTTTCTCATTTTTCTGTATTGGTGAGGACCTGAAGTGTAATATTGAGGAGTGCTGTTGATGTCGGGTTTCCACGCTTCTTCTTGATTTTAGTAGGATTATTTCTAATGTTTCAATATTAAATAAGATGCTTATAATTGCTTATAATTTCTCTATTAACTTTTCATTTGTATTTATTATTAATATTTTAAAAATATTTATTTATTTTGAGAGAGAGAGAGAGAAGGCGCAAGTGGGGGAAGGACAGAGGGAGAGAATCCCAAGCAGGGTCCACACTGTCATGCAGAGCCTGACATGGGGCTTGATCTCATGAACTGTGAGATCATGACCTGAACCGGTATCGAGTTAGACACTTAACAAACTGAGCCACCCAGGTGCCCCTTTATTAATTTTTTTTTTAAATCTTTTTTAGCATATACTGATATGTATATATTAATTTACTCTGTTCATGTAGAGAATTTAGTGTAGTGAAGTCTTACACTAACAGATTTGATATTGATGAATCAGCCTTCTATTGTTTGGAAAAACTTTACTTCATCAGAGTGTATCATTCTTTTTAATAAAATACCATGTCAGATTTGTCAACATCTTATTTTGGTCTTTTGTACATATATTAATAGTTGTTATGAACCTAGAGGATGATGCTAACCTTGGGAATGGGTTAAGACTGTTTCCATCTTTTCTATGCCCTGTATATGTGATATAAAGTTTTTATGATCTTTGAGTGTTTGGAAGAACTCCCACTTAAAATCTCATGTCTGATGACCTTTTAAGGGAATAGAGTACTCATAACCCTCTCAAGTTCTTCTACTATCATCCTTTCTTTCCTTCTTGAGTCAACTGCTGAAAGTCACTTTAACAAAACTTTATCTAGGTAGTAAGAAGGCTGGGAATCCACAGGCATCTTGGTCTCTGACAGCTGGCTAGGTGCCTTGAAGACACACTGTCCCTTGTGCATTTGAGGAGGGTTGCATAACCAGGATGCTTTTTCTGAGATTGATGATTTAATTCCATAAGAGAAATATGTACCTCATTAAGTGTCAATTTGGAGAATAATATAAAGAAAGATTTTCAATCATTAAGCCATTTATTCAATTATTTCAGAAGTGCGTGTGCCTAATTGAAGCTCACAAGGAAAAAAACAGTGGTACCAACTTAGACAAAGAAGTGTTTGGGGATAGTATCCCAGCAGTCTTTTCATGATATTAGTTGAAATGGAAAATGAATATTGGAATAGAAAATGAGTCATTTGTAGGGTAAGCTATTTCAGCTCATTTAATCCATTTTAAGACCAGAGGTCCTTTTACTCGCATTCTTCATCCGTATTGGAAAAAGGATTTATTCCTTTTCTCACACTCCTTTCTGTGGAGCAAGAAACCTAGAAATGCTTTTAATTTAAAGTTGGCTGTATATAAATTATGAAATTATGAAAGGCCAGCATGGGATATTATGTGACAAGTTTGAAAAGTGATAGTTTTCTTGAAACCCCTGACTCTGTTGCTACAAAGCAAATTAGGTTAAAATTAACATCTAGGGCAGCCTTAAGAGAAAAAAGTAGTGAATTTCTGGATCAGTCTGGGGTATTTACACAAGCATGACCATTGGGAAGGTTAGTTTTGTTCTGATGGAGTTTTGGGTTGCTTGTCTATGTGTGAACTACCCACCCCCTCTGTAAGATAAGCCCCTGCATTCTCTGTGTTTCTACCACTTTTACTTCATTGCATAGTTACCATTTGCCTCGTCCCCACTGCAGTCCCTCTCATTCTTACTCTAAACACAGATGCTGCAGGTGCTGGGGCACCAGAGCAATTCTCCTGGTAAACCACACTAACAGGAAAGAAGTAAGAAAGAGCTATTTTGTTTCAGGCACTGTGCCAGGTGTTTTTGTATATTAACTGAGGTTGATTACCCCTAACAATGGTTTCTCCAACTTTGAAGATGAATTGTGTAATTTAGTATTTTTAATTTGATTCCTGATATGTAAATTTAGGATCTGCTAACTTGGCTACAAGAGCTCAGCTTCTCGAGTTATGCAAACTTTGATTTGACTATGTCTTTGCGGCTTACTATATATGTGGCATCAACAAGTGTATTAACCATTTTAAATTAGTATCTTATATATTAATAACAATATTAAGAATGAATGAGATTAAATGTGCATATCAAGGGCTTAGCACAATGCCTAAAGCAATCAGTAATCAAACAATGTCCATTATTATTACTGAGTTAAAAGACTTGGATTTTCGTCCTATGTAGTGTGTTACTTTAGACAATTTACATACAGGGCTTCCTCAACTTATCATGGGATTATGTCCCAATAAACTCATCATAAGTTGAAAATATCATAAGTTATCATAAGTATCATAAGAAAATTCATTTAATACACTTAAACTGAATCATAGCTTAGCCTGACTTACCTTAAATGTGCTCAGATCCTTACAGTAACCTACAGTTGCGCAAAATCATCTAATGCAAAGCCTGTTTTATAATTAAGTATTGAGTATCTCATGTAAGTTACTAAAAACTGTGCTGGAAGTGAAAAGCCGAATGGTTAACTGGGTGCAGAATGGTTGTAAGTGTATTAATTGTTCACCCTCATGACCACATGGCTGACTGGGAGCCATGGCTCACTCTGCTGCCCAGCACCAGGAGAGAGTACTATACTACATATTAGTGCTGGTTGGGAAGAGATCAAAATTTATTTTTTTATTTTTTATTTTTATTTAAAAATTTTAAATGTTTATTTTTGAGAGAGACAGACAGAGTGCGAATGGGGGAGGGGCAGAGAGAGAGACACACACACACAGAATCCAAAGCAGTCTCCAGGCTCTGAGCCATCAGCACAGAGCCCGACGTGGGGCTCGAACCCGCGAACCGTGAGATCATGACCTGAGCTGAAGTCAGGTGCTTAACCGACTGAGCCACCCAGGCACCCTGAAAAGATCAAAATTTAAAGTACAGTTTCTATTAGAGACATGTCATTTTTATACCATGGTAAAGTTGAAAAATCATTAAGTTAAACCATCATAAGTTGAAGACCAACTGTAATTCCCTGTGCCAATATTTAAATATTCCCCCAAATACATTTATGTTTTATTTATTTTTATAATTTTGTGATTTTTTTTTATCTCTTAACAATTATTTAAACAATTTTGTATAGTAAGTATTGTCCATTGTTAAAAAGAGAAACTCAGACAGATTGGTATGTTGTCCATGATCACAGAGTTAATCAATAGATTTCAACACACGTTCTCTAATATTAGTTCCTGATTCTTTTGTCTTTCTATCACAGTGGTTCTCAAATGAAGGAGTTGAACATATAATGGTCCCTTTTGTCACTAAAATGATGGCATCAAGTGTTTCACTCTTAGGGCAGCTCTAAAGGAATTGGGTGCCCAGGGTGAAAATCTGGTCTGAAGTGGTCAAAACAACAAAACAAATGAAGAAGTACAATACTAAAGATGGCTAACTACAAAAAATGCAGGCTGTGTGAGGAAAATTATTGGGTCAATGCATCCCTTTGTGAGGTGCTCAGTTACCTTCAACCGTGGGATTAAAGCCCAAACTGCAGCTACCTATGTGAATCTGTCCCTACTGCCCTCCTGCCACCACTCTCTCACAGAAAAGATATTTGAAGGGAGAGAGCTGGGCAGAGGCAGATGGTGGGGAGGGGGACTCAATCAACTGATGAGACCAAGAGTGGATTCAAATCCACTTTCTGAACAGTGGTTTTGAGAGACATGACATCTCAGTTGTCCCAGGGTGCCTCCCTCTGTGTGCACAGACATCAGAAACCTGGGAATGGAATGAACATGAGTCCACCAAGTAGGAATGTCTTCACTTGAATTTTGTTCCACAGGTCTATGCAAGTGTAACAAGATGTTGAGTGCTGTTTTTCTTGCTTTCTTAGATCCTTCTACATCCAAGTTTTATTTTCTAGCATTTTTTGGAGGGTATCAAAAAGATACCCAGAATTTAGAGAAAAAGCAGGAGTTGTGGAGCTGCTGGCTATAAACTGGGATGTCTGGGGTTGGTGACCGACAAGGGAAATACAGCATATTCTACAAAGAATTGCCAGCACTTAGGGCCAGTCTCCTGCCTGCCAGGCTTGCAACCAGGGGACAGTGTAGATTCAACAGCATCACTAGCCATCTACCTTCCCCACATCTTCCAACTCAACATGAAAAAAAGGATGGGAGAGATGAGGGGGGCATGTCCTTTGAGGACATTTGATAAGAGTGGTTTATTTTCCCTTTTTCTTCTCCTCCTCCTCCTCCTTCTTTTTAAGTTCATTCATTTTGAGAGAGAATGGGGAAGTGGTAGAGAGATAGGAAGAGAGAGAGAATCCCAAGCAGACTCCACACTGTCAATGCAGAGCCCAACGTGGGGCTCGATCTCAGGCTCGATGACCGGAACCAAAATCAAGGGTCAGATGCTTAAACGACTGAGCCACCCAGGCGCCCCTATTTTCCCTTCTTCTTGTAATGATCTCTCCTCTCCAAAGCCAAGGGATGCAATCTCCTCAAGAGTCATGTTTGCCGGGGGTATCCTCCAAGCATGGAGTCTGGCATTATGTTATCTGCAGAATGCTTAATAACTGTAGACCCCGCAAGCACAACTTGAATGTCTTCAGAGTTGTATGGAGAGAAAGTCCTTGAAGAGTGTACTGTGAAACTAGGAATTCTCTTATATTATATGGTGATTATGAAATTTCTGCCCAAACTGGGACACTTTTGAAGTGAGATTATTTATAATCTCTGGACAACAGGTGTAAAATAGGACACTCCCAGGTCAACCAGGATGTCTGCCTATTGTATCATCACAGAGAGTATGATATATGAATATTAATTAGTTTTAATCTACTAATCCTATCGGTGGCTAGTTAATATTTGAAGTTCTCCTAATTGTACATGCACACTTTGAAAGTAGTTAGTTAGCATTTGAATGACTGATGAATGAGACCCACTCTCTTAAGGCACACTGGCTTCACTTATCTTTGTTAATTAGCAAATGAATATTAGAACTTTTTCATTAGTGAAATCAGTGATGCTCAAGATGTGTGAATAGACCAGTAATATTGTACAGCCATTTCCCCCTTGTATGAAGAGAATGTAAGTACTCAGGGAATTCAAGAACCTACACTATTTGGAACAATCCCTTGGTGTAGGATTCCAAAGAAATCAGGAGACTGTTTTCAGTTTTTGTTACCTGACTATGACCAGAAGGCTAACTGAATACCATTGTATCAGCTTCAAGATACATGCATGGTTGGACAGAAAGTGAGGATTTTATTAAACCTCCAGTACATATTGTAAGGCTATTTTGTTGCCCTTTACATGCTTGCCAGTACAAGTAACAAATTTATTGTAGCATACCATGTGGTAGCAAGATTGAGGGGAAGACCTACACAGTCCTTACCTATCTCTAACTGCAGGAACTATAGATATCTTCCAAGAGGATACAAGTTGGCTTACACCAGTTTGAAAAACTTGCCATTTTCAGCCTTTTCCTCACTGTGGAAAAGTGGAAATTCTTGACATTAGTCCTCAGAGATTTGAGATATGTAAGAACCTAGAGCACTGCCCACTGAGTCCTGGAGATTTCTGATGAAGGGAGGCCAATGGAGTAAGATATGGTTTCAGAAGTAATTGTGCTATATTGTGTCTAAGAAGTGGAGGGGAGGCAGTAACCCAGACATCTAGTCCTTGGTCCTTGGAGGGTGTGGAAGAGGACTTCAGTGAAGGACCCAGAGATTACAGGAGGGGCACGAGCTCTGAGTGGGTAGAGAAGGGATTTACCCATTATGGAGGGGCCAAGAGTAAAGTTTTACACTATTTCAAAAAAAAACCACATGCAGTCTTTATGCAGCAAGTACCACATAAGCTAAGGTCTTCAACAGTACTCAGCAGAACAAGAGCAAGGTGAGAAACCCTTCCTAACACTGATAAGTAGTCTCCCATGACCTCTGCCTCCTCAATCTTGCTCCCCGACCATGGGTTGTGGGTCCAGAAGAGGAAGAGGGAATATATGTTCAGAGCCTATTTTTCTCCTTCCCACTCCAAGCTCTCAGAAACAGAAAAATGGGTATTTTACCAAAGGTTTTGTAGGCCAACCGGTAGTTTTATGACATATCAAGAGAAGAAAGTTGATGAAATTTAAATTATTCATTTATGTTCTTTCCTCAAATTCTTCCCTCATTTGTCGTAGAAAAAGTCTCCCCTCACTCTCCCTTTATGTATGATTTTAATTAGTAGTTTCAAGGAGACTGTTACTATCCATTAGGGGAAATCTATGGGATTGTTACTATGGAGGGAGGAAACTACCAGCTTTGATGAGTTGGAGCCAAAGAAGCTAAATGTCCTACAAAGTGTAGCAAAGTCCAACACAACAAAGAATTGTGCCATGTCTTCCATGACTCTTGAATGTCCTGCTGGATAGTCACATAAGTGAGAACCTAAGCCTACCCACCTGTTTGTCATTATCTGAACCTAAGCCTACCCACCGTGCGTGTGCATGGGTGTCTGGCATGATTTTAATATACACCAGGTTTTTCAGGAATGCAACTACTGTGTAAATCAAATGAATTCGGTGGCTTGTTTTGTCTTAAAATTTCTAACAGAGTGTTTGTCATTTTAGAAAATCACATCATTAATGACTGTAACACTTACAGTTATTTGAATGGCCAGTGACCTACCAGTATCAGTACATTTGTAGCTATTCCAATCACAGTAATTCCATCATGGGTGCAAACATCTGACCACTTCATTATGTGTCCTAGTGTAGTCAAGGCTGAGCAGTTATATATTCAAATAACTATTATGTTATTGTTCCTTCTATAATTATGGTTGTCAGATTTAGCAAATAAAAATATGGGAGGACCATTTAAATTTAAATTTCAGATAAACAATGAAAAAAATTTTTTAGTATAAGTGTGTCCTAAGTATTGTCCCTCTATCTGGCAACCCTATTTATAGTACTTTTAGGACTTTTTATCAAATTGCAAATGTCTATAGATAGGAAATATCCAATAATTTCATTTCTGGAGATTTTATCCAATATTTATCATAAGAAGGGGCCAGTGGAGCTTGATAGAATTTAAAACCACTGGTTTCATGCAAAACAGATGTAGCAAGGGAGGAACCACTTATTGTCTATGAGCATACCCCTTGGGCAGAGGATCTCACATTTACCATCCCCATCCCTACACATTCAAATCCCTACACATTAAATAAATATTATCTCACTCTAAAAAAAATCTTCCTTGGAAAAAATTGTGCTGCTAAGAGACAGACGTTCTTCATTTTGTTACATCTAAATCTAGATTAAATCAAAGTACATAAGTGTGTTCTAAGTATTGTCCCTCTATCTCTACCTCTCCATAAACACAGGGTGTATACAGCATTGATCACCTAAAACACTTCAAATATTATAAAATTCCTAGTGTCAATATTAGTAAGTAAATTTTCTCTCCTCAAACTTAATAGTCATTTGTATTGCTTCCCAGACACTAAGATACCTTTTATATCTTTTAAAATAGAAGTATAATTATATGTATAGTTTTAATTCCTGCAGCTTTAATATTTGATTAACATATTGCTACCAAAATAGGTAAAATAATATTTTAAGGTAGTATGCCCCACTGAGAACAATCAAAGATTGAATCATGGCTTTTTGATTAGATTACGGGAAAATATGAAGACTATAAGCATTAGAATGCCTCCAGCTATGCTTTATAAGGCTCAGGATGAATCACCAAATAATTTACAAAGGACAGAGATATTTTATAGTTCAGAAAACTTCAGAAGAATAAATAAATAAGAATGAAATAATAATCATTAGGAGAAGGAAAGGCTTATCTGGTTTATTCTGATGTATTTGGAGTTGCTGGAGCCAGGAACATCTTCCAGCGCTGCCATCAAAACACATTATTTTCCTGCTTAAAACTCCTTGGGGACTTAGCATTGAACTCAGAATAAAGTTGAAAATTTTCTACGAGTTCCTGCATGATCTGTTTCCTGCTTCTTTCTCCAGCCTCATCTCACACATCTGCTCCAGGCCCGTTGGACTCTGTTCACTCAGGTCTTTTCCTTAGGATCCTGCCATTTTAACATACTGTTCCTTCTCTTGGAAATCTCCATACTTCTCACCCTTTGCCTATCTAAACTATTGTTTAGGTCTCAATCTAAATGTATTTTCCCGGGGAAGCCTCCCACTTTTCCTGGACTAGCTTTAGGACCTTCATTATATGCTTCATAACACCTCATTTAATCCACTTGAAATTATTTAATTTAATGCATGTAATTATGTATACAAATTGGCTTAGATAGGTGTGCAGCACCTGTCATTTTCAGCCTCATCCCCACTATGGAGAAGAGAAAGATGCTTGACATTAGTCTCTTCAGATTTGTTGGAACCCCAAACCCTTGAATATTTTTGTGTATCCTCCTAGACTACCAGCTTTTTTAGGTCTGGGGTTTTATCTGTCTTCTTTACCATTATCTTTTTTTTTTTAAAGATTTTATTTTTAAGTAATCTCTATACCCAGCATGGGGCTTGAACTTACAACCCTGATCAAGAGCTGCATGCTCTACTCACTGAGCCAGCTAGGTGCCCCCCTCATCTATTGACTGACACAATAGGTGCTTAATATATGAGTTCTGACTAATTAGTAGTATTGTCAATCATGTCATTTTTGAGATTAAATAATAAGAATATATATTTTTTCATATAGTTTAGAAGTGTAGGGTTTTCTTTAGTTTGCTTGGCATTACACGAAGATATGTATTTTAAAAGATTGATTCATTCACTTAATAAATATTAAGTCAGTTCTTAGCATGTGTGGGGCACAATGCTAGGCACTGGTGATATAACAATGAACGAAGCAGGCAGGCATGATCCCTGCTTACAGGAATTTTGACAGAAAGTAAACAGATATATGCATTTCCTTGTTTAATTGTAATGCTGATGAGCATTATGAGGTAAAGATTAAGGTGGTAAAAGAGACTGTGACAGGTGGCTGCTATCGACCAAATTTGTCCCCCCACATTTATATGTTGAAACTTAATGATGCTCAATGTGATGGTATTTGGAAGCCCCACCTCCCAACCCCACTAACTAATGGGGTTAGTGGTCTATGAAAGAGACCCCAGAGAGCTCCCTTGCCCCTTCCACCATGTGAAGTTATAGTGAAGTGAGCTCTCACTAGATACCAAATCTGCTGGCACCTGAATCTTAGACTTCCTAGCATTTAGAACTGTGAGAAATAAATTTCTGCTGTTTATAAGTCACTGGTATTTTTGTTAAAGCAGCCCAAACAGCCTAAGACGGGGGTCTTATCCAAGCTGAGAGCTCAGGAAAGGCTACTCAGAGAAAGTGACATTTCAACTGTGATTTGAAGCAGTCAGGTGGGCGTTGTGTGAAGTAGCTTAGAGAAGAAGGAAACATATATGAGGAAGTTTTCAGAGGAGAAATAGGATGGCTGTGCTGGAGGTGGAACCCAGGTGTCAGCTGGTTCACAAGTTCCCCAGGTGATTCTGATGTGGACCCAGAGATATGAACCACAGGGCTGGAGACGTTCTACTCAAAATGCGGTCTTTGTCCTGTGGTATCAGCACCACCAGGAATTGTTGGTCCTTCCCTCAGACTCCATCAGAATCTGCAGAACAAAATCCCCAGGTGATTCATAAGTATGTTACAGTTTGACAAGCACTGGCTAGAAGAACTAAAAGAAGAGTGCACTGAGGACAGTGCATAGAGAATAAGGGCAAATATGACTGGATGAGGCTGGTGGAGTAAGTAGAGCTAGATGATGGAGGGCCAAAAACCATGTTTCCCAAGAGGAGAGATGCTCCTCAATGAGTGGGAAGAGGCAGCTCACTGGAGTTCAGAAAAAACACATTAGTATTTCTATATATGTATGTTTGTACATACATACGTATGTATGTATCATCTATCTATCTATCATCGTCTAGCTATCATCTATTTTTTTTAAATCCAAAAGGATTAGAAGATGTACTCACCGTTTTTTTTTTTTTGCTTGTTCCATAGTGGGATAATGCTACTGGTTTTGGTGAGCTAGAGCCAAAGAAGCTTAATGTCCTACAATGGGTGTCAAAGCCTCCCACAACAAAGAATTGTACGTGTTCTCCATGGCCCTTATTTTTTTATTATAATGGTGGATACATGTCATTATACATTTGTCCAAACTCATAGCATTTGCAATACCAAGAGTGAACCCTCATGTAAACTACGAACTTTGGGTGATTTTGATGTGTCAGTGTCAGTCCATCAGCTATAACAAGTGTACCACTGTGGTGAAGGATGTTGAATGAAGGAGGCTATACATATATGGGGCAGAGAGTGTATGGGAAATCTCTATAGCTTCCTCTCAAGGTGTGGACCTAATTCTTCTCTAAAAATCTATTAAAAAATAAAAAAATATGATAATATGATAGCACTTCTTCCTCAGTCCTGTCTTGCATCAAATGTTTCCTGGTTGCATATAAGTACATGAGATATTTGGATATAAGCTTTCCCAAGGCAGAGGGAACAGAGGAACCCTCGCATGTTTGCTGGCTTTTAGAAAAATGTCGTTTGGTGTGTGCTGTGTGCTCAGTTAAGTGCACGTAAAAATTATATCCTCAGTTTTTACTTAACTAACTACCACAAAATTGGATATCCACAATGGTGCAAATGGAGGGTTAGTTTACTGACCTTTCGCCTTCTGAAAAAGAACTTGCCCTTTTGTTAACTTTCTGGTACTTCCCTCAGAGTTTTTATAAAGATAGTATGTCATTCAGATTGCTAGGCAACACTGCTTATTGGCAAAAATGACTGAGTGAAAGGCTGCAACTAGACTAGGGGAACTATACATTCCTAATGGAGACACCAAAGCCTCTGGCTAAGTGGTGATCTTGGAGCTGAGTATGTCCCTGTCCCAACACCAGATCTATGGTTACAGAGTTGCTGCAAGGGACACTGACTATCAGGACAGATTCTGAAACAAGCCATTGTGGAGGATCTCCTATTCCTGAGTCTGAGCTGTCACATAGGGAGATCAGAGGCCACCCTTTGGAGTGCAACAAGAACTGCTCAAGGACTCTGACAGAAGAAGAATGCTTAGTTCTGCTTAGCTCTGTTCTCTGGCAAGCTGTGACTCCTGGCCTACATCCTTCTGAATGAATCTGAAGCTAAGTGTGGCCTGTGATAGTCCAGGAATATGAATATTTAGTAGAGCCTTAAGAAGACCCCCCTAGTAAACATCACGAAGACCTCAAAAGATTCTTGTAAAGGGCTGCCTGGCTGGCTCAGTGGGATAAGTGTCCAACTCTTGATTTCAGCCCAGGTCGTGATCTCATGGTTCATGAGCTGGAACCCTGCATGGGCCTCTGGGCTGACAGCACAGAGTCTGCTTAGGACTCTCTCTCCCCCATCTCTCAGCACCCCACCCAAAATAAATAAATAAACTAAAAAAAAAGATTCCTGCATCCCCCCCCACACTGATTAGAAGTAATGCTAATAATACAAACACAGGCAGAGACAAGAAGAAAATGTCTGTGTTAATACTTCTTTGACTCCTTATACAAGCTCTCCATCAGCCACATTGCAAGGTAAAACATTGCCAGTCTAAACAGATCTAGCAAGCAGTCAGTGAAAAAGATTAGGATTATCAAGAAGACTCTTTGAAATATGAATTTATATCCACCATCACTAATGATGTATGTTTTCAGATACATGGTTATATAGTGACTTGCATTGTGCTTTGAGCTATTCTGAGATGTAAACAGTGTATATTATGCTGTGAAATTGTAGCTAGTGGCATGATGAAAGCTTCATGGTCAGCAAACATTTAAGAACTAAGCTTCTGGAATTTTATTAGAAATAATTTTTTAAGTAATGGCAAAAGAGCTCTCATGCCATTAATAAAATTTAATTAATTTTTTTTGTTTTATCTTTTAAAAATTTCTGTCTTTGCATATTTTCTTTTTCCTTTTTAATTTTTTTTAATGTTTACTCATTTTTGAGAGACAGACAGAGTGTGAGCAGGGGAGGGACAGAGAGAGAGGGAGACGCAGAATCTGAAGCAGGTTCCAGGCTCTGAGCTGTCAGCGCAGAGCCCAATGCAGGGCTCGAACCCATGAACCTTAAAATCATGACCTGAGCTGAAATTGGACACTTACCGACTGAGCCACCCAGGTGCCCCAATCTTTGCATATTTTCTAAGCATATAATACATAGTATAGTAAAACTGGCTTACATTTCAGAAACAGGTATCTATATGTCTGTCTGTCTATCTATCTATCTATAGATACATGCTGAATTTTTTCCACTCTGTACATGAAGAAAAATATTTGGAGATCACTGCTGTGATTGATTCTTTCCTCTGGCTATTATTGGAATCCCTTTTTTCAAAATTTCAGAATGCTTGGGCTCCTTGCTAGACATGCAGTGCTAGAATTTCTGGGAGTGAAATTCAAGGCCTAAAAATTCGAAAAGTGGCACAGGTAATTCTGTAAATTACCAGGGCTGAGGATCATAGTCTAGAGACAAGGGAAGACTTTTTCAAAAGACACTTAATTCCAGACCACCTGCAGCAGGATTACCAGGAGGAGGGCGCTCACTGAATCAGGACTGTGTTGGCACTCTATATTTGGTCCTGTGCTAAGACTTTTGCTCATAATTACATTTTATTTTATTTTTTTTAATTTAATTTAATTTAATTTTTTTT